>CM060901.1:1137729633-1138979633 GCA_030737815.1 Allium fistulosum
AAATAATAGTATAGAGCACTAACTATACTTTCAGAACTCATTGCAGGATGGAACAAAATATAATAGCAAATTGTACTCATTTATTTCATAACCATTTCAATTGTCATAATACAAAACATCATCAAATAGTCAAATAATATCTGTTACATCATTTATTCAAAAACATATGGGTACAACATAAAACACCATAAAAAGATAATAATAACTACCACAAGCTTAGGCCACTCCGACTTCAAGCATCATCGCATCACTTTGTCCTTAACATGTGCTGTAATGAATAGGGAGCCAGAACAACAAATGTCTAGTGAATAAAAACCTCGAGTCTTACCATTTCAGTACTTGGGTAGTATATTTCAAAATAATATTACGTCTTACGTATATTAAACCATTGAATACTTCTTAAAAAGAAAGGAGGCAGGTCCTCAATCAACCACTTAATATCTTCCATTCCCGAAGCAGGTTTCTAAATTCCATGACCCAAATCCCGCATCATAAATGTCTAACAATGCGAGAGATAGTACCTAAGCCACTTAATATCTTTTATTGGAAAATAGGCAGACTTTGGCCATTTAAGACCTCAATTGAGGCAAACCCCATCATTTAATACCTATTCCCAAGGCGGACTCCTCATCGGTAACTATCTAGCTAACATCGCATGGAATCTCTTGATCCACTTAATACTTCTTTATGGAAAGGCGGACCCGTAATCAGCCATTTAATACATTATCCTAAAGTGGACCCCTATCATGATTCCACCTACGTGCCTAATAACTTACCCTTGGTCATTTACTGCTTTATTTAGGGAAAAGAGGCGGACCCTCAAGCAACTACTTAATATCTCAGGACCCCAAAGCAGGCCCTTCGCATTATGATCCATACCTATAATGACATCTCATATTAGTCCGACTATTTAGAGGAACTTGTAACCAGATTAGCTGGGCACATTTACCCTACATAATTTGGGACTAACCTCGCGTCATCACAAATACTTATCATAGGAAATATCTCACATCAGCCCCAAAATCACAGTGCTGGTAGTCAGATTAGCTGGACATGCTTCTGTGTTCCTTTTGACTGACCACATGTCGCTATGACTTAGCCATAATTTATATATTCTCTATATATATTATACTAATCTCACCGTTCCATAATTAAGACCATATAAGGAATCTTCCTTATTACACCTTAAAATATTGATTACTTTCCTAAGGGGGAATTTAAGAGAATTTAATTACCTAACTATGTAATTATACATATAATTATACATTTATTATGCTAATAGAATGTAACACCCTTAATTTTAAATAGCATTATTCAGGATATTTAATTAAATAAATTAAATAGAATAATGTAAAGATTAGAGTGATAAGGGAATTGAGATTTGAGATCTAATTACGGTCGTGCCTTAACTAAATGGATTTTAAAAAATGGGTTATAAGTTAAATACCTAAGAGAATAAGGCAAGGGCAATATGGGAATAGTCGAACACCATAACCCTTAAAACCCCTTACACATTCTCACTCTCATTTACATTCTTACAAAACATAAACAAAAGAACAACAAGGCCGACCATAACTGTAGGGGAAGAGTAGCTAAAAAATCAATTAGAGGCTAAGGTTCAAGCTAGGAAGATTAAAGTGTAGAACAAATCTCAAGTTCCTTATCCAAACAAGGTGAATAACGATCTAAACCATCTCATATGAGTCATCTTGAATGTTTTAATTCGGATTTGAGGTTTAAAACCGTATGATTCGATGAATGATGATATGTTTTGATTTAAATGCCATGTTATAATTTAAACAAGGATTTTATGGAATGATGTAGTTTGGTTTTAAGGATAAAATCGTGCAAAATGATTTCCAAATGCCATAATTTTTGGATATGTTATGTAAAACATTATTTTGGAGATGGGTTTAAATTTGCATAATAATCCAAGCTATGGTAATTTATTATGAATTTTTGAGTGAAAGAAATGGATATTTCGAGTTTTAATTAATTTAAGGAATTAATTAATTATTTTCAGGCTGAAAATTATATATGATAAAGATATTATCATTTTGGAATTTAAGTGAATTTCTGAGATTGTTCTAAAGAGATTTGGGGGAGTTTTGAATTTAATTAGAAAGATTAGCATTTAATGATTAATTTAATGCAAGGGGTTAGTTAATAATTTTAATTAAATATTTGAGCATTGAGGGATTACATGTGGCAGCAAATTCTGAAAAGAATTTTATAAAGATTTTTTTATCCAATAGAAAATTTACAACATAAGGGGTTAGGTAAAAAA
This sequence comes from Allium fistulosum, assembly GCA_030737815.1. Taxonomy (NCBI): domain Eukaryota; kingdom Viridiplantae; phylum Streptophyta; class Magnoliopsida; order Asparagales; family Amaryllidaceae; genus Allium; species Allium fistulosum. Next base: position 1,137,731,921 of record CM060901.1, read on the forward strand.
GAAATTGCTTCACTTAGTTAAAAATCATTTTTTATGATAATTACAGCAACACCACTTGCCTTCGAAAGCATTGATGCCTTCGAAAACATTGATACCCTCAAAAGCATACAATTCTACTTCCCTTTGAACACTAAGGGGATAGGGGTGTCACTGTAATTTAAATATACTAGAATAAAGGTGGAAGGGTCCTTTCGCACCAATCAATAGTGTCGAAGAGGACCCTCCGCATACATACACTTTAATAAGCGTGCACCACCGCATTAATTGATCCAACTATCATGGAAAGGACCTTTCGCACTAGTATATAGTGTCAAAGGGGTTCCTTTCACTCTTATATGGTCCGCTGGTATATTTATCAATGAAGCCGGAAGGGGTGTGCCGCACTAATCAATGGTGTCAACAACATACCTTCCACACCTTTATACTTGAGTAAGTCCAACCATTATGGAAGGTACCTTCCGCACTATTTGATAATGTCGAAAGTGTCCTTCTACATGCATATTTAACTATAGAGGTGGAGGTGTTGTGTCGCACCTAATCAATGGTGTCGACAGGGTCCTTCCGCATGGTTTCAAAGAAATAGTGGAAGGGGCCTTTCGAATTGCTTAAGCAATGATTTTGAGAGGTTCTGCCGCTAGAGTAAAGTGACGAAAGGGGCATAGCTGCTTGTTTCGAACGCATTTGTTAAATGGAAGGGGATGAAGGGCTTGGTTTCTCTATGATGTCAAAAGGGAGAGTGACGAGGGCTTGGTTTCTCTATGATGTCAAAAGGGAGAGTGATGGAGGGTAACATATGATGTCACATTGATCCAAAGGATATAATTGAAAGCTTTAGTTTTCAAATTAGAGAACCCAATCTCATTTTTAAAGTAAACATGTAGCAATGTAAAAGAGTTTTGAAATGGCATTTAATTTTGAAATTTTAGAGGAAGCTTTCAATGCTAAAGATAGTGGGCTAAGGGTATTAACCATAATTCATTATAAAATGATTACAAGGAGTTAAACCATGGATGTTTATATTGTTGTGCTATTTGTTTAATTATCATATATGCTTGGGTAATTATATTCACTTCATTATTAAACCATAACTGCATTTTGGGGTATTAAGGGAAGAATAATAGGCTAGGTTGACCCAGTAGTGAATATACATTGAATTAACTCCTCTGTGAATAAAATTGCATCCACGAAGTCAGACAAACCAGAATATAGGATGCCCAAGACTGATCAAAAGATTATTGGTTTAGACAGGTTCTTAGTAAGCATATAAAAACTATGTTATGGAAATTGTTACTGACAGGGGTTAATAGGTTCTTAGTGATCCCATGATAACTATGTTCGGAACAGGTTGTTGATAGAGATCAATAGGTTCATAGTCAGCCTATGAAAACTATGAAATAAGAGATGTTATTGGAGAATCCAATAGGTTCATAGTGACCCCATGAAAACTATGATTGGATGATGTTTTTGGTAGACACCAATAGGTTCTTAGTGGTCCAATGAAAACTACGAAACTAGACAGATAGTCCGTAAGCTTGGAACAGGTTATTAGTCAGTCCATGAAAACTAATAGGTTAATAGTGACCCTAGAAACTATAACTAGAGACAGATAGTCACGCGAATGAGGATGGGAAATTCAGAGCATATTGCATATCATCTTGATACATTTTATTATGTTATGTTTTAACCATTGTGGATGCAGGTGCATAATATATCATTATTATAAATTGAGTTAAGATACTAGTAAGTGGAAAACCCGTTCCGCTAAGTGGTGTGGTCTCACTAGATATCTATATGATTTAAGATGGTAGGTTATTATTCACACTAGACTTTTGGTCTAACTTGAAGTTTATGTTTTCCCCTTAAACTCTCAAATGCTCAATTGATTTTGAGTAGTCTGAGAGTTAAGGTTTCCAGGTTCTTCTTTAGATGAATGAGCTTTCGGAGACGTGCAGGAGGCAAGCTAGCCATTAGGAGTTCTTTCTGTTTGATTCCACCGTGTAATTGGATGTAATGGCAAAGTTATTTAGTGCCTACATTTAGACTCTGATCAACCAAGGGTGCATCTTCATATGTCGCTCTTGGCATAATTTGTCATTATTATATTTCTCTGAATGTACTTTACGAATTGGGGTTATGTAATGAATCTGAAATGCGATTTGAAATGGAATGAGAAATTTGTTTTAAATTTAAATTTAAATTTTTTCATGTCCATGTGTTTCTGGTATATCAATGTATCTAACATTACCACATTTGGTCACCGAAAGATAATAACCATAAATGACTGCAGCATCTGTAGCGGTTAGTTTCAGGCCTCAAAATGGAGGATGTCACAACCGCGATTAGGTCGCCAGGGTGGATTTTGGTCAATCAGGTTCACTCCCGAAAAATTAAGGGAGCTGGGAAAAATGGATAACATTTAGTATTTGTATCCGATAAATTTATTTATCTCTAGGCGTAGGCCAACACACGGTTCTATATATGTGTGATACATATATATACATACACACACACACACACACATATATATATATATATATATAAGTCAACACATGATTATGAAGTACTAGAGCTCTAATCCTATGCTGACACATGGCTCCAACCATTAGTCAACTTATGTCTACACTATACTCACTACAGTGTGTATCATTGCATATATATATTTATACATAAGTAATCCTCCATTCGAGGGACATTTACTTATAGAGAATAATCAAACAAATAACATAAAGGTGTCCCATACCACCACATGTTACTCTAATAATTATCCAAGGCTCATAAACTAAATTTGATCCATACTGGTTATCTCTATATGCAAGTTCAATGAACAACCGGAAAAGTATTGCCGAAAGTCCTATACTATATGGTATCACCGAACCTTTATTTAGATTCCTCATCACATAGAAATAGAAACAGTTAAATAATATTAAAAGTAAAAAATATAATTTTATGTAAGAATATGATAAAAAAATTCCATAACAAAATGTATTACAATATTAGTTGGTATTTAAAATAATATTCAATAATATATATAAACTTTCTTTGCCAATTTATTAATGTCTATAAATAATATTTTCATTCATATATATACATAAATATATAGGTGAGTTTATAATTGCATGTAGTATGTCTAATATATATGTTTATTTTAGTTTAACATACATATAATATATTTGTTTAATTAACTCTGAAAACACACACACAACCATATATACACGCACACACAAAACACAATACATAGCCAAAACCATACACTGTCACTCGTGTACCCACCAAACACACAGCAAAGAGCTCCAGATCTCGTCCACACACATGCATATACTCCATCACAAACACACACCAACACAATATTATATATATAAAAATTCATGCAATCTATTCACACTTCAAAAGTGCACAAACTCTCCTAGCACTGTCACACCACTCATGCATATCAGAGTTGCAATAATAAAACACAGGCATGCACGCAAGCTCATCTGAATCATGCATATTTCCATACCCACACTAAAATCTTGGACACGCTCGCACAAAAAAACTCTAAAAGGGGGTCGGCCGGTCACCTCCACCAATCAACCGCCATAGGTCGATTGGTGGCCTCCATAGGTCGACCAGTCGAAGCCCGGGCATGCGAAATTTGCTGCCTGCTTTAATGCAACTTCGATCATCCTCCACCTTGTTTCTACCTATTCTAGTGTCTACTAAGTGTAATCAACATTACACAACCAAACCATATTCCATTTAATACAATTATCAACCAATTGATAGATCTACATTTAATGATAGGGAACAAATCTCAAGTTCCTTATCCAAACAAGGTGAATAATGATCTAAACCATCTCATATAAGTCTTTTTGAAAGTATAATTTTAGGTTTAAGGTTTAAAACCGTTTTGATGGATGAATGATGAGATGCTTTGATTTATATGCCATGTTATAATTTAGACAAGGATTTTTGTGGGATAACATAATTCATTTTTAAGGTTAAAATCGTACAAATTGATTTTCGAGGGCCATGATGTTTGAATATGTTATGTAAAGCATTATTTTGGAGATGGGTTTAAATTTTCATTATATTCCAAGCTATGGATAATTTATTATGAATTTTGAATGGAAGAAATAAATAATTTTGGGTTTAAATTATTTAAGGAAATCAAGTATTTTTTTCACGTCTAAAATTTATATATGTTGGAAAACATATTTAAAGTGAATAATGATCTAAACCATCTCATAGAAGTCATTTTGAACGTTTAATTTTGAGTTTAAGGTTTAAAGCCGTTTGGAATGGAGGAATAAACATGTGGTTAGAAATGAGTTTTGGGTTAACGGTAGTATGGTCTTTTTTCTATAAACTTCACGTACAAATACCACCACCATTTCTCCACTTTGTTCACATCTCATTCTTCACTTCTTCCTTACTTTCTTCATCTTCTTCTTCTTCTCCAAAGTATCTCTAATAGCTTCCATGCCATAGAAAAAATTAGATAGAAATAATGCCAAAATATATATAAAATATACAAAATGAAATCGATATCCATTCGCCGCAAAACCAAACTCACTATTTTTCATATTTTACCTCTTCTTCTCAGGGCCATAACATCCTTAAAAAATCCAAATGGGGAAATTCTTTTTTTCAAACTTAAGAGAATTGAGTTGGCTAGAATTTTCATTCATGTCATTTCTTCAAAATCTAAGAGTTACTATATCAAAATTTTAATTCTTTCAAAGTTATTTTCTGCCCAGATTTTATGGCTGAAAATACCTCTATTTCTTATGATCATAACTTCCTAAAAAATGATCCAAATAAAAAAATTCCTTTCTTCAGATCATATGAAATTCCAGTGCCTACAACTTCCTTGTTGAGCACTTCTTCGAGTTTTGAGCTTAGCTATGTCAAAATTCCAACTCTTTGCAGTTCATTTTCGGGCTTCATTTTTTGTGAATACGAGAATACCTCTTCTTCATTCAATCATATCTCCCTCAAAACAACTTGAAATCAAGTGATTTCTTGCATCTAGTTTTGAGAATTCAAGGTCAAAGCTCAACTACTTCTTCTCTATACTTTCGGCCAACCTCCATCTCAAGCCTTGGCCAAGCACTTGGGAGGAAGGAGGAATTCAGGCTTATTTTGGTTTAGTTTCGAAGCATGGTAGGAAGTCTGGGTTAGACCTTAAGTTTCTTGCTTTAAAGTTTGACAAAGTGGAATCCAAAGTGAGTTATTTCTTCCTTTAAGTTCATTAAAACCATTGCTAAGTTAAAGGAATTTTAAGTGTTAAGTGTTGTTTGAAAACCCTTGTTGAATGCTTGTTTACTTTGTTTGCTAAAACAATGGTTTGATTGCCTTGTTTGACTATGTTTGGATGGTTAATTAAGTATTTTAAAATTTAGAAGTTAAATACTTAATGGGGTATGCAATAACGACTAGTGCACGTGTTTCGTCTGTGAGATTCAAGGAGACTTGGGAGAGGGACGGAACATGTCGAAGGAAAATCCCAAATGCTCCAAAATATATATCAAGTTGTTTTAACCCAAGGTAAAATAAAAAGTCTTATAAATATTTGATATAATGAAATATTGATTATCATTTATTGTTGTGTTTATTTCATTGATTGATTGTTTGAATTAGGCTCGACCAGCTTATGAGCAGTTTACCTTTTTATATGCATGGACTGGGTAGACAATAAATTGAGAATGATTTGATATGAACACCTTTTGATTAGAATTTCACAGTTTGACTGTAAGGTGTTCGATAAAATACTGGTTAAGTAGGAATTATAATAAAAGATGTTTAGTATGACTTTGGAAATAAAAGATATTTTATCTTTTGAATAGAAATGATTTCTTTAATAGAAATATTTTAAGAATAAATATTTTTGAAGGGGTTATAAAATTGTTTATAAAAGGTTTTTTATAAACGAAGAGAATTTCGAGGACTAAATACCCAGTGTTTGAAAATGATTTCAAAAGGTTTTGGGAAATGAAAATACTATGATTGAAAGTATTTGTGAATATTAGTGAAAATAATTTATTGCTTCGGGATATAAAATGATTTGTTATGCTACCGATGATTCGAGTAACCCATAACTAAAAAGTAGGCATATGTTTTTGGTATAGTCTGCTCTTGGAATAGAGGGATGTACTTATTTATCGACTGTATGAAGGCTGGGACCTAGTTGTCTTGTTTATGGGAGAAACCCCCCGATCTAATTGCATATACTTTGATATGCTTTTATAATAGTATTTTGAGACTTCCAAATAAATATTTCAAAAGTGATTTGTTTTAAAATACCAAAGTAAAATATAATTTGATTCAAAAGATGTATATATATTATTTTAAAGGTTTTGAAATAAAATCGGGAGTCTGGCCCAAAGAGATTATTTTCGAATAGAATTATATTTTGAAAATAAAGTAGATTAGATTTTGAAAAATCTAAATTGGAAGATTAAGCATAAGTGGATAGTTTTAGGAAATTGCATCATAGGCTCCATGAGTCCTATTTGCGGTAGGAGAACTACGTTTGCTTGATCCTTACGTAGGCAGTCACAAGTGGTAGTGATGCAACCCTAATAATTACATAACATTTTTCTATTTATTGTTTGCTATATATTGTGTATTGATGTATTTTTCATTCTTAATATTTTATTCTGTATTTGACATGTTTATTGATTTTGCAAGAATGACTATTGATGTCTCTCTTATCAGAGTTGTGCAGCGGTAGATTTTTTTGTATTTGTATTTGGTATGTATTAAAGCACACCTAGTAGATTAAATTGATTACTCTAACAACTTGTACAATTGAAATTGTATCCTATACATTTAATTATGTTGAATATTTATCAAATATTGTGTATTAAGTTGGTAGTTTCATTCATAGTTTTAGAACGGGATGGGTATTTCGGCAATTTTGACTGGTCCGAAAACCCGGGTTGTTACATAGAAATAAATATATATTCATGCTTTGTAAACTTCTAAGCGTGCAGTTCATACGCCCCAATCTAACGTTAAATGTCAATTCCTCAATCCATAGTATTAAAAAAAGTCCTTTCCTTTAAATTTCCAATGTCTATAATAAGGAATTTCAATATCCATAACAAGGATTAAATATTCATATCCAAAACTGCAATAAATAGACTTGTAAACTCATATAGAAACTCAATTTATTACATCAAATTAGTGGAATGTCCTAAACAATAGGAATTGTAATTCTAACTTCATATTCTATTCAACTCCTCTTTTACAAAGAAATAAATGAAGGAATTTTGTGGGGAATAAATGGTTTAAACTACGAATAGTATTTGTGCTCTACACCCTTGTTTTATTATTAAAAACTCACAATTTGAATCAAAGAAGGGGGAGAAGTGGAATTGACTATGAAGTTATCAAAATTTGCAGAAACAACATAAATTCCATCAAATTAACATAAATAATTGAGAATCTCCATCTAGAATTGAGATTTCAAAATAAAATGGAATTTTTGGGGGATTTTATCTTGTTTTGGTTTCATACATACCAAAATCCCTAAGGCATATTCAAATCCAAAGATATATACTAATCAATTGCTGAAATAAAAATACCAAGGTTTCCACTCACAGATTATCCTCAACTTTTCTTGTATGGATTTGCAATGCCAAAGAAACTTCTTTTCAGATCTCCTTCTTTTGACATATATATACAAAGAATGATAGGTAATATAGTTTTTTGTTTGATTCAGAGAGATTGGAGGAGAAATGAATAGATAAAAAGAATAATTATAAAAAGATTAAAATCCTGACCTGAATTCCTATTTGAATTTATGAATCTAATTAAAGAGAGAAAATGGCAGAGATTCATGGAATTCCCTGTATATTCGTGAATAAAAAGTGGAGAGGATAGGGTCATATTTATAGGAGTTGAAACATACTAGAATCGTAGGTGAAACTAGGTCAAAAGAAGATAAATCTGGAGCGTTTAACACTAAATAAACCCTAGCCGTGACTGTAAGTAGCGGTCGACCATTCCACCTCGACTGGTCCCTCACTAGGGTTTGACTGACTGGGACGCACTAGTCGACCGCCCCACTATTTCGGGAGCATTTCGATTATTTATGTTGCTTGATTATTATATTCCCTAATTAACTTTTAACATTAACTATTTAGCTTAATATTTAATTAAACCTTAAGTAATTCTACTGTTGATTTTTTAATTCAAACTCTAAATTTAATTACTCATTTGAATTTGAATTCTTAATAAATTAGTTTAAATCTGAAAACTTCAAACGCTCATAACTTCTTCGTTTGAGCTCCATTTTCAGCATATTGTATATAGAAACTGATCAGAATTTCACTACAAATGCAATGGAATAACTTTCATGGTCAAATTCTGACTTTTATCAAATTTCCAATTTCAACCCTAACTTATTTAATTTAATTTAATTATTTAACTAATGGTGATTTTATGGGATGTTACACAACTCCAGCAACGGAACATCATTCGTTTGTTGTACCATCCACGTATATTTTCTACCTAGCATTCTGCTCACCACAACTTTCCATCGTATCATCTCTCGCAGTTAATTCAGCTATGAAGTCTGCCAAAGCTTGACCCTGGATTGCTCTTTGAGGGTGCTAGGTTGTGTCAAATTGGCTCAATTTAATATTCTATTTTAACAGCCTTCCAGGGTCGCTGTAAGACTTGTCGCAAAGGCTGGACGGTGAGAACTTTGATCGGATGAGCCTGAAAGTAGGGGTGGAGCTTCCTTGAAGTGATTAACAGGCAGTATGCAAGCTTTTCATGTTTTGGGTAATTTCTTTGTACTCCTGTCAATCACCTACTTATGTAGTAGACTGGATGCTGGATGCATGATTCCTCATATACGAATGCGGCACTCAAAACATGCACCGACACTACTAGATATATGAACAAGTCCTCGTCATCCAACGACATCAAAAAATAAAGGGTCTCTCCAAGTGATCCACCAGAGCCTGGAATGCGTCAATACAATCCTATATCCAAGCAAAATTCCTTTTCCCCTTCTTAATCACGTCAAATAAAGGTATGCATTTGTCTGTTGCTCTAAAGATAAATCGACTCAGGTTGGCGACCTTCTCGTTTAAGCTCTGAACCTCCTTGATCATCTTCGAGGCTTCAATGTTTCTCAATGTCTTGATCTTTTCTAGATTGGCTTCAATCCCGTAGGAGTTCATAATGAAGCCCACAAATTTCCCTGACATTATGCCATACGAGCATTTCAAAGGGTTGAGCTACATCCTATATTTTCGAAGAACACTAAACATCTTTGCCAAACCGTCAACATGGTTTCTCGAACATCGTGACTGCACAAGCATGTCATCCACATAGACTTCCATTGGACGTCCTATCTGATCTTTGAACATCTTTTTACCAATCTCTGGTAAGCTGCTCCAACATTTTTTAATTCAAAAGGCATGACAAGATAGCAGTATAGTCCCAAGTCGGTAATAAAGCTAGTGTGTTTCTGATCTGGGATGTGTGTTAGTATCTAATTGTATCTAGAGTATGCATGCATGAACTAGAGCAATTCATTTCCACCTATTGAGTCTACCAACTAATCTATCCTTAGGAGCGAGAAACTGTCCTTCGGGCATGCCTTCTTCAGGTCAAAATATTTGATGCATATACTTCACTTCCGGTTTGACTTTTTCACTAAAACCTGATTTAATACCCACTCTCGGTATAAGGCATCACAGATGAAGCCGTTGTCTTTTAGCTAGTGCAACGGATCTCTTCGGACCCCGGCTATGGCGTTTCTATTTTACTGGAACACATTTCAAATTTATATTCAATGCATAGCTTGCTCTCTCCAGCGATATTCCACGCAGGTCTGAGTGAGTCCAGGCAAACACATCCAGGTTCGCTTAGAGAAAATCAACTAACTCTTTAATCACTCTCATACTGAGCTCTGATCCAATCTTCAAGACCCGCTTAGGATCTACCTAGCAGACCGCGATGTTGATCGTCAACTCGACTAGAGCCGCCCTTCCATCTAGTGGCTCCTTATGTAGATCCATTTCAATCAACTGTGTCGCCCATACCGTAGCTCAGGTGGTGATTGCTTTGCATCCAAAGCCTTGATGCAGAGGGTCCCCTCTACACCTTTCCCTTTCTCTCTTTGCCTCGCCTGCTTTAGCTCAACAACATAACATTCGAAGCCAAGCCTCTGATCTCCTTGTATTATTCCTATACCATACTCTATAGGAAACTTCATCATCAAGCACCAAGGATCTATAGCCGCTCTGAATTCATCCAGGGCTAATCGGCCTAAAAATGCGTTATAAGCAGAGTAAAATTCGAACATCACAAAAGGCACGACCAGCACTCGCTTGCGATCGACCTCGCCAAGTACCACTAGTAGTTCCACATATCCAACTGGCTCAGTAGCCCTCCCGTTAAATCTCTAGATCCAAGATTTGCATAGATCCAAGATTTGCATAGTTCCAAGTCCTTTCCCTTCAAAAGCATCTAGTTGTAGGCATTCTTAAATAAAATGTTAATTGAACTCACACAGTCAACCAACACTTTCTGCATAATAGCAGGGCCAATCGTAGCCGTAATCACAAGCGGGTTGATCATCGGGGCTTCCACCCATAGCGTCCCTGTTTCGAAATACAATGCCATCAGTCATCATCTTTACATGTTTTGTCAAAGTACCATCCTCCACATCATGACAATTCTCATTCCCTGCATGTTATAAAGCACAAAATATCTACCCATCTCATTCCAACTCCTATCGGCTGGGTGTGGTCCACCGATGATTGTATTGATCACTAAATGTTTTTCAAGCTACCTAGGCTCATCAACACTCGGTCAGACTTGCCCCCGTTGGGATGACAACCCAAAGGGGTTGGAATTTCCTTACCCTCCATCCTACGAGGCTTTCAAAAATTACTGCAACTTCTTTTTACGAATCAACTCCTCGATCATATCATACAAATGTCTATATTCATTGGTGTTATGACCATGTTTCTCATGGAACCTGCAACAATTACTAGATTTTTTCCTTCTCAGTCGACACTCTTGGGGTCGACTTCTAGTACTACTTAGTACCTTGAGTTGCTAGGTAAATATTCTTTATCGAGTTATTCAATTCAGTATAGCTATCATACTTAGGAATCCTGGAATGATTTCTGTTATTAGACTTTCACTTTCCAGCCCCACAATCACTCCATTTCTTACCATCATTGTTGTTGCTAACATTTACATCTACGTTTCTGGAAGTCCCTCCGAACTATTTTACAGCAATATTGCTATGTATCACTTCAACTGAACGTCCAGCTTCATCCATTCGGGAATGAGTGCATGCCTCTTTCAAGCACAAGAACTGTTTATCTTTCCTATAAAAAAATGTCCATCATCGGCGGGGGTTTCATTTCCAACCAGCTCCCAAAATCACTCGGGATAAATCCCCTGAATCGGTGCCATCTTTACTATATCATCCTTAGAATTTGTAACTTTCATCACAACTTTATAGAACCTATTCAAGAAATCCTTCAATGACTCTTCCACGCCCTAGAAGAGGTTTGATAACGACATCACATCTTTTGGACATGAAGTCTGAAGACGGAATTGCTCTAGAAACCTTTATGTCAACTCAAGAATAGACAATATGGATCTCGGTAGGAGCCTGGTGGACCACATTCTCGCTACTCCCTCCTGGAAGATTGAAAAGCAAAGACATCTCACGGCATCAAATGCTCTATCAAAGTCCATATGCCATTCGTATTTCATCAAGTGCTGCCTTGGATCCGTTTTGCCGCCATATAGTGACATCGTCAGCATTACAAATCTCCATGGATACTCCTCATGCAGACTGTTCTTAGTAAACGGATTCCGACCAGGAGAAATACCACACTCATCATCACTTCTGAATTGGTTTTCATTTATAAATTTCCTGACCATCTCAGCCAAATACTCCGGTTTTACAGGTTCGGCTGAACGGTGGTAATCGGGATCCGCTCCGAGTGTTTGGCCAGGTGAACTCTAGGGTAATCCCTCGATACCTGGGTTCTCCAAACTTTGAGATATACGTTCATCTAGCAGTCCTCCTATTTGAAACCTATGCGTGGAATCATTAGTGGTTGTTTGATATTCTAGATTCTAGTCATCTATAGCACGATCAAAGGTCAAGTCCATGCCACCATCCAAAGGGCGAGCTCTGGATCCAACTTTTTGTGGATCAGTACCGATCTGTCCTCTTGGATCGCTATTGATCCACAAACTCTTACCACGAGTTTGTCTCGGTTCCTGATTTGAAGTTCCATCTACGTTTTGAGCAATTTTCTACTTCTTGTTCCTCTGACTCTATTCGAATGATAAGGAACTATTAGATTTTGAACTAGAAGGTGCTAAGTCCTACCTGCTCCTTCTACGTTGGTTCTGAATTAGCTTATTCAGCAGTCTCAATCTCTCCTGCATTTGTTGGTTTATATCATTGTAAATCTCCTGGAATCTACTCTCCATCTTCTTCATCATACCATCCATTTCCATTCTTGTCACAACATTAGTTGGGTTTTGGATCTCTGCCTGCTCGGGCTATGCAACTTCATCCACATGCTGAATATCTTTGTTTTCAGCATCCCTAGCAGCTCTAGAGTTTATAGAACAGTCTCTCCTTTGGGCCATGGCAAATAGCTTCGTAAAGATTTTTGAAAATATGAATTGTATAACGAGAAGATTGGATCTATCTCTCGGATGTGAGAAATCCAATAGTAGATGATGGATCCAAGTAGCTCGAGAATATCGTTCTCAGTGAAAGCACCAGAATGTTTGAACCAAAAAAGGGTACAAAACCCAAGAGATTGAGTAGAGAATAAAAAGTAGAGAAAAGTAAATTAAAAAAAAAGCAAGAAAAGAACACACAACATTTTATAGTGGTTCGGCTAATCTGGGCCTACGCCCACTTAGTGATTTTTTTCTTTGATTGCTGACTTGTGGGTACAAGTTCTTACGGATCGATATAAGTCCGTGGGTAATTACAAGAAAATGTAGTTAGGGATGCAAAGAAACAAAATGATCCCCAAAAATGAGCCTTTGCCCTTATATTTATAGTTGTTGGTTGCCTGAAAACTCGCCCTCATGTTCTTTACCTTGTTTTCCATGTCAAGACTAGTTTTCCTAAGAAAATTAGTAGACCCCACATCAATATTCATGAATCGATACCGATCCATGGGCCTGGATCGGTACCGATCCATAAGATTGTCATATGGATTGTCTTGAATGCCTTGTTTAGACTTGATTTGTGGTTAGCTTCATGATTCCAAACTTGTTTGCATCATTAGTAGCTTGTTTCTGATGGATCAATGGAAGAATGGAGTTAGTGATTTCAAGTGCTTGAGTAGATGAACAGAGGTTTGCATGGAATTGATGCAGTAGGACCTGGAATAGGCTTCTAGTGTCAAGACATGCATGTACGAGGAGATCGGACTTAAATGGATGAAATATTGTGGATCGGTACTAATCCATAAGTTAGGTCAGTATCGATCCAACATATAGTTGGATTTGGGTCATTGAATTCTTAAGATGGCTTTGCCTTCGCCCTGGGACTCTGGTTGTAATTGGTCTCTGGACTCTCTGGCTATCTCTTCGGGCTTCCTGCCTTTATAGGTTTCAAGTTCTACTCATCCAGTCTATCCAAATACTTCCTAGTCAAAAGGCTGGATAACACACACACAAACACATACATATATATATTAGTATATTCCTAATTTCCATTCCTCTTCATGAATCTAATGTGATGTTCAACATCTACTCAGCCTAACAATACCAACGTTATACTATCATCTTAAGTTTTCATTTTCATTCCTCAAAGGTCATACCTTTAGAAGAAAGCCAAACTATAAGATTATGGCCTATTTCCAATGCTCAATTGATATCGTTCAAGCTCAAAAAATTAAAAATATCGATCTTATAGTTGATTAATTGGACCAAAATGACATTTCAGTTAATCAGACTAATCATTAGTTCTCGGTCTAGCACTATTTCCATCAAGCAAAATATTATTAATCATATTAAGTATATGATCTTTATTAAGTTTTATTTTCTCTATTTAAATAACAATATTCAAAATCCACACGTTATGAAATAATACCATTCACCATACAATATACTATCCATGTTTCTTTTGAATATGCTAGTCCACTCAATCCCCGTCCCATGTTTTTTATGAAGCCCAAGTTGTTAACACGTATCCCTCTGGTCTTGCAGCGCAATATAACATGTTGTATCAATTAAAGTATCTTGTTTCGCAACCCTCCCTATCTCAAAATTTATGGGCTTCTTTATTCACTTTATTGCCATGAAATGTGGGTGAGTACTAAGCCTGCTCTTTTGACATTGTTAAAATTGATGATGTAATTGCCCTCTGGTTGAGGTTGTACAAGTGGGTGTCGAATTTTGGCCAGAATACTAGGTTGGATTCTTCCTTGACTCAAACCCTCCATATAATGTTGTTAGGGACCATTGTTGTCGTGTATGGAAGCTTAAGGGAGGTCATAAAGTGCATTTTGATGACTCGATGTTTTATTTCAAATTATCTAATCCTGAAGAGAGGCAACACACTTTAGAAGCGTAGCCTTCTTTCATTGATGGCAAGCCTTTATTATTACTCGATGGAGCCCATTTGTTGACAATGCTAGAGAACAAGTACTATTTATTCTTGTTCGGGCACACTTTTCACATATTCCTTCTATTTTACAACCAATGATTGGACTAAATTGGTTAGCTATTCTCGTTGTGAACTCAAATGTTTTGATGTAAACACTGTTGTAAGATGTAGGCTTGTGTATGCAAAGGCTTTGATTGAAATTTTAGCCATTTCACACCAAGCTTAGGGTATAGGATGCATAGGGTCATGTAGCTATTGTAGATGTCCACTACAACTGGTCTCCTGATATATGTATGACATGTCACTCCTTTGCTCACACTAAGGAATCATGCAAGTATGCTTTCTCTATGAGTTCTTCATCTGATGTTGATCCCCTACTACCTATTCATGTTAAAATATCGTATCCTTGTCCTCCTCTTAAAAGGTACCTATACGTACCTCTCTATATCTAATGGAAACCACTGTAGATGGTTCTCTTCCTTCGGGTGATGCTCTTGTTGCTCAGGATTTTGTTTCTCTTGTACAATAATCGGTGATAGTTGATTTGGTTTCAAATGATGATGAAGTTGCCAGTACTATCAACACCTGTGAGCGAGGATCCATTATGTAATGTAGAGTAGCTTACAGTGATACTATATGGATCCATCACTCAATGTCTATTACAAACCAACTAAGAAGCAATTTTTTAAATTCATGTCGGATGACATTTAGGACCTACAATGTTTATATTATGTTCCCATTGAGGAAGTGTTGGTACTTTCGATGGAAGGACAGTTGGGTAATCACAATAAAGAGCTTTTGTCAGATGATAGTTGGAATAGGGAAGAGATTTACACCTTAAGCTCTACTACCTCCTCGAGAGATATTATCATACCTTTACTTGGAGAAGTTGGAGTGGCCCAATTTGTTGGGTCCTTGAATTTTTCTGAAGAATCGGATAGGTAGTCCTTAGGACCTTAGTATCACGACGTTCTTCTCTATTTTTGTAAACATCCCTTAAATTTTAATAATAAATTAAGAAATTAAGGTAAGGTTGAAAATGAAAATTTTGTAAATGTTGGAATTTGAGCACGGGAGTTGCACCATTACGTCCGTGGTGATTTTTCGATAAAGTTCCATATATAATATGCTGAAATCGGAGTTCAAACGTAGAAGTTATGGACGTTTGAAGTTTCCACATTTAAATTAATTCGAACAAGTTTAAATTCGAATTTGAATTTAAATATATAGGAATAAATATGAAGTTTGAATTTTAAAAATAACATTAAAATTAAATTAAGTAATAAATGAAATAAAAACAGAAGAAAATAAATTTGGCAATTCTTCCTTTAAGTGGTCGATCGCCCCTAGCTAAGGGGTCGACCGCTTGGTGTATAGTGGGTCGACCACTTAAGGGTAAAAATGCCTAATTCTAAAGTCGTTAGCTAGGTTTTGTTACTTTAAATGGTCTGAATTTATTTGATTTCAATCCAACGGTTCGGGTTCCTTTTTACCACTATAAAAAGACCCATAGACCCCACTTTTCTTTCATAAAAATTTGGAAATGCTAGCGAAGCTCTATCAAAATCGTTCTCCTTAGGGTTTCAAAAATAGTAAACAATATTCAGTAATTTGATTCCTAATCTCTATTTCAAATTTAATTTCTTAATCGTTCTTCTCCCTATTTCTAGTTTCTGAAATCTAGTCCATATATATACAATCTATTTGTTGTATATTCAAAAAGAGGAAGATCTAACAGAGAATTAGGAGCAGTAGAAATCAGATTTCTTCTTATTCTTATTTGGATTTTTGAATCAGTTAGGATTTTCAAGTAAAAGGTTTAGATGTTAATTCTTATGATTCCTAATTCTATTCCTCTAGTTTTCGATTATTAATCTAATCTCTATATACAATTCACTTTGTTATACAAAGATGGAAATCTAAAAGAGAGTTAGGCATGGTGGAATCAAATCCAGTTAGGAAGCAAACAATTCTCTATAAGTGAAAATATCAAGTTTTTCACATTTTTGTAATTGAATAGTATTTATTTTGATTTAATGTATGCCTTGGGAAATTTTGGTAAACGAAAACATAACATCTAGAACCCCTAGAATTTCCTTAAGTAAATATTAGTCTATGTATAAGTTGGAATTTTAATTGTTTTTGGTATTGGTACATTAGAATCTAATTAATTGTTGGAATTAGATAATCTATAGTTAATTTAACATATCTTGTATATGAAGGTTGAATTGAATATAGGCTAGGTGATGATCTATTCTTTAAAATAGAAAAGGAATTCTAGTGTATTAATATGGGACAAGTATAGATATTTCATGTTTGTACAAATCTATTTTATTTGGCTATGGAAGTAGCAGTTCTTGTTGGAATTGTAGATTTGTATGAGATTGATATTTCAAAATACCTTGTAAGCGAATTATCATTAAATTGTTCTAGTGTAATGATTTGACCCTAGAATCTAGCCATAAGTAAAAGTATATATATTATAATAACGTATCAATTATACCGTATTAAACGTGATAATTAGTATTATTAGAATAGTTAAGTAATACTAATTTGTTAGAAGGGAGTTAGAGTAAATTAGGGAAATGATATCTAATTAGGGGCGTAATAAGGGGATACTTTATATAGACTCGGTTATTATTCGTGTAGGGTGATATATGTCTATAATGGATATACATATAAGATAAAACTAAGTTATAAAGATGTGAGGTTAGTCCAAAGCTACATGGAAGTCTGCCAAGTTAAATCTGGCTACCAACGGTGTGGCTTTGCAGACTAATATGGGATATCGCATATAATAAATAACTCTATTGGACATGAGGTTAGTCCCAAGTTTGTTCGGTAAACCTGCCCAGCTAATCTGGCTACCGGTACCTACGAATAGTCAGACTAATATGAGACATCATAAGTGGGTTGTGGGTCATAAACCGTGTGTTGGATACGATAGGTGAAATCCTTAAGAAGGGTCTGCTTCTGGTTTAGGGTATTAAGTGGCTATGGTAGGGTCGCCTCTTTCTTAGGTAAAGTATTAAGTGACCTAATAGGATTTTCTATGGTCTTAGTGAAGAAGAGCCATATTGAAACCCACCTTCGGGTTAGGTCTTAAATGATGGGGATCTGCCTATTTTATGTCTTAAATGCTCAGAGTCTGCCTAATTCCCATTAAAGAGGTAGTAAGTGGTTTGGGTATTTCCTCTTACGTCGTATACGTTAGTTTTGTAGATTTGTATAGTCAGACTGGCAGAGCCTTCAGGTTTACAGTTGGCTTTCCTCTTATGTCGTATACGTTAGTTTTGTAGATTTGTATAGTCAGACTGGCAGAGCCTTCAGGCTTACAGTTGACTTTGGTATAGTCAGACTAGCAAAGCCTTCAGGCTTACAGTTGACTTTGGTATGTCAGATTGGGAAATCCTTTGGGCTCAAAGTTGACTTTTGGGTAGTTGGGCTAGAAGGGCCTTCAGGCCTGCAGTTGACTTTATTCGAATGTTATATAGTTGGACTGGAAGAGCCTTCGGGCTTACAGTTAACTTTATATGAACATTATGGATTTATATGTAAGACGTATTTCTTATTTAAATAATACTGCCTAAGTACAATTATGGTAAAACATACGATTTTTATTTTACCAAACGTTTATTGTTCTGACCCACTCCTCATTACAACACAGGTTAGAAAGAGTAACGTTGATTTAGGAGACGAAGGTGGAGGTGAAGACTTGTGGCAGTTATTTATATATTTATGCTTTTTTAAGTGTTTTATTATATCTAGTTTAGACAGCTATATTATTTTGAGATATTGTACTATGGAGGCAGCTTTATTTAAACATGTGTAATGTTTAACATGTTTTGTTTTTGCAATAGTTTTCTTTATGTTATAGGTACTTGTTTCTGATATTATACTTTATCCATTCCGCTGTGAGATTCTGAAAGTATAGATAGATAGCTCTATGTACTGTGTAATGTTTTAATTTATCAACTTAAGAACTCGCCTTGAGATGGGCCTAAGGTTCGACGGGATTTTATTGGGTCGAAATTAGGTCCGTTTTGGGGTGGGTTGTTACATTTAGTATTGGAGCTTAGATTACCCGATCGATGGGGATAGGTATACGTATAAGTGGCGTACTTGTTATTTTTAAAACTATTTTTCAAAAATATTCTATATATAAATATATAGGTATACTTAACTAGGATTTACTCTATAATTGCAAACCATAGTAGTAGTTATGACCATACTCCGAAAGGATAGTCGAGGTGACTATAGGTTGGAAAATGAATAATAGAGTAAGGAATGTACGATGGATGTTGTATTATTAGGAATGTAAATGGAAAAGATTGTAACTCTAAAATGAATAGGGCAATAAGTGTGCAATTAATAAGGAGTTACAATAATTTAATTAGGATATGAATGGACTAATTAAAGAAATTGTTAAGATAATTATGGGATTATCGAATTGGAAAGGTTGTAACTCTCAAAAATTAAATAGACAATGAATGTGTAGTAAGTGAGGAGTTACAAGGAATTAAATAGATTAATGAGACCATTAAGGTAAAAGGTTGAATAGGTAAATAAATATCTTTAGGAAACATCCGTTAAGGTAATAACCATTTAATACGGACCAAGTGACATTTATAGGAATGATAAATAAAAATGTTAAGTATTGATTTAATATTACAAGGCAGTATAATGTAAACATTCAGAAGTAAGGAATGAAAGAAGAAGAAAATGCAATGGAGGAAGCAAGTATTAAGTTGTTAATTTGAAAAAGATTTTTCTAAAATCTGACCCCATGTGAAAGAATTTAATCAAAATGATTTTTGGAAATTTCCTTGAGATATTTGAATAAGTTTCAAAGGATTTATTGAGGAGCTGTTGTTTTGAAAAAAAATAGAATCTTGGAGATTCATAAATTGTAAGTTTTGTGAGTAAAAAAGAAGGCGTGAAGTCAAAAGCTTTGATTAAAAGTTGGTAAAAAGGGTTTCCATTTTTCAAACTCTTGATTTAAAATTTTGGTTGGGTCAAAAAGTTTTAGGTTTAAAGATTTTGGATAAAGAGATCTTTCTTTTTGAAATAAATGTAAAATAGAGCGTAGGTTGGACTTGATGATTTTTCCAATTTCATAAATTTGGAAGTTCTTTAAAATTCTTCTCTTTAAAATGGAAATGGGATTTGATTAAAAATGATGAAGAAACCATTTAAGTAGGAAAAATATAAACAAAGGTAATAGTGGAAAGTTCAGATAGGAGTAGCGCCGGTAACTTATAAAAGAAGAATAGTAATCTAGATAGAGATAATGTAGAAGAGAAATTACTTTACTTCATTTTAGGATGAAGCTATCCTTATTAATTTTGATAGTTTGGTTTATTAATTGATTTTTTGAATATTTTGGGTTAAATACCCTATTTTAAAGAAGTAAGTCTTTGAGGTAAAAACATTTGAGAAGGAAAATTATTTTACTAAACAATTTTAGAACCTTCAAATTTATGGTTAAGAATAAAGCGGTAAAAGTTTTGAGAAGTTTAAAAAGTTGGGTTCGAATATTTTGGAAGGTTTTGTCTAAATGGTTAATAAAAATGGAATATATATGGAATAAAATAAATTATGGTGTTTAGATGTTTTTGGGAATTTAATTCCCCAAATACTTTTACAAATTGGAAATTCTTTTAGAAAGTATGATTAAAAGTTTTCTTTTGAGATGTGGAAATTCTTTTGAAAGTTTGAATCTCAAATGTTGGGTACAAATGTAATGTGGATTTTTAAGTTTATATTTTATGGAGTAGATAGAGATCACTATCTGGATAAGAAGGGTTAAAGGTTTCAAGATAAGAATAAAAAAAGAAAAGTGCTTACAACCTGATTTGAAAATTTGAAATCAGTTCCAAGCAATTATTTGTAGAATATTGGTTATGTTGTAAAGGTAATCCGGATTTATAATTGGGTTGTAAATTAGGTTGCCCTTAGAATGTGAATTTCTATATTTTATTTATTGAAAGCAGGTTTCGCGTAATTTCCATAAATTATCTAATTAATTAAATGTATAGAAGAGCGGTGTTTGAATTTACAAAGGTTATGCCAAATTTGAAAGAGATGTTTAAGAAATGGGTATTCTTTTCCGTAGTTTACACTGTCTATTCCAATAAAAAAAGAAATAATCCCTTATAGTTTCAAACAAAGCAAAAAATATCACTTGTGGTTGGTTTATGGAAATTTTTAACGATAATCCATTTTGGAAGGATAGCTCCAATAAAGTAAAATATAGAAAGGAATGTTATAGTTTAGAAATTAATAATTGGAAAAAGGAAACATATAAATATCATAATTTCAATGGTATTCGTATTAAATATAGATAGCATGGTGATTATAGGACTAAGATTTATGGACATTAATTATAGGTTTAATGGGCAATAAATTTGTAATTAATAAAAGATAAAAAGGAATTAAATGAAGGACTAATTAAGGAATCTAATATGATAATTATGGAAGGATTGAATACTCATAATAAGAAGATTTTGAAAGCGGTAATGGATTGAAATGGATTTAATAAGGATTGATTAGAGATCGCCAATTTTGACAATAACGACCAGTTATTATGGGTAATGGATAAATATTAGAACTAAAGAGGTAAATTAAGGAAGATGGGTAATGGTGGAATTACATTCTAGGAATGTACATGTTAAATTCGTAAGGAACATTAGGACCCCAATATCCTTAACACAAATTAATGATTAAGGGCAGCTTCCAGCAAAATTTTCTATCGAAGTTTTTGGGTTAAAATCGCTAGTTTTCTTCTTTAGGGAAATGTGTTTGACATCGTATAAGACATGGTACTGTTTTACCACTATATTAATTTTAGAAATGGGATTAGACCACTAAAAAGATATATATTAAGGAACATCATAAATTAGTAACTTTCTTAAAGGCACTTAACTAGCGATAAGTCGTAAGTAAGACTGAAAGTTAGTACGGAAATTAGATTAGAATGCTTCAAAACCAAAGCTTGTGTAGTGTCAACATTCGCCTCAAATGTGATAAGTTGTAATGGGATATGAAGAGAATTTTCTAATTGGTCAAAGATAAAGAAAGAACCAATGGGTTTGTTTTAGATGTTTGACATTGTGAAAGGATTAAAGCCAAGCAAGGCATGCCCGGAGAGGTGTCATTGTAATTGGAGGTTCCGACTTGGAAATGGGAGCATATATAAATGGACTTTATAGAAGGGTTGCCTTGAAGCCATGAAGCTATATAGGTTGTAGTAGACTGGCTCATTTTGCTTCCATTGGAAGTAACAGGTTGTAGCAACTCTAGTAGAGAATTATGTTAAGGGAGTAATGCAACTACATGGATTTCCAATTGTTATTATCGGTGATAGTGACCCTTTATTCATTAGAGAATTGTGGAGGAGTCTTGTAATTTGCTTTTGGAATGACTTTTGATCTTACCACCACTTACCACCCATAGTTCGATGGTTAGACAGAAAAGGCAAACAAGAGTCTTGAGACATTGTGGAATGTTTGCATCATGGATTTTGTAAGGCCATGAAGAAGGTAGATGTAACGACTGCGATTTTTCGTTGCTCGAAAATCGACATTAATACATTCACTGTATCAACTGCCGAACAATCGAATGCCGAAAAACCGAATTGTTATGGTTTAAGAAGAGGTAGAAGAAGACAGAAGAAAAGAAAAACACAGAAACAGAACCAATATCAGAAACTCACATTCGCAGCGGAACAATATATAATAGATAATCACTAGTCTTTTAAACAAAGAACTATATCAGTTTTATACAATACATCAATTAGAGTCAATATACAACTCAATACAACAATGGACAGTTATATAAACTTGTCCTCATACAGAATACACAGCGGAATAATACATAGTATAGATGATACGTCTCTCCATCCAGCTCGCCACTGAGCTCCACAGCATCTCCTGAATCCAGAATGACCTAATAACCTAACTCTAGACTGCCCGTGTGGAAAATGATGGGCACCCAAAGTTTAGGAAGGGAACAATAAACTCCAAGTCAGTCATGGTGACTGGTGTGAGAACTAAAACAGCTTATCTTTAAAACAAACAACAGGAAGATTTTAAAGTCAATTTCGCAATGCTTTTGGAAAATGAAACTACCATAAGACCTCCCGCCACACACACAATGCAAACGCAGAATTGGAGGAGATTTCTTCTTATGATAGTCAAATATGCTTACTATGCAAATCATTGGATTTATTATTATTAGTGCATAGTGCAGAAAAACATTTCGAAAGTATAATATTAATCTTAGCCAACATAAACATTCCGAACTATGCCTACTATAGCTACCATCTAAACAGTGGGGCACCACCATAAGTAAATGGCAGGTTCTACAACTAAAACCGTACAAGGTTCGTATTGTTTCTTTGGATTTTCCAACAAATGGTCAGGCTAAGGAACTTCCTTTCCTCCTGCCGAATAGGATCGCCTCTGGCTGGACGTCCCGAGAGACAAACTGCTCTCTGCCAAACAAGGCCGGGTTACCCCTGTAACAGGTAACTCACGAATATGTCATCACCCGGTCCTTTGGGACCTTTATCCGAGCGCTCGGTAACCAACATCACACATCATAAAGAAAGTGTATCCACATGAGTAAGTATCTGGGCTCCATACCATGATACCACCCCTTTCCAGAAGGAAATGACATACCCTAAAGGGCGCGACCCTCATAATCTTGCCGCAACATTCCTGTTTCGACCATTTCCGGGTTGTTGAGGCCCTGACGAAGTCTCGTCCACAAAGCTAAGCTTTTTCAAAAAGCCACGCTTTGGGTCAACAGATGATCAACCTATGATCACAAAGATAAATGATCAAACAAATGATCATATCACAA
The DNA here is from genome assembly GCA_030737815.1 of Allium fistulosum. Taxonomy (NCBI): domain Eukaryota; kingdom Viridiplantae; phylum Streptophyta; class Magnoliopsida; order Asparagales; family Amaryllidaceae; genus Allium; species Allium fistulosum. The sequence goes on from CM060901.1 coordinate 1,137,755,397, forward strand.
ATGATCAAACACTGATCATCACACAGCAACACTCAGCATGCCACATTACCAAACAGGTAATATATCGCTGATAACTTTCAACTACATAACCTTTGAGCTCGTACGTCTCAGAGAAGGGTGTTAAGCTAAGAGAATAAATTCTCCGCCACCAACAGAAATGTATTTGAAAGAAATCAGCTTTACATCTCAAATTGTAATATTAGACACGTAACCATACAAGTCTGTTCCGGGATCGAACAGAACCGAAGGCAATTCTCACGAAGCCCTTGCAATTCCGGATAATTTCCAATCACGTCCGGACTTCCCGTCACTAAGGGTGATAAAACCTCTAAATCGGAGATCAACCGATGTAGAGTAACTCGACGGTAATCCTTCCGTTTTCACAAATATCCGGTCTTCAACACCGGTCATCAAATGCAATTCATAACGACGTATCACATATTCGGAATGGGTTATACGACCCCATGGTCCTTTCCCGGCTAACCCGAATAGTGAGCGCTTATTCAAAAATAAGTGTGGCATTCAAATTCATCCAATTCACAACAAATACCCATTCAAGGTAATTATTGATAGTCGATTATTTAACCATCAATAAAGATGCGCAACATCATCAGATTCCAAATTATTTATCTTTCAAAAATATCTTTACAAGATATAAAATTTCCACACTTAACCATTTGAAAACAATTTCAAATCAATTTCCACATTTCAATTTATCTCCAAAAGATAAAATTTCAAACCCTTCATTCATATTGGGAAAGCATTTCCATACCTATTTAATAATAGGTAATTCACAAATCCATTTATTTTCAACATTTGAAAATATTCAATATACTTAAATCAAAATTAAGTATATATTTCATTCTTTAAGGAAATCATTCTCTTTCACAAATTTTATTTGAGTCAAAACGAATGTTACGTAAAACATCGTTACGACAACTCAAAATCACTAATATAGGGATTCAAAATTTAGATAGATATATAAATCCCAATACTATATAAAACATTTCCTTTCGGAAATCATTTACTATAACAAGTGTTATAGTCCACCATTTCCTTATTTCTCGAAACGTCTATTTCAACAATAAATGTTGAAATCTATGTTTCGATACTTAACACGTTTTAAAACATCTTTTAAAACAATTACTTCATTTAACAATATTCCTTTTTCCAAAATATATTGATTTTATTCAATAATATATATTCACTGTCCAAAATCGTGAATATAATCACTATCCCAATTTTAACAATTTCTACACAATTTATTTCAATAATAATTCGCCATCCAAAATCGCGAATATACTTCCTTTAATAATTTTCTATATTTAATTTATCAACTTCCATTGATTTTGAATTTATAAACAATGTCTATAAATTCTTTCCCTATTTATAAACCGTTTTGAATAATTCAAAAATCGCAATTTAAAATCAACTCGTTATTTTTAAACTTCAAAATGGATCCGATGATGCAACAGCACCAAATAGTCAATCACAACATCCAAACATCATATATCATCATATGATAACAGAATATACAACAATATCTGTAAATAAATCACTACGGTGAGGAATCCAGTTGGATCCCTCCAACCTGTTTCCCTGCATCCAAAGATGTTAGCACAATACCAATTCCGCTCCAGTACGGAATTATCGCGGTATATGGGTTTATTAAATATTATCCGCTATTATGCGGCGCAATAGGGTCTCATCCGCTATACAATGCGGGAAATCAACTCCAATATATACATATGCCAATATATATATATTGCTATATACATATATAATACCAATTCCACTTCAATGTGAAATTATCGTGGTATATGTTTTTAATAATTAACATCCGCTTAATAACGGCGTATAATGTCTATTTATCAAAATAAATAGCAATCATCATTCAATTCACACAATCAAGCAATTTTAAATCTAACTATTTAAAATTTACATCGAAACAAAACATTTGATTGAGTGAGGAGTCCTCACCTTGATTTCAATTCCGTTCCAGCTTTTTATTTCGAATAAATTAAACAGCCGTTTAATTTCACCCGAAATTCACACTAGCTCCAATTGGCTCCAATTCAGTTGCATCGCAAAGAGCTCGACAAAACGAAGCCAACGCCGCTTGTTTCGTCAATTTTCGATCTCGTATGAAAGAGATATCGCGTTACAAAGATTACATCATTTTAAATTTTAACTAATTTTTATATAATTAATTTACAATTCTTTTTATATTTCTATACCCATTCACATCTGGACCGTTTGTTTTGAACAAGAAAATCTGGGCCACGTATTTACTTCATCTTCCTCGTCCAGGTTCACGAATGTTTGAACCCACTTGCCGTCCTTGAAACCCTAATTCATGCAACCCATACGAGCATCATCACATTGATCAACTACCTCCATTTTGACCGCCATCACAAGCTTCATCTTCGGCCTCAACCCCAGGAAGTGCGGTCGCCTCCTCCACCCTGAAATCGCCTACGAACGGCGCGCGTTCCAACACGAATTGCCACCAATCCGATGCTTATTTCTTGATCATAGCCGTTCATCTGATAGTTCTCATCACGATCTACGACTTATTAGTTGACACTTTCATCAATCGATCGATGGATTGCAAGAGAATTGAGGGAGAACGAAATCAAATTCTGGCCTTTGATAATAGAGAATGGCGGCCGACTATCACTTAGGGTTAAGGCTTGTGAAAACAAATGGGTATAGGCTTCTATTTATAGGCGATAAGATTATTATTCACGTTTTATTTTTTTAACTCAAACGGATTCCGAATTTGATGAAACAAAAGTCGTTTCCTAGGTTAAACCCTTATCCGGACACAATGGAATAGGTTTCGAGAGTCAATTTGTTCATCTGTGCAAGCTATGGAAATTAAACGATCAATTTAAATTAAACCGATTTAAAACGATTTCGATGCGTTTTGGCTTGTCCCGGACAAACGATAAATCCGATTGACACGAAATTTAAAATCTTACAATAATATCACATTACAGATCCGATGAAACTAGTTTCGTCGAAATCCGAGACTTTTTGAAAAATGACTATTTTAACTCGCCGAATTAATATTAAAATAATTTCGACGCGTTTCGAGCTGCCACGGTCAAACGACAACTCCGATTGCTATAAAATTGAAATCCAATAATAACAAACTATTATGGATCCAATGGAACTAGTTTCGTCCAATTCTGAGACTGTCCCAAAAATGGCTAATTTCACTAGTCGATTAAATATTAAAATATTCAATTTTCATAGATTAACTTTAAATTCAATTTTCAAAGTCCTATAACATCACTATAACTTCAATATGATTTACTATAACTTTATAATTCATTTTCAATCATTTTAAACTCGATATTCAATTATTTTTAGAATTTAACTATTAAATTATCGATTTAATTGTCCAATTAAATCCAGACATTCGAATTTAAAATTATTCGACATATTAATTTCACTTATTAATATTTAAAATCAATTAAATATTCAAGTTTTAATTAATATAAATTCTGGGTCGTTACAAACTTCCCCCCTTAAAAGAATTTCGTCCTCGAAATTACCAAGTAAGAAAAATTTACAAAATCTATTAACTTCTCAAAACAAATCGTTCAAATTAGATTTTCAAATCTGTTAAGTGTTTAACTTTCCCAAAATCCTTAGTTAAACTTCTTACAATAACTTTACTAAGTTTTCCAAATCATACTTAGTTTTCAAAATTTTCAAATTTTCTCAAAAATATTCTAACGCCTTAAATTTTCGAAAAAATTCGCCATAGCCTCCTTTGCGCGGCTCGATCCGAAAAAATGACAGTGTATATATATCACAAATATACATCTCATCAAGTGATGAGGCATCCCGTAGGGAAAAAGTGTAAAAGTACGATATTTAATCCGAGATATGTACCTTATTATATTTTTAGCGAGCGTATACGGCTAATATAGCGCGAAAGCGAGCTCAAAATGCAAAGCAAACGCCATCCGCACCTACTAGACACTCAACAACAATCATGAGAACATGTATATAGAAAATAATATCGATATACAACATATAGCAACATAACAACTACATGTGCTAACGTAGCAATGCATTTAAAAGCAACAATGCAACCATCATCCAACACATCAATGTCTATCCAAATCCGTTCATAACCAAATCAATATAGATTCACTTCTCATTAATATTCATTGAATTGGTTTTAAGTTTTAAATCATATTTGATTCATTTACATTGGATTTTACACATATTCATTCTCAATTAGTTTACATTCACTAATTCACATTTATTCACTTTCAATTCAAATTGAATTCTATTTAAATTTACTTCACTTCAATTCAAATCAAATTACATAGCTTCCAATTTTAATCAATTCAACTTCATTAATATTTAATGAATTTATATACAATCAACTAACAACCAAATAACAACCAATGTACATCCATTACAACCAAATTTATTCAATTTACATTTCTTTAAATTCAATTTGGTTCAATACTTTTAATTTCAATTGGTTGATATTAAATTGACTTCCATTCAATTATTCGACTTCCAATTTCATTTGCTTTTAATGAATTAACACTTACTTCTATTGGTTCATATCAATTTATTTACATTCAATTGATTAACATTCCATCCATTCACATTAAATTGATTTACATTCAATCCATTTATTCAATTGCTAATTCATTTCACATTTCAAGTTGAATTTCATTTATATAACTCAAGTTTATATTCATTTAATAAATTCACTTTATTTATTTATAACAATTTCAACTTCATTACTTAAGTTATATTCCAATTAAACATCTTTTGTTCAACTTAACATAAGTTTCCACTTATAAATCCAATTCAGGTTTTGTTTTTCTTAACAAAATTCATTTAGCCTTTTACCAAAATCAAATTTCATCAATCATTCAAATTTATATCACATTTGACTTAACAAAATTGTTTAATCACTTTATCATTTGATTTTACTTACATTACTCATTTTATAAGTTATACAACTTATATATTTAAATTTCCAAATCTGATTTAATTTATTTAACTTTTTACCAAAGTTAAAAATTTTACATCATATTTCATTATGCTACTCAAATTCATTAACTTTACCAAGTCAAATTTATTATTTCATATCATAAGTATAAATCTTATTTCACTTATATTTATCACTTTACAACTTGGATTTTAAATCAAATTTGTTTATCACAACAAAACTTCAATTTCAATTTACTATGGTAGCAAATCAATCACACAAATACTCGAAAATGATACTGATGATGCTGCAGTCATCACCGTACTATTTCCCAGCAACAATAGTGAATTCAATGCTTTAAATTCTTTCAAAAATCTTCCTTGATTTATAAATCTCCTTACAAATCTTTTACTTATAATATTTCACTCTTTATATATAAGTTTATTTTACCATTGTAAATCATATCAATTATAACTTCACCTTTTATAATTTATTTGCTCATACAATTTCTTTTACAATTGTTGTTTTATTTAACTTATTCAAACAACTTTTATTAACTTATATATATTTACATTTTTAACATCCAAACAATCAATTATATACACTTTAATAATTTCCGAAAAATTATTTCTTTATATACAAAATATAATCGAGGTAAAATTATTCCATTTACCCAATTTAAACAATATCGTGCCGAATTGTTCTGAACAAGTGTTTAGAGATCCCTATCGATAGAGTTGCACAGACCATACCGACCAGAAACCATATACCACTCAACAAATCAATCATCACAATATAAAACAATTTTATATTCACTAACAAATACGCACTCGTATCTATTATTACACTCAAACTCATTCTAGAGTACTACTGACTCTATCTCTAATGAGTAACACCCAACAGAGCAGGGTTGTCGCTTAACCGGATGCTCTGATACCAAATGTAACGACTGCGATTTTTCGTTGCTCGAAAATCGACATTAATACATTCACTGTATCAACTGCCGAACAATCGAATGCCGGAAAACCGAATTGTTATGGTTTAAGAAGAGGTAGAAGAAGACAGAAGAAAAGAAAAACAGAAAAACACAGAAATAGAACCAATATCAAAATCTCACATTCGCAGCGGAACAATATATAATAGATAATCACTAGTCTTTTAAACAAAGAACTATATCAGTTTTATACAATACATCAATCAGAGTCAATATACAACTCAATACAACAATGGACAGTTATATAAACTTGTCCTCATACAGAATACACAGCGGAATAATACATAGTATAGATGATACGTCTCGCCATCCAGCTCGCCACTGAGCTCCACAGCATCTCCTGAATCCAGAATGACCTAATAACCTAACTCTAGACTGCCCGTGTGGAAAATGATGGGCACCCAGAGTTTAGGAAGGGAACAATAAACTCCAAGTCAGTCATGGTGACTGGTGTGAGAACTAAAACAGCTTATCTTTAAAACAAACAACAGGAAGATTTTAAAGTCAATTTCGCAATACTTTTGGAAAATGAAACTACCATAAGACCTCCCGCCACACACACAATGCAAACGCAGAATTGGAGGAGATTTCTTCTTATGATAGTCAAATATGCTTACTACGCAAATCATTGGATTTATTATTATTAGTGCATAATGCAGAAAAACATTTCGAAAGTATAATATTAATCTTAGCCAACATAGACATTCCGAACTATGCCTACTATAGCTACCATCTAAACAGTGGGGCACCACCATAAGTAAATGGCAGGTTCTACAACTAAAACCGTACAAGGTTCGTATTGTTTCTTTGGATTTTCCAACAAATGGTCAGGCTAAGGAACTTCCTTTCCTCCTGCCGAATAGGATCGCCTCTGGCTGGACGTCCCGAGAGACAAACTGCTCTCTGCCAAACAAGGCCGGGTTACCCCTGTAACAGGTAACTCACGAATATGTCATCACCCGGTCCTTTGGGACCTTTATCCGAGCGCTCGGTAACCAACATCACACATCATAAAGAAAGTGTATCCACATGAGTAAGTATCTGGGCTCCATACCATGATACCACCCCTTTCCAGAAGGAAATGACATACCATAATGGGCGCGACCCTCATAACCTTGCCGCAACATTCCTGTTTCGACCATTTCCGGGTTGTTGAGGCCCTGATGAAGTCTCGTCCACAAAGCTAAGCTTTTTCAAAAAGCCACGCTTTGGGTCAACAGATGATCAACCTATGATCACAAAGATAAATGATCAAACAAATGATCATATCACAAATGATCAAACATTGATCATCACACAGCAACACTCAGCATGCCACATTACCAAATTGGGAATATATCGCTGATAACTTTCAACTACATAACCTCTGAGCTCGTACGTCTCAGAGAAGGGTGTTAAGCTAAGAGAATAAATTCTCCGCCACCAACAGAAATGTATTTGAAAGAAATCAGCTTTACATCTCAAATTGTAATGTCAGACACGTAACCATACAAGTCTGTTCCGGGATCGAACAGAACCGAAGGCACTTCTCACGAAGCCCTTGCAATTTCGGATAATTTCCAATCACGTCCGGACTTCCCGTCACTAAGGGTGATAAAACCTCTAAATCGGAGATCAACCGATGTTGAGTAACTCGACGGTAATCCTTCCGTTTTCACAAATATCCGGTCTTCAACACGGTCATCAAATGCAATTCATAACGACGTATCACATATTCGGAATGGGTTATACGACCCCATGGTCCTTTCCCGGCTAACCCGAATAGTGAGCGCTTATTCAAAAATAAGTGTGGCATTCAAATTCATCCAATTCACAATAAATACCCATTCAAGGTAATTATTGATAGCCGATTATTTAACCATCAATAAAGATGCGCAACATCATCAGATTCCAAATAATTTTCCAAATTATTTATCTTTCAAAAATATCTTTACAAGATATAAAATTTCCACACTTAACCATTTGAAAACAATTTCAAATCAATTTCCACATTTCAATTTATCTCCAAAAGATAAAATTTCAAACCCTTCATTCATATTGGGAAAACATTTCCATACCTATTTAATAATAGGTAATTCACAAATCCATTTATTTTCAACATTTGAAAATATTCAATATACTTAAATCAAAATTAAGTATATATTTCATTCTTTAAGGAAATCATTCTCTTTCACAAATTTTATTTGAGTCAAAACGAATGTTACGTAAAACATCGTTACGACAACTCAAAATCACTAATATAGGGATTCAAAATTTAGATAGATATATAAATCCCAATACTATATAAAACATTTCCTTTCGGAAATCATTTACTATAACAAGTGTTATAGTCCACCATTTCCTTATTCCTCGAAACGTCTATTTCAACAATAAAAGTTGAAATCTATGTTTTGATACTTAACACGTTTTAAAACATCTTTTAAAACAATTACTTCATTTAACAATATTCCTTTTCCCAAAATATATTGATTTTATTCAATAATATATATTCACTGTCCAAAATCGTGAATATAATCACTATCCCAATTTTAACAATTTCTACACAATTTATTTCAATAATAATTCGCTATCCAAAATCACGAATATACTTCCTTTAATAATTTTCTATATTTAATTTATCAACTTCCATTGATTTCGAATTTATAAACAATGTCAATAAATTCTTTCCCTATTTATAAACCGTTTTGAATAATTCAAAAATCGCAATTTAAAATCAAATCGTTATTTTTAAACTTCAAAATGGATCCGATGATGCAACAACACCAAATAGTCAATCACAACATCTAAACATCATATATCATCATATGATAACAGAATATACAACAATATCTGTAAATAAATCACTACGGTGAGGAATCCAGTTGGATCCCTCCAACCTGTTTCCCTGCATCCAAAGATGTTAGCACAATACCAATTCCGCTCCAGTACGGAATTATCGCGGTATATGGGTTTAATAAATATTATCCGCTATTATGCGGCGCAATAGGGTCTCATCCGCTATACAATGCGGGAAATCAACTCCAATATATACATATGCCAATATATATATATTGCTATATACATATATAATACCAATTCCACTTCAATGTGAAATTATCGTGGTATATGTTTTTAATAATTAACATCCGCTTAATAACGGCGTATAATGTCTATTTATCAAAATAAATAGCAATCATCATTCAATTCACACAATCAAGCAATTTTAAATCTAACTATTTAAAATTTACATCGAAACAAAACATTTGATTGAGTGAGGAGTCCTCACCTTGATTTCAATTCCGTTCCAGCTTTTTATTTCGAATAAATTAAACAGCCGTTTAATTTCACCCGAAATTCACACTAGCTCCAATTGGCTCCAATTCAGTTGCATCGCGAAGAGCTCGACAAAACGAAGCCAACGCCGCTTGTTTCGTCAATTTTCGATCTCGTATGAAAGAGATATCGCGTTACAAAGATTACATCATTTTAAATTTTAACTAATTTTTATATAATTAATTTACAATTCTTTTTATATTTCTATACCCATTCACATCTGGACCGTTTGTTTTGAACAAGAAAATCTGGGCCACGTATTTACTTCATCTTCCTCGTCGAGGTTCACGAACGTTTGAACCCACTTGCCGTCCTTGAAACCCTAATTCATGCAACCCATACGAGCATCATCACATTGATCAACTACCTCCATTTTGACCGCCATCACAAGCTTCATCTTCGGCCTCAACCCCAGGAAGTGCGGTCGCCTCCTCCGCCCTGAAATCGCCTACGAACGGCGCGCGTTCCAACACGAATTGCCACCAATCCGATGCTTATTTCTTGATCATAGCCGTTCATCTGATAGTTCTCATCACGATCTACGACTTATTAGTTGACACTTTCATCAATCGATCGATGGATTGCAAGAGAATTGAGGGAGAACGAAATCAAATTCTGGCCTTTGATAATAGAGAATGGCGGCCGACTATCACTTAGGGTTAAGGCTTGTGAAAACTAATGGGTATAGGCTTCTATTTATAGGCGATAAGATTATTATTCACGTTTTATTTTTTTAACTCAAACGGATTCCGAATTTGATGAAACAAAAGTCGTTTCCTAGGTTAAACCCCTAATCCGGACACAATGGAACAGGTTTCGAGAGTCAATTTGTTCATCTGTGCAAGCTATGGAAATTAAACGATCAATTTAAATTAAACCGATTTAAATCGATTTCGATGCGTTTTGGCTTGTCCCGGACAAACGATAAATCCGATTGACACGAAATTTAAAATATTACAATAATATCACATTACGGATCCGATGAAACTGGTTTCGTCGAAATCCGAGACTTTTTGAAAAATGACTATTTTAACTCGCCGAATTAATATTAAAATAATTTCGACGCGTTTCGAGCTGCCACGGTCAAACGACAACTCCGATTGCTATAAAAATTGAAATCCAATAATAACAAACTATTATGGATCCAATGGAACTAGTTTCGTCCAATTCTGAGACTGTCCCAAAAATGGCTAATTTCACTAGTCGATTAAATATTAAAATATTCAATTGTCATAGATTAACTTTAAATTCAATTTTCAAAGTCCTATAACATCACTATAACTTCAATATGATTTACTATAACTTTATAATTCATTTTCAATCATTTTAAACTCGATATTCAATTATTTTTAGAATTTAACTATTAAATTATCGATTTAATTGTCCAATTAAATCCAGACATTCGAATTTAAAATTATTCGACATATTAATTTCACTTATTAATATTTAAAATCAATTAAATATTCAAGTTTTAATTAATATAAATTCTGGGTCGTTACAAACTTCCCCCCTTAAAAGAATTTCGTCCTCGAAATTACCAAGTAAGAAAAATTTACAAAATCTATTAACTTCTCAAAACAAATCGTTCAAATTAGATTTCAAATCTGTTAAGTGTTTAACTTTCCCAAAATCCTTAGTTAAACTTCTTACAATAACTTTACTAAGTTTTCCAAATCATACTTAGTTTTCAAAATTTTCAAATTTTCTCAAAAATATTCTAACGCCTTAAATTTTCGAAAAAATTCGCCATAGCCTCCTTTGCGCGGCTCGATCTGAAAAAATGACAGTGTATATATATCACAAATATACATCTCATCAAGTGATGAGGCATCCCGTAGGGAAAAAGTGTAAAAGTACGATATTTAATCCGAGATATGTACCTTATTATATTTTTAGCGAGCGTATACGGCTAATATAGCGCGAAAGCGAGCTCAAAATGCAAAGCAAACGCCATCCGCACCTACTAGACACTCAACAACAATCATGAGAACATGTATATAGAAAATAATATCGATATACAACATATAGCAACATAACAACTACATGTGCTAACGTAGCAATGCATTTAAAAGCAACAATGCAACCATCATCCAACACATCAATGTCTATCCAAATCCGTTCATAACCAAATCAATATAGATTCACTTCTCATTAATATTCATTGAATTGGTTTTAAGTTTTAAATCATATTTGATTCATTTACATTGGATTTTACACATATTCATTCTCAATTAGTTTACATTCACTAATTCACATTTATTCACTTTCAATTCAAATTGAATTCTATTTAAATTTACTTCACTTCAATTCAAATCAAATTACATAGCTTCCAATTTTAATCAATTCAACTTCATTAATATTTAATGAATTTATATACAATCAACTAACAACCAAATAACAACCAATGTACATCCATTACAACCAAATTTATTCAATTTACATTTCTTTACATTCAATTTGGTTCAATACTTTTAATTTCAATTGGTTGATATTAAATTGACTTCCATTCAATTATTCGACTTCCAATTTCATTTGCTTTTAATGAATTAACACTTACTTCTATTGGTTCATATCAATTTATTTACATTCAATTGATTAACATTCCATCCATTCACATTAAATTGATTTACATTCAATCCATTTATTCAATTGCTAATTCATTTCACATTTCAAGTTGAATTTCATTTATATAACTCAAGTTTATATTCATTTAATAAATTCACTTTATTTATTTATAACAATTTCAACTTCATTACTTAAGTTATATTCCAATTAAACATCTTTTGTTCAACTTAACTTAAGTTTCCACTTATAAATCCAATTCAGGTTTTGTTTTTCTTAACAAAATTCATTTAGCCTTTTACCAAAATCAAATTTCATCAATCATTCAAATTTATATCACATTTGACTTAACAAAATTGTTTAATCACTTTATCATTTGATTTTACTTACATTACTCATTTTATAAGTTATACAACTTATATATTTAAATTTCCAAATCTGATTTAATTTATTTAACTTTTTACCAAAGTTAAAAATTTTACATCATATTTCATTATGCTACTCAAATTCATTAACTTTACCAAGTCAAATTTATTATTTCATATCATAAGTATAAATCTTATTTCACTTATATTTATCACTTTACAACTTGGATTTTAAATCAAATTTGTTTATCACAACAAAACTTCAATTTCAATTTACTATGGTGGAAAATCAATCACACAAATACTCGAAAATGATACTGATGATGCTGCAGTCATCACCGTACTATTTCCCAGCAACAATAGTGAATTCAATGCTTTAAATTCTTTCAAAAATCTTCCTTGATTTATAAATCTCCTTACAAATCTTTTACTTATAATATTTCACTCTTTATATATAAGTTTATTTTACCATTGTAAATCATATCAATTATAACTTCACCTTTTATAATTTATTTGCTCATACAATTTCTTTTACAATTGTTGTTTTATTTAACTTATTCAAACAACTTTTATTAACTTATATATATTTACATTTTTAACATCCAAACAATCAATTATATACACTTTAATAATTTCCGAAAAATTATTTCTTTATATACAAAATATAATCGAGGTAAAATTATTCCATTTACCCAATTTAAACAATATCGTGCCGAATTGTTCTGAACAAGTGTTTAGAGATCCCTATCGATAGAGTTGCACAGACCATACCGACCAGAAACCATATACCACTCAACAAATCAATCATCACAATATAAAACAATTTTATATTCACTAACAAATACGCACTCGTATCTATTATTACACTCAAACTCATTCTAGAGTACTACTGACTCTATCTCTAATGAGTAACACCCAACAGAGCAGGGTTGTCGCTTAACCGGATGCTCTGATACCAAATGTAACGACTGCGATTTTTCGTTGCTCGAAAATCGACATTAATACATTCACTGTATCAACTGCCGAACAATCGAATGCCGGAAAACCGAATTGTTATGGTTTAAGAAGAGGTAGAAGAAGACAGAAGAAAAGAAAAACAGAAAAACACAGAAATAGGACCAATATCAAAATCTCACATTCGCAGCGGAACAATATATAATAGATAATCACTAGTCTTTTAAACAAAGAACTATATCAGTTTTATACAATACATCAATCAGAGTCAATATACAACTCAATACAACAATGGACAGTTATATAAACTTGTCCTCATACAGAATACACAGCGGAATAATACATAGTATAGATGATACGTCTCGCCATCCAGCTCGCCACTAAGCTCCACAGCATCTCCTGAATCCAGAATGACCTAATAACCTAACTCTAGACTGCCCATGTGGAAAATGATGGGCACCCAGAGTTTAGGAAGGGAACAATAAACTCCAAGTCAGTCATGGTGACTGGTGTGAGAACTAAAACAGCTTATCTTTAAAACAAACAACAGGAAGATTTTAAAGTCAATTTCGCAATGCTTTTGGAAAATGAAACTACCATAAGACCTCCTACCACACACACAATGCAAACGCAGAATTGGAGGAGATTTCTTCTTATGATAGTCAAATATGCTTACTACGCAAATCATTGGATTTATTATTATTAGTGCATAGTGCAGAAAAACATTTCGAAAGTATAATATTAATCTTAGCCAACATAGACATTCCGAACTATGCCTACTATAGCTACCATCTAAACAGTGGGGCGCCACCATAAGTAAATGGCAGGTTCTACAACTAAAACCGTACAAGGTTCGTATTGTTTCTTTGGATTTTCCAACAAATGGTCAGGCTAAGGAACTTCCTTTCCTCCTGCCGAATAGGATCGCCTCTGGCTGGACGTCCCGAGAGACAAACTGCTCTCTGCCAAACAAGGCCGGGTTACCCCTGTAACAGGTAACTCACGAATATGTCATCACCCGGTCCTTTGGGACCTTTATCCGAGCGCTCGGTAACCAACATCACACATCATAAAGAAAGTGTATCCACATGAGTAAGTATCTGGGCTCCATACCATGATACCACCCCTTTCCAGAAGGAAATGACATACCCTAAAGGGCGCGACCCTCATAACCTTGCCGCAACATTCCTGTTTCGACTATTTCCGGGTTGTTGAGGCCCTGACGAAGTCTCGTCCACAAAGCTACGCTTTTTCAAAAAGCCACGCTTTGGGTCAACAGATGATCAACCTATGATCACAAAGATAAATGATCAAACAAATGATCATATCACAAATGATCAAACATTGATCATCACACAGCAACACTCAGCATGCCACATTACCAAATTGGGAATATATCGCTGATAACTTTCAACTACATAACCTCTGAGCTCGTACGTCTCAGAGAAGGGTGTTAAGCTAAGAGAATAAATTCTCCGCCACCAACAGAAATGTATTTGAAAGAAATCAGCTTTACATCTCAAATTGTAATGTCAGACACGTAACCATACAAGTCTGTTCCGGGATCGAACAGAACCGAAGGCACTTCTCACGAAGCCCTTGCAATTTCGGATAATTTCCAATCACGTCCGGACTTCCCGTCACTAAGGGTGATAAAACCTCTAAATCGGAGATCAACCGATGTTGAGTAACTCGACGGTAATCCTTCCGTTTTCACAAATATCCGGTCTTCAACACCGGTCATCAAATGCAATTCATAACGACGTATCACATATTCGGAATGGGTTATACGACCCCATGGTCCTTTCCCGGCTAACCCGAATAGTGAGCGCTTATTCAAAAATAAGTGTGGCATTCAAATTCATCCAATTCACAATAAATACCCATTCAAGGTAATTATTGATAGTCGATTATTTAACCATCAATAAAGATGCGCAACATCATCAGATTCCAAATAATTTTCCAAATTATTTATCTTTCAAAAATATCTTTACAAGATATAAAATTTCCACACTTAACCATTTGAAAACAATTTCAAATCAATTTCCACATTTCAATTTATCTCCAAAAGATAAAATTTCAAACCCTTCATTCATATTGGGAAAACATTTCCATACCTATTTAATAATAGGTAATTCACAAATCCATTTATTTTCAACATTTGAAAATATTCAATATACTTAAATCAAAATTAAGTATATATTTCATTCTTTAAGGAAATCATTCTCTTTCACAAATTTTATTTGAGTCAAAACGAATGTTACGTAAAACATCGTTACGACAACTCAAAATCACTAATATAGGGATTCAAAATTTAGATAGATATATAAATCCCAATACTATATAAAACATTTCCTTTCGGAAATCATTTACTATAACAAGTGTTATAGTCCACCATTTCCTTATTCCTCGAAACGTCTATTTCAACAATAAATGTTGAAATCTATGTTTTGATACTTAACACGTTTTAAAACATCTTTTAAAACAATTACTTCATTTAACAATATTCCTTTTCCCAAAATATATTGATTTTATTCAATAATATATATTCACTGTCCAAAATCGTGAATATAATCACTATCCCAATTTTAACAATTTCTACACAATTTATTTCAATAATAATTCGCTATCCAAAATCGCAAATATACTTCCTTTAATAATTTTCTATATTTAATTTATCAACTTCCATTGATTTCGAATTTACAAACAATGTCTATAAATTCTTTCCCTATTTATAAACCGTTTTGAATAATTCAAAAATCGCAATTTAAAATCAACTCGTTATTTTTAAACTTCAAAATGGATCCGATGATGCAACAGCACCAAATAGTCAATCACAACATCCAAACATCATATATCATCATATGATAACAGAATATACAACAATATCTATAAATAAATCACTACGGTGAGGAATCCAGTTGGATCCCTCCAACCTGTTTCCCTGCATCCAAAGATGTTAGCACAATACCAATTCCGCTCCAATACGGAATTATCGCGGTATATGGGTTTAATAAATATTATCCGCTATTATGCGGCGCAATAGGGTCTCATCCGCTATACAATGTAGGAAATCAACTCCAATATATACATATGCCAATATATATATATATTGCTATATACATATATAATACCAATTCCACTTCAATGTTAAATTATCGCGGTATATGTTTTTAATAATTAACATCCGCTTAATAACGGCGTATAATGTCTATTTATCAAAATAAATAGCAATCATCATTCAATTCACACAATCAAGCAATTTTAAATCTAACTATTTAAAATTTACATCGAAACAAAACATTCGATTGAGTGAGGAGTCCTCACCTTGATTTCAATTCCGTTCCAGCTTTTTATTTCGAATAAATTAAACAGCCGTTTAATTTCACCCGAAATTCACACTAGCTCCAATTGGCTCCAATTCAATTGCATCGCGAAGTGCTCGACAAAACGAAGCCAACGCCGCTTGTTTCGTCAATTTTCGATCTCGTATGAAAGAGATATCGTGTTACAAAGATTACATCATTTTAAATTTTAACTAATTTTTATATAATTAATTTACAATTCTTTTTATATTTCTATACCCATTCACATCTGGACCGTTTGTTTTGAACAAGAAAATCCGGGCCACGTATTTACTTCATCTTCCTCGTCCAGGTTCACGCACGTTTGAACCCACTTGCCGTCCTTGAAACCCTAATTCATGCAACCCATACGAGCATCATCACATTGACCAACTACCTCCATTTTGACCGCCATCACAAGCTTCATCTTCGGCCTCAACCCTAGGAAGTGCGGTCGCCTCCTCCGCCCTGAAATCACCTACAAACGGCGCGCGTTCCAACACGAATTGCCACCAATCCGATGCTTATTTCTTGATTATAGCCGTTCATCTGATAGTTCTCATCACGATCTACGACTTATTAGTTGACACTTTCATCAATCGATCGATGGATTGCAAGAGAATTGAGGGAGAACGAAATCAAATTCTGGCCTTTGATAATAGAGAATGGCGGCCGGCTATCACTTAGGGTTAGGGCTTGTGAAAACAAATGGGTATAGGCTTCTATTTATAGGCGATAAGATTATTATTCACGTTTTATTTTTTTAACTCAAACGGATTCCGAATTTGATGAAACAAAAGTCGTTTCCTAGGTTAAACCCCTAATACGGACACAATGGAACAGGTTTCGAGAGTCTATTTGTTCATCTGTGCAAGCTATGGAAATTAAACGATCAATTTAAATTAAACCGATTTAAATCGATTTCGATGCGTTTTGGCTTGTCCCGGACAAACGATAAATCCGATTGACACGAAATTTGAAATCTTACAATAATATCACATTACGGATCCGATGAAACTGGTTTCGTCGAAATCCGAGACTTTTTGAAAAATGACTATTTTAACTCGCCGAATTAATATTAAAATAATTTCGACGCGTTTCGAGCTGCCACGGTCAAACGACAACTCCGATTGCTACGAAAATTGAAATCCGATAATAACAAACTATTACGGATCCAATGGAACTAGTTTCGTCCAATTCTGAGACTGTCCCAAAAATGGCTAATTTCAATAGTCGATTAAATATTAAAATATTCAATTTTCATAGATTAACTTTAAATTCAATTTTCAAAGTCCTATAACATCACTATAACTTCAATATGATTTACTATAACTTTATAATTCATTTTCAATCATTTTAAACTCGATATTCAATTATTTTTAGAATTTAACTATTAAGTTATCGATTTAATTGTCCAATTAAATCCAGACATTCGAATTTAAAATTATTCGACATATTAATTTCACTTATTAATATTTAAAATCAATTAAATATTCAAGTTTTAATTAATATAAATTCTGGGTCGTTACAGTAGAAGTGTTGAGGCGGCAGTTGAGGACCACTATAGGACTGTCAGGAGTCCTAGGCTGGTGAAGATAGGAATTGTAGTTTTTAGCTGGGGACATAGTATTCGTTGAGGTTTCTCCTCTTAGAAAGGTTATCAGGTTTGGTACTTCTAGGAAGTTGCCGCCCAGGTTCGTTAGGCCTTTCTTAATTTTGGAGTATGTAAGGGGACTTGCTTATTGGGTGGAGCTTCCCGATTAGTTAGTGGGAGTCCATGATATCTTTCATGTCCTATAATTAGGAAAGGTCTGCATGACACTACCTCTATAGTAGAGCTTGATCGGTTAATTGATATTGGAACAGAGCCTATCGCCCCCTCTTGCTTCCGCCCGCATAGTGGATCATGGTATTGAGAGGCTTTGCAACAAAGAAATTATGTTGGTTTGAGTAGAAGGGGAGATAACCCAATGGAAAGCACATGGGAATCTGAAGGAAAGGTGAAGGTGTTCGTCGACGGAAATTCTATCGGTTTAGAAAACCGTCGAACGAATTTAAATTAAAAATTATCCACAAGCGCACGGCGTACATTTGTAGTTAGTGGCGAATACGGGTCGATCCGCAGGGAATTGATGGTTTTAAAATTCTATTCAATCAAATTAACCAAAGTTGAAAGTGTGATTAGCTAAAAATGTAAGAAACTAACAAAAACTAGCAAAAGAAAAATAGATAAAAATATGAGAGTTAAATGACAATTTAGAGATAAATACACTCTCAAGATCATATAATTCAACAATTAATGAAATTATGATCTCTTTTTGGTCATAAGTGAGTTTAAATGATGTGTTTATCATAAGTATGACTCATTTGTGCTATTAATTAGCTCAACATAAGCCATCAAACTATAACACAACCTTAAACCACTTACTAACTCTCATGAAAATGACAACAAAGTTGAAAATGAAATCTATTTTAAGTATGGCCTATTAACTATTAATTAGAAATATAGACCATCAAATTTGAATTTCAAATCACTTTCTTATGCCATAATCATATTTTGATGAAGAGGCATTTGTGTTAGTGATTGTTTAAGCATAGCCTATTTGGTGTCAACAATATAGGCTATCAAATTAAAAACAAAAACAACAAATTAAACCACTTCAAGCATTGTCATTAAGCACAAAAAGAGAGGTATAATTATCAAAATGTTGAAGCACGTGATTAGAGACTTCATTACCCCTAAATTGAAGGGATTAGCCTCTCATATTTGCTATCAAAACAACAATTGTAGCTTGCAACATAGAACAAAACAAAGAGAAAAAGAGAGCTAAATGAAAGAAAAAACTATGCTAATTGCATAAAAGAAAATCTACACTACTAGCATGAAAGAAAATGAACATGTAATTAAAAGGAAACAATAATTACATTGCATAAAAAAATGAAAGTTACATGAAGTAGAAATGGCTAAGTAGCCATGAAAAGAGAAAGAGAGCTTGTCTTTATATTTTGAGCCTAAAATAAACTAAAGAGAGACTAAGAGAGGAAGAGGGTTACATGAAGATATGGGGTATTTATACAAGTGTTAAACCCTAATTCATATTTTTGGGGAATGCCCAAAATGCCCTTGTAGGAAGTGTGGTTTCCAAGTTATCATTATCTTCAATAATCCCTCACTTAAATGTACATGAAGCCATTAATTCCATAAGCATGTGCATTAGCATCTAATTTGTACATTAAGGTAGGTGGGTAGGTGGGGTCCTCCATTATCTTCACTTTGAATTATTTCCATCTTCATTTGTTCTCTTCACTCTTGTGCATGCATATATCATCATGTAACCTTGTATATGAAGCTAAATTCCTATAAAAAAATATAGAAATTTCTAATTAAATTTTCTCAAATTAATATATGCACAAAAATGACCATTTTGCCCTTGGATGAAGATCAATATGTGACGATTTGAAAATAATATGAATTTTGGTTTAAACAAGTTAAAATACCCGATATGATCATTTTTTTAATTTAAATAGATTAAATATGGGGGTAAAAATATACACATTTATGTGCACATCAAATACCCCCACACTTATCTTTTTATTCGTCCTCGAATAAAGGAAAAGTAAGATAAATCCGTTTTCGTAGGGAGCACGATTGCATTGAGCGTATGCAACAAGCCGTTAAACCTTTGGGTGTCCCCAATAGGACGAGTGTTGTCTCGTGAGGGTTTTCAGCGGATACTACCCACAAAATCCAAATGCAGAATGAAAATATTTACAAAATGCAAGATTTATTTACAAAGAGATGAATGCGAGTTTTGAAAATATTTACAATGAAGGATTTACTTTTAAGTAGACATAAATAAATAAAATATAGGTTTTGGTCATGATCTTGAAATTTAAGTCATTTACTCGTCAAAATTTCCAACCAAAATTAAGTTATCATAACAAATATACTATAGTTTAACTCGTTGTTTCGGTTGATAACAAAGTGTAACTATGAAATGGATCCTTAGTTTATTATCAAAGTTTATCAAAGTGGTATTTTCATTTCTTTTCAATAGCAAGTCAAATCAAATAAGTTAAAATAGTGCTTGGATTTCGTTTGCTTACTCTCTCCATTTTTTTTTCTTTTGAAAATTTTATTGGTATTAACAAATTTACATATGCCTAACTCAGATAAACTGAGGCCAGATATATTACCCGTGCACTGCCTTGCGGATTGATGTGAGGGGAATACAGAGCGTGGCGAGTGAACACACGAGTTTGAACACCTATTGACTGTAGGCGTTATTAAAAAGAGTTTTTTAATATATATACACCTAACTCAGATAAACTGAGGCCAGATATATCGATCGTGCACTGCCTTTCGGGCTTACATGAGAAGGGTACAGAGCATGGCGAGTGAACACACGAGTGTGAATACATGACTCTAGGTGTTTATTAAAAATATATACATATACAAATGAAATATTTTTTTGTTTTTGTGTTTTTTTTTATTTTTTTTGTTTTTTTTTTGAAAGAGAGAGTTTCGCAAAATTATCTTAGCGCTATTTAACTTAGAAGACAAAAAAAATGTTATATCTTTACCTTAAATCAACCACTTTTTAAAACAAAGATTTTCAACTAAGATGTATTTCATAATTAACACGTATGAATCTTCCTATATACTAGTTAAACCATTGTTATTTGCAATCAAACTTCATTTTTATTTTTGTTAAGACAAATAAATTTTCAAAAATTTCAATTTAATAAACCAAAGCCATATATTTATCCTATAGTGTTTCTTTAAAAATAAATCAAAATGCTTAAAAAATTATTTTTTGGGATTTTTTTTAATTTTTTTTTTGAGTTTTTAAAAGAAAAAGCTAAAATAAATCATGAAAAATTAAAAATGAAAATGAGTCTCCCCCCACACTTGATTTTTACTGTGTCCCCACAGTCAACCCAAGTGGAAGGAGAAAAATAAAAATGAAAACATGACCTTTATTTAATTGAAAATTAACGGTAGTTACACGAGATCAGAAAGTATATCGTCAAAAAGTAAATGAAACGGTCTTCCAAAGACCGATTCATTAGTCTCGTCAAGTATGTGAAACACGACTTAAGCTCAAAAAACCAAATCATAAAAGATTTCAAAGTTGAATGTTGATTTGGAAAAACGAATGTCGTTTTATTGAAAACCGTACGAGTTGTTTTATTTTCGATGATTTTCGGGGTTGATAGAATAATTGATTGAAATTCAAATTTATTATCACCTAATTCAAGCTTATCATCGATTTCAAAATCAAAATGATGATTCAAATCGTCCCCTTCAGATTTTAACGACTCGTCATCGAAAAGTCCAAAAAATTCGTGTTCATTAAATTCGTCTTCCTTTGTTGGATTATCAACAACTTCATTGCGTATCTCAAGTTCAAAATCCAAAGTTGTTGTATTCAAATTTTTGAAATCGAGAAAAGGAAGATCGAATTTTAAATTTGGTTCCACACCCTCAAAAGAATTGAAATCCAACTCAATTACCGTGTTTTCAACAACTTCATTAAGATTATTATTTTCAATTTCAAACGTTGTTATTTGAAAATCGTCGATTTGGGTAAAAGATGGATTATCGCTTGACTCGTCACACGTTGGGATTTGAGTATGTTTTTCACGTTATTTCATATATGTTTCAAACAACGAATCCATGTGATCATCGTAAATTTCATTCATTTGTTCAACAAAATCCAATTTATAATTATTAGCTTGAGGATTTTCGATTTAGATTTGTTGAGAACAAATATTTTCACTTGCATCATAGTCGAGATTATTCCCATTGCCAAAATTATTTGAAAAGTGGATCACATTTTCATTTTGATTTTGAAATTCATTTTGGAGTTCAAAATTGAATTTGCATGGGTTATACTCGAAATCATTTGAATTTTGAAGCGAATTCAAATTTTGATTATTTTGAAAACTTTGATTTGAATCATTGCCTAAATATGAATTACACAAATCATTTATCATTTGATTTTGTCGTGTAGAGATTTCAAGTAAAGACAAAATGCTATTTTCGAGATTTGAGGGTTGGTCATCGTTTTGAAAATTTTATGGTTCAAAATTTGAATCATTTAAACAATAGTTGTTGTTAAAATATCCATACGAATTTGAAGTGAAATCATATGGATTATATTGATTTTCACAACTATTGTAAAATTAACGTACGTGGGGAAACTCGGACATTTTCAAGAATGTTTTTGGTTTTTTTTATAAAGGAAAAATATTTACAAATAAAATTTATTTGTCAAAAGGGAAATTGATATTTTGTTTTTTTTTGGATTTTAATTTTTTTTTGTTTTTGAAAATATTTTATATTTTTTTTGGATTTTTGATTTTCTAAAAAAAAAACTAAGTAAAAATTTTTTGGATTTTTGTTTTTGAAAAAAAAAATCAAAAGAAAGGATTTAAAAATTTCGAAAGGAATATTTACAATTTTTTTTATTTTGGATTTTGAAATTTTTTTTTCTTTTTTTTAAATATGCATGAACTAATGCAACTAAATGAATGCAATGGTTAATTACAAATGATTATCCTAAGTTAACTCAAAATTGTATAATCACACTTTGTCTTAAATCAACAAGATAGTTCTCGGCCAGGTAACAGACATGATTTATCGGTGCACCACGAATCACCGTAGCAATGCAGCCGAAGGTTTAAGTACTTTCAGAGGTACAACCACTATAATATTTACGAATCACCGTAATATTTATAAATGGTTATTACTCTGCCGTAGCCTAGACACCAAGAAATTAAATTGTTCAAAGAAGACAACTTGTCAATATACAATTAAAAGTTATCGATATGTAATCGTTATTATTAATCAAAATCTAGGATGAAATGCAAAGCAGAAATTAAACGTGTATTAACAATGCAACTACAAATGGATTTCTTTTGTTATTTAACTTTTTAATTATTTTTAAATATATATATGCAAATGCAAGCAATCAACAATGCAACTAAAATAAAAACAAGAGATATATACAATGCAAGGCAAATAAAGAGAAAATTATAAATAAGCAAGCAGTTTTTTTTTGCAAGCTCAGCACGCAAGCAATTTATTTTAGCAAGCACTTCTGCTCCTTCTGCAATTCTGCTTTGGCAACCTGAAATAAAATATATATATATACAATTTTTTTTGTTTTTTTTGAAAAGGAAATTTAAAAGTGAAGTTTTACTTAAAAAAAGTTTTTTTAAACAATGAGAAAAGACTAAAACAATTGAAAACAAGATATATACAGTTTGTTTTTGTTTTGTTTTTTTCTTTTTTTAATAGAAAGGATGAAACCTACAACAAACTAAAAAAACAGCAAACTTGAAGCTGAAATTGCTTTTTTTTCTTTTATTTAGAAAAAGAAGAAGAACTAAATAGAAAATTGACTTAGAAAATAAATACATAAATAAATAAAACTCAAATTTAGGGTTCTCATAAACCAACCTGGCCCCTTTGAATTAAAAGCCCACTACGCCCTGTAACACATTAACTCTGCCACTTTCGAATGCACCTTTCCAATCCTTTATACGAAAATTTTATACGAAATCACAAATCACAACCCACCACAAATCACAGATCCCTGACTTCAGTTAAATTTTATACGAAACAATTGAATTTAGACGAGTGTTCTGATGAGTTAGCTTGTGGTGTGGCGATGAGATATGTGGTTGTTCGTGTCGAATTGGTCGCGGCTGGACTTTGGGTTGGAGTTGCTGTCGATTTGGTGCGAAGGCAATGGGAATTACGTGTTCGGTGATGGAGGTGGATCGAATGAGGTGATCGATTTAGGGCTTTAGGGATTCAGGCGATGTGATGCAGGCGGTCTCAGTCGAAGCAGGCTCAGGCATTCGATTTGGGTGTTTGTCAAGGAAAGGCACATGCAGTTGGATGTGGTAGAGGAATATGGATGAAATGGTAAGTTAAGGCCTTTTTTTTTGAATCTGGTTGTTTGGAGAAGTTCAGTGGGGGGCTGGTTGTGATGGATGGTTTAACTGAAGAGGTGGTGATGACTGTTTCAGGGTGATGATGTTTGATAGTAGGAGAACTGAATTGTACAATGATGTGGAAGTTATGATATTGTACAGAGAGTGGCAAGGCGGTCTCATTCTGAGCTTTTCTCTAATAAACCTTTCTTTGTAAAAATATAGGTTTTTGGTTGCATCGTGGTTGCTAGATTGGATGGTAGGAGATGGTTGCCACACTTTTACTGTTACTTTTGCACTCATATAGAATTTTATGTATATTTTGGATGTTTTCGTACATGCCCATATGCTATGACCTTGCATTCATGCTAGGACTGAGCTCACCAATAATATGTTTGCATAAATGATCACATTGCATTTTTGGTTGTGTAGATTATATTAAATAAATTGGTTATATAACATGGCTGTTGAGTGCACATTACACTATCTTCCCATGGTGATTTTTGGGGCGAAATCCTTTTTAGGGGGGAGGGGGAGAATGTAACACCTCGTAAAATTTAATAAGAAATTAAGTAATTAAGGTAAGATTAAAAATGGAATATTATAAATATCGGAATTTAACCATGGGAGTTGCAACATTGTGTTCGTGGCGATTATTATTTGTGTATGAGATTTGTAGATTTGTATGAGATTGATATTTCAAATACCTTGTAAGCGAATTATGATTTAATTATTCTAATGTAATGATTAGACCTTAGAATCTGTGCGTAAATAAAACTGTGTGTATATATAATAATGTATTGATTATAGCATATTGAACGTGATAATTAGTATTATTAGAATAGTTAAGTAATATTAATTTGTAGGAAGGGAGTTAGAGTAAATTAGGGAATTGATCTCTAACTAGAGGCGTATTAAGGGGATACCTTATATGGACTCAATTATTATTCATGTAGGGTGATATATGTATATAGTGGATATACATATAAGTTATGACTAAGTTATAAAGATGTGAGGTTAGTGTAAAGCTACAGGGAAGTCTGCCCAGTTAAATCTGACTACCATTAGTTAGGCTTTGTAGACTAATATGGGACATCACCTATAATAAACAACTCCAGTGGACGTGAGATTAGTCCCAATTCTGTAGTGCAAACCTACCCAGTTAATCTGGCTACCATTATCTACAAATGTCGGACAAATATGAGACGTCACAAGTGGGTTATGGGTTATAAATTGCATGTTAGATACGGTAGGTGAAATCCTTAAGAAGGGTCCGCTTCTGGTTTATTAAGTGGCTATGGTAGGGTTCGCCTCTTTCTTAGGTGAAACATTATGTGATCTAACAGGATTCCTTACATTGTTAGTGAGGAAGAGCTATGTAGAAATCCGCCATGGGGTTAGGTCTTAAATAACGAGGATCTGCCTATATTATAGGTCTTAAATGATTAGAGTCTGCCTACTTCCCATTAAAGAGGTATTAAGTGGTTAGGCTATTTCCTCTTACATCGTATATGTTAGTTTCGCAGAGCTGTATAGTCAGACTGGCAGAGCCTTTAGGCTTATAATTGACTTGGTATAATTAGACTAGGAGAGCCTTCGGGCTCACAGTTGATTTTGGGTAGTCGGGCTGGAAAGGTCTTCGGGCCTATAGTTGACTTTATTTAAATGTTATATAGTTAGAATGTAACAAATACACATTTTCGACCCTCGAATGTCGACACTAATACTTCAACGGTATTCATGTGTCGAGCACTCAAGTGCGGAAAAGATGAAAAGTTAGGGTAAAAATAAAAAGAAACATAAATAGACAAGAAAGAAGAGAACACAACATCAAAATCTCACTAGTGGAATGATAAAATATAATATTAAAGGAACAGTATAAAGGGTTACTTTGATATAGAAATCTCGGAGTTACAGAACCTAAGTACCATCATCAGCCTGGATAACTATAACAACCTGTCCTCACAAATGCTGATATGTACAATATAGTAATGCAACAGAAATAAGAATACTACGGTAGGTGAAACATCCAGCTCATCCTCTCGAGCTCCAAAGAACATCAACGAAAACCTACCTTTTTCAAATACTCGAAAGAGCTCGCATGGAATTTAGGAAAAACAAAAACCAAGCGTCAAACATAAGTCTGGTGTGAGAAACTCAAAAAATATGCGGCCAACATATAAGAGTACTTTTGAAACCACATGGAATGCCATAACAGTTATCTCCTCAAAATAATCACCTATTAGGTAAATAAGGTGATATAATATATAATGTTTAAGGTGTAGAATATAAATATTATCCAATAGTCGTAATGGTTACATTCATCACACCACAGCATACTAAGGGTACAATCAAAATCGATAAGGAACGTTTGCATAATGGAATTTCATAGAGATTCCTTTGATCAAGCCGAAATCCAATCTCCATACATAAGGATCAGAACCACCTTTCGAGCATCGTATATCTCTAGATAAAATATACCATAAGGTAAACACAAAGGCCCATGCCCGAACATAATCATGAACCATGTGGAACCAAATATCATCAGTTCTCGATACCAAAATTAATAAGCATACTCTAGACATGGAGTTGACAATACCCTGTCGCGGGACTGCAAAACCCCAGATGTACATCGTACTCTATCTTTAGCCATTTCTGAGGTCAAGGTCACGTTCAGCATTTTTCACACAAGTCTTCATCACTCGAACAAAAAAAGAAATCCTAAATTAGATCCCTACATATCGAACAGATCTCGAAATCACACATCGATTACCATATCTCAACAGATCTCGGAATCACACATGGATTCCTGCATCCTGAATAGATCACGAGCAACTACATGTGTCCGAGCATCTTAAACAGATCTCGAATCTCCATATAGATTCTCGCATCTTAAACCAATCCACTTCCAAGAGATAAAACATGTATCTCAGCCTTGAAGTGGTTTTCGGTAAGTAAAACACTTACCGGTCCCGGTCTCTCCAAACCTGAATTGATGAACTTGTTCATTCAATAATAATGAGAATGATCGCATATGGAAACCAAGTCTCGTATACTTATAACGTTTTTGATATTTTCATCTCACACTATCCCTCGATCGAGTGTGAAGCCGGTAGGTTAGAGCACTATCGCTCCGTCCCTACATGAACATCAGTCTTAATTCCCATAGATAGACAAACCTACTTCATCAGCTTTTAGTGCTAAGTATACGATTAAATGTTTTCCATAAACGAGTAAACATACAAAGCACGATCAAATCACAAAAAGCACGATCAAGTCACATAAGCCACTTCTAATCCTCTTTTTGTTTAATTAATTTTTTATTACTTAAAACCTCTTTTATTAGTAAAACTTCTTTTATCTGATAAAACATTGTTTATGAATTTCTACTACTCATTTGTACTCTTTTCAATACTTCAAAAAGTATTTATATAATTATCTCAAACGGAATAAGTATATTCACAAATCATTAACAAGATTTCTTACTTTAAATCTTTTTTCTTTCTATACTTCTAAAAGTACTTATATACTTATCTCAAATGGTATAAGCATATTCATATATCATTAATAAGATTTCTTACTTATAATTCCCTCAAAATATTCAATTTAAGGATCTAAGTACTTTTACAAATCCATTCAAATAGTTTTAATCTAATGTTACCCAAACATTATCACTACAAAGCCAAAACCATTTCAATTATGCTTATCTTTAAAACATTCTTTTAAAAATCTATTTACATTCATAAGTATATTCAAAAATGGTTAAGATGAATGTAATTAATACTTTGTCACAACAAACCCAAAACCATTCAATACTTGTATTATCTTCAAAAACATACATTTTAAAGATCTAAGTTTAATAATAGGTTAAGTTTGATAGTCGACTAATCGATTATCCAGTTAAACAATTGCTTATACAAATCAATGCTCGTATACTTAACTTATTTCAGACATTCCTAATTTAACTATACCTCATTTAAGAGGGAGGCCGATAGGATAGTGCTCTATTGCTCCGTCCCTACTCGACATCAATCTTTAACTCTTAGAAATAGAAAAGCCTACTTCGTCGAGTTTTAGCGTTAACCACGGTAAATTACCTTTTGAAACAGATAAGTAATCAACAAGATTAATACGTTTTCAACATTTTAACTTGTACTTTTACTCGTTCAAGAGTAAAGCTAGGTAAGTTAGAGAACTTGGGCATCAAAGCCTTTCCTAGACACATTCTTGAATCTCACAAACAGATAAGTTAACTCGTCGCCTTTTAGTGTTAAGCCTAATCTATCAACTATAAATATCTATGTAAAATATTACTCGAAAATAACAAATTTAGAAGTTTGATTTAAAACATGTTTAACATTTTGTAGCACTTTACTTTCAAAATTCGTAAATAATCATTAAAACTATATTTAAAACTACTTTTCTTTTTTATACTCAAATACATTTTATATGAACTTCCACAACAAGATTTTATAAAGAAAATAATTTAGAAACCATTTAATTATGGAAAACTAATCAAAATGCCACATTTTAAACACTTAAAATATTAAGCGACTTACTACGGTATTTATAAATGCTGTTAAAAGTCCTTGTTAAAACAACATCGAGAAGCACAATCTTTGCGACTAGTTTTAACCACTTCAACAAATGATTTAAAACTTGAAATTTTTGTAGTAAGTACTACCCACAAGGTACTTAAAAACCATAGAAAGAAACCCTAAGAATATCTTCCATTTATTTATCAAAATTCCCTAAAACAAGGGATTTTGAAGTGCACTTATAATGACTATTCTCGTTTCAAACACTTTTAAACTTTCTTCAATTTAACACACAAGTTAAACAACCATTTAAACATCAAGTCAAGTCCACGCCACATGTTTAAGAAGGTGATAGAAGTGAGGTTATAAAATATAAAGTTATTATTTTCTTTCAAAAGTAAGATGGGTCCAAGGTTTTTAACTTTACTTAGTTAATGTCACTTTAACTTTATACTTTGCACACAACATATATATACAAAATATATACTTGAGATAGTAAGATAACTCACTTATATCCATGACAAACCCAAGCATAAGGCTATAATAACTAAAGGACCACCTCCATCCATCAACACAAGCCTAAAGGTCCAACCTTTAGCACTTCCAAACCAAACCACACCTCCTCCCCCTCCTTCCGTGCTCACGCCCCACAATGGATCCCCCTCTTCATCTAACTTCTCCCACTTCTTACCTGCTAATCATTCCTCCCACGATGTTTTAGGCCCGAAGACAAAGTTTAAAGAGATTTGAGAAGATTTGGTTAACTTTTGAAAAAGTTAGAGAGTAATAAGTGGATTAGTGCTTAAGCACTTCTACCATTTTCAACCCACCTACTTCATCTCAAGTTTTGTGATTTACTAAGTGAACCCCTCCCCTATGTTTATAAGCATAGGAACGAGATGTTGAATGATGAAAAATCCCTAAAAAAATCCTAACATTAATTACAAAACATCACTTCTCCTTTATAATTTATTTAACTTTAAAGACTTTTAATTTTAGCACATTTCCTAAATATCCTCCCTTACCTCATGCATGATATCATCCATAAAGTTTACCTCCATAAATGGAAACATATTTTTACTTCATTATGTTCAATTCCTAAGCTAATAAGTGTATGTAAAAAAAAATCCTAACAACTTCTGATGGTAAAAAAGCTGCTTATCGATAAAACGATTTTCGGTCACATTATCGAAATTTTTCCAAAGTATTTATTATTTTAAACTGCGACGACCCGGAATTTTTGAGCATTTGAAATTGAAATATTTAATTGATTTTAAATACTTGAAAGGTAGCTTAACTTGAATTTCAAATATTATTATTTATTTAGCAATTAAGTTATTGGATTTAATAAACTGAAATTGGGTAAATTATTGAATCTGCAGTTTTAAGCCTGTTAAAAATAATTTGAAGGCTTGTAAAATTTATATTGATAATACTGAAGGTGATAGAACTTTTACAATTGAATTTTAAAGTGATTCGTGCAGTTTTCAAATTTTATCGTTTAAATCGATATTTAAGAATAGCCTTCCGGGGCACAGTCTCGGAATTCGACGAAACCAGTTCCATTGGATCTGTAATAGTGTATTATTATCGATTTCAGATTTTGTAGTGTTTGGAGTTGTTGTGTGATCGTACGGTAAGTAAACACGCTGGAATTTGAATCGAAAATATAATATAATAACTAAGTCCAAAAAGCTATCTTCTCCATACGATCGAATTAAGACTCGAAACCTTTTCCTTTATGTTCGGAATAAGGGTATAACATTATAAACGCCTAGCGGCATGCCTTGATAGGAAGTCGAGATTTTGAGTTGCGATTTCGAGGCGATTCAAATTTAAATTTAAATAACTTATACAAATGGTTTGACTGGTCAATGTGGTTCACATCAGCTGTTTTTCTTTCATTTCGTTACCACTGTAGCTAGTTTGTTCAGACACGCTTAAGTCTCATCTTGTCCCCCATCTCTGATCTTTTAAACGCACGCATCAGATGTTCTAAAGGAAAGTTAAAATCGAACTCGTGAAAAAAAAATGGCGACCGAGCTAGAATGATTTCAAACAGTCACATCTTGCTTCGCATGAAATCAATTCGCGTCCTCTTCAAAGTTGAGGGGAGCACGCGACTGTTTCGGGCAAGGAAATCGAGAATGGTACGCTCGACCTGAACGAAGCGGCGGCTCGATTTGGTTGTCAAATAACGAACACGAGTGGAGGAAATCATCGCGACAGTGAGCGGCAGCACGAGTACGGCAAGGCTAGGGTTTCACGCGATGGCAAGGCTGACCGGCTTTATGACGAGATGCAAGCGATTCTGGGTGGGCTCGGTCAGTGCTCTGGTGAGTCGAGGGACAGTGGCAGTTGATTTGGATCTTGCAGCGAGGTATAGCTGTGTGATTTTCTTTTATTTAAATTTTATTGTGTATTATGCAAAAGAAAAATGATTAACAATAAAGTAAATCTTGTTTTTACTGTTTACAGAAAGTAATACAAGTATGAATGCAATTTTTTCAAATTTTATATGCATGTAGAAAAGAAAGTTTAAAATAAATCATTGGTTAATTAAATTTATCCAAAATGGCAATTTAATTGTTTGATTTATTCGAATGTTAATAAATTGTATAAATTGTTTATACAAGGTCAAAATCTTAAAGGAAACAAATCGAGAAGGAAATGGATTGCAAACAGTAAAATAAAAGGTGAGTTAATCTCACTCTTCTGGACTGCTATTTAAATTTAAATGGTTAAATTTAATTAACTGGTTGAATGATCGAATTGATTGGATGTGATAATATATATAGTAGTGTATATATATATTGGAGTGATTGATATTCCCGCATTATATAGCGGATGAGACCCTATGCGCCGCATAATAGCAGATGATATTATATAAACCCATATACTGCGATATTCCACCTCAAAGTGGAATTGGTATTGTGCTAACATCTGTGGATGCAGGGAAACAGGTTGGAGGGATCCAACTGGATTCCTCAAAATTATTTAGATTGTTCTAATAATTCTGTGTTATGATTTTTGATATTCTGTGATGAATTATATTGATAATTGGAATATTGGATGCTATGGTTTGATTGAATATACCTTTCGGTATACTGAGTTATCAAAATATATAAAATTGGATTTTTGAAAAAGAAAATATATGAGAGAATGTTTAAGTAAACTAATTATAGAAAATTTAAATAAATTAAAGAATGAATTGGGGAAGGGTAAAGTGATTTTTAAATCCTAGTAAATAAATTCCGAGTATGGAAAGGGGATTTTGAATAAAAGGGGAATAATGAATTTTAAACTTTAGTGATATTATTTAAAGGAATGAAAGATTTATTTTTGAATTCAGAGTTAAAATGGTTTAGAAAGAAATAAAAGAAAATCTTGGAATAAATGTGGAAATTTGTATTATCAGTTAAAGTAAGATTTTAAATCATCACAAGGAAGTTAAACATGAAATTTATAAGTTTTGAAATAAAATTGGATAAGTAAAGAATTTATTTTTAAATGGAGTAAATTTTGGAAATCAATTTGAGAATTGATTAAGTACTTGAAACTGGGATTTTAAAAGGAAGTTGAGACTATGAAATTTATTAACGGGGTTTATAAAGTGAAGTAATATATCAGTGGATATTTGGAAGTATAAATTCAGGGTGGGAATTTATTAAAGGAATGGATAAATTTGGTTAAAATTAAATAGTGATTTATTTTTAAGATGTGAAAGAGAAGTATATTTCCCTGGATAGCCAAGTACGATTTCAAAGCAAATCCTTAATTATAAGTTAAATCTTTAAAGTTGATTAAAAGTATGTTTTAGAAAATTTATTATCCTTAAATGTTTAAATTTTAAAGCAAGTATTTTTCAAATTTATTTTAGTAATAATTATTTAAAAATGACTTGGTATTATGTTTTAAAAGGTAAAAATCTAGTTTTATATTTTATTAAGTAGCTTTAGTTTAAATATTCTTAAAGTATATATCTTTGAATAAAGTATTAAAATAGTTTTAATTTAAATGTTTTAAAGTATATTTTATACTAAAGTGGTTTAAAATCTAAAGTTTTTGTGCTTGGTGTTCCAGTGGAAATAAATATTTGGGAATTTATTCCATGAGAAGAGTGTGGTTTGAGAACTGTTTCAAAAGAGTTGAAAATGGAGATTTATCTTGTGAAGATATTTTTGAGGTAAATAAATAATTTGGAAACTTATCTATGGTTGATGGATGTTTGTGAATGTTAATTGATAGTTAAATAACCGACTATCAATATTGGCTAATGTGCTGATCATTTCGAAGAGACTGGGATCGGGATTAATTTCTCGAAAACCATTTCGATTCGGTTTGTACGTTTCGTGGGGGAAACGGGTTTGGAGTCGAAGATGGTACAGTGAAGTGCAAGGGCTAGTCGCTACTAATCTTGAGGGTGACTCCAAAATGGATGTAGTAGGAATAGTGCCTTCGGTTCCGTTCGAACCCGGAACGGACTTGTATGGATGAATGCTTTCGGAACATCGTCAGGTGGACGGTGGGCATTCTAAGAGATGTGTTCTAAAAAGGTAACGCTTAGCCTCGAGCCTCATCAACCGGGAATGACTGAAAATCAGGGGTTATGCAGCAAGGCTAAGTGGGTAGCGCCCATTAGGGTGAGGTCATCCCTGTCTAGATGTCCCTTCTTATTTCGGCTGTGTGGGCGGTTGCTGATCCCATCCGTGGGGTGATCTTACTCGGAATTATCCAGTAAGGGGTAGTTTCGGTCTTATGTTGCAGGGGATTGGGCGTAATCCTCGGTACGCTGATCTAGACCAGGTACTGTGACAGGTGGTACCCCAGTGCCTAGTCATTAGTTGGAAATCCATTCTCCCTACGCTCCTGTACGGTTTTGATTGTGCCCAACTATTGCTGAAACGTGAGATGCAAGCATTTCAGCTAGATTCTATTTTACTTTCTATAGACACTATTATAAAATCAGATGAATTTGATAAAAGTGTTTTAGCTATCGTAAGGTAAAAACCCGACATGTTTATTTGTGGCGTGGTCTTACAAGATGCTTTTGTTTCAAAGGGTTTTGAAACTTTAATAATCAAATTGAGTGTGATTTTCTCACGCTGGTTTTCCAGACTGACTCGGGTGTTATTTTATTATAATGCTCGGGTCAGACCGAGTATTATAGGATACAGGATATGATGCTATGGAGCTCAGGAGACGAGCTGGATGGCGAGACGTATCACACGTATTTGATGTATTCCGCTGTGTATCATAAGTTGTATAGTCAGATTTGTGAGGACAAGTTGTCATAACTGTCCAGTATTTTATTATTGATTGTGATGTACTCTGATGATGAGATGTATAAAACAGATATAGTTCTTTTGTGTAAAGATCAATTATTATCTATTATATTTTATTATGCTGCGATGTGAGATTCTGATGTTTTTTTTCTATTTTCTTTCCTTCTACCTCCTTCTTCTTTAACCCTAATGGTTCGATTTTCCGGCATCGAAAATCGGGTCGTTACATAAACATTTTTCCAAAATAAGTTTACCATCATTACTTATGATTTAAAAGGTGGTTAAAAAGCTTATTAAATTATTTTAATAACATTTAATTCAATATTCAAATATTTAAATAATTCGGATATTTAAATACGAAGTGTTCGAAATTCTAGGTCGTTACATTCTTCCCCACTTAGTATATTTCATCCTCAGAATTCCAACACGAGTAACAAAAGAAACAATCACATAGTCATACTTAATGGTATTCAAAATCACTTAGGAAACAAAGCCCACATTTTCCCCAAGTTTAAAATCCTCTCATCGCACAAGGATGATAAACGACCTAATAAGCGTAACGTATGCTCAACAGCCTTAGGTATTTACTAAATATCCAATTCATGCTACCTCACAACAATTCAAAGATTTATCACCTAAACCCTCCATGAGCCAATCAAACATAGTATGCATATACTAAAGCCTGTATGATATACATGGACTATCCGTACGCAATATCAATTCTGATCACTTGCTCGATCATAAATTTCACTTCCCAACTAGTATAGGTCACTTGACCTCTCTAGTGTGGACTACGATCAGGTTCCTTGACCAGAAACCTCCATTCTTCTTATATAGCCATACACTATGATAGAAAACTTTGGGACCATATCAAGTGTTCGTCGTTAAGAATCTAGTGAAAAATCCTTGTTTGGACCGGTGTATATCACTTCGAAATCATGCACTCGAAACTGGATCTAGATCAGTCATGCAAATAAAATGACCTACGTACAACTTACGTATTTATCCTATTGGTTTCTTAATTATACCAATATTATTTATCACGTTCCTTTATACTAATAGTATGTCATGATACTAAAATCATTTATGAAATATTTCATAAAACATAACTTCAAGCTTATCAACATTTTACAACTTAAATTCATATTCTTATAATAATCCTTGACATCCTAAGAGTATATACAAAACATCATATTTATTTCACTTAACAAGGATGTTCAACAAATTTAAAACTTGTTTTAACTTACTAACTACTCCCTTCAAGTGTTATATAAACTCATCTTTATATTTTCAATAAAACATTTAGCTTCAATTTCTATAACAATTCGGAAGTTTCCAACTGTCCAAAATCGTCGAAAATTCCCGTTTCATTTTAACAAATGAAATCTACAAAACAACATATCATAATATGATGCATATACCATACAATCCTAATACATAGGCTACATGTTTCCATAAAATAACTTAACAAATTTCAATAATTTATTAAACACACTTTACCCAAAGTGGGAAAACCTAAAAAGTTCCAACATTTCTTCAGGGCTATGCCACTACCGCTCGAGCAACCTACATAGTATACGCAAAAACTCTTCTACATAAAAATTTCCTATCAACTTTCTTTCCAGAGAAAAGTTTAGACTATACAGCGCGTTTTATTTCAAATAATTTTGAAATAATAAAATATACATATATCTTTTGTATAACAAATCATACTTTCGAAATCAAATCGAAAATCCATTTTACTAAAACAACCCTGTAGCATTCCCTACTTTGAAACCCGGGAATGAACGTAAATGATGTTGAAGTCATCACCAAAACTATTTTCAAGCGACACGAGTGAGTTCAGTACATCCAATTCATGCCTTTCAGACTTAACCAAAATCATTTCAAAATAGTATTAAATACTTCGTAAATATTATAAAGTACCATGATCTCAATTTTTGTAAACCAATTTCCAAAATACTTACTTTCAAATAATACTACTATTATTTTCTCAAAATCTTGAAATACATATTCAAAGACACTGGGGTTCAAGTTCTCAAACTATCAGCTAAATCCTTCTTATTTATAAATCATGTTTATAAACCATACTTTTATAAAATCAATTTCTTATATAAGATCTTTTCACAAATGTTTTTTCCAAAAATATCTCATCTTTCCTTAGATCAAATAAACACCTTTTACTTAATTTAACTTTTACAATGGTTAACTTTCAACCCAAAATTATCATCGAATGCCTTATAGTCAAACCGTGAAACTAAATTCATAAGGTGCTCAATTCAGTGTATCTACAAATACTGTCTACCCAACCCATGTAGCGAAAAGGTAAAACTACTCATAAATAGGTTGATCACAAATCAATAATCAACAAATGATAGTTAATGCTCATAAATTGTCCGAGTATAACTAATGAGGGATAATAGATAAACATCATTAACCCCTATATTAATTAAACTATACTTTGACAATTCACTTATATAAGTTACTTTATATACGATCTTTACTATTTGTTTTTATACTTACCATTAAGGTATACGTTTATAACAATTACAAATATGCTCTCATATGTATAATTCACTTAACTTATGCTAGGGCATTCCATTATCCTATCTCTTAATGAGTCATACCCACCAAAGACAAGATTCTCGTCTAACCTCAGTTCTAATACCAAGTGTAACAAATACGCCTTTTGACCTCCAAATGTCGACACTAATATATCCACGGTATTTGTGTGCCGAGCACCCAAGTTGTAACAACCCGTATATTTTATGATTGTATATTTAAATGTTTTATTTAAATATAACATCGTTAGTCGAATTTTAGTCTAAAATGTCACTTTTTGCAAATAGTCAAATTAGGACTCGAGACCACTTCCATTGAGTCCAAAATAGCGTTTGCGACTTTTTTGAGTATAAACATCGATATGCTTGGAGTTCAGTGAAATTTTGATATTTTCATTTAGGGCTTTGGGTTTGGGTTTCAGCCCAATAACCTAACACCCAACGCATCTAATACCCTAACTCCCACTCCACTCCACTTCATTCCTTCATAACATTTCCTAACACTCAAGCTAAGGTAAAAATGGGGAAAGAGAAAGGAAATTAGAATTCCAAGCCCTAGATTGATTAGGAAATACAAATTCTAGCTCCAACATCAAAGAGAAGCTTATGTAAGCATCCTCTTCTTCTTTTCCATCTCAATCTCTCTCCAATTTCAGAAATTTCCTATAACTTAACTTAGGAAATATTGCTTATGATCTTAGATTGGAGCTTCTAGAGTTGAAATTGAAGAGTAGTTGATCTTTCCTTTGCTTTAGAGCTTCTCATTTGTTGTTTTGGGTTGAAAAGGTGAGTTTTTTGAACTCACATCTATGTCTATATCTTTGATAGTTGTTTGGTAGTAATTCCTAACATCTATTCCTTGTCCATTTGCTTTTGAATTGAATTGGTTTGATGAATATTCCAATTTTTGGTGTTTTGAGGTCAAATCTTTAAAAATCCTAGCTTTGATGTTTGAACATGTTTTTGAGAGTGTATCGAAGAGCCTATAAGGCTAGGTTGTCGCTTGGCTTAAATCCCATGTCTCCGTTGCTCGTCCGATCGCCTCCACTAGGATTTTGCCCCACTTTGGGGCTAGGCTGATAATGCTGTAGAAGCAAGTTCAGTCGACTGAACCAGGAGGTCAGTCGACTGAACCAGGGGACAGAAAGTTTCCAGGCATATTATCAGTCGACTGACCACCTAGTTCAGTCGACTGGTCTGCTTGTCTCAGTCCAATTTGCCCACTTTGCGTGGGTTTCCAATTTTAATCGATTCGTGTTGATCCAACTTGTTGTTATCATTTATTATCGACTTTGATGACTTCTTTTTCGGGATTTTTGGGAATATCCATTTTGATGGATTCGGTATCGATTTTTATGGATTCGATTCACGTCTTCGTATGTAAATTTTTGGTCATTGATTGTTTCTACAATCATTTATGTGATTTTTCACTTCAAAATACAAAGGTTTCTATACTATGAGTAAGTATTCAAACTCTTTCGCAAAGATGATTTTAACTCTATTTTTAATACAAAGCTCGTTTATAAAACCGTTTTCCAACCTATTGGTATATACAAACCTTTACCTCATTCGTATGAGAAATCTAATTAAACGGCTTAGCAAAACGAGTGGTATGAAACGCTTGCGTTTACTTCGTCGGTTAATTTTTGGACTTGTTCGATTGAAAATCTTGTGACAATTTTCGAGTGGAAATCTACAATTTGTTCGTAAATATTTAAGTTAATTCAGTGGTTATGGGACATGAAGCTAAACTCATTTATTTACTAGCTTAGTGTAATCGACACTTCTCATTGATCAATGATGATCATTTTATGGTTTGGACTAGCGATATGTGATGTCTCTTTGTCTGCGTGGGGGACTGTACCCCGTTTTGTTGAGCTTCGTCTCATTTTTATAGGCTAGCGACCTATGGGTTTTATGGAGTCAGGTTCATCGGGCGTACCGTTATTGTACTACGTCATTGTTCTGAATTATTTGAGTTTCAGGTTCATCGGGCGTACCATTATTGTACTACGTCGTTGCACCGGCTCTATGGTTAGCGACCAAGGGTTAGCGACCCGTTTGTGATGCATGTGTTGGTGAGTTTTCATGCTCCCGTTTGTGATAGGCCTCCCTCCTTTGTGATTTCTGGATTTCTAGTTGATGATTTCTAGAATTTGTGTTTCACCAATTTTGATGATAGGCTTTGATGAGCTCCATCAATTATTTATGTTTTTGGTGAATAATTTAAAGAAAGCGATTCTTTTTGGATGTTTGAGATGATTGGGATTTTGTATGATTTTTGTTGTTATTTAATGTATACTTTTCGTAGTATGGCATTATTGTTATCATACGTTTTTGTCATATCTCTTATCCTATCTCATATTATCTGATATTTATAGCTAGACTGACCCATTTATTATTTTCTTCTTAAATAATACTCGGGTCAGACCGAGGTATTTCAGGTGCTCCTACTTTACTTCTTATCAGGGTCCTTCACCTGACTTTTGGCTAACTACTTTAGCATTGTATTTTTTTGTTAGTATACATCTGAGATAGAGACTCCTTGATGTATACTTATTCTTATGACTAGCACTTGTATCTATTTTTTTGTGATGTAGTGGATCTAGTTTGACCACTACTTTGATGTACACTTCTATGTGTTATATTCATATCTGTTTCCGCATTTGTGATATGAATATCTGTGACTGATTTGTGTTATGTTTATTTCTATATTTGTTTCCGAAGTCCACATAGCCACTGTGTGGTAGCTTTGAGTTTGTATTTGATATGTCGGATTCTCTTGAAATGAAATGTAAGTTATATTATCTGGCATATCGGTACTCGCACAAAGCAATTACACAGATGGTCGCTCCTCAACAGCCTTATTCTTCGTGCTAGTCGACGGCATTACCCTGTAGTGTCCTTGGCTAGTGTGAGTATAGAGGTGGGGGGTCACAGCTTGGTATCAGAGCCAAACTTTGGAACAATGTAGAATAATCTAGCAAGGATCATTGTCCTAAGTCTTTTTTAGGAATCGTGCCATAGGATTTAATTCGAGTCTTCGTACCGTTCTATCCTATTTCTTTTTATGATGCCTTGTTTTATCAATCAAGTTTGTTTGATATTTATTCTGTGAATAACCTTTTTCCTCTTCTTTCTTTCTTAAAGAAGAGAAATGGTTAGACCAGGCCGTCCCAGCGCCAGTCAATCGAGTGCTACTCCTCAGGATGGAGTATTTATGTCTGCTCAACAACTCTTAGATCTTGTGAAAAATGCTCAAGCTATCGGACCCATTCCAGAGCCTACTCATCCTAAATCTGGGATTGCACGCTTGTGTAGTGATAACACCAATGTAAAGACCCATAAAAGTTTAGCAATTTTTAATTGGTTTATAACGTATTGAATTGAATTTTTGAGAAATTATTAATAATAAAATTTTGAAAAAAAATTTATTTGGATTACATATAATTAAATATAGCAAATGGTAAATTTTCAATTAATTATATGAAAGTTTATTTATTATGTAATTCTATTAAATTCAAATCAGTTAAGAATTGTTGAAAATAAATTTGCATGAAATCAAGGGAATCGACTGTTACCATAAATTTTATTTCTTCCCTGTCCATTCAAGTTTTACATCAGTTACAATCCAATCAATACCATACCATTATTACTCCCCGTATTCATGCAGTAGCTCT
The DNA here is from genome assembly GCA_030737815.1 of Allium fistulosum. Taxonomy (NCBI): domain Eukaryota; kingdom Viridiplantae; phylum Streptophyta; class Magnoliopsida; order Asparagales; family Amaryllidaceae; genus Allium; species Allium fistulosum. Next base: position 1,137,795,911 of record CM060901.1, read on the forward strand.
TTAATTTTCTATCCGTTGCTATTTCATTTCGGGTTTGTTCCTTCCCTATTTATTCCATTTCAAACATTTTCTCTTCTCTCTGGTAGAAACATAATATTTTACATCATTTATATATATATATATATATATATATCTGTAGCTTGCATTCATTCGTTTGTTCACTTTTACATTTCTCATACTTTCTACTTTATTGTCCTTAATTCCCGTGCTTGACGTTATCATTTCAGTTTCTTTCCATTGAATGTGGCACGTTTCATTGTTAACGTTTTATTCCATTTATATGTGTGGCTTTCCTTTTGCAACCTGTTCCATTTCTATTTTCTTCGTTTTCAAAATTTGAAACGTACAGGCTGGACCACAGTATTAATTGCTTTCCAATTCACGTTCAAACGTTTCTATTCCTAGCTACTAATAAATTTAGAAATCAGTGTCTGTTACTTAATTTATGGCATACGTTCAAACCATTGGCTTTTATTATTCAGCTCAATTAAGGGTGACCGTTGCCATCACATAACCGGTAAAAGATTTGTATACGTTTTATTTGTTTATGTGGCAACGATTCACATTTACACTATTATTGCCTTTTTATCTTCACTGGTAATCATTTATTTGTGTACGTTTTCATTTCAATTATTGTACACATCATGGTTCCTTTTATAAATTCATCGCCCATAAATAGTTTATTTCTTTTCCCCTTCATCTTCATTTGTACCATATTCATTTATTTGTGTATATTTTCATTTCAATTATTGTACACATCATGGTTCCTTTTATAAATTCATCGCCCATAAATAGTTTATTTCTTCCCCCCTTCATTTTCATTTATTCTATATTTATTGCCAACGTTATAAATTTGAAAGATCACTTTCTTCCCTTGTCCCCCTGATTTCACATCTATGTGCCTATCCTTTTGAGTTTCTTACTTTTATATTCTATTATTAGCCTAAATGTGCATTTTGACTGTTGCCATCCCCGTATTTATTTCTTTCCTTTTTGAAATTAAAACGTATATGTTTTACATTTTATTTATTTCTAAACCATCCATTGCCTTTCCTTTAAATCAATCCATTCTCTTCTTATTTGCTTTAACTTCTCTGCTGAATCAACGCATGAACGTTGATTTTCATTTATTATTACCTTTTATATTATATTTTTCTCTGTAGCTTTCCACTACCTCTCTCTTCATATATTTCATTGTTGCCTGCTCCTTCTTCATTTTCCAGATCCACTCCCCACCATTGCTTAATTTTCCTCCTCCCAAATTTTTCCATGGCCTACGCCAGATTAAAAAAAAAAAAGAAAAAAAAGAAAAAAAAATTGCGCGACGTATATACCCATCGCCTGAAGCTATCTCCGCCCCTCTTCCCTTTCCACCGCCTACAACCCTCAACCTCCACTCACGTTTCTCCTACAAGTGCATGCTTACTTCCTTTCCTAAATAAGAAGGTATATTTATTGTTTAAAAATTTTCTTATAAATGTTCAAAAGGATTTGAGAAAAATTTGCATTCTTTTGTACAGATCTTGTTATATGTGAAAGTAAATAATTTATGAAGCTATAAAGGTTTACTTATACAAGATTTATATATATATATAAGAGTGTTATATAAATGAATTTTATACTATGCGTTAACTAAATACATTGTTATTTATATGATCCAGTTTTTGAATATATGTTTGAAACTGTAACGACCCGGAATTTTCGAACCCGAAAATTCCAGATAGTTATGAAAAAGAAGAAAGAGATAGAAGAAGAAGAAGATCAGAAACATCAACATCTCACATTCGCAGCGGATAAAATATAATAATAAATAATAACAGTTTACAAAACAATATTATATCTGTCGATTACATTTTAATACATCAGAGTTACACATTTATACAGACACTGGATATACACAATTATCAAGTCTCAGATATACAATAATATAACACAGTAGAAACACTCCATACGTTCCTGCCGTCCAGCTCGACTCCTGAGCTCTAGAACGTCCTTACCTGAAAATCTGTAATACTCGGTCTGACCCGAGCATTACATCAAAGTAACACCCGGGTCAGGCTGGAAACCAGCGTGAGTAAACTCATCTAACATGAAATTCCAATTTATAACTTATTTAAAACCCGGGGTAACTCATTCATTCTACCAGTTCACAACTTGTTATAGTCAACACTTATATTCACAAATCAATCCCTAGTACCTTCACTTAGTTTCAAATGGTCCAGTCGTTTAAATTGTTCCATTACAGCCTATTGATATCACACATCAATCTATAAAGAATCATTGTAGATTACAAGTTCGAAGTGGTTTCGGGTATTTGTTGATACCCGACCCCGATCTCTTCGAATCCACTGTCATCTTAACCCAAGTTATTCCATGAAATACAATTCAAACTTTAAATACAAGATGTCACTGTTTTAACCTAAACATATTATATCACATAGCATTCCACATCACATACCAGAGATATCAACTAATCTAAGGCATACAGTATCATTCAATTATTCATAGCAAGATTTATCAACCATATCATCTCTAATTAATTTAATTAACCCCAAATGAATTAAATTAATTACTTCAATTTCTTTTAGTCCTTGCTTATTAATTACAAACCAATTAATTAATCATCCAGAAAAATTTCCATGTTAATTAATCATCCTTGATTAATTATACTTTAATTACATTAAGCAATTAGCCTTTAATTAATTTTACAAATTAATTATCCTTAACCATTTACAGTAATTATCCTTAATTAATCACTTAAATTAATTATCTTATAATTTACTTATATTGATTAATTATCCTCTAATTACTAATTAAATTAATTAACCCTTAACAAATTAATCCTTAATTACCTACATTAATTAATCTCTAATTATCAATTAATTAATCTCTAATTAATTAATTTATAAACCTTAATTATTAATTAATTCTTAATCATTAATTAATTACTTTTTTTTTCTTTAATTACTTCATTAATTTAATTACTCATTAATTTCCAAGACCTTAATTATCTTTAGGATGAACCTTTTCTTTATTAATTATCCAATTATGATTAACATATATATTTAAAACATTTTATCTTTTAATAAACTACTTAATCACATATTTCATTTAAGTTTAAAAATAACTTAAGAATTTAACTAAATAATCATATAACCTTCTTAAACAAATAATTAAAAACATTTATTATATAAAGAAATTTGTTCTTAAGAAATAGTCAAATCTTGATTTACTTTAAATTTAAACCTTTGTTATGTTTTTAAACTTTAAAACTATTTCTGGAAACACTCGCGACCAACTCGAAAACGAACTCGAGACAAATACTCCACTTCCCCAAGTCCCACCCGAGGTCATCTCTTCTTCCTCTCGAAAACACACTGATACCACGGATACACCGTGCACCTACACCAATCATTAGCGAAGTTCCGATCACCCAAACCACCACCGACAAGTCACCCATGACCTTCCCTAACCATTATACCACCCAGGTTCCTCGATTGATCACGAAAGCGAAATTGAGTTCGAATGAACCCCCTGGAACAAAACCGACACCCACAAAACCACCACATCTCGACGACTCCGACCACCTGAAGTCACGATACTCCAACCATAGATTCGCCATGACCCCACGCTCCGTTTCCCCCACGACCGGTCCTCTCCGATGCACTGTCGACGGCGCGGTCAACTGATTTCCAGCCTCGACCAAAACCAGGGTTAAACCCTACTTCCACCTCGTCCGGCCATCACGGGGAACGAGAATATCTCCGACCATTTTTCCTACCATCGTTGATCATCAACCTATCTCCTGCCTCAATTCCTAACCTTTCAGCCTACGCGATCATCAGAAAAAGCTCGAAACATATTTCCTGATCAACTTTGAATACCTCATTCGAAATTCACTTAAAATTTTGATTTTTATTTTAAAAATCCTAGTTTTTAAAAGGGGATTCAGGTTGTATACATGAATCAACCAATCGTGATAATTGATTTTTAACATATTTTTAAGTTCCACTGTTTTTCTTGATTTCCAGAAAATTCCTAAATTTATTTCACATAAATAAATTTTAAAAATCTTGATTTTACTTAAACAAATATATCTTGTTTAAATTCTTCAGCTTATTAGAGATTGTAAAAAGAGAACTTGATTTTGTTTAAATCTTTACCCTGTTAAAAATAAACAAACAAAGACATTCCAGGTTCCAGACATGCACGCACTTCCTATGTACTTATTTACATACATTCAGCTTAAAACAAACATGCAACATAAATTCAAACATACATCACAAATTTTACTTCAACATTTATCACATGCATTAGACTTAAAACTGTTTAAAGCTTTTAGTTTTACTCACTGGTTTTTAAATAACAGAGACAAGATATATACATGTAGTTTCAATCATATTCCAGAAAATAATCATCTAGGCAAACATATTACATCCTATCCATATAAATTTATCACTTGCAAATAGATTCGAACTGATTTTAAAGTAAAGTTTACTCACTGTTTAGGTGATGAGCAGAGAGCAGGTTTTGAGTTTTTAAAACTGGAGATATTTTTGAAATGATCTGGAAACTTTAGTATTGCAACTGATCTGAAGCTTTGAATTGTTGAAGTTGAATTGAATCTGATCTTGAATCCTTGATTTGATCTGTTACTTTATTTGAGTTGAATCCTACTTGAATTTGTGGAGATATTGTTTGAATTTCTTTGATTTTGTTTTACTGGATTGTGTTACAGGTTTTAGTTTTGTTTTAGAGAATGGCTGATAAAAGAAATGAAAGAGGGGTATAGAGATGTTTTAAATTCTTAGTTTTATCCTTTATTAGTTATTATTTTAAAAAAAAGAAAAAGAAGAAAATGACACATGTTCATTTCCTATCTTAAAATCCCAACACTTGTTAATATACTTACTTACTAATTAACACTTGTCTTATTTTACATTTGTAAATTTCATGCATAAATATGTTTATATATATATATATTTTATAATAATTCCAATTTGGTTTTATTTTATAAATGTTCTTCATAAAATTCTTATATTAATTTTTCTATCTAGTAATTACTTTCCTTAATTTATATTGATATGAATTTTTTAAAGAAAATAATATGAAAATGAATTATATACTAATAAAATTATATACATATATATTTTATATCCAATTTAATTTTAAGATATTTATTCTTTGAATTTCCAATTCAAATTCAAATTTTAATTAAATATACAATCAACTCATATATATATATATAACAACACTTTATTATTTGTTTTAAAAGTAGAATTTGTCAAATATTAAATAATTTATACTGAAGATTATCACATCTAAATTTGTTAAATTTATAAATCAGTATATTTAAAATTTAAATCAGATAACTATCCAATTATTTGATGCCCGAAAATCCGGGATATCACATTCCTCCCCCCTTTAAATCTTTTCGTCCTCGAAAAGGAACGAAGCAAGAATTTTATTAAAATGATTATTATAAGAAAAATTACTCTTTGATAAATTTTACTATAAACTCTTTTTATTAAGAAATTTTAAAACACTTTAAGAAAAATCCACATAATATTATTAAAATGACTTATAAAAATACTCTTTATAACTCGATGTCTTCACAAGTCCATCCTCGTTCTCACAGAAATTCGGTCATACGTTGATGAGACGTAAGACTGAAAATCTATAAGTACTTAACAGACCCGTTTTCAGCACCCAGTGAAAATACTTGGAAAATAATTTACTGAAAACATTTTTGAAAAGAGAGGAAATATTTTTGGTGAGAATGCTCTGGAAATCATCACCCCCATCCATGGTCGCAGTTAACCCGATGGTTACGTTGCCGTCCCGGCAAAATCCACAGATAACTGTAGGTCTCCGCGCTCCTTGATTACGCCATGGAACCCGCTACAGATCGCAGTTATACCCGGGCCTTACGTTGCTATCACAGCACAAACCCATATAACTGTAGGCATCAGCGCCACCGAATTTCGCTGCCAAATAATGAAACTTCTCCCACATAGGTCGCAGTCTACCGATATAAAATCAAACATAGACAGTTGGCTCTCAGCGGCACACACGACTTTCGCTATGTTACCATAGTGTCACAGTCTACCGATATAAAATCAAACATAGACAGTTGGCTCTCAACGGCACACATGACTTTCGCTATGGTCTGCAGTAGATCGCAATGACATCGAGTTACATTGTCGTCGTCACAGAATAACCCAAAAGCCTCTGTGGGCACCAGCCCCTCGACTTTCGCTACACAAATAATCCTCAGGAACTAGTTTGTCCGGACTCCTCACAGGATCAACTTTAGAATCCCCCCTTGGGGTTCAAGGCAGTACCACCCTGTGGCACTCCTGAGAAGTTCATTTCAAGGGAGCACCTTTTTCCCCAGAGCTATACTCAAAACATTTTATACTATATACTTATAGTATCTTCAAATCATATCCTTTATGATTTATATCAAAATCTCCTTTACACAAAATCGATTACCAAAAATCGATAATTCTCAAACTAGGCTTTCCAAAATTCAAAATTGATTTCTCAAAAATCAAAGCCCTTTCCAAAATCCATAGGTTCCCAAAACCTTTTCCAAAATCATTCTCATAAGATCCTTTATATATATACATATATAGATATATATATACTTTGAAAATCTTTGGATCATTTCAAACTTTGTATAAAACCTCTTTTATACTTCAAATATTTCAAAACCCTTTTCTTTTAGCAATAGATTCAACAAGGGAAGATTTACCTTATATAACAAGGATATATAACTTTATTTTATTCTAAATCAAATATTCACATTTGATAAATCTTTTATAAAGTTATTAACCATATTTCTTTTCAAAAACCATTTTACAGTTCTTATCCCCAAATCTTCAATATCAATTTCATTCAAATCCGTACGATGTACACATATCATCCATACACAATATCAATCTGATCGCTCAATCGATCACACAATTTCACTTCCGAACTAGTATCGTCCACCCGACTTCCTAGTGCGGACTCAGATCTGGTTTCTTGATTAGAAACCGTCATTCTCCTTGCATAGTCGTAGCTATGATAGAGAATATCCAGAACCAATCAAAACCCATATCCAGGTTCGCCGTCGAAAATCGAGCGAAAAATCCCAACTCGGATCGATAATACTATCTCGAAATTCTGTGTTCGAATCTGGATCAAATCACTATGCGAATAGAATAATATACGTATATCCTACGTATTTATCTTTGTTGGTTATTAGCCAAATCAATTCTCTTTTCTATTCACATTTCCTTCAATTCCATTCACTTATTCTCAATTGCTTCCATTTCTAATTGAGTTATTATTTCAAATATAAACAGTTTGAACTCTGACGAATTTAAATTTAAAAATAGTTTGAAAAAAGTTTTAAAATAGAAAGTAGTTGAGAAATAGTTATTAGTTTATAAAATAGCTGTAAAATAGTTAAGTAGGTATAAAATAGTTAGATAATTGCAAAATAGTTTTTAAAATAATGATTAGATATAAGTAACTGAAAAATAGTAATTAGTTTATAAGACAGTTTCAAAATAGTTAAATAATTTCGAAATAATTAAATAGTTTCAAAATAATTGTAAAATAAGTAAGATAGTTTGGGGTTTTTAAGAAGAAAGATTGTATAGTAAATAGTTTGGAAACATATACTTGTATTAAAAAAATTTGAAAATAATCCAGAGCCAAACTGTTTAATTTCCCAATCTCCATTTCCTATTAATTTCCCATCAATTCAATTTAAATTTCCACTTCCTTTTAAATTGACTCAATACTTCAATTTCTATTAAAATTGATTTAATCCCAATTCAAGTTGAATTAATCCTCAATTTCTTTCCTAATTCAAATCAAATTCCATTTGATTTTAAAACTTATTCAACATTAATCACAATTCTAAATTATTTCAATTCAATTTGGATTAATTTCAAATTGAATCAGCTTCAATTTCAAATCATTTCAATTCTAATTTACCATTTGAATTTTTAAAGTTATACATCTTCAATCACAATTCCAATTAATTCAAATCAAATTCAGTTTGAACAAATTTTATTCAAATATCAACTTAAAACCATCTTGAATTATATAAATTCGAGTTAAACATTTTAAATGTTGATTTAATTCCTTAAATCATAATTCCTATATTTTTAAATTAATTCAACCTTTATTTTTAATTTTAACAAATTAAATCTTTAAACCATTTAATTCTGAATTCAAATTTCAAAATTTCATTTTAAAATTATCTTTACTTAACTTATTATAAAGTTCAAATAAGAATTCAAAAACAATTAAATTTCAGATTCTAATTTATTATCCATTTTCAATTTCCAGATCTCAAACCCATTTTTGAGATCACTCATAACTCCCATTTCAAATCAACCATTTAACTTCCCAAGTTAAATTTTAATTTCATCTTGAAATTTCTAATTCAAGTTGTTCATTCTAAACTCATTTAACTTTCCTTAAGTTAAATTCAATTTAATCCAACCAACTTTACCCAATTTGAATTCCCATTTCAAATTTTAAACTTTATATTAATAATCTTTCCACTTATAAGTTTAAAAACTTACTTTACTTTGGGTTTTACATCACATTCCAATTTAAAACTCAACACTAAGTGTTTATTTCAAATCATCATTGGTATTATATATATTCCTCATATATACATTTTCTTTACACACCAAGTTATAATTTAAATTTTTAAACCACCTTTGGTTTTAATTCAAAACAACTTTTTTTTAAAACAATTTCAAGTTTTCTGGATTTAGATTTAAAATTTCACAATTTTAAATTCTCTTCAATTCCAATTTATAAGTTATACTCACTTAAATGTTTACTTCCCTAAACATTTCATTTTGCTAAATCATTAACAACATTCATTATTAAACACAATTACCATTTATGATAATAACCAAGATTATCATATCTGGAAACCAATTCATTATTACCTTTATTCTTGATAACATTTCTACAAATTCATGATTTTAATTTTAGTTTGAATTCATTTCAAACTTATCTTCATTCAATTTTAATTTGGATTTATTTCTATTACCACTTAATTTAATTCCAATATTTTAACAACCAATTACCTTAATATTTATTAGAAAGAAATATCATTTTATATATCAAAATATATTCTTATATAAAATCATTTAAAATCCTTATATAAGAAAATAACAATTACGCTCTCATATATATATACACTCAACTCGTTCTAGGGTACCATTGACCCTATCCTTAACGAGTAATCCCCAACAGAGCCAAGGTTCTCGCTTAACCTTCAGCTCTGATACCAACTGTAACGACCCGGAATTTTCGAACCCGAAAATTCCAGATAGTTATGAAAAAGAAGAAAGAGATAGAAGAAGAAGAAGATCAGAAACATCAACATCTCACATTCGCAGCGGATAAAATATAATAATAAATAATAACAGTTTACAAAACAATATTATATCTGTCGATTACATTTTAATACATCAGAGTTACACATTTATACAGACACTGGATATACACAATTATCAAGTCTCAGATATACAATAATATAACACAGTAGAAACACTCCATACGTTCATGCCGTCCAGCTCGACTCCTGAGCTCTAGAACGTCCTTACCTGAAAATCTGTAATACTCGGTCTGACCCGAGCATTACATCAAAGTAACACCCGGGTCAGGCTGGAAACCAGCGTGAGTAAACTCATCTAACATGAAATTCCAATTTATAACTTATTTAAAACCCGGGGTAACTCATTCATTCTACCAGTTCACAACTTGTTATAGTCAACACTTATATTCACAAATCAATCCCTAGTACCTTCACTTAGTTTCAAATGGTCCAGTCGTTTAAATTGTTCCATTACAGCCTATTGATATCACACATCAATCTATAAAGAATCATTGTAGATTACAAGTTCGAAGTGGTTTCGGGTATTTGTTGATACCCGACCCCGGTCTCTTCGAATCCACTGTCATCTTAACCCAAGTTATTCCATGAAATACAATTCAAACTTTAAATACAAGATGTCACTGTTTTAACCTAAACATATTATATCACATAGCATTCCACATCACATACCAGAGATATCAACTAATCTAAGGCATACAGTATCATTCAATTATTCATAGCAAGATTTATCAACCATATCATCTCTAATTAATTTAATTAACCCCAAATGAATTAAATTAATTACTTCAATTTCTTTTAGTCCTTGCTTATTAATTACAAACCAATTAATTAATCATCCAGAAAAATTTCCATGTTAATTAATCATCCTTGATTAATTATACTTTAATTACATTAAGCAATTAGCCTTTAATTAATTTTACAAATTAATTATCCTTAACCATTTACAGTAATTATCCTTAATTAATCACTTAAATTAATTATCTTATAATTTACTTATATTGATTAATTATCCTCTAATTACTAATTAAATTAATTAACCCTTAACAAATTAATCCTTAATTACCTACATTAATTAATCTCTAATTATCAATTAATTAATCTCTAATTAATTAATTTATAAACCTTAATTATTAATTAATTCTTAATCATTAATTAATTAATTTTTTTTTCTTTAATTACTTCATTAATTTAATTATTCATTAATTTCCAAGACCTTAATTATCTTTAGGATGAACCTTTTCTTTATTAATTATCCAATTATGATTAACATATATATTTAAAACATTTTATCTTTTAATAAACTACTTAATCACATATTTCATTTAAGTTTAAAAATAACTTAAGAATTTAACTAAATAATCATATAACCTTCTTAAACAAATAATTAAAAACATTTATTATATAAAGAAATTTGTTCTTAAGAAATAGTCAAATCTTGATTTACTTTAAATTTAAACCTTTGTTATGTTTTTAAACTTTAAAACTATTTCTGGAAACACTCGCGACCAACTCGAAAACGAACTCGAGACAAATACTCCACTTCCCCAAGTCCCACCCGAGGTCATCTCTTCTTCCTCTCGAAAACACATTGATACCACGGATACATCGTGCACCTACACCAATCATTAGCGAAGTTCCGATCACCCAAACCACCACCGACAAGTCACCCATGACCTTCCCTAACCATTATACCACCCAGGTTCCTCGATTGATAACGAAAGCGAAATTGAGTTCGAATGAACCCCCTGGAACAAAACCGACACCCACAAAACCACCACATCTCGACGACTCTGACCACCTGAAGTCACGATACTCCAACCATAGATTCGCCATGACCCCACGCTCCGTTTCCCCCACGACCGGTCCTCTCCGATGCACTGTCGACGGCGCGGTCAACTGATTTCCAGCCTCGACCAAAACCAGGGTTAAACCCTACTTCCACCTCGTCCGGCCATCACGGGGAACGAGAATATCTCCGACCATTTTTCCTACCATCGTTGATCATCAACCTATCTCCTGCCTCAATTCCTAACCTTTCAGCCTACGCGATCATCAGAAAAAGCTCGAAACATATTTCTTGATCAACTTTGAATACCTCATTCGAAATTCACTTAAAAATTTGATTTTTATTTTAAAAATCCTAGTTTTTAAAAGGGGATTCAGGTTGTATACATGAATCAACCAATCGTGATAATTGATTTTTAACATATTTTTAAGTTCCACTGTTTTTCTTGATTTCCAGAAAATTCCTAAATTTATTTCACATAAATAAATTTTAAAAATCTTGATTTTACTTAAACAAATATATCTTGTTTAAATTCTTCAGCTTATTAGAGATTGTAAAAAGAGAACTTGATTTTGTTTAAATCTTTACCCTGTTAAAAATAAACAAACAAAGACATTCCAGGTTCCAGACATGCACGCACTTCCTATGTACTTATTTACATACATTCAGCTTAAAACAAACATGCAACATAAATTCAAACATACATCACAAATTTTACTTCAACATTTATCACATGCATTAGACTTAAAACTGTTTAAAGCTTTTAGTTTTACTCACTGGTTTTTAAATAACAGAGACAAGATATATACATGTAGTTTCAATCATATTCCAGAAAATAATCATCTAGGCAAACATATTACATCCTATCCATATAAATTTATCACTTGCAAATAGATTCGAACTGATTTTAAAGTAAAGTTTACTCACTGTTTAGGTGATGAGCAGAGAGCAGGTTTTGGGTTTTTAAAACTGGAGATATTTTTGAAATGATCTGGAAACTTTAGTATTACAACTGATCTGAAGCTTTGAATTGTTGAAGTTGAATTGAATCTGATCTTGAATCCTTGATTTGATCTGTTACTTTATTTGAGTTGAATCCTACTTGAATTTGTGGAGATATTGTTTGAATTTCTTTGATTTTGTTTTACTGGATTGTGTTACAGGTTTTAGTTTTGTTTTAGAGAATGGCTGATAAAAGAAATGAAAGAGGGGTATAGAGATGTTTTAAATTCTTAGTTTTATCCTTTATTAGTTATTATTTTAAAAAAAAGAAAAAGAAGAAAATGACACATGTTCATTTCCTATCTTAAAATCCCAACACTTGTTAATATACTTACTTACTAATTAACACTTGTCTTATTTTACATTTGTAAATTTCATGCATAAATATGTTTATATATATATATATATATATTATAATAATTCCAATTTGGTTTTATTTTATAAATGTTCTTCATAAAATTCTTATATTAATTTTTCTATCTAGTAATTACTTTCCTTAATTTATATTGATATGAATTTTTTAAAGAAAATAATATGAAAATGAATTATATACTAATAAAATCATATACATATATATTTTATATCCAATTTAATTTTAAGATATTTATTCTTTGAATTTCCAATTCAAATTCAAATTTTAATTAAATATACAATCAACTCATATATATATATATAACAACACTTTATTATTTGTTTTAAAAGTAGAATTTGTCAAATATTAAATAATTTATACTGAAGATTATCACATCTAAATTTGTTAAATTTATAAATCAGTATATTTAAAATTTAAATCAGATAACTATCCAATTATTTGATGCCCGAAAATCCGGGATATCACAGAAACGTTTTGATTTTTATATATACAAATATTTTATTTTATACATATATTTTGTTATATATAAAGGTTTAATAAAAATAAAAAAAAAAGAGAAAAAAAAGGAGTAAGTTAACAATGTATTATAAAGAATATTGTTTATCTGCACATATATGTGCATAAGTTGTTTGATTTCCTGCTGGATATTTTGAAAAGGAAAGTAATAAACTATAATAATTATATATATACATAAGTATTCATTTCACAAGATATTATATATATGTGTGTTGATCTTTAATATATGTGTTTTATGTTAGAACATTGATTTTTTTAACTATACATATATATTATTTTAATATTGGTTTAAAATGAATATTTATTACATGGAAACGACAACCATAAAATGAATATACTATATATGTGACATTTTGAATAATTATATATTTGTTATTTAACATTAATATGAAATGGAAGTGTTTTAAAGTTATATGGTTTTCATGGGTGTGCATATATATATATATATTTCATTTTTTAAAATGCGTGTTTTGATTTAACATTCATTTTGAAAGAAAGTAATAAATTAATCATATAATCTTCGTTTCAATTTTATCAAGCTAATTTGATCCGTTCTCATCAATTTCTATCTATCAGCTTTTCCGTCAAAATTGTACCATCTAACTTTGCTTTGGAAGTCGTGCTTGCATTTCATAACTCAACTTCATTGTCTATCTCTCTATCCTCGAAAGGTGAGCAATCACTCACGATTAACGTTCTTGTATTTATTAAATTTGATTTCAATTGAAACGACAATTGAAATATGATGCTGTAGTTATTTAAATTGTTATATATGCTATTATCTGTATATGTCCACCTATGACATCTGACACCAGTATCTAGTATTTATATGCCTGTTATTACCATTATCTGTATATGTTCACCTATGACATCTGACACCAATATCTGTTATTTATATTGATGATATATGCCTGTTGTTATATTTTTTATTATCTGTTATCACTCTGCAAGTTCCCTGTTAGTATAGAATTCACTATGGGTTGAAATGATACATACCCGAACGGACTTTAGAATAGGAGAATTTCGTTATGGGTTGAAATGATAAACCCAAGTGATTTTCATTTGAATTGAAATTGGGATTACGGGTCGAAATGATATCTACCCGTATATATTTAAATTTCGGATTGAAATGATAAATATCTGTATCACTTAACGATATGATAAATATATATACAGACACCGTTGGTCCATATATATAAATATTTTAAAAATGAATTCTATGGTTTTGGAAAGAAATATATGGTTTTAATAAATGTTGAGCCTTAAATTATTATATATAAATGGGAATGATTGATTTAAATACATATAATATGTTGAGTGTTTAAAATATATTTCAAAATAGATTTTGGTAATAATTTGAATAAGTTAAGGTTAGAAAGATAATTTGAATTTAGTTGAAATTGTATTCAATAAAGAATTTTATTTAATTAAACCGATTTGAAACTTATTGAAACTGAGATGTAAGATATGATTTATAACTTGAGTTTGATTTATAAGTAATCTAATGAATATATTTTTTTGTGTAACTAAAGTTTAAGGAAATATTTAGTAAAAATGTAATTTAAGGCTAGTTAAATGATATTGAATTTATTAAGTGAATATTCCCTGATTAAATAATAATGAAGTTAAATCAAGAGCTATATGAAACTGTTAAATTTAACTTTGAAAATGTTGAATATTAAAGCTTTGAAATATATTGAAAATTTAAATGATCTGTTTAGAAATGAATTAAATTGATGAATTGAGCTTTGAATAAATTTGAATTTGGAATTTGAAGTTGATTTGAATCGATTTGCTAGACTTGAGGAAATTAAATACTTTACTTTTTAAATCATTTAATATATATATATATACTATTTTGGAAAATGGATATATTTGAAATGAAATGATATTTGGGTTTTGAAGTATAAATTTAATTGAAATGACCACGGTGTTAAAATGTATATTTCCACCTTGTAGATAGTTCTGAAGATCCTTAGAGGATGGTTATCCCAACATCCTTTAAGTTACTCGTATTTCAATTGATATTTCACTTGAGTTGGATTTATTTATATAAGAATGTTAATCCTGACTCGAGTGTTTTGTGTTTTGCTTTACACTTGGGTCAGACCGAGTGATACAACATTTGAGACTCACCCTTGGAATTTGGAGCTTCCTTTGGAGATCCAACTATCGCCTCAGCTTTCAGCTCTTCTAGTTGATTTGTTCAGAGAAGTCATCTGTTGTACTGGAGACTTCACTGCATTTGAGATATTCTGTTGTATTTTATTTCTAACTCTGATGTTTATATAGTAGCTTCATGAACTACTATTTTATCTATTCCGCTGCGTATTATTGTATTACTCTGTGTCTGTGATTATGTGATTGATTTATTTACTGCATATGCTGAGTTTTGCCAAATTTTTATTACAATCTGTTATTTTGAATTATTCAAGTCAGACATGTGTGGATTTATTGTCGATTTGAATGGTTCAAAATAGCGGGTCGTTACAGTTGGTATCAGAGCTTTGGCTCTAGGCAAAACCTAGCATATATAGTAAATTTATTTACAGAATCACTTTCGTTTGAGTTTGAATTTCTTCCTTTTGACTCGATTTCCTTTGAACTTTGGAACGTTCCTTGCGGTTCCAAAATTCATTCTTGTCTCTCCCTATTTGTATTCTTTTGATTCTGGAGTATCCCATAACTCCACTTCGAATGATCTCTATAAGAATAGGCGATCCCGCCAATCTTTGGATGATTTGTAAAGGGGTGGAACTCCTTTACAATTGGCATTGATTCACCGGAGATTTATATATTTTTGGTTTAGATACCGCTATCTCTTGCGATCGAATGTTGGTTTTTCTTTGAATTCTGCATCGATCTTGTTCCTGAAGTCACGGTTGACCCGGTTAAGGTCGCCCGCAACTTGTATAAGTATATCCATCTCCTATTTTGTAAGTTAATTGTCTAATCTTCGTTCAAGCCTATCTTCGAATCAGAAATTTTATTTGATTAGAGTTCCTCTAATTTGAATCTCTATCTTTGTTGAAATCCATTCTCAAATCATCCTTTGAAAATCGGGTTTTGTATTCTAGAAATTGTTTTCTAAACCGAAATTATTATTTTGATAAGTATGATTTTATTCTATATATAAAATTGAAATGTTTTCGATAAGGATTATATACCCTTTTAAAATAAGAATTTGAGGTTTTCGAAAGGATTTTGAAAAAAAATTATATAAGAAATTTGATCTATCTAAAAATGATTTATAACTAAAGGATTTTAAATTTGAAATTCGAGAATTGAACTCCGGTATTTTGTAACTGGTTTTAAGATTTTGAAATATATAATAATAATATGATTTAAAAGTATTTTCCAAATAACAAATGTTTCAAATGATTTTAATGAGTTTCGAATGATTTCGATGAAATTTCAAAAAGAAGTTTGAGAAAATAGAAGTCCAGAACTCACTTATGTCGCTGGAAAATAATTTCGGTGATGAGTGCACGCATCATCGACATTGATTTTCGAGTTTCAGAGTGAGGGATAGGCCACTTTAGTAGCATCGCTACGCGAGTGATTTTGCGAAACCAATTTTGATTTCAAAATTTTGAAGTATGATTTGATATTCAAAAGATATATGTAAATGTATTTGAAATGATTTAAAATGAGCCGGTGTTCAGCCCTCGAGTTTTGGATTTGATATAACCCTATCTATTAAAATTGATTTACTAATTTGTTGCTGATTTCCAACTCTTGAATTTGAAAATGATTTCTTCAACTATTTTGAAGGTTCGAGCACTTTCAAATCAAGGTTAACTTTTCAAAAGCTAAGAATTTTGAAAGGTATAAAGTATATAAGTTGGTATGAATGTTAAAGTATGTAGTAATATGATTTAAATAAGTTGAAACTGTTTGTTAAGAAAATGAATAAGGCAATTTTAAATTTTTCTAATATGAAATTTAGATTTGAAATGTTTTGAAAATAATTTGGTCTTCAAAATATTTTGAATAAAATTTAGTTTAAATGTTTTAACTTAGTAACATCTTTATGGAACTATATATTTAACAAGTTGGAATAAATATATAAGTTGTACGTATGCTGTTTTATTCGCATAATTAATTTGATCCAAGTTTGAGTACACAAGTTCGAGGTGAAGTACACCATTTCGTGTTAGGATTTTTCATTCGATTCTTGATGGCGAATATTTGATATGGATTTTGGGCTAAATTCTAGAATTCTCTATCATAGTATATGGCTATGCAAGGAGACTGATGGCTTCTAGTCGAGAAACCATATCGAAGTCCGCATTAGGGAAGTCGAATGGACAATACTAGTTCGAAAGCGAACTTGTGTGATCGAGCGAGCGATCAAATGTGATTTTGCGAAATGATGACGTATGTACATCGTATATTCTAATATCATTGATATATTTTGACGCTGAAATTGAAAGCTGTCGGGTTAGAATATCTTTGCTTACTAAAAGAAAACTTTAAATTTAAATTACAAAGATATATAACCCATAAAAGCAAAGATATCCAATCCCATATGGCTCTTCATACAGCGAAATTTATTTTGTAACGATTTGATCCTTATATAAGATGGACCTTATGTAAGTATAAGATGATTTTGAAAACATTTGATTTTGGAAATGAATTGGTTGACTTAAATTATATTGATTTGGAAATTTGGATTTATTTTCTAAATCTATTATTTTGGAAACTTTGAAACTAAAGATATTTAATTTGAGAAGAAATAATTTGGTGAAATTATATATGATTTTGAAATTGAACTGATATTGAAACAAATTGAAATTTGAGAACCTTGTGCTACTAAATACTTGATTTGGGAGTTATCGAACTTATATAAAATTGATTTGTATGAGTATGAAATTGATTCGAAAACTATGGATTTGAAAAGGGTACTCAATTTGAAAAGTGAAATCTTATATAATTAAAGTCTATATAAGTATGATTTGATATACTTTTGATTTTGGAAAAGTATTTGATCTGAAAATTAAATCTTATATATAATGGATTTTATATAAGTACGATATTTGAAAGTGATTTGAAAAGGTACTATATGATACATATTTTCGAAGTAAAGATATGGAAAGTGCCTTCTGCTTGATATCCGATTTGTGGCCACATCTTGGATTCATTCTATCGATATTATTCTCTCTGATTTTGGTTTTCCGGATATGATACTCGAGTGTCCTTCGAATTCCATGGCGTTACCCATGGTCTTACGATCGTGACTGCATAGCGCAACTGCCTGGCTGAGTCTTGCCTAGGGGTACGGATTGTTTCCTGGGGGATCCAGGCGTAATCATTGTGTATCCTGCATCTATGTAGGTCACGAATAGTAGCGCAAATGCTTGGCTGAGTCTTGCCTGGGGGTACGGATTGTTTCCTGGGGGATCCAGGTGTAACCATTGTGTATCCTGCATTCTACTAGTCATCATGGCGTAACTCGCAGGGCTGAGAAATCTTACGGATATGGATTGTTTCCTGGGGGAACCAGGCGTAACCATTGTGTATCTGCGAACCATGGTTAGACAAAGGTTTTGTTTGTTTTTGTTTGGATTGTACTTTCCATATCTGTTTTTAAAAAAAAGTTTTTCCAGTATTTTCACTAGGTGTTAAAACAAGTCTACTAAGTACCTGGAGAATTCTAGTTTTGCGCCTGATCAACGCACTACCAGGTCTACAGGAACAAGGATAAACTTGTTGAAACATCGAGTTATAAAAGTATTTATTTATAAAAGTATTTTCAACAAAGGAATTCTGTATTAATATTTGAAATTGAAATTCTTATGGTTCTAAATTAATTATTCGTGCCCGATACTATTCTCTTGAATCTACCTTATCTGCCCTGCTTTATTTATTCACCTATATTCTCTTTTCCGAATCTATCTTCTTTCGTTCTTTTGAATATATCCTTTAAAATATTGTTTATTTATATACTACATGGTATAATAGAAAATTTTTAGTGTTTCAGAAGTTATTAATTAATTATAACATATTTAAAGTGAATGATTATTAATTTATTATAATGTTGGAAGTATCTTGAGATAAATAAATTTTTTTTTTATAAATTTTGGGTTTAAAATTTTCAATAGCTTCTTTGTAAATATAAGTAATAATGTAAATAATCGTTTTCAAAGGAGTTTTGAAAAGTATTAAAGTATAAAAGAAAATTAAATTTCAAATGATGTTTTTAAATGAATATTTCAAGTAAAATTTGTATAGTTTTAAATTTATTGTTTATCTTGTCTTTCAATCTATTTTCTTTCTGGTTGCTTTAATTCTCCTACTTTGTTCCTTTTCGGGGACGAAAAGTTTTGAGTGGGGGAGAGTGTAACGACCCATAAAAGTTTAGCAATTTTTAATTGGTTTATAACGTATTGAATTGGATTTTTGAGAAATTATTAATAATAAAATTTTGAAAAAAAAATTATTTGGATTACATATAATTAAATATAGCAAATGGTAAATTTTCAATTAATTATATGAAAGTTTATTTATTATGTAATTCTATTAAATTCAAATCAGTTAAGAATTGTTGAAAATAAATTTGCATGAAATCAAGGGAATCGACTGTTACCATAAATTTTATTTCTTCCCTGTCCATTCAAGTTTTACATCAGTTACAATCCAATCAATACCATACCATTATTACTCCCCGTATTCATGCAGTAGCTCTTTAATTTTCTATCCGTTGCTATTTTATTTCGGGTTTGTTCCTTCCCTATTTATTCCATTTCAAACATTTTCTCTTCTCTCTGGTAGAAACATAATATTTTACATCATTTATATATATATATATATCTGTAGCTTGCATTCATTCGTTTGTTCACTTTTACATTTCTCATACTTTCTACTTTATTGTCCTTAATTCCCGTGCTTGACGTTATCATTTCAGTTTCTTTCCATTGAATGTGGCACGTTTCATTGTTAACGTTTTATTCCATTTATATGTGTGGCTTTCCTTTTGCAACTTGTTCCATTTCTATTTTCTTCGTTTTCAAAATTTGAAACGTACAGGCTGGACCACAGTATTAATTGCTTTCCAATTCACGTTCAAACGTTGCTATTCCTAGCTACTAATAAATTTAGAAATCAGTGTCTGTTACTTAATTTATGGCATACGTTCAAAGCATTGGCTTTTATTATTCAGCTCAATTAAGGGTGACAGTTGCCATCACATAACCGGTAAAAGATTTGTATACATTTTATTTGTTTATGTGGCAACGATTCACATTTACACTATTATTGCCTTTTTAACTTCACTGGTAATCATTTATTTGTGTACGTTTTCATTTCAATTATTGTACACATCATGGTTCCTTTTATAAATTCATCGCCCATAAATAGTTTATTTCTTTTCCCCTTCATCTTCATTTGTACCATATTCATTTATTTGTGTATATTTTCATTTCAATTATTGTACACATCATGGTTCCTTTTATAAATTCATCGCCCATAAATAGTTTATTTCTTCCCCTCTTCATTTTCATTTATTCTATATTTATTGCCAACGTTATAAATTTGAAAGATCACTTTCTTCCCTTGTCTCCCTGATTTCACATCTCTGTGCCTATCCTTTTGAGTTTCTTACTTTTATATTCTATTATTAGCCTAAATGTGCATTTTGACTGTTGCCATCCCCGTATTTATTTCTTTCCTTTTTGAAATTAAAACGTATACGTTTTACATTTTATTTATTTCTAAACCATTCATTGCCTTTCCTTTAAATCAATCCATTCTCTTCTTATTTGCTTTAACTTCTCTGCTGAATCAACGCATGAACGTTGATTTTCATTTATTATTACCTTTTATATTATATTTTTCTCTGTAGCTTTCCACTACCTCTCTCTTCATATATTTCATTGTTGCCTGCTCCTTCTTCATTTTCGAGATCCACTCCCCACCATTGCTTACTTTTCCTCCTCCCAAATTTTTCCATGGCCTACGCCAGATTAAAAAAAAAGAAAAGAAAAAAAAGAAAAAAAAAATTGCGCGACGTATATACCCATCGCCTGAAGCTATCTCCGCCCCTCTTCCCTTTCCACCGCCTACAACCCTCAACCTCCACTCACGTTTCTCCTACAAGTGCATGCTTACTTCCTTTCCTAAATAAGAAGGTATATTTATTGTTTAAAAATTTTCTTATAAATGTTCAAAAGGATTTGAGAAAAATTTGCATTCTTTTGTACAGATCTTCTTATATGTGAAAGTAAATAAGTTATGAAGCTATAAAGGTTTACTTATACACGATTTATATATATATAAGAGTGTTATATAAATGAATTTTATACTATGCGTTAACTAAATACATTGTTATTTATATGATCCAGTTTTTGAATATATGTTTGAAACGTTTTGATTTTTATATATACAAATATTTTATTTTATACATATATTTTGTTATATATAAAGTTTAATAAAAATAAAAAAAAAAGAGAAAAAAAAGGAGTAAGTTAACAATGTATTATAAAGAATATTGTTTATCTGCACATATATGTGCATAAGTTGTTTGATTTCCTGCTGGATATTTTGAAAAGGAAAGTAATAAACTATAATAATTATATATATACATAAGTATTCATTTCACAAGATATTATATATATGTGTGTTGATCTTTAATATATGTGTTTTATGTTAGAACATTGATTTTTTTAACTATACATATATATTATTTTAATATTGGTTTAAAATGAATATTTATTACATGGAAACGACAACCATAAAATGAATATACTATATATGTGACATTTTGAATAATTATATATTTGTTATTTAACATTAATATGAAATGGAAGTGTTTTAAAGTTATATGGTTTTCATGGGTGTGCATATATATATATATTTCATTTTTTAAAATGCGTGTTTTGATTTAACGTTCATTTTGAAAGAAAGTAATAAATTAATCATATAATCTTCGTTTCAATTTTATCAAGCTAATTTGATCCGTTCGCATCAATTTCTATCTATCAGCTTTTCCGTCGAAATTGTACCATCTAACTTTGCTTTGGAAGTCGTGCTTGCATTTCATAACTCAACTTCATTGTCTATCTCTCTAACCTCGAAAGGTGAGCAATCACTCACGATTAACGTTCTTGTATTTATTAAATTTGATTTCAATTGAAACGACAATTGAAATATGATGCTGTAGTTATTTAAATTGTTATATATGCTATTATCTGTATATGTCCACCTATGACATCTGACACCAGTATCTAGTATTTATATGCCTGTTATTACCATTATCTGTATATGTTCACCTATGACATCTGACACCAATATCTGTTATTTATATTGATGATATATGCCTGTTGTTATATTTTTTATTATCTGTTATCACTCTGCAAGTTCCCTGTTAGTATAGAATTCACTATGGGTTGAAATGATAAACACCCGAACGGACTTTAGAATAGGAGAATTTCGTTATGGGTTGAAATGATAAACCCAAGCGATTTTCATTTGAATTGAAATTGGGATTACGGGTCGAAATGATATCTACCCGTATATATTTAAATTTCGGATTGAAATGATAAATATCTGTATCACTTAAAGATATGATAAATATATATACAGACACCGTTGGTCCATATATATAAATATTTTAAAAATGAATTCTATGGTTTTGGAAAGAAATATATGGTTTTAATAAATGTTGAGCCTTAAATTATTATATATAAATGGGAATGATTGATTTAAATACATATAATATGTTGAGTGTTTAAAATATATTTCAAAATAGATTTTGGTAATAATTTGAATAAGTTAAGGTTAGAAAGATAATTTGAATTTAGTTGAAATTGTATTCAATAAAGAATTTTATTTAATTAAACCGATTTGAAACTTATTGAAACTGAGATGTAAGATATGATTTATAACTTGAGTTTGATTTATAAGTAATCTAATGAATATTTTTTTTTGTGTAACTAAAGTTTAAGGAAATATTTAGTAAAAATGTAATTTAAGGCTAGTTAAATGATATTGAATTTATTAAGTGAATATTCCCTGATTAAATAATAATGAAGTTAAATCAAGAGCTATATGAAACTGTTAAATTTAACTTTGAAAATGTTGAATATTAAAGCTTTGAAATATATTGAAAATTTAAATGATCTGTTTAGAAATGAATTAAATTGATGAATTGAGCTTTGAATAAATTTGAATTTGGAATTTGAAGTTGATTTGAATCGATTTGCTAGACTTGAGGAAATTAAATACTTTACTTTTTAAATCATTTAATATATATATATATACTATTTTGGAAAATGGATATATTTGAAATGAAATGATATTTGGGTTTTGAAGTATAAATTTAATTGAAATGACCACGGTGTTAAAATGTATATTTCCACCTTGTAGATAGTTCTGAAGATCCTTAGAGGATGGTTATCCCAACATCCTTTAAGTTACTCGTATTTCAATTGATATTTCACTTGAGTTGGATTTATTTATATAAGAATGTTAATCCTGACTCGAGTGTTTTGTGTTTTGCTTTACACTTGGGTCAGACCGAGTGATACAACATTTGAGACTCACCCTTGGAATTTGGAGCTTCCTTTGGAGATCCAACTATCGCCTCAGCTTTCAGCTCTTCTAGTTGATTTGTTCAGAGAAGTCATCTGTTGTACTGGAGACTTCACTGCATTTGAGATATTCTGTTGTATTTTATTTCTAACTCTGATGTTTATATAGTAGCTTCATGAACTACTATTTTATCTATTCTGCTGCGTATTATTGTATTACTCTGTGTCTGTGATTATGTGATTGATTTATTTACTGCATATGCTGAGTTTTGCCAAATTTTTATTACAATCTGTTATTTTGAATTATTCAAGTCAGACATGTGTGGATTTATTGTCGATTTGAATGGTTCAAAATAGCGGGTCGTTACAACCAACTTGGGTGGAAGACCTTTCAAGGGTTCCGAAAGCGTTATAGAAGTCCAAGCTTGGCTTAGAACATGCGATCACATCTTTTCCCACATGAATCTTATTGATCTACATCGAGTCCAAGTAGCTTCTAGCATGCTCCAGGAGAGAGTATTAGATTGGTATGAGCTTTTGATTTCTGAAATTATTAAAGCGGATCTTACTTGGGAGCAATTCCGGGAAAGGTTCGAGTTAAAATTTATGCTAGAAGCTGAAAAAGTATCTTTAGCTCGATGCTTTATCGACCTTGTTCAAGGTGAATCTTCTGTGACCGACTATGTCGCATCTTTTGAATCTCTTTCTAAGTATGGGGTCGAGTATATTAATACCCCATTAAAGAAAAATCAGAGATTTGTCTATGGGTTAAATAAGAACCTCAAAAAACCATTACTTCTGAAATTAGAAGTTTCTTTCAATCAGCTTGTTGATATCGCTCTTTTGCTTGAAGAAGCAGATAAAGAAAGTGATGTTGAAGTTGTGGGTGCCAAACAGAACTTCAACAGCAACAAGAAGAGGCCTATTAAATTCAAGCCTAATCCTAACAAGAAAGGGAAGCAAGAAGCTTCAGTAGCAAAGACTTCTACCTCTAGTTGTGGGCAATGCTACAATTGTGGCTCTAAGGACCATTATGCAAATAGGTGCCCAAAATCTCTTTTTTGTCGTTATTGCAAAAGTTCGGGTCATCTTTTATCTTCATGCCCCAAACTTCCAAACAAGAAAGAGGGAAAGCTAAATGTGGTGCAAGCCCCTACTAACACTTCTCGTGGTCAAGGTATTTCTCATTCTATCCTTGATGGCATTATTATATTTCGTGATTTTCCTATTCGAGTTCTTTTTTATACGGGTGCATCTCACTCATTTATATCAAAAGAACTTGTTGATGCTTTGTCTTTGAATGTTATTGGCTTGATGACTTCATTGAGAATTGCGAATCCGGTTGGTGGATCCGCAACACTCAGTTTACTGTGTAAAGATGTCGAGATTATTTTATGTGATTATGCCTTCCGAGCCGATTTGCATGTTATGCGTTACCTAGGTTTCAGAATGATTTTGGGAATGGATTGGCTTAACCGTTATGAAGCCCATATCCTATGTCCTGAGCGGACTATATATCTTCGACATCCTCAATCTATTAAGCAGATTTCTCTTGTTCTTAAAGATTCAGATTCCAATTCGGAAGCATCCTTGTATTCTCTAAAACCTCATGATGACGATAATGATGATGAAGAAGATGTCATTTCCCTCACCACATTGTTTGTGAATTTCCCGACATATTTGAGCCCATTTTAGGATTACCACCTAAGCAAGCAATTGAGTTCAGAATTAATCTTATCCCTGGAGCTCTACCTATCACTCGTCCTCCTTATCGTAGTCCAATAAGGAAAATGAGGAGATGCGTAAACAATTATCCGAATTGGAAGCAAAATAGTTTATTCGTTCTAGTTCCTCTCCATGGGGAGCTTCGGCTATTTTCGTGAAGAAATCTGATGGTACACTTAGGCTTTGCGTTGACTACCGCAAGCTTAATAATCTCACCAACAAGAATAAATATCCCTTACCTCCGATTGATGATCTATTTGATCAACTTAGTGGTGCTAAAGTCTTTTCACAGTTAGATTTAGCAACCGGTTTTCATCAGCTCCGTATTGTAGAGGATAGCATTCCTTTGACATCGTTCCATACTCATTATGGATCTTATGAATGGCTTGTTATGCCATTTGGTTGACGAATGCTCCAGCTTATTTCGTTGACCTTATGAATCGAGTTTTCGAAGACTTCCTCGATCGATTTGTTCTCATTTTTATAGATGATATTCTTATTTATTCTAAAACCGAGGAGGAGCATGAAAATCATCTTCGGATTGTGTTGGAAACTCTTAGGAGCAACCAATTGAAAGAAATTTTTTATAAATGCCACTTTTGGAAATCTCGTGTGAAATTTTTAGGGCATATTATTTCTGAATCCGGAATTTCTGTGGATCCTTCAAAGATTGAAGCGATTCAAAATTGGAAGAGACCGAAGAGTGTGACGGAAATTCATAGCTTCGTTGGATTGGCGGGCTATCACCGTCGGTTCATAAAAGACTTTTCTAAAATTTTCGTACCTCTTACTAGTTTGACAAAGAAGGGAGTTAAATACATTTGGTCAGACAAATGTGAAGCTGCTTTTCAGAAACTAAAAGAACTCCTTTCCGATGCTCCTACTCTTGTGATTCCAGATGGGAACCAAGACTTTATTGTTTATACCGATGCTAGTCGTGTTGGTTTGGGTGCTGTTCTCATACAAAGGGAACGTGTTATTGCTTATGCTTCTAGGCAATTAAAGCCTGCCGAGACTAGATATGCCACTCATGATTTAGAGCTCGCGGCTATTGTTTTCGCCCTTAGAATTTGGCGTCATTATCTTTTGGGAGAGAAATTTGTTCTCTACATCAATCATAAATCTTTGAAGTATTTATTTTCTCAAAAGGAACTTAATTTGCATCAACAACGTTGGCTCGAGTTCCTTGCATCTTATGATCTTGATATTCTTTATACTCCTAGAAAGGGAAATCGTGTTGCCGATGCCCTTAGTCATAAGCAACAAGCGGTAGTTTCCATGATGATATCCGAATGGAATGATCTTGCGACTTTATCCACTTGTGAGATTTGAGATCGTGAATCTGATTCATGTTCATCTCTTGTTTTGTGTAGCCTTGAGGCTCATCCTCCTCTTTTAAACCGCATTCTTGAAGCTCAAAAGCATGATCTCGAATTGGTTCTTCTTAGCTAAAGTTGTAGGGATAAAATTGATATTGAAAGTTTGAAGGACTTTGATATTGATGCTCGTGGCTATTCAAAAATTTGGTAGACTTATTGTGCCAAATATTATTGATCTTCGTAAAGATATATTAGAAGATTCTCATCGTTCTAAATTTACCATTCATCCCGGTAGTAGTAAAATGAACGCGGATATGATGCGACTTTATTATTGGGATGGAATGAAATCTGATATTGCTAACTTTATAAAGCGTTGCATGACTTGCCAACTTGTGAAGGCCGAGCATCAAAGGCCCGGTGGGTTATTGCAAACTTTGGACATTCTCATTTGGAAGTGGGATCAAATTTCCATGGACTTTATTGACGGTCTTCCCCATTCTCGTTTTGGTCATGATAGCCTTTGGGTGATAGTTGATAGACTTACAAAATCCGCCAATTTTATTCCCGTTCGGTCCAATCGGACCGTACCTCTTTTGGCCAAACTCTATGTTAAAGAGATTGTTAAATTGCATGGAGTTCCTACTTCTATTGTTAGCGATCGTGATCCCTTGTTTACTAGTGGATTTTGGAAGGGTCTTCAAAAAGCTCTGGGAACAAAGCTTAATTTTAGCACTGCTTATCATCCTCAGTCCGATGGACAAACCGAGCGTGTGAATCAAACTCTTGAAGGTCTTCTTCGTGCATGTGTTCTTGATTTTGGTGGAAGTTGGGACGATTAGATTTCTCTTGTTGAGTTTTCGTATAATAATAGCTTCCAATCAAGTATTGGTATGGCACCTTTCGAGGCACTATACGGAAAGCCATGCCGATCTCCTTCGTGTTGGCTTGAAGCCGGTGAGAAGCTGGTTTTAGGTCTAGATTTTATTCGGGATGCCACAGAAAAGATTGACCTTATTCGTCATAGGATGAAAGAAGCTCATAGTAGAAAAAAATCCTATGCCGATAATCGAAGAAGGAAATTAGAATTTTCTGTGGGAGATTTTGTGTTTATTCGTGTTTCACCTATGAAGGGTGTTGTGCGTTTCAGTCGATCGGGAAAATTAGCACCTCGATATATTGGTCCATTTCCCATCACCGAACGCATTGGTTCCATGGCTTATCGCCTTTTATTAGTGGCTCAATTTTCTACTATTCATGACGTATTCCACGTCTCTCAATTACGGAAATGCCTTCGAGATTCCGATTCTATTCTTGAGCCCGATGTTATTGAAGAAATTGAAGTTTCGTCTAATTTGACTTATGAGCAACATCATATTCGTATCATTGCTACGGAGGTTAAACGCCTTAGAAATAAAGATCTTCCTCTTGTGAAAGTTCAATGGTCCACAAATCCTATGGATTGCTCTTGGGAAACCAGAGAATTCATCGAGCAAACACATCCGGACTTACTCTCTCGTGCTCCTTAAGGTGAACTTCTCATTTTAAAATTTCTTCTTTTGTGTTGTTATGCCTTTATATGGTTGTTACTTTTTATTTCTTTTTCTTAAGTATTACGAGGATGCAATTTCTTTAAGGAGGGGAGTCTGTAACAACCCGCATATTTTACGATTGTATATTTAAATGTTTTATTTAAATATAGCATCGTTAGTCGGATTTTAGTCCGAAATGTCACTTTTTGCAAACAGTCGAATTAGGACTCGAGACCACTTCCATTGAGTCCAAAATGGCGTTTGCGACTTTTTTGAGTATAAACATCGATATGCTTGGAGTTCAGTGAAATTTTGATATTTTCATTTAGGGCTTTGGGTTTGGGTTTCAGCCCAATAACCTAACACCCAACCCATCTAATACCCTAACCCCCACTCCACTCCACTTCATTCCTTCATAACATTTCCTAACACTCAAGCTAAGGTAAAAATGGGGGAAGAGAAAGGAAATTAGAATTCCAAGCCCTAGATTGATTAGGAAATACAAATTCTAGCTCCAACATCAAAGAGAAGCTTAGGTAAGCATCCTCTTCTTCTTCTTCTCCATCTCAATCTCTCTCCAATTTCAGAAATTTCCTATAACCTAACTTAGGAAATATTGCTTATGATCTTAGATTGGAGCTTCTAGAGTTGAAATTGAAGAGTAGTTGATCTTTCCTTTGCTTTAGAGCTTCTCATTTGTTGTTTTGGGTTGAAAAGGTGAGTTTTTTGAACTCACATCTATATCTATATCTTTGATAGTTGTTTGGTAGTAACTCCTAACATCTATTCCTTGTCCATTTGCTTTTGAATTGAATTGGTTTGATGAATATTCCAATTTTTGGTGTTTTGAGGTCAAATCTTTAAAAATCCTAGCTTTGATGTTTGAACATGTTTTTGGGAGTGTATCAAAGAGCCTATAAGGCTGGGTTGTCTCTTGGCTTAAATCCCATGTCTCCGTTGCTCGTCCGATCGCCTTCGCTAGGATTTTGCCCCACTTGGGGGCTAGGCTGATAATGTTGTAGAAGTAGGTTCAGTCGACTGAACCAGGAGGTCAGTCAAGTGAACCAGGGGACAGAAAATACTCTGTACCTGTATCAGTCGACTGACCTTATGGTTTAGTCGACTAACCTGTAAACCGAAAGTTTCCAGGCATAGTATCAGTCGACTGACCACCTGGTTCAGTCGACCGATCTGCTTATCTCAGCCCAATTTGCATACTTTGCGTGGGTTTCCAATTTTAATCGATTCGTGTTGATCCGATTTGTTGTTATCATTTATTATCGACTTTGATGACTTCTTTTTCAGGATTTTTGGAAATATCCATTTTGATGGATTGGGTATCGATTTTTATGGATTTGATTCACGTCTTCGTATGTGAATTTTTGGTGATTGATTGTTTCTACAATCATTTCTGTGATTTGTCACTTCAAAATACAAAGGTTTCTATACTAGTAGTAAGTATTCAAACCCTTTCACAAAGATGATTTTAACTCTATTTTTAATACAAAGCTCATTTATAAAACCGTTTTCCAACCTATTAGTATATACAAACCTTTACCTCATTCGTATGAGAAATCTAATTAAACGGCTTAGCAAAACGAGTGGTATGAAACGCTTGCGTTTACTTCGTCGGTTAATTTTTGGACTTGTTCGATTGAAAATCTTGTGACAATTTTCGAGTGGAAATCTACAATTTGTTTGTAAATATTTAAGTTAAGTCAGTGGTTATGGGACATGAAGCTAAACTCATTTATTTACTAGCTTAGTGTAATCGACACTTCTTATTGATCAATGATGATCATTTTATGGTTTAGACTAGCGATATGCGATGTCTCTTTGTCCGCGTGGGGGACTGTACCCCGTTCTGTTGAGCTTCGTCTCATTTTTATAGGCTAGCGACCTATGGGTTTTATGGAGTCAGGTTCATCGGGCGTACCGTTATTGTACTACATTGTTGTTCCTAATTATTTGAGTTTCAGGTTCATCTGGCGTACCGTTATTGTACTACGTCGTTGCACCGGCTCTATGGTTAGCGACCTTGGGTTAGCGAGCCGTTTGTGATGCACGTGTTGGTGAGTTTTCATGCTCCCATTTGTGATAGGCCTCCCCCCTTGTGATTTCTGGATTTCTAGTTGATGATTTCTAGAATTTGTGTTTCACCAATTTTGATGATAGGCTTTGATGAGCTCCATCAATTATTTGTGTTTTTGGTGAATAATTTAAAGAATGCGATTCTTTTTGAATGTTTGAGATGATTGGGATTTTGTATGATTTTTGTTGTTATTTAATGTATACTTGTCGTAGTATGGCATTATTGTTATCATACATTTTTGTCATATCTCTTATCCTATCTCATATTTTCTGATATTTATAGCTAGACTAATCCATTTATTATTTTCTTCTTAAATAATACTCGGGTCAGACCGAGGTATTTCAGGTGCTCCTGCTTGACTTCTTATCAGGGTCCTTCACCTGACTTTTGGCTAACTACTTTAGCATAGTAGTTTTTTTGTTAGTATACATTTGAGATAGAGACTCCTTGATGTATACTTATTCTTATGTCTAGCACTTGTATTTATTCTTTTGTGATGTAGTGGATCTAGTTTGACCACTACTTTGAAGTACACTTCTATGTGTTATATTCATATCTGTTTCCACCTTTGCGATATGAATATCTATGATTGATTTGTTTTATGTTTATTTCTATTTTTTTTTCCGAAGTCCACATAGCCACTATGTGGTAGCTTTGAGTTTGTATTTGATATGTCGGATTCTCTTGAAATGAAATGTAAGTTATATTATCTGGCATATCGGTACTCGCACAAAGCGATTACACAAATGGTCGCTCCTCAACAGCCTTATTCTTTGTGCTAGTCGACGGCATTACCCTGTAGTGTCCTCGGCTAGTGTTAGTATAGAGGTAGGGCATAACACAAGTGCCAAAAAGAAGAAAAGTTAGAGTAAAAATAAAAAGAAAAGGAAATAGAAAAGAAAGAAGAGAACACAACATTAGAATCACACTAGCAGAAAGGTGCTATATAATATCAAAGGAACAGTACAAAGGGTTACTCTAATATAGAAATCTCGAAGTTACAAAACCTAAGTACCATCATCAGCCTGGACAACGATAACAACCCATCCTCACAAATGCTGATATTTACAGTATAGTAATGCATCAAAAATAAGAATACTATAGTAGGTGAAACATCCAGCTCATCCTCTCCAGCTCCAAAGAACATCAATGAAAACCTACCTTTCTTAACTACTTGAAAGAGTATGCGAGGAATTTAGGGAAAACAAAAAATAGCGTCAGACATAAGTCTGGTATGAGAAACTCAAAAAATATGCAGCTGATAATAAGAGTATTTTTGAGACCACATGGAATGACATAACGGTTATCCCCTCAAAAGAACCACCATCTAATAAGTACATAAGGTGATATAATAGATAATCTCTAAGTTGTAGAATATAAATATTATAAAATAATCGTGATGCTTACATTCAATACACCACAACATACTTAGGGTACAATCAAAATCGATAAGGAACGTTCGCATAATGGATTTTCCACGAAGATTCCTTCGGTTAAGCCAAAATCAAATCTCCATGCACAAGAATCAGAAACCACCTTCCGAGCAACGTATGTCTCTACATAAAATATATATCATAAGGTAAACACAAAGGCCCATGACCAAACATAAACATAGACCATGTGGAACCAAATATCATCAACTCCTGGTACAAACATCGATAAGCATACTCTAGATATGAAGTTGAAAATACCCTGTCGTGAGACTGCAAAATCCAAGACTGTGCATCCTACTCTGTCTTTAGCCATTTCCAATGTCGAGGTCACGGTCGACATCATTCACACGAGTCTTCATCACTCGAACAGAACACGAATCCCAAATTGGATTCCCACTTCTCAAACAGATCTTGAAACCACACATGGACTCCCATATCTCAATAGATCTCATAATCACACATGGATTCGCACATCCTGAATAGATCATGAACAAATACATGTGTTTGAGCATCTTAAACAAATTTTGAATCTCTATATAGATTCCTGCATCTCGAGCCAATCCACTTCCAAGAGATAGAACGCGTATCTCAGCCTTAAAGTGGTTTTCTACAAGTAAAACACTTAACGACCCCGGTTTCTCCAAGATTTAATCGACGAACTTGGTCATTCAAAAATAATGAGAACTATCACATATGGAAACCAAGTCTTGTATACTTATCATGTTTTTGATATTTTCATCTCACACGATCCCTCGATCAAGAGTGAAGCCGGCAGGTTAGAGCTCTACTGCTTCATCTCTTACGAACATTAGTTTTAATTCTAATAGATAGACAAGCCTACTTCATCGGCTTTTAGTGCTAAGTATACGACTAAATGTTTTCATAAATGAGTAAACATATAAAGCACAATCAAATCACACAAATAACAATCAAGTCACATAAGCAACTTCTAATCCCTTTTTTGTTTAATTAATCTTCTATTAATTAAAACCTCTTTTATTAGTAAAACTTCTTTTATCTAATAAAACTTTGTTTATGAATTTCTACTATTTATTTGTACTCTTTTCAATACTTTAAAAGTTATTTATATACTTATCTTAAATGGTATAAGTATATTCACAAATCATTAACAAGATTTCTTATTTTAAACCTTTTCTCCTTCTATACTTTAAAAAATATTCATATACTTATTTCAAATGGTATAAGTATATTCATAAATCATTAACAAGATTTCTTACTTATAATTTCCTTCAAAATATCTATTTTAAGGATCTAATTACATTCACAAATCTATTCAAAAGGTTTAACACTAATGTTACTTAAACATTGTCACCATAAACCCAAAACCCAAAACCATTTCACTTATGCTTATCTTTAAAACATTCTTTTAAAGATCTATTTACATTCATTAGTTGATCATAAATGGGTTAAAGATGAATGTAATTAATACATTGTTACAAAAAAACCTAAACCATTCCATACTTATATTATCTTTGAAAACATTCTTTTTTCAAAGATCTAAGTTTAATATTAGGTTAAGTTCGATAGTCGACTAATCGATTATCTAGTTAAACAATTCCTTATACAAATTAATGCTCTTATACTTAGCTCGTTTATAACATTCCCAATTTAAATATTCCTCATTCGAGAGAGAGACCGGTAGGTTAGAGATTTATTGCTTCGTCCCTACTCGACATCAATCTTTAACTCTCAGAAATAGATAAGCCAACTTCGTCGGCTTTTAGCGTTAAGCAAGGTTAATTACCTTTTTAAACAAGTAAACAACAAGATTAACGCGTTTTGGACATTTCAACTTACACTATTTCTCGTTCAAGAGTAAAGCCAGGTAAGTTAGAGCACTAATTACATCAAAGCCTTGCCTAGATGCTCCGTTCTTGAACCTGACAAATAGACAAGTATCGTCAATGGTTATTATGTTAAGCCTAGTCGATCTCCCTTGTCCAAACTTGTATATATAAAATAATACTTTAGAAATACTTGTGAATGGGTTTTAAATATCTATGTAAAATACTACTTGAAAATAACAAATTAAAAGTTTGATTTGAAACATGTTTTACATTTTACAGCACTTTACTTTCAAAATTCGTAAATAATCATTAAAAATTTATTTAAACTTCTGTTCTTTTTTTCAAACTCCAATGCATTTTATAAGAATTTCCATAAAAAGATTTTATAAAGGAAAGAATTTAGAACCATTTAAATTACGAAAAACTAGGCAAAACGTCGTATTTTAAACACTTAAAACAAAAGCGACTTACTACAGCATTTATAAATGTTGTTAAAAGTCCTTGTTAAAACAACATTGAAAAACACAATCTTTGCGACTAGTTTTAACCATTTAAACAAATGATTGAAAAATTAGAATTTTTAAAGTAAGTACTACCCTTAGGGTACATAAAAACCATGGAAGGGAATCCCTAAGAATATCTTTTCATTTATTTATAAAACTTCCCAAAAACAAGAGATTCTGAAGTGCACTTATAACGACTATTCTCGTTTCAAACACTTTCAAAATTTCTTCAATTTAACACACAAATTAAACAACAATTTAAAATTTAAGTAAAGGTCACAATACATGTTTAAGAGGGTAATAGAACTGAGGTATACAATATAAAATTATCACCTGCTTTCAAAAGCCAGAAGGGTCCAAAGTTTATAATTTTACTTAGTTAATGGCACTTTAACTTTATACTTTGCATGCAACATATATATACACAATATATACTTAAAACATAGTGATATAACTTATATAGATCCATGAAAAACCCAAGCACAAAGCTATAAGAACCAAAAAAACCACCTCCTTCCATCAACACAAGCCTAAAGGTCCAACCTTTAGCACTTCCAAACCAAAGCCATACCTCCTCCTCCCCTTCCATGCTCACAGACCTTGATGGATCCCTTTCTTCCTTTCACCTTCTCCCACTTTTTACTTGATAATCATGCCTCCCATGATGTCTCAGGCCTAAAGCTAAATTTTAGATGAGATTTGAGAAGATTTGGTTGACTTTTGAAAAAGTTAGAGAGTAATAAGTGGATTAGTGCTTAAGCACTTCCACCATTTTAAACCTTCCTACTTCATCTCAAGTTTTGTGATTTATTAAGTGAACCCTCCCCTCTATTTATAGGCTTAGGAATTAGATGTTGAATGATCAAAAACCCCTCAAAATATTCTAACATTAATTACCAAACATAACTTCTCCTTTGCGATTTACTTAACTTTTAAGACTTTCCATTTAAGCTCATTTCGTAAATATCTTCCATTATCTCATGCATGACATCATCGATAAAGTTTATTTCCATAAATAGAAAAAAGAATTATTTCATTTTATTTAATTCCTAAGAAAATAAGTGTATTTTAAAAAATCTGAATAACTTCTGATGTTAAAAAGCTGTTTATCGATAAAACGATTTTCGGTTCATTATCGATATTTTATCAAAGTATTTATTTTTGTAAATATTTTTCCAAAATAAGTTTACCATCATTACTTATGATTTAAAAGTTGGTTAAAAAGCTTATTACACATTTTAATAGCATTTAATCCATAATTCAAAATTTAAATAATTCAGATATTTAAATATGAAGTGTCCGAAATTCCGGGTCGTTACATTCTGGAAGAGCCTTGGGGCTTACGATTGACTTTATACGTAGATTACGAATCTGTATGTAAAGCTTATTTCTTATTTAAATAATACTGCTCAAGTACAGTTATGGTAAAGCTTGAGATTTTCATTTTAGCAAAAGTTTGTTGTTCTGACCCACTTCACATTAGAACATAGGTTAGAGAGAGTAATGCTGATTTAGGAAACGAAAGTAGAGGTGAAGACTTGGGGCAGTTATTTATCTATTTATGCTTTTAAATGTTTTATTGTACCCAGTTCAGACAGCTATGTGATTTTGAGATATTGTATTATGGAGGCTTTATGTAAACATGTGTAATGTTTAACATGTTATGTTTTTGAAATGGTTTTCTTTATAAAATGGGTAGTTATTTCTAATATTATATTTTATCCGTTCCATTGTGAGATTCTAAAAGTATAGATGGATAGCTCTTTGTACTATGTAATGTTTTAATTTCTCAACTTAACAACTCGCCTTGAGATGAGCCTAAGGTTCGATGGGCTTTTATTGGGTCGAAATTAGGTCCGTTTTAGAGCAAGTTGTATTTCTTATTCTTTGTTGTAATACTTATATAGCAGTTGGTGTATACAACACTACTATATACATATTTCTTTATAATTGTAGTGGTAACTCAGCCCCATACATGTTTTTGGTGTTTACAAAAAGTGGACAGACCACTATAATACTGACTTGCCTTGGAAAAAACTATTGCACATGATCGAATATGGATCAAATATCCATATTCTCATATTATCTATAAAGTCCATACTCATATAGATAACTAATAATATTAGGCAAGTTAAAACTGTAATGGACCTATATTCAAAAATTAAAATGATTATACACTTGGCTTATTATCGTGGGCTTTGAAGTGACTACATACCAAAAGAATTATTTTAGATGAATATATATTTCTTTTACAATCTTTAATTTTAGTTTACCATGTATACCATAATCACTAAACATTTTATCAATTATTTTCCAAAAAATTATATGAGTAGATATTATAATATTACATATATTCTCGTACTTATTTGATTGGTTAAATGTGATTCATTTCATTTATCTAATAAGGTCATATTAGATTTTGTATTTCTTAAAACCCTAAGAGAAAAATAGAAACTTTTCAATTTCTCTAACGGGTTTTAGGACCCATTTATCTTGGGGGTCCGACCTTGAGTTTGCTTAACAAGCCATAGCCCTACAAGTGGTTGATAACACTTTATCGGTTATATCCTGTAACTACTAACTTTGGTATTTGCCCTGTTAGCAAGCTTGACCTTGAGCTTGATCAACACGCCAAGAGAGATTAGTCACATGGACCTATTCTTTTGTGACGACCGAAGTACAGATGCTCATACTTTGAGTTTTCTTAACAAATACACGCATTTATCTTAACCATCTAAAGATATACTAACTACACATAGCAACCCTAGCTTGAGTTTGCTTAATAACCAGGACATATGTAGGTAACTATCTAAAATATAAATGATAGAGGGCAACACTATTAAGATTCATAATCGTTAATAATTAAGAGTGCAATTGATTTAAAGAATAATGTCTTTGGTAAATTACTCACATGGTACAAGTGCCTAACACATCTGATATCATGGTATACATACCGTACGTATGTGATTACCCCAGAAATCTAAGTTGGGTATTTTTTAGCCATTATACGTATTACCTATATATAAACACACACACATAATATTAACTTACTTATAACTTTTATAATTTCAATTAACACTTATATTATATACATAAGTTTATATGCATTTTTAATTGCTTAACTAAACAATTTAATTAATTAGTTAATTAAACATTTCATAGAATCTTAAAATATTAATTCAAAGCAATTTTGAATTAATATTATGACGACCGACCTGCACTCTCGACACCCAATATAGCTATATAGTATGATGTAATGGTATCCTGCTAATATAAAGTAGCAGTCAAGAGGGAAGTAGCCAATATAAATCAGAACATCTCATATATCTTGTATTGTAAAGGATAAAATATAATAGCCAACATAGATATAAAAAAGGCGACGTAGATATGCATTACTAAAATAAACCACAGAATATTAGAGGAATTGGTTCACCATAGTTATACAACATAAATAGAGTTTATACATTAACAAAATAAACTCTAAAACCATCTCTAATTGTCAAACACTAATAAAACCTCTATAGTTTTGCACATCAAAATAATGATAAGCTCTAAAGAATATGTACAGATAAGCGCCATCCTTCTATTCATCCTGTCAACAGCTCCATGTGCTAATCTCCGACCTACTATCTAATCTACTCATTTAAGAGTACCCAAGATAATAGAAAGAAAAATATGAACCTCAAGTCAGACAACATTCAGTGTCAGCGATTAATAATCTCAAGGTATTATAAAAGCATATATAGTATATAGGAACACTAAGTATGAGAGATCATACCTGCCCAGTCCCTATATCCAACAATTTAGCACATAACATATTATATGCTATACTATCATTATATGGGTGTACGAGAAAATGTACAATATAGGTGTCGGGGTATCTAACATAATAATACTTACATCACTGACATCCATCCCAACCACACAACAATCAAAGCAACATAAAAATCATAGCACACATAGAAATCAAAGCAATCACGGTGACCACCATTAAGGCCTTGCATCACCATTCAGATGCCTTTATATATATGATAACTCGTACGACCACCACAAAGGTCAACAACACACTATGTTGCAATCGGATTTGATGCTCAATCACATACAATCACTAAGGCAGTGCCCTCGCTAAGGCATGTTGTGGCATCACCAAGGTCCAAGGTATGCAGGTTAGCATCCTCACATAACATTGCCCCATGAAATAAACATCACAT
The DNA here is from genome assembly GCA_030737815.1 of Allium fistulosum. Taxonomy (NCBI): domain Eukaryota; kingdom Viridiplantae; phylum Streptophyta; class Magnoliopsida; order Asparagales; family Amaryllidaceae; genus Allium; species Allium fistulosum. The sequence goes on from CM060901.1 coordinate 1,137,834,158, forward strand.
CTAGAGTTATCAATGATCCCTTCGGTGCACAACTCGATATTAGCACATACTGTGTTCCACTCCATCACTTCACATCATCAAAAGTGCCTCCTCGGGCCATCACTAAGTCCTATGAACACTTCCCACTCAAATTTTTTCATTCAAATGACTCACTTTGTCGATTCGTTGAGGCCCATAATGTCTTATTTATCGCCTATAATTCCCTATAATTGGCCCCCACAAACCATCAATTTTCCTATGTGTGGCCTCAATCTTAGGGAATCCCTACATCTTCACCATATTATGATATTGATCGCCTAACTACCATATCTCATCATCCTAAGGTTAGGACTTCAAGCGAACGATTATCTAAGCACTACACGCACTCTACGACCTCCTCAAATCAATCACACCTGGAAGTTCTCAATGGCGATTATTTAGTGGTGGAACAACCCCACAACCATGCATCAAGTCATAATCCAACTATCCCGAAGTCTTCAAACACTAACCCCAAAGCACATAAGTTAATCAATGAGGTCCTCCTTGCCATTTATCACCTAAGTGGCATGGTAGGTACCGAACCATATGGTTCAGGAGCGATCCATATGAGTGAACACTTAGCCACAATTCACCTAAGGTTAATCTCTCCAACTCATTCTTGAAGCCTTTCCCTTTGAAATCTAAAGTTCTCCCTCACCAAGCCTAGAGCCTCCACCCAAAAACTCGACGTATACTTCCGAGAATCCAACAACACGGACCCATCCTCATTTGGGCCATAACTCCATCATTTCAATGCCAAATCTTATCTAATCGATTACGTAGCCCGCTGGACCGTCATAAACTTCCCATATCGACCACACATCATTTTGATTATTTTTTATTGAGCAGTAGTGATTGATCACCTTAGAAAAACACATCTTCTTTTCAGAATTTTCTAAGTTGATTCCTCCACTACTCTGAATGCCTTAACGCCCTAAGGAATTCTTATGCATTGATTCTCAAAACACTATAAGACCGATCAAGTCTCCAAAATGCACATTGATACTCCATATCCTAACCTAAGCGAACAAACACACTAAATCAACCGAATGATCATTATATCGTTATAATACACACAATACAATCATCGATCATCATAATCAAGCCAAAACACGAAATGGTGCAGCTAAAAGAACACATATGAAACACTTAGATCAAAATCCATTTTAAATCATTTTAATTTATTTTTACAACATGGGAAAGTTTAGATTTAGTAAAAATCATGTTTTTAACTTTAAAATCATTTCAAAAACATCATTAAATATCATATTAGCAATTATAGTATAATGAGAGACCGTGATCACTCACCAGAGGGTCCAAATGCATAAAAACTGAGGTATATCCGAGATGAACAATAGCTAACACAAATTCCAATGCACCCAAACAATAATTAATGAATCCCTTGCTAATCTCTTCTTAATTGGTTGATTTAGCTAAATAAAGTAAGGATTTATGTTGCATTTTGGCTAAGGAGATAATTAATGGAATTTAGAATAGTTTTTGGGAAGTGTAGAAATGACTAGCGGTTGTCCTGTCAGGTTAGATAGGCACAAACTGTGAAATTCGTCAATGGGGCTGATTTTGGGCTTAGTCTAGTGACACGCTAACTTATCCAAAAACTGTCCAACTTTGATTGACCATATCTCCTAAATTGTAATGCCAAAAAACTATTATGACAACTCTATGGAAAGAGAACCCATTATGTCTTTTATTTGGAAGTGGTTTTAGACCCAAATTCAGCACCTATCAAAAGTTATAGACCTAACAAGTTTTCAGGGTTAAAATCACCCAATAAAATTCCTAAGGGTCAAAAATGTCAATACTCAACATTCCCCTAAGTATTAGCCACATACGAAGAATTTGGATTTGAGATTAATATTTTACGATCCCTTAATATAGAAAATATGAGTCATTACACTCTTTCCCTTTTTGAAAATTTAGCCTCTAAAATCCCATCAAATAAGGTTAGGTCAAACCATATTGTTACCCTGCGTGCCAACAACCATAAATAAATATAACACCCATCAAATATGCACCCACAAGCAAGTAATATATCTCTGCATAACCTAGCATGCAAGGTTCTAACCTACTCTATGTAATATTGAAGGTGAAAGTAAATCCGATAAACAGAAATTCTTACCAAGTAAAGAGTTTCAGATGAGCGGTCCTCATGCTTTCCTCAGTCTCCCAAGTGCAATCGCCCTCACTTTCACCCCATTGAACCTTCACCAACTTCACCATCTTCCTCCTAAGTTGTTTAGTATCATGTTAAACTATACGAATATGACTATGAGGTCTTAAAACTTCTGACTCAATCTCATTATCACCTAGTTGATCCCATGTCATTACTACACCTGAGGTGCACAAACTTCTATAAATGAGAAATGTGGAACATATTGTGCACACCTACTATCTTTCGAGGTAAGTCGACTCTGTAAACTAGGTTCCATATCCTCTTGAGTATTGTAAAAAGACCTACGAACCTCGATGCCAACTTCCTCTTAACACCAAATGAAACCACATTCTTCAACGGAAGAGATCTTGGAAAATACATATCATCGACAGAGAACTCAAGGTCACATCTTCATTTATCAGCGTAGCTCTTTTATCAACCTCAAGCGGCTTTCATTCATTGCAAAATGATCTCGATCTTCTCTGAAGTCCCTCTTATCATATTTTGCTCAAGTACCAGTTTCTCGACCGCTTCCCACTAACACGAAGGAAAGTTGCATGGTCGGCCATAAAATGCCTTGAATGGTTTCAAACTGATGCTAGACAAATAACTATTGTTGTATGCGAACTAAAAAGATGCAAATGATCATTCCATAACCCCCAAAATCAAGTATGCAGGCTCGTAAGAGATCCTATAAGATACAATTCACTCTCTCAGTATGCCCATCAGTTTATTGGTGATAAGCTATACTTAAATGTAGCTTTGTCCCTAACGCCTCCTTTAAGCTCTTCCAAAATCTGCTAGTGAATAGTGGGTCTCGGTTGCTTATAGTACTCTTTAACACACCGTGGAATCGTACTATCCACCTCACATACAATTCGGCCAACTTGGATGCCATACAATTAGACTTTATAGATATCAATCAAGTACTCTTCATCAATCTATAACTATGACCCAGATGCTATTGTACCCTCCTCTAGTCCGTGGCAAACCAACAGTGAAGTCCAACAATATTCTTTACCACTTCCACTCTTCAACTTCAAGCTATTGTAGCAAACTACTTGGCTCCTTCTGCTGAGCCTTCACTAAATAAAGATTCATACACTTCGAGATGAATGTACCGACGTCTTTCTTCATCCCTTCCGAATAAAAGGTCTACTTCATACCATGATACATTTTATTACCTCCGGGATATATAGTCAATCTCGATTGATGGCACTCACATAACACCTCATCCCTCAACCCATCAACATTAGGTACAAACTATCTACCATCATCATGGATCCAACTGTCTTGGTCAAGTCCGTACTGCCTCATATCTTCATACTTTACTCCACCCACAACCTTAGCAATGATGTCCACTAGTTTGGCATCATGTCTCTAACTAGTACCCATCCACTCAATCAAAGTAGGTCTGATGGTCAAACATGCCAACACATCCAGCTTGAGCTCACAACAGGGTCAGAAGTCATAACCAACAATATACTCAAGCTCCTTCCATTCTAGGGACATCGCTCCTAAACTAGCATATCTTTGACTCAAAGCATCAGTGATTGCTTTTCTCTTTCCAAGCATATAGGAAATGTCAAATGCCTAAGAGGCTAGGAACTCTAACCATCAACGCTTATGAAGGTTATGGTCCTTCTGTGAGAAGAGGTTCAACGATTATGGTCGACGAACAATTGGAACCTCACTTCTAATAGGTAGTGCCTTTGAATATTCAGTGCAAATATGATCACTGCAAATGATAAGTCATGGGTTAGGTATTTCCTCTCATGTGGCTACTAGCATATGTGATAACCTAATTCCTTTGCATCAATACAGCCGCCAGTACGTTACCACAAGCATCTACATGTATCGTCAACTCCTTATTCCCACTCGGAATGACCAACACTAATGCACTCACTAACCTTTCCTTTAGATTTATGAACACATGCTCACATCATACATACTAATCAAAAGTCTGATTCTTCTTTGTCAAGTTGATTAGTTGTGTTGCTACCATTGAGAAGTCCTTTATGAATCATGCATAATATCCCGCTAATCCAAGAAAGCTTCTCACATCTGTAGTATTCTTGAGTCGATCCTAATCTTGAATTGCTGCTACCTTGGCAAGATCCATAGCGATGTTCTACTCAAAAACAATATGACCCAATAATCACACATCTCTCTCCCTCAGAATTAACATTTGGAATATTTCGCCTTCAGCTAGTGCTTCTTCAACACTTCGAGCACAATCCTCAAGTGTGTCTTGTGCTCCTCTTCCATCTGGGATATTACAAGAATATCATCAATGAATGCAAGCACAAACGTAATAAACTAGTCTCTAGAAACATGAATCATGATATCAATGAAATATCCAGTGCATCGGTTAGCCAAATGGCCTAACCCAACACTCATAGAATCTAAATGGCATTAAAAATGCGGTAATTGATACTCTCTTCTTTTCCACTCTCTATTGGTGGAACCTCATCATGAAGTCCAACCGAGAAAACACTTTAGCACTACAAAGCTAATCGAACAAGTTATCAATACATGGAGTGGATACTTGTTCTTTCTCATCACTTTATTTAATCCACGGTAATTGGCACAAAGTCTTACAAAGTCATCTGCCTTCACGGCGACTACTATGAGTACTCTCCACTCGAATATACTCTTTCGAATTAACCTTCTCCTCAACTGGTTCTCCACTTGCACCTCGCTCATGTTGCTCTATAGGTGTCATAGGCCTTAATGATAGAACAACGGGTCTCACGTCATTCACTAAGTTAACGCGAAACTCAATTGTAGAGGTAATTAAGAAACTTGCTCGAATACATTTGGATATTCCCTCACTATGGGTACTCAAGACTGTTCGTTATAAGGACATTAAGAAAACATAAGAAGCTAACCATCAATACATCCTCGGGCCTGTAGCTCAACTCTATCCTACGCTCATCATCTATCCCGACCGTCACCAATAATATTTCATAGCCCAACATGACTCCGTACTACTTTAGCAATCCATCCCCAATATAATACTAAATCTAACACTAAGTACAAAGAAATCACACAACACAACCATGACTTGACAACACTATGTCATGACAAATCATACACAAATTGGTCAAACCACCCATAACATCACTACTAGAGGTCTATCCACTAAGTAAGGTTTCAATCCTAGTCTATCTACTCGATCACTAGATATAAAAGAATGCAATGCACTAATATTAAATAGAACACAAATAGGCATACTAGAAATTAAAAGCATACCTTGGATAGCGAAGCTCTTCCTCTTCTCCTTCGTCAATAGAGCACTCCACAAGGTAGGAATAGTGTTATGCGCATAAGCAGACACCACTTGTTTATTCTTTAGAGGCTAAAGATAATCTTTCTTCAAATGCCCAGCCTTATCATAATTGAAGCATTTCTTTTCTCCACTCTTTGGGTTTCCACAGTTCTTGCTAAGGTTTCTCCTTGTAGTTACAGTAGGTAGGTTCCCACTTACCCTTCTTTCCCTGAAGTTGCTTCACTCCCTTGCTGTTGTTCAATTTCCTATTGTCACCCCTACTCACTTGCGATTTAGGCCCTTTTATGGAAATAACAGTAGTTTTGGACTTAGGATATAGACTCTCTTTTTGTGGAGCCTTCTCAACAAGCTTCTTGAAGGATTCATCAACATGTCCCACTAGCCTTTCCATGAGATAATCAACTAAGCCTATAATAAATTTCTCATTCTTTTCAGTGGAGTATCGATTAAAGAGAGCCCATATTTTGACAACATATTAAACTCAGCCATATGCTTCAAATAGTAATATCTCTTTGCTTCAATCGGCAAATTGCTCGAAGAACATCGACTTCTAAGCAGTTGGTAAGAACTTCTCCTCGAATCAGTCCCTGAACTACTCCCAAGTAAACCGGTCCTTGCAAGTAGCAATATTTACAGCATTCCACTAGTTCATCACCCTCCCCAGAAGCTACCTTAAAACCAACTTCCTCTTTATAGAGTCTTCCACCTCTAAGTCTTCGAATATATGCTCGTATGTGTGCAACTAATTATAACAACCCATTATCGAGAAGCAATTAGGTAATAATTAAATAATAATAATTAATGAAAGAAATGTTGTTTGAGTTAATTAAAATGGAATTATGGAAGTGATTTGAAAGTTTGATGGGAAATATTTTATTAATGAAGTTTCAATTAATTAGTAAAGGAATTTAAGTAAAATGGTTAATTGAATAAATATAATTTTGAAAAATAATTTTTATAAAATAATTAATAATAAGGTTGGTTGGTAGGAAATAAAATGTTGTATTATTCGACTTATAATCAGGCTTGAAATATGTTGTTTTATAAACTAAAGAAAAGAAGAGAAGAAAAGAAAATGAATAAGAAAATAATCAAAGTCCAACATAACTTGAGCCCTAACCCAAACCTTTCATGTTTTCTCCATCTCTAGAATTTTCCTTCTTTGGATGTTTCTTCGCCAATTATAAATATACCCTACAGTTTCATTTTTGACTTTTTAAAAATCAAAATACCCTCAAAACCTACCACTTCAAAATTAAAATCAAATTAAATCTATAAATTCCTATAAACAAAATCATAACTTCTTAGCAATCTCTACATCACACCAAGCAAGTATTTAAGGATTAGTTCATATTTTGAAGAAGAGGTGATCTACAGTGAGGGAGAAAAAAGGAACAGGAACGAGCTAAGAGTGCAATTGTGATTCATCAATCAAAGGTGAGCAATTTTTCTCACTTCTATGTTTGTAATGATGTTAGGATGTCTGCAAATGAGAAAATGGTTGCCTGTGTATTTATATAACCATATACTGTAACATAACATTCTCCCCTTATCTTTTGGAATTGGATGATATTATATAAACTGATGATTGTTTGATAATTTATAATTAATGTTTGGATGGAATATGAGTGTGTGGATGAATGAGAGAAAGAGATAGGAGTAAAGGAGAAGAAGATGACCTGAGTGGATAAACTCTGCCATTTATTAATATATCTTTTATTATCAAAATAATATGCATGCTTTCGAATATAGAATATACATATATATATAATTACTTTTATTATGGTATATGTGTTTTCATTTCTATGTGATGCGAAATTTGAATAAACTGATCAGTGATACCATCTGGTATTGGACTTTTGATAACACTTTTCCAGTTATTCATCGGACTTGTTTCATATATATATTGTGTGGTTTGAGTGTAGTTTATGGGTATAGAATAAACAGGCTAGTAACACATGGTGGTATGGGACGTCGATGTGATACTTATTCGATTATTCAATGTGAGTAGATGACAATCATACAACTAGAATAGGCCAATGATTTATAAGTACGTGAGGTGGTGCTCGGGGTTGAGTGGACTCATGGATGATTGGTTTATGGGGAAGTACCCATTATTCATAGATATTATCTACTTGTCTATCATGAAGCGCTCCGGGATATGATTAGGAGGTAGAGGGAACCGGTTTAGGCTAGTATCCACCCTAGTAACCTGATCGTGGGGCTGTACCCTAGATCCATGACACTTTTATTATTTATTAGATGTGCACCATAGGTTTTAAGTGAAGGGTGGTTAGCCCAAGCGCTTTTTGTCACCTAGGTCGGCAGTCTGTTACCTTAAGGCATGATCCAGGGTCATGACAAGGAGTCCTCAAATTGACGATCATATTAGGTGGATACTGTCATGATTACCCCTGAAGACTGTCAGAGCAGATCCGGGTGTTATCCTATGGCTCCTGGAGCAGTCCGTTAGTTGTAAGTCTCCTGTCTTGGTTCTACATGGAGTGGTAGATAAGTGCATACTATCTATACACCATGCCTAAGTATAGATATGGGTATTGTAACCCGTAATCATGATGTGACTCTTCTTGGGAGCTTGTATCTATCATACAGTCAATTCCCATCACCATTGGATTTGACTTATATATATATATATATATGCGGGTAACTCCACCTATTAGGTGGGGCACACCATTTATATTTTATAGGCGATGAAGCCAAATATGTTGACAAACTCGGGACTATTTATTTGTATTTATTTTGGACACTATTGAGCTATCCATAATTTGCTTGATAACATCTTATATATGGATGATGATTTATTATTTGGAGGATTCACCTATTTGATTTGGTTCTCATGATTTCTTATTGACTTGATTTATATATGGGTAATGACACTTTCTGCTTGATTTTTTGATGGATGTTATTCTAGGATATTTTGACACAGATTATGCTATCACCATTATTCAAACAATTTATTATTACATGCTATTATGACATATATTATTATAGACATAGTCTTTTTTGAAAGGAATTATAGACATAGTCTAACCTATGTGTTATTTATAATGCTCGGGTTAGTCAATGACATTCAGGTACAGGGATGATGAGACTAGCTCATATGTTTTCTAGGCATAGAGGAGACTAGTATATTATATCGTTATATTTATTTTGAGAATTATATAGTTTCATGTATGTATATACGTGTATTGATTATTAGACATACCTTGTACATTTTGTATTATATATTATCGCTGCAATTCTAACTTTGTGTTCTCTATTATATAATGTATTGTTTGTCTTAGGGAAACACTTGTTTATTGCTTTGTGTCGATACTATTTACATTTTGTGGTGAGTCTTATTCCTTGTTTTTGATAAGTACCAGTATTAACCCAAGGGAATATTCATGTGTGTACCGCATATAGCCTCATTCTCTATATTATCCAACAGTATTACTCTTGTGTAGTATTGGTATAAAGGCGGAGGTGTTACAAACTAGTATCAGAGAAAGGTTTAGAACAATATGTTATATATAAGAGACACAAGTTATGCCTTAGATTAGACTAAGGATCCTTATTCCTTGGGTGTGTTAAGTTAGTTTGTAACGACCTGACTTTCCAGTCCCGGAAAATCGAACCATTTGTGTTAAAGAAGAAGAGGTAGAAGAAGAAGAAACAGAAAATCAACAACAGAATCTCACATCGCAGCGGAATAAAATATAATATATACAAAACAGGTCTTTACTCAAACAGGAAATATATCTGTTTATACAATATACTTACAGAATACATCATCAGAGTTCATCACATCAATGATATACATCCAAATACACAGCGGAACAATAAACAAATACGGAAGTACGTATCGCCATCCAGCTCGTCTCCTGAGCTCCACAGCTACAATCTGAACCTGTTTATCTCGGTCTGACCCGAGCATCATATAAAACAATACCCGAGTCAGTCTGGAATACCAGCGTGAGAAAATCACACTCAAATTGATTATTAAAGTTTCAAAATCCTTTGAAAACAAAAGCATCTCGTAAGACCACGCCACAAATAAACATGTCGGGTTTTTACCTTACGATAGCTAAAAAAACTTTTTATAAAAATCCTCTGATATTATAATAGTGTCTATAGAAAGTAAAATAGAATCTAGCTGAAATGCTTACATCTCACATTTCAACAATAGTTGGGCACAATCAAAACCGTACAGGCACGTAGGGAGAATGGATTTCCAACGAATGACTAGGCACTGGGGTACCACCTGTCACAGTACGTGGCCTAGATCACAGTACCGAGGAGTACGCCCGCTCCCCTGCAACACAAGACCGGAATCATCCCTTACTGGATAATTCCAAATAAAATCACCCCACGGTTGGGATCAGCAACCGCACCACTAAGCCGAAATAAAAGGGACATCTAGACAGGGATGACCTTACTCTCAAGTGGGGGCTACCCACGAAGCCTTGCTGCATAACCCCTGATTTTCAGTCATTCCCGGTTGATGAGGCTTGAGGCTAAACGATACCTTTATAGCACATATCCCTTAGAATGCCCATCGTCCACCTGACGATGTCACGAAAGCATTCGTCCATACAAGTCCGTCCCGGGTTCGAACGGAACCGAAGGCACTATTCCTACTACATCCATTTTGGAAATATCCTCAGGATTAGTAGCGACTAGCCCTTGCACTTCACAGCTCCATCTTCGACTCCGAACACGTTACACGAAACGTACAAACCGGATCGAAGTGGTATTCGAGTCTCCAGACCTAGAATCCCGGTATACGGAAACTCGATCCCGGTCTCTTCGAAACGATCAGCGCATTTGGCCAATATTGATAGTCGGTTATTTAACTATCAATTAACATCCATAACAACCATCAACAATCAATAATTTCTCCAAATTATCTATTTTTCCCAAAATATCTTCACCAAATATTATTCCCCTTTCCAATCCCCATTGGAAATAATCTCAAACTATATTCCTTTCACGGAACAATTTCCCAAATATTTATTTTCACTGGAATACCAAGTACAAACCATTTTAGATTTTTTAAAAATAAATTTTAAAACTCTTTATTTTAAATATACTTTATAAAACACCTTTTTAAACTACTTTAATACTTAAGTTAAAATATATATTTAAAAACATTTAAAATAAAACCACTTTTAGAAATATAAACAAATTTCCTTTAAAACATATTATCAATTCACTTTTATATCTACTACAATAATAGTTTTGAAAAATACTTACTTTTGAAATTTACATTTGAAATAATAGATTTTCTGAAGTATCATTTTAAAATAACAATAAATCTTTAACAAATATTTAAAATTTCTTTAAAACAAATTGTACTTGGCTATCCAGAAAATACTTCTCTTCCACTTCTTTTAAAAAAAATCATTATTTATTCTTAAACCCATTTCTCCTTTCCTTATAAATTCCCATCCTGAATTTATATTTAAAATGCCCACCGACATTTATTTCACTTTATAAACCCAGTTAATAAATTTCCAAATTCTCATTTCTCTTTAAATTTCAAATTCCAAACATTTACATCAATTCTGCAATTGATTTCAAATTTGCTTTACTTTGGGATAAAATTCCCTTGTTTACTTTATTTATTTCAAATACAATACCCTTTAAATTTTATTTCTCATTTGTGAATTTAAAACCCCCTTTTAACTGAAAAATACCTATTTTAAATTCCCAACATTCCTTATTTACAGTTTTAATTAAATTAACTCATTGAATTAAAAATAATTTCTTTATTTCTTTAAAAACCATATCACTTGAGTTTTAAATTTATATTACTCCTCCGTAAATTTAAATTCCTTTTTCCCATATTTACTAAAATTCCAATTCACTTTATTTTATCTTATTTTCAATTCACTTTTAAATTTATTCCAATTTACTTAAATTATTATTCTTTATTTTCTTCAAAAATTCAATTCCATAGATTTTCAAAATTTATTATACTGGGAATTCAATCAATCACAACATCCAATATCAAATCATCACAGGATATCAATATTCAGATCACAGAATAATAAAATAAATTTTTGAGGAATCCAGTTGGATCCCTCCAACCTGTTTCCCTGCATCCACAGACGTTAGCACAATACCAATTCCACTTCGAGGTGGAATATCGCGGTATATGGGATTTAAATAAATATCATCCGCTATTATGCGGCGCATAGGGTCTCATCCGCTATATAATGCGGGAATATCAATTCCAATATATACATATGCCAATATATATATATATATTGGTATATACTACTATATATAATATAGCATATCAATCAATCCAAACAATCATCAAATCAATCATTTAAATTTAACTATTTAAATTTAAATTCAACTGAGTGAGATTGACTCACCTTTGATTTCGTTTTGCCGTCCAATTCCAATCTATCTTGTTTCCATGATTTTGACCTCACAACGAACTGGAAATCAAATTGACGAGCTTCAGCTCGAAATCCCAAATCGCGTCTCGACTAGCTCGTCTACTCGAACGTGTCGCGAAACCCATGCCTCGCCTCCCATCGAGAAACCCACCTCGCGAATCCTCTGCTAAAATCGTGACTGCCACTGTCGTTGACAACCGCCACCATCTCACACACGACCAATCCCTAGGAACTTCGACAATCAGCCATACGCGATCTCCCCTATCCCTTGGACACATCACAGCTCCCCATCTCGTCGACATCGCGCACGAATTCACCTCGATTTCGTTGCCAGGTAGGCGCCTTCCACACGCGCGACTTCCCAAACCAACTCGCGAGCCCCCATTCGAGCATCGATCTTATCGTGCGCGTTCCCCCTTCGATGGTGCACGAGTCCGAGCCTCTTGAAGTCGCGTACGCCGATGCCCCCCATAATTTGTTATCGTTTTGTTTTTTTTTTTTATATTACGAACGAATTTGTTCGTATAAAGGGTAGGAGGAAAGTAAACTAGAAATCTCTTCAATTTGAATGACGAAGGCTGGTTGAGGGAGGAAATTGGAGTTCGATTTCGTTCGACTGTAAATAGAGGAGAAAGAACGAGAAGCCTTCATATTTTTCTTTTGCTCAGCTGAAAAGGAGATGTGATTTTTATCTTATTATTTTAAAGGAAGGTGGCTTGTGGAGAAAGCCTTGCGTGTAGAAAATATCAAGCTATAGTGGTTTGAAAATAAAAGCTGATGTGAGATGTATTGACTGGTCAACACAAATATGAGTTGTCTAATTTTAAATTTTAAATTTTTTTTCAAAATTATCACTTAAAAATTTGACTTCCTATCGATGCGGTGTTCATAACGTTATGCGCCTATTCCGAACGCAATAGAAAAGGTTCCGACTACAAATTCGATAGTAGGGAGAAGATAGCTTTGTGGACCAGTTATAATATAAAATTTTCAATTAAATTTCAGCGCGTTCGCTTATCGTACGATCACACGATAACCCCAAACTTCCCGAAATTTGAAATCCGGTAATAATACAATATTACGGATCCAATGAAACTGGTTTCGTCGAAATCCGAGACTGTCCCTCGAAAGGCTATTTTTAAATTAAATTTAAACAGTATATTTCTAAAACCGAACAAATCATCTTCAAATTCGATTTCAACACTTCTATTATTTCCAGTATCATTTATATGAATTTTACGAGCTTTCAAAATATTTTTAATTAGCTTAGAATACCATATTTACTATTTTATCCAACTTCAAATAATTTAATTTAATAATTAAATTACTCAATAAACAGCGATATTTGAAATTTAAGTAAATAATTAACCTCTGAATATTTAAAATTAATTAAATATTCTAATTTCAAATATACAAAAATTCCGGGTCGTCACATTCCTCCCCCCTTAAGAGAATTTCGTCCCCGAAATTACCCGTTAAGAAGAATGTTCCAACTCCCGCTTATCATTTCCCTTAAACAAAACAGTTTTATCGATTTATCATCTCAAATCTTTTATTTAAAGGTTATCATTTCAACTAACTGTCCACATTTTTAACCGTAGTTTCCAAACAACCTAATTTTACTTCACAATTCAAATTCAAATTTGAATTCAAATTTGAATTATTAAATTTCTCAAAAATTTTCTAACTCTCTAATTTTCCAAAAAATATTGCCAGCGTCTCCTTTGCGCGGCTAGCTCGGTACTACTACAAAATGGCTCTACGGCCTCCCAATCTCAAAAAGAAAACAAAAAGCCAAGTGGCTGGATCCAAAACCCAATCAAATTTCATATGGAAATTCAAATACATACCTTTTTGTCGGGCCATTAAATTTTATCTTCTAAAATCAAAAATCCCAATTATCCATTGCTTTTATACACCTGTATATCCTACTAAGCAATAGTATTCAATTACAGTTTCAAAACCATCTTACACATATCTGTACACATTTTCAATATTGGTTTTACTTAAGCTCGTACGATGCACATATATCATCCGTACGCAATATCACATTCGATCGCTCACTCGATCACACAATCTCACTTCCGAACTAGTATCGTCCACCCGACTTCCTAGTGCGGACTCAGATCTGGTTTCTTGATCGGAAACCGTCATTCTCCTTGCATAGCCACAAACTATGATAGAGAATATCCAGAATCAATCAACAATCCATATCCAGGTTCGCCGTTGAAAATCGAGTGAAAAATCCTGATTCGGATCGATAAAACTATCTCGAAATTCTGTGTTCGACATCTGGATCAAATAGCTATGCGAATAAAATAATATACGTACATCTTACGTATAAATTCCAATTGATTACCAATTATATCAATTTCCTTTTTATTCACATTCAGTTTGCTTACATTCACTTATCCACAATTTTCTCATTTCACAATTTCAAATTTTAATTGTTATTCAATTATTCATCTAGAATAACTTTCCTCAATACAAAATTACTTAAGAATCTCACCATATTCCTTAAGTTCAAAATAAATATTTTACATACTGCTTATACTTATTTTCACTTCATTATTGAAGTTCATATCCATTTCTATTTACTTTTGTCTTTACAATTCCATTTGATTTCAATTTGGCTTCCACTCGAATATTTAATTAGTTGCATTTACTAATTAATTTAAATTTCAATTAACAGTTTATTCGCAAACTTCACTTCTTTAGTTCCTTCGATTTCACTTCACTTTACATTCACATTTGAATTAAATTTCAAACATCCAGTTCCAATTTCAATTGCTAAACAATTTTAAACCACTTATCAATAATGAAAATCTCAAAAATTCCAAAAAAAAAATTTCCAACTCTCGAAATTTCCGAGAAATTTTAGCAGAGTCTCCCTTGTACGGAGGGACTTCTGCGATATCGCAGGATGCACAAAAATGTATATACATCGGCCTCAGGCCGGAAAAAGAAACAAAACAGTTCATATTTCCTATTTTGAATTTTTGGCGTAGGCGTACCTTTATTTTAGCATTTTTAAAGCAAGCGATGATTTATTTAGCATTCAACGCAATCCACAATGCAGCCAAACGGCTTCCCTGAACCTGTACTAACTCCATTTAAACTGATAAATGACAATTTAAGAAAATTCTATTAACATCCCATTAAATTCCAATAGCAAATCAATAGTTTTCATAGGCAATGCACTTAAAATAATTTCCATAAGCAATTTATACGGTTTTAATACAATTTTAATCGCTTACAACCAATTCACATACCGTTTCTATTCAATTCAATGGTTTGCAATTCATTTTCCTCCATTCTATTCATTTTTAAGCGAAATGAATCCATATCCATTTCAATTGATTCAATTCAATTTAATTTGCATTTCACACTTGCGTTCCTTTTATTTCATTTGAAATCATTTCACAATTTCTTTTCTTAAGTCGAGCATTTATTCAAATGTTGACTTAAGCTATTCCACTTCCAAACTCAAATTACTGTTTCCTTGTAAACAATTTATAATTCAAATCTTTGGTTCGATTTTTCATTTAATCAAATCTATTCCATTTATTAATTTAATTCAATTTATATATTCACTTATTCATTTTAAATTTTCAATTTCCATATTCAACTTATCATGAATTTATTTAATTATTAACAAGGAAATTTCAAATTTTTTTTTTTTACTACTTGAATTTATATACAGATTTACCATCTTATTTAACACCCAGTTCACCTTTCATCCAACTAATTCAACTTGACTCGATTAAAATCCCATTTCAATTTTCAATTTCAATTCATTAATTCACAAATGTAGCTTCATTGGTTTATTCACAATTTCACTTCTTCTCAATTTGAATCTTATTCCAAATCAACTTCCACTTGAATTTATTTACAACTCAACCATTCTTCTTACAATCCAATTCAAATATCCATTCATACTTCAACTTTTATTACCAATTTTAAGTTCTATTAGCATACCCAGTTCACTAATTCTATTCCAAATTAGTATACTCCCATTTTATAATTCAGTATTTAATCTTTATCCACAAATATTTACTTTAGTAAATTTTCTCGGGTTTAATCTATTATTATAATTCGTGTTTTGGATTTTATGCCAATCCGACATAACTAACAATTTAATTTTGATTCTTATTTCACAACTTAAATACAACTAGAATTTTATTTTATTAGTAACGGTCATTTCTAATTAGATTTTATTTTAGCTCAGATTTATTTAACTCAATTCGATTTCAACTCGATTCGAATACAACTGGATTAATTTGATTCAATTTTATTCAAATACGACTGGATATTATTTTTAACCTATTTTAATATTTTCAATCCAGTCAAATTTTTATTTCCCAATCCAAATCAATTTCATTTTTAACTTTCCACTTTACATGTTAATTCTAACACCCAAAGCTTATATTTCCTTCCTGTTTGAAAATCATTTCAAGATATAAGCTTACAACCCATTTTATCAGGATTTCCCCTTTCAAACACCCGGCTTTTAGTTTCAAATTATTTTGAAATCTCCACTTATTTCAAAATCACATTTCTCAAATATTTAAACCAATCCCGGTTTTTTTTTCCCAACAAATTTCCTTTGGAAATTTCAAAAACAACTAGCTTTTCTGAATAAATCAATTTGGCAGCAATTCGTCACTCAGGAGTTCGAAAATAAATTCTGAAGATGCGGCCGTCATCCTCCGAATTATTTCCAGCAACTGAAATGAATTTATTGCTATATCCCTTTCAAAAATTTATTTGAAACAATTTCCCTTCCAGAAATACTTTCCAAAATAATAATGCTTGTGTTTATCTTCAAAACACTTTGAAAACACTTCCAAATATCCAGGGTTTAAATTTACCGTTTGATTAAATCAAATTTTTAGTTATAATTCATTTGTACAATTCATATTTATACAAATATCCATTGGTTAAGTAAATCATTCTGATTTTACAATCTTACCATATTTTTTTCAATTTTAATTTGTCAGAATATTTTCATCCAAACATCCAAATATATAATAATTTAAAGAAATATTTCTTTTGTATCAAAATACATTTTACGGGTAAAATTATTTCATCTACCCATTTCAAAACAATATTGTGTCGAATTGTTCTATTCAAGCGTTTAGAAACCCCTTCGATACAGTTGCGCAGACTGTGCCGACGAAGGTTCATATACCACTCAATAAATCAACCAACACAATATAAAACCATTTTATATTCACTAACAAATACGCGCTCATATCTATTAATACACTCAAAATTCCCACCAGAGCCAAGGTTATCGCCAACCTTTGCTCTGATACCACTGTAACGACCCGACTTTCCAGTCCCGGAAAATCGAACCATTTGTGTTAAAGAAGAAGAGGTAGAAGAAGAAGAAACAGAAAATCAACAACAGAATCTCACATCGCAGCGGAATAAAATATAATATATACAAAACAGGTCTTTACTCAAACAGGAAATATATCTGTTTATACAATATACTTACAGAATACATCATCAGAGTTCATCACATCAATGATATACATCCAAATACACAGCGGAACAATAAACAAATACGGAAGTACGTATCGCCATCCAGCTCGTCTCCTGAGCTCCACAGCTACAATCTGAACCTGTTTATCTCGGTCTGACCCGAGCATCATATAAAACAATACCCGAGTCAGTCTGGAATACCAGCGTGAGAAAATCACACTCAAATTGATTATTAAAGTTTCAAAATCCTTTGAAAACAAAAGCATCTCGTAAGACCACGCCACAAATAAACATGTCGGGTTTTTACCTTACGATAGCTAAAAAAACTTTTTATAAAAATCCTCTGATATTATAATAGTGTCTATAGAAAGTAAAATAGAATCTAGCTGAAATGCTTACATCTCACATTTCAACAATAGTTGGGCACAATCAAAACCGTACAGGCACGTAGGGAGAATGGATTTCCAACGAATGACTAGGCACTGGGGTACCACCTGTCACAGTACGTGGCCTAGATCACAGTACCGAGGAGTACGCCCGCTCCCCTGCAACACAAGACCGGAATCATCCCTTACTGGATAATTCCAAATAAAATCACCCCACGGTTGGGATCAGCAACCGCACCACTAAGCCGAAATAAAAGGGACATCTAGACAGGGATGACCTTACTCTCAAGTGGGGGCTACCCACGAAGCCTTGCTGCATAACCCCTGATTTTCAGTCATTCCCGGTTGATGAGGCTTGAGGCTAAACGATACCTTTATAGCACATATCCCTTAGAATGCCCATCGTCCACCTGACGATGTCACGAAAGCATTCGTCCATACAAGTCCGTCCCGGGTTCGAACGGAACCGAAGGCACTATTCCTACTACATCCATTTTGGAAATATCCTCAGGATTAGTAGCGACTAGCCCTTGCACTTCACAGCTCCATCTTCGACTCCGAACACGTTACACGAAACGTACAAACCGGATCGAAGTGGTATTCGAGTCTCCAGACCTAGAATCCCGGTATACGGAAACTCGATCCCGGTCTCTTCGAAACGATCAGCGCATTTGGCCAATATTGATAGTCGGTTATTTAACTATCAATTAACATCCATAACAACCATCAACAATCAATAATTTCTCCAAATTATCTATTTTTCCCAAAATATCTTCACCAAATATTATTCCCCTTTCCAATCCCCATTGGAAATAATCTCAAACTATATTCCTTTCACGGAACAATTTCCCAAATATTTATTTTCACTGGAATACCAAGTACAAACCATTTTAGATTTTTTAAAAATAAATTTTAAAACTCTTTATTTTAAATATACTTTATAAAACACCTTTTTAAACTACTTTAATACTTAAGTTAAAATATATATTTAAAAACATTTAAAATAAAACCACTTTTAGAAATATAAACAAATTTCCTTTAAAACATATTATCAATTCACTTTTATATCTACTACAATAATAGTTTTGAAAAATACTTACTTTTGAAATTTACATTTGAAATAATAGATTTTCTGAAGTATCATTTTAAAATAACAATAAATCTTTAACAAATATTTAAAATTTCTTTAAAACAAATTGTACTTGGCTATCCAGAAAATACTTCTCTTCCACTTCTTTTAAAAAAAATCATTATTTATTCTTAAACCCATTTCTCCTTTCCTTATAAATTCCCATCCTGAATTTATATTTAAAATGCCCACCGACATTTATTTCACTTTATAAACCCAGTTAATAAATTTCCAAATTCTCATTTCTCTTTAAATTTCAAATTCCAAACATTTACATCAATTCTGCAATTGATTTCAAATTTGCTTTACTTTGGGATAAAATTCCCTTGTTTACTTTATTTATTTCAAATACAATACCCTTTAAATTTTATTTCTCATTTGTGAATTTAAAACCCCCTTTTAACTGAAAAATACCTATTTTAAATTCCCAACATTCCTTATTTACAGTTTTAATTAAATTAACTCATTGAATTAAAAATAATTTCTTTATTTCTTTAAAAACCATATCACTTGAGTTTTAAATTTATATTACTCCTCCGTAAATTTAAATTCCTTTTTCCCATATTTACTAAAATTCCAATTCACTTTATTTTATCTTATTTTCAATTCACTTTTAAATTTATTCCAATTTACTTAAATTATTATTCTTTATTTTCTTCAAAAATTCAATTCCATAGATTTTCAAAATTTATTATACTGGGAATTCAATCAATCACAACATCCAATATCAAATCATCACAGGATATCAATATTCAGATCACAGAATAATAAAATAAATTTTTGAGGAATCCAGTTGGATCCCTCCAACCTGTTTCCCTGCATCCACAGACGTTAGCACAATACCAATTCCACTTCGAGGTGGAATATCGCGGTATATGGGATTTAAATAAATATCATCCGCTATTATGCGGCGCATAGGGTCTCATCCGCTATATAATGCGGGAATATCAATTCCAATATATACATATGCCAATATATATATATATATTGGTATATACTACTATATATAATATAGCATATCAATCAATCCAAACAATCATCAAATCAATAATTTAAATTTAACTATTTAAATTTAAATTCAACTGAGTGAGATTGACTCACCTTTGATTTCGTTTTGCCGTCCAATTCCAATCTATCTTGTTTCCATGATTTTGACCTCACAACGAACTGGAAATCAAATTGACGAGCTTCAGCTCGAAATCCCAAATCGCGTCTCGACTAGCTCGTCTACTCGAGCGTGTCGCGAAACCCATGCCTCGCCTCCCATCGAGAAACCCACCTCGCGAATCCTCTGCTAAAATCGTGACTGCCACTGTCGTTGACAACCGCCACCATCTCACACACGACCAATCCCTAGGAACTTCGACAATCAGCCATACGCGATCTCCCCTATCCCTTGGACACATCACAGCTCCCCATCTCGTCGACATCGCGCACGAATTCACCTCGATTTCGTTGCCAGGTAGGCGCCTTCCACACGCGCGACTTCCCAAACCAACTCGCGAGCCCCCATTCGAGCATCGA
This sequence comes from Allium fistulosum, assembly GCA_030737815.1. Taxonomy (NCBI): domain Eukaryota; kingdom Viridiplantae; phylum Streptophyta; class Magnoliopsida; order Asparagales; family Amaryllidaceae; genus Allium; species Allium fistulosum. The sequence goes on from CM060901.1 coordinate 1,137,854,583, forward strand.
TCTTATCGTGCGCGTTCCCCCCTTCGATGGTGCACGAGTCCGAGCCTCTTGAAGTCGCGTACGCCGATGCCCCCATAATTTGTTATCGTTTTGTTTTTTTTTTTATATTACGAACGAATTTGTTCGTATAAAGGGTAGGAGGAAAGTAAACTAGAAATCTCTTCAATTTGAATGACGAAGGCTGGTTGAGGGAGGAAATTGGAGTTCGATTTCGTTCGACTGTAAATAGAGGAGAAAGAACGAGAAGCCTTCATATTTTTCTTTTGCTCAGCTGAAAAGGAGATGTGATTTTTATCTTATTATTTTAAAGGAAGGTGGCTTGTGGAGAAAGCCTTGCGTGTAGAAAATATCAAGCTATAGTGGTTTGAAAATAAAAGCTGATGTGAGATGTATTGACTGGTCAACACAAATATGAGTTGTCTAATTTTAAATTTTAAATTTTTTTTCAAAATTATCACTTAAAAATTTGACTTCCTATCGATGCGGTGTTCATAACGTTATGCGCCTATTCCGAACGCAATAGAAAAGGTTCCGACTACAAATTCGATAGTAGGGAGAAGATAGCTTTGTGGACCAGTTATAATATAAAATTTTCAATTAAATTTCAGCGCGTTCGCTTATCGTACGATCACACGATAACCCCAAACTTCCCGAAATTTGAAATCCGGTAATAATACAATATTACGGATCCAATGAAACTGGTTTCGTCGAAATCCGAGACTGTCCCTCGAAAGGCTATTTTTAAATTAAATTTAAACAGTATATTTCTAAAACCGAACAAATCATCTTCAAATTCGATTTCAACACTTCTATTATTTCCAGTATCATTTATATGAATTTTACGAGCTTTCAAAATATTTTTAATTAGCTTAGAATACCATATTTACTATTTTATCCAACTTCAAATAATTTAATTTAATAATTAAATTACTCAATAAACAGCGATATTTGAAATTTAAGTAAATAATTAACCTCTGAATATTTAAAATTAATTAAATATTCTAATTTCAAATATACAAAAATTCCGGGTCGTCACATAGTTAGACTATAGTAAGAGATAATAGGAGAGTGTGTGTGTATATTACCAAGTGTATGACGATTACTGGGGCAATTGTAATGACCCGTAATTTGATCGCTTTAACTAAAAATATTTAAATTATTTAAAATATTCAAACATAGACTATTTTTCAACAAACAATCAAGTTTTAAATAATAAATAGCAATAATGAACTTATTTTGGAAAAATGTTTACAAAATATATGTTTGTGCCAAAATTGGTCACAAACCCCAAAAGAAATGAAAGCACCAGTGTTTATACACAAATCCTCAATATCCAAACACAGATCTCAGATCCAGATGATGTAGAGAATAAAAATAAAGAAATAACCAAATTAAAATGAAAGAAAATGGGAAAAGATACGAGATTTATAGTGGTTCGGCTATTTCCGGCCCACGTCCACTTTGAATCGATCCTTTTATTCCTTTTATATTGAGATTACAGTCACAAGCCATTGAAATCAGTAAAAAATGGCAGAGTTTTGCCTAGAAAAGCAGAAGAAGATCCCTTTTTAGTGGCCATAGAGTTGTTATTTATAGGTGTAGATCTGAAAATATCCACCCCAAAATCTGGAATACCTCTTCTCATGCGCAGGTCGGCCCACATGATCGATCCAAGGCGGTTTGGGATCGATCCATATTGATTTCGTATCGATCAGGAATTGCTCCGATAGTGCTGGGATCGATCATGGTGAAAGACGACAGTGCAAAGTCCTTACTCTCCAAATTTCATGATATTCCAATGCGTAGTTTATGAGATATGATCAATCCAAGTTTGAGATCACCAGTGTAGGCTGATCATTTCGTATCCATGAAGAACCTGTATCCATCAATTCGCCTCCATCATTTTGTATCCATCAATTCATAAGTTTCATATCCATAGATTACCATCCACGTGATCCATGCTTTACGCTCCACTTTGACCGCTCCTTTTGTATCGATCGATACAAACATGATTGCTACGAAGCATAGTCCTTAGTGCAGTTCCCTTCGTATCCATACCTTTTGCATCCATCCGTGAACACCTGCTGCCTTCTTCGTATCCATTAGCCGCTTCCTTCTTCATATCGATCAACCGATCCCTTCTTCGTATCAATCCCTGAATGTGTCCTTCATATTGATCAATGAGTGATCGATATGAAATGCTTTTCCCCTGTAACCATTATTTCACTCTTCGTATCGATCCCAGCCTTGATTGATACGAAGTGCACTGACGTACTTCGCCATCCATTCGATACGTGTGTGTCGATACGAACTACATCGGTCCAATGCAAATGTACAAAAGAAAGTGTGTGTTATCCGTAGTCATATCCATCTATATCGATATGAAAGCATCGATGTGAAAGCATCGATCCGAAGTCCATGTCCATTTTGATCGATATGAAAGTATTGATACGAAATCATTCCTCTCCAATATTGATCCATCCATAACTCGAGCATACGAACCACAATTGACCTGAAATTTGAAGTGTAGCCTCATCGAACCTTGTTTATCATTCCCTATCGATCCCACCTTGATTGGAGCTTGGTCCAATTTTGACGGTATCGATCATAACCTTGTTTCCAATCGATCTCTAATCTTGATATCCATTCTTTTTAGCCAATTTGTTGATATCCCGGCCTTGTCCAAAATGTGGGGTAACATTTGCCCCTAAAACATGCCTTGCGATAGGAAGGCATGTTTTGAGTAGCTTTAAATCCGTCATCCGAAATCCATATTCCATCCATAGCTATACCATCCGATCCATAATCCAATCCATTACCAAGCCATTCTATCCAAGTGCCATAGCCATATTCCTGTCCAAACCTGCAACTACTCTGATTCGATATCCAATTCTGAATCCAGTAATCAAATCCTTAGCCAATTCCATATCCATCTGAACCCGTCAATTGAGTTTTAATCCATTCATATCCAGAATCCAATAACCATATCCATGACCCTTCGGGTCACTTTTTCCAAGTTCGGGACCTCGTTGGGTCCAAATCCAAAGCCGAAACATCTCTGGGTCCAAATCTAAATCCGTAGACCTTATCGGGTCATTTTATCCTGCTCTGGCCTCGACTTTCCTATCGGGGGCTTTTATTTCTCTAGCCTCAACTCTCCGGTCGAGGACCTTTAGATTCTCCCGCCTCGACTCTTCGGTCGAGGACTTTTATATACTCCGGCCTCGACTCTCCGGTCGAGGACTTTTGTATACTCCGGCCTTGACTCTCCGGTCGAGGACTTTTGTATACTCCGACCTCCACTCTCTGGTCGAGGACTTTTATATTCCTAAGACATCGAATCTCCAGTTAAGGACTTTTATATTCTCCAACCTCAACTCTCCGTTCGAGGATTTTTATATTCTCCAGCCTCGACTCTCCGGTCGAGGACTTTTGTATAGTCCGGCCTCGACTCTCCGGTCGAGGACTTTTATATACTCCGGACTTTTATATTCTCCAGCCTTGACTCTCCGGTCGAGGACTTTTATACTCTTCGGCCTCGACTCTTCGGTCGAGGACTTTTGTATTCTACGGCCTCGACTCTCCGGTCGAGTGCTTTTTTATTCTCCGGCCTCGACTCTCTGGTCGAGGACTTTTATATTGCATTCGAGTCCAATCCATCGCTCTTCGACGAAGGGACTCGTAATTTGCGATTACTACCCCGTCCATCCATTCGGGACCGTAATCGCGTGACCTATATTATTTATTACATTAATCCAAATCCAATCAACACAAAGTCCAATTGAAAAAGTAAAAGTCCATACAACCAAGAAAATCAACTGTCCATAGTACCAAGAAATAAACTAGAGTCCACAGAAAAAAGAAAGAAAGTAAGATTTCATAAACCCGAGCATCACAGTTTATCATCATCTCAGAGCATGCATAGGGACCGTCCTCGATCCCGTACATGTGTAAGTGACTTAGCCGCATCACTTCGGGGATTATTACTTATTCAAAGCCATAAATCCATTCAGCTAATAGTAAGTTGGTGATGCCTAAATCCAGGGCCATCTTCGTCTGAGGTGGGCGGTGGCTGCTCTTGTCCCACTGCCACAGCTCGATTCTTTACGTACTGTTGTAGATGACCATTCCTTACATGCTCCTCAACGATATCCTTCAAATGCCTGCAGTCGTTAATGTTGTACCCATCCAGGTCATGGAATAGGCAATGCTTTCCCGATGTCCGTTCGTATTCAGAGGATTCCCTTTTTGCTGGCCTTCGATACTGGAGGTGCCCTCGAGTATCCAAGTAAATCCTTTCTAGAGTTTGAGTTAAATCCGTCTAAGAAGAGAATTTAGATTCCCTCCGTTGCCTTTTCGATGTGCTACCGTTGTCGTTCCTTTTCCTTTTGCCTCTATCGTCCTTGTTTGAATACTCCCTAGGCGGACCTCCACCTTTAACCGCATAAACTTCGGCCTCTCTTCCCTCTCTTTCAGCCTTCGCATATTCCTATCATAAGAACCTTTCGACTTCGTGATAAAACTCTCCGAGATCCATCAGTGGATCCCGTTCCAATGATATCCTAAAATCTGAATCATCCGCAATTCATGAGACTGCTGCCATCAAAACCATCGATGGATCAGGTCGATCATCGAAGCTACTGCCGCATTGAATCTGGTTAAGAAATTCCTAAGTGATTCTCCCTTCCGTTGTTTTATCGATGTTAAAGTCATCACATTCTTGGGTCTCACGACGTGGACCCGAAATTACCTCATAAATCTCTCAATCAACTCCGTCCAAGTGCCAAATGAGCTGCTCTCCAGTTGTCTGAACCATAGTGCTGCTATACCCATCAGATACAAATGGAAGCACCGAGCCATAACTCCCTCTGGTGCCCCCAGTACTTTCATATGCGTCATTTACCTCGTCAAGTGAACAACGTGATCCGTTCTCCTATCATACATCTTCAGCGTTGGTAGTTTGAAATCCGATGGATTCCTAGCCTACTTGATCATAGGAGTGAAAGGACTCATGTTCACGTCCTCCAAATCTCTATTCATCAATCCTCCCCTCATAGCCTGTCTGATCATGTCCGCTAACCTTTCGTTGTCATCAAGTTGTAGCCTTTGTCTGTGATCTCCAACCCGCCCCCCGAGTCTACCAGGGAATCCTGAAATTTGTCCTTCTAGACGAGCATCCACATCCCGATCAACACCAAACTACACAGCGCCGCTTGGTACCCTTCTTGGAATTGAACCAAACTGCACGGTGCCCCCTAGCTCAGGGACTATTCCTGATGGTCCCACTCTATCCTGAATCCAGGTTGCTCCACGTTCCTGATCCTGATTTCGAACTGTCTCCGCTCCTGCTGCTCCAGCTTCACGATCCCTATTTCCAGCATTTTCTACAATTACGTTCTCTTGATTTTGCACTCCAGCTTGTCCAACTTGTTGGAGTAGGTTCTGCATCATCCCCTCTTGGCTTTTTAGCATCCCTTCCTACATACCATCCACCATCATCTCCATCTCATCTCTGGTAATGAAAACTGAGGTCTGATTAGCTCCTGACGAGGCCTCCTGACTTCCTTCGTGCTGACTCCTTTCTGTTATTTGTCACCTTGTTGACTGCTTAGCCATTGCTTCCCAAAATATGATCCTTTAGTTTTCCAAATCTGAACTCTAAATCTGATATAGTGGGTGCTAGTCCTTCTCAGTGAAAGCACTAAAGTGTTTGCGCCAAAATTGGTCACAAACCCCAAAAGAAATGAAAGCACCAGTGTTTACACATAAATCCTCAATATCCAAACATAGATCTTAGATTTAGACAATGTAGAGAATAAAAATGAAGAAATAACCAAATTAAAATGAAAGAAAATGGGGAAAGATACGAGATTTAGAGTGGTTTGGCTATCTCCGGCCTGCGTCCACTTTGAATTGATCCTTTTATTCCTTTTATATTGAGATTACAGTTACTAGCCTTTGAAATCAGTAAACGAAATGGCAGAGTTTCGCCTAGAAAAGCAGAAGAAGATTCCTTTTTAGTTGCCATAGAGCTGCTATTTATAGGTGCATATCTGAAAATATCTGCCCCAAAACCTGGAATACCTCTTCTCATGCGCAGGTAGGCCCACATGATCGATCCAAGGCGGTTTGGGATCGATCCCTGATCGATCCATATCGATTTCGTATCGATTAGGAATCACTTTGATAGGGCTAGGATCGATCATGGTGAAAGACGACAGTGCAAAGTCCTTGCTCTCCAAATTTCATGAAATTCCAGTGTGTAGTTTATGAGATATAATCGATCCAAGTTTGAGATTGCCAATGTAGGCTGAACATTTCGTATCCATGAAGAACCCATATCCATCAATTCGCCTCCATCATTTTGCATCCATTAATTCATAGCTTTCATATCCATAGATTACCATTCACGTGATTCATGCTTTATGCTCCACTTTGACAGCTCTTTTCGTATCGATCGATACGAACATGATCGATACGAAGCATAGTCCTTAGTGCAGTTGGCTTCGTATCCATACCTTTTTCATCCATCCGTGAACACATGTTGCCTTCTTCGTATCCATTAACCGCTTCCTTCTTCGTATTGATCAACCGCTCCCTTCTTCGTATCGATCCCTGAATGTGTCCTTCGTATCGATCAATGAGTGATCGATACGAAATGCTCTTCCATATAACCACTGTTTCACTCTTCATATCGATCCTAACCTTGATCGATACGAAGTGCACTGACTTACTTCGCCATCCATTCGATACGTGCATACCGATACGAACTACATCGGTCCAAAGCAAATGTACAAAAGAAAGTGTGTGTTATCCATAGTCATATCCATCTATATCGATACGAAAGCATCGATGTGAAAGCATCGATCCGTAGTCCATGTCCATTTTGATCGATACGAAAGTATCGATACGAAATCATTCCTCTCCATTATTGATCCATTCATAACTCGAGCATACGAACCCCGATTGACCTGAAATTTGATGTGTAGCCTCATCGAACCTTGTTTATCATTCCCTATCGATCCCAACATGATTGGAGCTTGGTCCAATTTTGACGGTATCGATCATAACCTTATTTCCAATCGATCCCTAATCCTGATATCCATCCTTTTTAGCCAATTTGTTGATATCCTGGCCTTGTCCGAAAGGTGGGCTAACAATATATACTTTGGAAAAATAGCGATAAAATGACCGAAAACCGTTTTATCGATAAATAGCTCTATAATCGAAAACGTCGCGCACAGAGCTGAATACATACACTTATTTTTATAATTGAACAAGAATATGAAATAAAATTATTTATTTTATTTTTGGAAAAAATAAAGGTATTTATGACATCATCAGTGGTGCCCTTATATTTAAATATTGATTTGTGAATTTAAATTGGGATTTAATGATTTAATATATATTATAATTATTCAAATAATTGTTTTTAAATGATAATAATTCATTTTAAAAAGCAATAAAGTGATAATAAATCATTTATGATAGTTTTATAAAGATATATACTTGATTTGAAAATATAAGAAAATTCGTATCATTTACCGATATAATAACACCTTTTGTAAACGATTGTTTAATTTAAATCTATATGGTTTTATAAATCAAATGTAATCATTTTGATTAATTCATAACGATAAGAAATGAATTTTCAGATTTTGTTTGCATTTATATATAATTTAGTTAATAAGTTAAAATGTGATCGGGAATCGGCTTCTCGGTTTTCAACTGTTTAACAAACGAAAGTCGTTTCGAGTCATTGCCACATTATAAATGACACTAACACATATTTATATGCATGTATACATATTACATACTCACATATACATACTGTTTGTGCCAAAATTGGTCACAAACCCTGATATTCATGAAATCACCAGTGTTTGCACCGAGATCCACAATACTCAAACATAGATCTCAGATCTAGTTAAAGTAGAGAATAAAAATAAAGAAATAGCAAAATTAAAATGAGTAAGAAAGCGAACACAAGGATTATAGTGGTTCGGCTATCTCCGGCCTACGTCCACTTTGAATCAATCCTTTTATTCCCTTTGTATTGAAATTACAGTTGCAAGCCTTTGAAATCAGTAAACAAAATGGCAGAGTTTCGTCTAGAAAAGAAGAAGAAGATCCAAAAGTCCCTTTTTAGTTGCCATAGAGTTGCTATTTATAGGATTAGATCTTGAAATATCTGCCCCAAAACCTGGAATACCTCTTCTCATGCGCAGTGGACCCACCAGATCGATCCAGGGTTATTTGGGATCGATCCAAGTACAATTCGTATCGATCCAAAAATGGCCCAATAAAGCTGAGATCGATCATGGACATTCTTGAGTGAATAAGAAAGCCTTTGTCAAAATTTCATAGCATTTGGACTTGTAGAATAAGAGTTATGATCGATCCAAGTTTGGTTTGCAAGCTGGCTGAAAGCTTCGGATCCATTAAACAGTTTGTATCCATCATTTAGGCTCCATCCATTCGTATCCATCGGTTTGCATATCCATAGCCATCGAATCGATCTGAGTCTCTTGCATAGATCCATGTTAAGTGCTTCTTACCTTGACCAGTTTGTATCGATCTATACGAAGTGTGCCTTTTGATCCATCCAATGTAGCTACCCTTTGTATCCATCAGTTTGTTGCCCTCTTCGTATCAATGCCTGCATCCCACCTTCCTTCGTATCGATCCCTGAATGCTGCCTTTCGTGTCGATCAACAAGAGATCGATACGAAATGCTTTTCTTGTAACCACTACCCCGTGTCCATCCTTTTTGTATGTCATTCGTATCGATCAATACTTGATCGATACGAGATGCTCATCCAAACCCCCTGTGACCACTTCTTCATTCTTCGTATCGATCCCAGCCTTGATCGATATGAAGTATGCCGCCATACTTTTGCCATGTCCAGCCAAATCGATGCGCATTGCATCGATACGAAACCTATCGATCTTAAGTCCACGTCCATTTTGATCGATACGAAATTATCGATACGAACCAGTTTTCCATGAACCTTGATCCATACATAACCCGAGCATATGAACTCCGTTTGACCTGAAATTTGAAACGTACCTTCTCCAAGCCTTGTTCATCATTCCCAATCGATCCCACCTTAATTAGAGCTTGGTCCAATTTTGACGGTATCGACCATAGCCTTGTTTCCAATCGATTTCCAATCCAGATATCTACCCTTTTTAGCCGATTTGTTGATATTCCAGCCTTGTCCAAAAGCCGGGGTAACATTTGCCCCCAAAACATGCCTTGCGGTATGAAGGCGTGTTTTGAATAGCTTCAAATCCGACATTCAAAGTCCATATTTTATCCATAGCCATATCATTCGATCCATAATCCAATCCATTACCAAGCCATTCTATCGAAGTGCCATAGCCATATCCTTATCCAAATTCGCGACTATTCTGAGTCAATATCCAATTCAGAATCCAGTAAACAAATCCTTAGCCAATTCCATAGCCATCTGAACCCATCAACTGAGTTTTAATCCATCCATATCCAATAACCAACAACCAACTCCATGACCTCTCCGGGTCGGTATCCAAATCCGGGACCGCTACGGGCCCTTATCTAAATCCAGGACCGCTCCGGGTCCACGGCCAATCCTTGGACATTCAAAGCCAAAATCTGAATCCATGACCTCTCCTGGTCTAAATTCAAATCCATAGACCTCGCCGGGTCATTTTATCCTACTCCGGCCTCGACTGTTTAGCCAAAGACTTATATTCTCTGGCCTCGACTCTTCGGTCGAGGACTTTTATATTCTCCGGCCTCAACTCTCCGGTCGAGGACTTTTCTATTCTCCGACCTTGACTCTTCGATCAAGGACTTTTATATTATGTTCGAGTCCATTCTATTGCTCTCCAACGAAGGGCTCGTAACTTGCGATTACTGCCCCGTCTCTTCGGGTGGGACCGTAATCGTGTGACCTGTATTATTTATTACATTAATCCAAATCCAATCATCACAAAGTCCAATTGACAAAATAAAAGTCCGTACAACCACGAAAAACTAAATAAAATTCCATACAACCAAGGACGAAACCAAAGTTTCTAGAAAAACAGAAAGAAAACAAGATTTCATAGACCCAAGCATCACGGTTTATCATCATCTCAGAGCATGCCTAGGGACCGTCCACGATCCTATACATGTGTAAATGACTTAGCCATATTACTTTGAGGTCTATTACTTATTCCATGTCACAAATCCAATCAGTTGATAATAAGCTTATGATGATGCCTAGTTCCGGTGCCATCTTCATTCGAGGTGGGCGGTGGTCGCTCATGTTCCACTGCTACAACTCGATTCCTTATGTATTGCTGCAAATGACCATTCCTCACTTGCTCCTCAACGATATCATTCAAATGCATGCAGTCGTTCATGCTGTGCCCGTCCAGCTCATGGAATAGGCAATGCTTTCCTGATGCTCGCTCGTATTCAGAGAGTTCCCTTTTTGCCGGCCTTCGATACTGGAGGCGCCCTTGAGTATCCAAGTAAATCCTTTCCAGAGTTTCAGTTAAATTCGTGTAAGAAGAAAATTTTGATTCCCTTCGTTGCATTTTCTAAGTGTTGCCATTATCATTCATTTTCCTTTTGCCTCCATCATCCTTATTTGAATCCTCCTTGGGTGGACCTCCACCTTTTACCACATAAGCTTCAGCCACTCTCCCCTCTCTCTCAGCCTCTGCATCTTCCTGTCTTAAAAACCTTTTCGCTTCATAGTAAAACTCCTTGAGATCCATCGGTGGATCCCGCTCCAACGATACCTTGAAATCCGAATTGTCCGCAATTCCAAAGACTTTTGCCATCAAAACCATCGACGGATCGGGTCAATCCACCAAAGCCACTACGACATTGAATCTAGTTAAGAAATTCCTAAGTGATTCTCCCTTCCATTGTTTCATCGATGTTAAAGTCATCACATTCTTAGGTCTCACGATGTGGACCCGAAATTGCCTCATAAATCTCTCAATCAACCCCGTCCATGTGCCCAATTGAGCCGCTCTCCAGTTTTCTAAACCATAGTGCTGCTATATCCGTCAGATACAAAGGGAAGCACCGTGCCATGACTTCTTCTGATGCCCCCAATACTTCCATGTGCCTCATGTACCTCGTCAAATGAACAACGGGATCTGTTCTCCTATCATACATCTTCAACGTTGGTAGTCTGAAATCCAGTGGATTCCTAGCTTTCCTGATTGTAGGAGTGAAGGGGCTCCTATTCACATCCTCCAAATCTCGCTTCACAAATCCTCCCCTCACAGCCCGTCTGATCATGTCTACTAACTGTCATTGTCATCAAGTGGTAGCCTTTGCATGTTATCTCCAACCTGCCCCCCGAGTCCATGAGAGAATCATGAAGCCTGCCTTTCTGGATTAGCATCCATATCCCGATCAACTCCAAACAGCACAGCGTCGCCTGGTACCCTTCCTGGAATCAAGCCAACATGATTCGGGGGTATGCCCCCGAGTACAGGAGCTGCCCCTGATGATCCTGCTCTGTCCTGCATCCTGTTTCTTGCATTTTCTCGGTCCTGATTCTGAATTGCCTCTACTTCTGCTGGTCCAGCTTCGTGATCTTCATTTCCAACATTCCCTGCAATTCCATTCCCTTGGCTTTGCACTCCAGCTTGTCAAACCTGTCGGAATAGGTTATGTATCATGTCCTCTTGCCTTTTCAACATCGTTTCCATCTCTCTCTAGTGATGAAGATTGTTACCTAATTAGCTCCTAAGGAAGCCTCCTGACTCCATTCCATTCTCTGTCTCCTTGTTGATTTCTTGGCCATGGCTCCTTCTAAATTTGATCCTTTAGCTTTCCAAATCTGAACTCCAAGCCTGGTGTAGCGGGTGCTAGTCGTTCTCAGCGAAAGCACCAAAGTGTTTGTGCCAAAATTGGTCACAAACCCCGAAAGTCGTGAAAGCACCAGTGTTTGCATATAGATCCACAATATTCAAACACAGATCTCAGATCTAGATAAAGTAGGGAATAAAGTGAAAAAATAGCAAAATAAAAATGAGTATGAAAGCAAAGCACACAAGGTTTATAGTGGTTCGGCTATCTTCGGCCTACGTCCACTTTGAATCAATCTTTTTATTTCCTTTGTATTGAAATTACAGTTACAGGCCTTTGAAATCAATAAACAAAATGGCAGAGTTTCACCTAGAAAAGCAGAAGAAGATCCAAAAGTCCCCTTTTAGTTGCTATTTATAGGAGTAGATCTGGAAATATTAGCCCCAAAACCTGGAATACCTCTTCTCATGCGTAGGTAGGCCTACCATCGATCCAGGGTCTTCGGGATCGAACTATGTATAATTCGTATCTATCCAAAAATGGCCCAATAAAGCTAAGATTGATCATGGACGTTCTTAAGTGAATAAGAAAGACTCTATGAAAATTTCATAGCATATGGGCTTGTAGAACAAGAGTTATGATTGATCTAAGTTTGGTTTGCAAGATGGCTGAAAGCTTCAGATCCATTAAATAGTTTGTATCCATCATTTTGGCTCCATCCATTCACATCCATCAGTTTGCATATCCATAGCCATCGAATCGATCCGAGTCTCATGCACAGATCCATGTTAAGCGCTACTTCCCTTGACCGGTTTGTATCGATCGATACGAAGTGTGCCTTCGGATCCATCCAATGTACCTACCCTTCGTATCCATCGGTTTGTTGCCCTCTTCGTATCAATGTCGGCATCCCGCCTTCCTTTGTATCCATCTCTGAATGCTGCCTTTCGTATCGATCAACAAGCGATCGATACGAAATGCTTTTCCTTGTAACCACTGCCTCGTATCCATCCTTTATGTATGTCTTTCGTACCGATCAATACTTGATCGATACAAGGCGATCATCCAAACCCCCTGTGACCACTTCTTCATTCTTTATATCGATCCCAGCCTTGATCGATACGAAGTATGCCGCCATACTTTTGCCGTGTCCAGCCAAATTGATGCGTATTGCATCGATACAAACTTATCGATCCGAAGTCCATGTCCATTTTGATCAATACGAAACTATCGATACGAACCAGTTTTCCATGAACCTTGATCCATACATAACTCGAGCATATGAACTCCGTTTGACCTGAAATTTGAAATGTACCTTCTCGAAGCCTTGTTCATCATTCCCAATCAATCCCACCTTAATTGGAGCTTGGTCCAACTTTGACGCTATCGATCAAAGCCTTTTTTCCAATCGATTCTCAATCCTGATATCCACCCTTTTTAGCCGATTTGTTGATATTCCGGCCTTGTCCAAAAGGCAAGGTAACATATACATATAACATATATACAAATATATATACACATTTGAAAAAAATATATTTTCTAAAGACTTCACCATTAAGTAAACTAAAGTCAAACCCACATGCACAATGACATGAATTGATGGCTTGGGAGAGAATGAAGTGATGGAGACACATGGAGGGGGGTAGTAACGTATGGAACATGATGGAAAAGGAGGAGGTGGGTGTACAGGGTGATAGTGATCGATAATGTTGGTGTTTTAGATATTTTTACAACTCTTTAGCCTATAAATACAAGGCCATTTCCTTCATAATTCTCATACCATTCTTCACATTCCTAAGCTTCTTCTCCATACGCTCTCTAATGGCCTCCTTAAAGTATATAAGAAAATACCTCAAAATATTGGCAAAATATATACATAAACACTTCACCTCAATTCACTTTCAAAACTAGTGCAAACCACACCCTACCACCTCCATAACCCATGGCCACCTTACCACCAGCATCATAGCCATGCCTATACTAGCTTAGGCCGAGCCATATAGAAGAAGGAGAAGTTCAAGAAGCTCCGGAGCAAGAAAAAGAGGAAGAAGTGTCGTCAGAATCCAAAGAAAAGTCTACGAAAAAGATTGGAGGAGTGGAGCCATAAGTGAGTACTCTTTGTTTATTAAATGATAAATAATCTCTATAACTATTTTTAAGTATGATAATATGACCATTTAGTCCCTTAATGATTTGTATGAATGTTTGATAACTTGGTTGATTATTTGGATGTTGATACGGTTGATAACTTGGTTGTGATAAATCATGAGAAATCATACTAAAAATGGTTAAGTAATTAAAAATGGTTAACTAATAGAAAATTAATTCATATAAATATGTGTATGGAGTTTGTTGAGCCTCTTAATGGTTTTAAAAAATAAAAAGTTTGGAAATGAATATTATAATAATATAATATTATGAAACGGTTTAAAAGTGAATATGAGATTTAATATGGAAAATATTTGTTTAAATGATTTAAAATGGTTTATAAATGTTTTGTAAACAATAAAACTTAATTTGGAGAAGTTTTGACAAGTTATGAAAAATAAGTCAAAATAAGGCGCGTTGCGTAACGGCAGTTTGCGATTTCATGTCGGAAAAGTTAAATGAACATATAGAGTGGAATATAGCTTAGAATTCGTTGAGATAAGAATTTTCCAAACTTTTATATTCATAGTTTTCAAACAAAATAAAAAAACTCGAGATTTTATTTAGTAAATTTTGAAATATGAACAAACAAGTTTCCAAAATAATCGCGGTTTTGTAGTTCGAAATCCATAAAGGGAATTCCTTTAAAATGATATTTCTAAATTCTATAAATCTTTTAAAATATTTTAAAAGATATTTAAGCTATATAAATGAATTTCCAAAAGATAGAAAAGTCGTTTTGATCAATATAGCTTTTGAAACACTATTTGCAGCACTTTTTTGTAGCACTTTTTAATAACTTTTGCAAATAATGGTTTTAATTTAATTATTCTTTCCCCAATCTTTTCTGAACCTTTTCAAATAAATAATTATGTAATTTAAAGATGATTAAGAGGTTTAAAAATGAGCATGTGGAAATGACAAGTACATTTGTTCCGTTTGTGAGTGTCATAAAAAATTCGATCAAGGAATGGAATAGATCGAAGGGAAAGACCGGATGCTCTAAAATAATTAAAATTTAACTAAGTATGTTAAAAGATTTAGAGTCGATCAAATAACTTGACCATCTTATGGGTGACAGAGAGGTAGTATCTAGGCTTAGCTTAGATTTGGGTAACCAATTGCCTGCCCTTCCTAGCTACCCGAACTGGCCCGACGGAGGGGATAGTAAATTTGATTTACTCGGATCAAAATTTTTTGAAGTATAAAAGATATAATTTTCCAAATTTAAATAACTTCGAGTGCATAGAAATGATCTTCTTGTACTTGGTATTAAATTCTAAGATGGGAATCCTTACTATCCGAGTGAATTTAAAAGGTGATTTCACCATTATTAGTTGGATAATAAAGGTTGAATATGAATATTTATATTGAGTAGAATTAGTATGATTTCCATAATCCTTTTTACTCAGTAATGTTTTCCAATATGAGATTTAAATAAATGATTGGGAAATGTCTTCCTAAATAAAAGGTGAAATGATTTGGAATTATTCCAAGATTCAAAAAGAGGTTTAATTAACCAAAAATATTTGATAAATGAGGCTAAATGATTCCATATACGGTTAAGAAGATAAATGGAATAATTTAAAATAATATGTCTCCGAGATATTTATGAATAAACAAAAAGATGAATTAAATTAAATTAAGATTTATAATCACATATGAACTTAACATCTTTTTAATAGGAGATTGGTTCGAAGGAACTGGGGTCATATTTGGGTAACTCCAACCCGAAAGCCACTTCAAACTAATGTATACGTTCAAAAGTGAAGACCTGATGAAGATGATGATTTTTGAAGATAGGGATCTTCATTACAAAGGGCTGCTTGCCACTGGTCCCTTGGGGTGAAATTTACCATATTATATATTTATGATGGTGCTCTGTTATGAAAATCTTCAATCACAAGGATTAATCGCTACTAATCCTAGGGATAATTCCCGACAAGATGTAGTAGGAGGAGTGCCTTCAGTTTCGTTCAGCCCCAGAATGAACGTGCATGGACGAATGTCTGACATTGCATTTCTGAGATCACAAACGTTGACTTTTACAAACATACATCTATTTGGTGGCGGAGAAGACAACTTCCCCTAGCGTAACACCCTTCTCTGAAACGTACGAGCTCAGAGGTTGTATATTTGTGGAAATCAATAGTGATCAAAGGAGTGGCAATGTGGAATTCCAAGTGGAAACTGTGATGATCAAAGCATGGCTTTGTGAAAAACAAAACGTGACTTTGTGGAGCGTAGCCTTAGGAGCCTCACACTCTAGGAATGATATGGGATACTATGTGGTTAATTTCATATATTCAAGGCTAGTACGGGGGTGTCTAGTGGATTCTGGATCCTCAGCCTTATGGGCAGATACAATGGCGTCTAAGTCCTTGGATGAGTAGCCGTTGAGTATTATGTTCCATTGGAGTAGAAATTTTATAGCAGTGTCTGAGTCCTTGGATGAGTAGTCGTTGGATACTGTTATTGTTCCACTGAGGGAAGGCCACTAGTTTCCTATCATGTTGCAAATCCAATTCCAATATGTACCTTTACGGTTTTATTTTTAGAACCTAGTATGCCGTAAAATTGAATTATGGGTAACAATTTCAGCTATTTTTATAATATATGAAAAGTGTTTTCAAAGGAATGTCATTAAAGATAATATCAAATTATTTTGGTATAAAAGTGATTTGGCTATCATAAGGTAAAAACCCATCTGCATATATGTGTGGGCATGGTCTTTTGAGATACCCTTTTTTTCAAACGTTTTGACTGACATCAGCATGATCTATACATTAAAAAATTCGAGTATCTTATGCTAGTTTATCAAGCCAGATCCGCGTATTTTTAAAACTCGGGTCAGATCTGAGTAGTATCAGGTTAGATGAAGACGCTTGGAGTTTCCACAAAAGAGTTGGAGATCTTCATCTTCGTATGGACATATTCTATTATCTGCTACATCTATTTTGTTTTCTTGTTGTAAGCAATTGTAATGACAGAATTTTATAAGTGTCCAGGCTGAATATAGGTCAGACTCTGATATATGTAGAATTTTCGCTACAAAACATTTTATGATTCACTAGTACAAAACAGGTCTGTTGCTTCGTCTTATTTGTGTCGGTTGTAAGCACAACCGACACAAATAGAGTAATTTGTGCCGGTTCCTTCTAAACCACCAAAGCAATTGACACGTGGGAGTAGCAGAAAATTATAGAAATGCAATATACATCGGTTCTATATATCAACCGACACAATTAAATAGAAGCAATTAATATTATTTGAGTCGGTTTTGGAGGAACCGACACACATGCACATGCTCTTTTTCCCATTCCGATCTACAGCCTGCTTTTTTTTTTCTTCCCGCGAATCCTAATTTTGGGAGGGAAACCAAAAAAATAAAATAAAACAACAACCGCATACCCGACCCGCCTCTTTCCTTCTTACCAAACTAACAAAACTTCGATCAATTCACGCCTGTTTCCATAAAATCGCCGCCATTTTCGATCAATTCGCTCTCTCCAGTTTCCTTTGCAGCAACTTTCTACCCTAAATCTCTGAAACCCATTACGATTAATTGATCGCTCACTCCTCCAGTTAACTGTTCATAGTTTTGTGTCGGTTCTTTAATAACAACCGACACAAATGATTGATATTTGTGTCGGTCGTACAACCGACACAACAGAAAAATGTCTTTTGTGTCGTCTGCATATGAGTCGGTTGTAAAACTGACACAACAGGGGTTACATAACCGACACAAATGACCAGTTTTGTACTAGTGATTAATATTAATAATATTTGTTATTCCATTCATGTGAGATTCTGTTTTCTGCTATGTTTCTGTCTTTATTTTCTTTTTCCTCTAACAATCGGCTTTTTTCGGTACTTGAATTTGTGGCATGTGAATACCGATGATGTATTAATGTCGATTTTCGAGGGTCGAAAATTATATTCGTCATAGTAATTATCAGAGGAGCATATGTATTTTGTAAATATAATATTTTACTACTATCCATTAAGTACGATATATAAAATGATTGACCTATCATGGATTGGTATACATTATTGTATTCTGATCCGTCAGTGATCAGAATGTATAGCAAAAATGAATGTGTTGATTTTCGCTAAGCACATTGGATGTTTGTTTGTATTTGTGCTTATTTGCTCAATGTTTGTGATGATTAAATTATTGGAAGTGATTTATTTTTTTAATATGACTAAGTAGGGTTTTAGTAAATATTTTGATGTAAGCAAGTTTATGGTCTTGATCTATTAATGCATAGTATTAAAAATATTTTATAAAAGTAAGAAGATGTTTTAATTAGAAGTCCTTTGAAAAAATTTAGGGTTATAAAAGAGGTATTTGATTAAGTTTTATTATAAGTAAATGATTAATTTATAAAGTATTATTTTTATATAAGATATATAAATAAAAAATTTCAAGAAATTTTGAAATAAACTGGTGTTAATACGTCTGTTGGGTGCTTTAAGAATTCTAGTTAGTGTGTCTTGCTAACATTATCTGTAGGGATTTCTAAACATTAGGATGAGACATTTGGACACAACGTTTTGGAAAAGGTTTAAATATTTGTAAAGATTTTAATGGTTTGGAAAGATTGAAATATTTTGAAACGATTTGAGTGTTTTGTAAAGGTTTTAAATGTTTAAAAGGAATATTTTAGTAAAGTATGTTTTGTGAATTGAATGCTTTGAGAATACAATAATTTTTCAAAGGAATTGTGTATTATTACTATCGATGAATGTCATGAATCATTTTATTAAGATGATTTATAAAAGTGATTTATGAGTAATTGGTTTTAGAGAATGACTATTTTTAATAAAGAAAGATGCTAAAATTGAAAATGAAGTTTGAAATGATGTAATGTTTTATTTGAAGAAAATAAATCTCATTTTATTTTGTGTACATCATCTACTACTAATAGATAAGCCTTACTAATTCTAGATTTTGAAATGATAATTTTAAAATTAAAATTTGGAAGTTGATGTTTTAATATTTTGTAGATAAGCAAGTATTTGTTATTTATAATATAAAGAGTTTATTTGGATATTGATATGATGTTTTGGGTGTTGTCGATTTTCGGGAAATGCTTTATGCCATAAAGATTACTCTGAAGCATCGTGAAAGTTTCAACATAGTGAACATTTTAATTGCTTGTGTCAACATTAGAACCTTCTATGTTGGTTCATTCGAACTCATGGTCCACGATCATAAACAACGGGCAAGGAAGATAAAAATTCAAGTCTTGTATGCCACCAATAAAGAGTCTAATCATTAAATTTGTATAGCTCTACTTTTCGGATTAATGCAGATCGCTATCTATGCTAACCTAGAATCGTGAAGGTAGATCAATATGAATTTGTTTAATGTTTAATTGTTTAGTGTTGTATGTAAATTAATTAATGGTGTAGATAACCTTGAATTTGTCTAGCTAGTTATAGATTTTCCCTAAGTAGAAATTTCAAGGACGTAATTTTTTTAAGGGGGAGTCTGTAACAGCCCATTATTGAAAAGAAAATAATAATAATTAATGAAATAAATGTGGTTTGAGTTAAGTAAAATGGAAATATGGAAATGATTTGAAAATTTTATTGGAAAAATTTTATTAATGAATTTTGAATTAATTAGCAAAGGAATTTAAGTAAAATGGTTTAACTAAATAAGTATAATTTTGGAAAATAATGTTATAAAATAATTAATAATATGGTTGATTGGTAGGAAATAAAATGTTGTACTATTTGATTTATTATTGGGCTTGAATATGTTGTTTCATGAACTAAAGAAAAAAAGAAAATGGATAAAAATAATAATCAATGCCCAATATAACTTAAGACGAAACCCAAACCTTGCTTTATATCTTCACCATCTCCAGAATTTTCCTTCTCTAGATGTTTCTTCCCTAATTATAAATATACCCTAAATGTTTTCTTTTTTGACTTTTTAGAAATCAAAATACCCCAAACCCTACAACTTTAAAATTAAAATTAAAATCAAAATAAAATCTATAAATTCCTACAAACAAAATCATAGCTTCTTGGAAATCTCTACATCACATAGCAAATAAATACTCATGTTTTAGTTGATCATTTTGAAGAAGATGCAATTTACAGTGAGAGAGAATAGAGGAGTAGGAAGGAGCTAAGAGTGCAATTGTAATTTATTAATCAAAGTGAGTAATTTCACTCCTTTCTATGTCTGTGATAATGTTATGATGTTTGGAAATAAGGAAATGGTTTACTGTATATTCATATAATCCTATACTGCAACATAACGTTTTCCCTCCATCTTCTTGAATTTAATGATATCAGATAAGTTAATGGTTATTGGATAATATATGAATTAATGTTTGGATGGAATGAGTATATGGTTGAATGGTAGAGGGCGATGGAAGTAAAGGAGTAGATGATGGCCTGGACGGATCAATTTAGGAGCTGGAAATCATGTCATTGGAGGCTCGAACGGTCAACCTCCTTAAGTCCAACCGATCATTGGATTGACCGGTCAACGCCAAGACTAAGAAATATATATTAATGATAATGTTTGATATTATATGTATTTAATTAATGTAGTTCATGTATTAAAAGATTATGATATTAGTTTGAAGAAATATTTATTTAAATTTGGTTCTAATAATATTAATAACGGTGATAATATATTAAAATGAATTATGATATTTAAGTTTATTAATTATTTAAAATCTTAGAAAATGATTTTTAATTAATATTTTATGGATTTCAAACTATATTTCATGAGTTTTGAATATATTCTAATGTTGTGGAAAATTATTTATAGTTTAGGAATAAAAGAAAATTTGATTTGGATAAATGTAAAATTTATTTAAAAAATAATATTTAATTATAGAAAATTATGAAATGATTGTTATTAGTAATATTCAATTTTATAAGCTATTTTAAGATTTTTAATAATTAAATGAAGTAGTTTAATAATATTATCATTTAAGTGAAAAATTATAAAGACTTAGTGAATTCATATTTACATTTATAAAATGGTTTTATGGTGGTTGTTAATGATTTTAAATCCATATTATAGACTTGTAAAAGTAATTTATGGTGCCTATTTATCAACTTGAAATTCACTATACATATGATTATTTAATTTATTAATATATCTTTTGTTATAAGAAATAATATTCGTGCTTTCAAATATAGTATATATATTTTTATAATTACTTTTATTATTGTATACTTGTTTTCATTTCTGTGCGATGAGAAATTTGAATAAATGGATTAGTGATTCCGTCTGGTATGGAACTTTCAGTAATAGTTTTTTGGTTATTCATCGGACTTGTTGCACAGAGATATTGTGTGGTTTGAGTGTAGTTTATGGGCATTGAATAAATGGACTAGTAACACAAGGTGGTATAGGACGTCGATGTGATACTTATTCGGTTAACTAGTATGAGTAGATGACACTCATATGATGGGAATATGGATGATGTGTTTATACTTACATGAATGGTGCTTGGGGTTGAGCGGACTCATGGATGATTGAGTTATGGGGAAGTACGCGCGTGCGCGCACACACACACACACGCGCACACACACACACACACACACACATATATATATATATATATTCGTATATATTATCTACTCGTCTATCATGATGTGCTCTAGGATATGATTTGCAATTGAAGGGAACCAGACTAGGCCAATGTCCACCTTAGCGACCTAATTGAGGGGTTGTGCCCTAGATTTGTGACACCTTTATTATATATTAGATGCACATCATGAAATTTTAGTAAAGGGTGACTAGCCCTATCTCCTTTTTGTCACCTAGGACAGGAGTCTACTACCATAGGGGCATGACCCAGGGTCATGACTAGGAGTCCTCGCGTTGACGAGCATAATAGGTGGATATTGTCATGATTACTAGGGAGGTAACTGAAGACTATAGGAGCAAATCTGGGTGGGTATCTCGAGGCTTCTGGAGCAGGCAGTTAACTATTAATCTCACGTTTAGTTCTATATGAAGTGGTAGACAAGTACATACTATCTATACACCCTACCTAAGTATAGATATGGGTGGTGTAACCCATACATTATGATGTGACTCTACTTGGGACCTTGTCCGTCACACAGGCAATACACGTCACCATTGAATTATATATATATAGGTAGGTAGGTTACGCCACTTATTAGGCAGGGTACACCGTTTATATTTTATAGGCAACGATGCCAAATATGTTGACAGACCCAGGAATGTCTATTAAAATTTATTTTGGACATTATTGAGTTATGACTAATTTACTTAATAATTCTTATATATGGATGATGATTTATTGTTTGGAGGACTCACCCATTTGATATGGTTATCATGATTTCTTATTGACTTGATCAATATATGGATGATGACACTTTCTGCATGATTTTGTGATGGATGTTATTCTAGGATATTTTGACACAGATTATGCTATCAACACTATACATACATTTTATTATTACATGCTATTATGACATCTATCATTATAGACATAGTCTGACCCGTGTGTTATTTATAATACCTGGGTCAGCCCAAGAAATTTTAGGTACATGAATGATGAGACCAGCTCATACGTTTTCTAGGCATAGAGGAGACTAGTATATTATATTGCTGTATTTATTTTGAGAATTATATAGTTTCATGTATGTATATCCATGTATTGAATATTGGACATACCTTGTACATTTTGTATTATATATTATCACTATGATTCTGATTTTGTGTTCTTTATTATATACTATATATTATGTATTGTTCTATCCTTGAGGCACACATCTTTATTGCTTTGTGCCGATACTATGTACATTTTATGGTTACTCATATTCCTTTTTTTTATACATGCTAGTGTTAGCCCAAAAGAATGTTCATGTATGTACCTCGTATAGTCTATTTCTTCATATTATCCAATAGCATTACTTAGTATTACTCTTGGGTAGTATGGGTATAAAGATGGGGGTGTTAGATTGATCCTTCACTTCCAAGGCGATTCCACTCCAAGAAACGATTTGCTACCAAGGCTATAATAGTCCTTATTCAATTTTGCAAAGTCAGCCTTGGGCGCCTGTAATGGAGCATCACCACTAATAGCAATTGCTAGAGCATCCCATTGGGTGTTTTGTAGCATGTTCCTCATCTTCATATGAACATAGTCTGCAAATCAGGGTTAGTCTCCCCGACACCGCTTCATCTTCTACTACCCCTGAGATGGAGTTTCTTGATGCGTTCCTTATAAACCAGCTCATGCTTACCATCTGTAATAAGAATGATCGTTCTCTCAATAAGAAAATTATATTAGTGGTGCTCCAGTGTGCAATGCAACTTATACCATAAATATAATAACATATAGTTTTGAAAATCAAAATATATAGTAAGTACGCTCTTTCAAATATTGCTCGATCCATCTTAGAGTGATAACTCATATTCTACTTATAGTCGATCCTATACCAACTTAGGTCAATCGATCAACCTAAGCTCTGATACCAAATGTGATGACCGTCATACACCCTGTGTACCCAATATACCTGTATAGTGTAATGTAACAGTACACAGCTGATGTAGAGCAATAGTCAAGACTAAAATAGCCAATATAAATCAGAAACTATCATATATCTCAAAGTATAGCAGATAAAATATAATAAGCAACTAAGATATAAAACATGCGAGACAAATATGCATAACCAAAATAAACCATAAAATTCACAGAATTATAGGTTTATCATGCTATACAACATAAATAGGGTTCATACATCAACAAAATAAACTCTATACTGTCGCTAATAGTCAAGCGTTGATAAATCCTCCATAGTGCTACATAGCGGAATAATGATAAGCTCTAACAAATACGCACGGCTAAGCATCAACCACTTGCTCGTCCTTTGAACAGCTCCATGTGTTAATATCAGACCTACTATCTGTTAGTCCCTGAGAAGTTGGTTTTGATGACAACAACCTTAGGACTTGTTATAAAATATAAATACTAACATTATAGTTTAGATATATATGTATATGCAGGATATAAACATGCAGGTACTGAGAATGAAGACTGTACAGTATAGAGACTCAAGATCGAAGACATCAAGATTCAAGACTGATGAGTATTAAGATATCAAGAGTTCAAGATTTCAATAGTAAAAGACAAGTATCGAGTCTAGAATTATGTTAAAACTCCTAGAAAAGCACTGACATCTTAATATCCATTTTATTCGTGGAATGGAATCAACTTCGAGCCTGTTAAAGGGATGGAACCCTAAGTAGGATGGAACCTACGAAAAATCTAGTGGAACATCGTTTTGTATCCACTAACTTTTATTGAAATTTTTACAAAATTATATCTTGTTTTCAAAATGATTTCAAAATCTTCCTTTTTAAATCAAAAACATCTATCCTGGTTTTAAATACTTTTAGCCTCAAAATAATCTTTATTTTCAATATCAAAATTATCCTTGGTTTTAAACTATCTTTAATTATAATGTACTTAACTTTTAATATTTAAATTTAAGATTTAAATATGAAATTATAGTAAAATTTTATATATACAAAAATATTATTCTCTATACTTATTTATGTATTTTAACTATAGTATATTTATATAGTTTAAAATAGTTTTAATATAAGATAGAAGTTATTTTCAAAAGAAAAACAAATTATCAAAAATACCTTAGGCATGTCGACAACCCCTAGGTACCCATGTCGACATGATGGCAGTTGATTCCAAAAATTTGAATTTCAAAGGAGTGTCTATTCGTCATATCCTTTCCCGAATGGACATGGCTGTTGTTCTACTATAAATAGGGGATGTTTTAAACGAATTTACATTCATAATTTTCTTATTCCACTCCTCTTCTTCTTCCACATTTCTTTATATACATTTTTACTATTACTATGTCGAAATCACCACTGAATCTAACTAGATCATCTCTGGTTTGATTCTCTATCACTATCTCAACAAGATCCCAGTGCTATTCAGAGTTATAGGCTTCTTTGTAATCAATCGAGCGAGAAAAGGTGTGATTGTAGCTTGGAAAATCAATCAAGTGAGAGAAGTTGTGATTGTAGCCTAGGAAATCAATTGGGTGAACTTGTTGCCCGTAAAATCAAGTATCTCTACCCAGAGGATTGTGAATCTGGAGTGGTGTACCTCATGGCCTTGAAATCGAGGGTGTAATTGTAAGAATTGATTTTGAAAGGAAATCTGTACTTGTGTTTGGGACTGGATGTAGGGTAACTCCAAACCAGTATAAAATCCGGTGTGTTCTTTCCTTTACTGCTTTTACTTTATATTTGCATCTGTGTTTGATTCTGTGATTATATCTGTGTCTGAATATTGCATACATTTGTGTTCAAATTAATATAAACTCAAAAAGAATTAGTAAATTCTTAAAACACTATTCACCCCCTCTAGTGTTTATTCTAGCCTTAAGATCCGTAATCCGCATTTCTCACATTTGGTATCAGAGCAAGGTTTTCAAAGTTTCATAATATGAATTTTGAATTTTTTTTAAAATGGCTATGTTTGAAATACTTGTTAATACTAGTTTAGAAATATTCAAATCATCATTGCATCATGAGTCTGCATATAATCTATATACAAATTCAAGTTGTCTACAAAATCTTTATGATGTGTAGGAAACATGTTTTATTGGTGTTGAGGAATCAATCCACAATGGAAAAATTGTGCAGATCAAAAAGAATAAATGGATACTCGATAGTGGATGTTCTAGACACATGACTGGTAATCCGGATATTCTGAATGATGTAATATACAAAGACGGAGGACTGGTTAACTTTGGAGACAATTCAAAAGAATATGTGATTGGCATCGGCAATGTCAGTAACTCTAAAACTCCTATTATTACTAATGTTTTGCTAGTTGAGAATCTGAAACATAATTTGCTAAGTATTAGTCAACTTTGCGATAAAGGATATAAAATTAAATTTGAAAAAGATAAGTGTTACATTGAAGATAATAATTCAACCATAATATTTGAACGAATTAGGAAAAAGAATATTTATATTCTTAGTATGAAAGTTTCAAATGATAACCTGTGTCTTTTGGCAAACACAAGTGACCCTTGGATTTGGCATAAGAGATTTGGGCATTTGAATTTCAAACTCTTATCTAGACTGTCAAAACACGATCTAGTAAGAGGTCTCCCTAAAATGAATTTTAATAGTCCCTGAGAAGTTGGTTTTGATGACAACAACCTTAGGACTTGTTATAACATATAAATACTAACATTATAGTTTAGATATATATGTATATGCAGGATATAAACATGCAGGTACTGAGAATGAAGACTGTACAGTATAGAGACTCAAGATCGAAGACATCAAGATTCAAGACTTATGAGTATCAAGATATCAAGAGTTCAAGATTTCAATAGTACAAGACAAGTATCGAGTCTAGAATTATGTTAAAACTCCTAGAAAAGTACTAACATCTTAAAATCCATTTTATTCGTGGAATGGAATCCACTTCGAGCCTGTTAAAGGGATGGAACCCTAAGTAGGATGGAACCTACGAAAAATCTAGTGGAACATCGTTTTGTATCCACTAACTTTTATTCAAATGTTTTACAAAATTATATCTTGTTTTCAAAATGATTTCAAAATCTTCCTTTTTAAATCAAAAACATCTATCTTGGTTTTAAATACTTTTAGCCTCAAAATAATCTTTATTTTCAATATCAAAATTATCCTTGGTTTTAAACAATCTTTAATTATAATGTACTTAACTTTTAATATTTATATTTAAGATTTAAATATGAAATTATAGTAAAATTTTATATATACCAAAATATTATTCTCCATACTTATTTATGTATTTTAACTATATTATATTTATAAAGTTTAAAATAGTTTTAATATAAGATAGAAGTTATTTTCAAAAGAAAAACAAATTATCAAAAATACCTTAGGCATGTCGACAACCCCTAGGTACCCATGTCGACATGATGGCAGTTGATTCCAAAAATTTGAATTTCAAAGGAAGTGTCTATTCGTCATATCCTTTCCCGAATGGACATGGCTGTTGTTCTACTATAAATAGGGGATGTTTTAAACGAATTTACATTCATAATTTTCTAATTTCACTCCTCTTCTTCTTCCACATTTCTTTATATACATTTTTACTATTACTCTGCCGAAATCACCATTGAATCTAACTAGATCATCTTTGGTTTGATTCTCTATCACTATCTCTACAAGATCCCAGTGCTATTCAGAGTTATAGGCTTCTTTGTAATCAATCGAGCGAGAAAAGGTGTGATTGTAGCCTGGAAAATCAATCAAGTGAGAGAAGGTGTGATTGTAGCCTAGGAAATCAATTGGGTGAACTTGTTGCCCGTAAAATCAAGTATCTCTACCCAGAGGATTGTGAATCTGGAGTGGTGTACCTCGTGGCCTTGAAATCGAGGGTGTAATTGTATGAATTGATTTTGAAAGGGTACTTGTGTTGCGGGACTGGATGTAGGGTAACTCCGAACCAGTATAAAATCCGTTGTGTTCTTTCCTTTACTGTTTTTACTTTATATTTGCATTTGTGTTTGATTCTGTGATTATATTTGTGTCTGAATATTGCATACATTTGTGTTCAAATTAATATAAACTCAAAAAGAATTAGTAGATTCTTAAAACACTATTCACCCCCCTCTAGTGTTTATTCTTGCCTTAAGATCCGTAATCCGCATTTCTCACACTATCTAGTCTTGTCATTTAAGGGTACCTGAGATAATAAGAAGCAAAGCATAAAATCTCGAGTCAGACAACACTCTGGTTTGAGCGTTAAATAATCTCAATAGACTATAAAAGCCGATATAGTATATGGGAATAATAAGTATAAGAAGTCGTACTTTGCCTATCCCTACATCCAACAAGTTAGCACATAACATAATATGTGATGTACTATCATCACATAGGTGTACACACTAAGTGCAATATGGGTGTCGAGTTATCTAACGCAGTGATACCTACATCACATAACATCATCCTAATCACACAGCAATCAAAGCAACATAGCAACCATAACACACATAGCAATCAAAGCAAACATAACGACTATCACTAGCAAAGGTCTCACATAACCAGTAATATGACTTTTGATATATGATAACTCGTACGACCACTACAAAGGTCGGAAACACACTATGTTGCAATCGGGTTCGATGCTCGATCACATATCGTTACTAAGGTATTGCCCTTACTAAGGCAGGTCAGACCATCACTATGGTTCGGGGTATACATGTTGGCATCCTCACATACCCTTACCATAGGAAACACACATCACGTCTAGAGTTATTAACGATCCCTTAAGCACACGACTTGGTAGTAGGACACACTAGTTCCACTCTATTACCTCACATCGTCAAACGTGCCTCCTTGGACCATCATCAAGTCTTGTGTGAACACTTCCCACTTGAAATACTTCATTCAAATGACATACTTTATCGATTCGTCGAATCCTAGAATGTCTCACTTAGCCCTAGAATTCTTTGTACTTGGCCCGAAACAAACCATCAATTTCCTATGTGTGGCCGAAGCAGTCATAGCGAATCACTACGTCTTCATCAAATTTCCACATTGATCATCCAACCACCATATCTCATCATCTCAAGGTCAGATCTTTAAGTGGTCGATTATCTAAGATCTACACACCCCTACGACTTCCTCGAGTCGACCACATCCCAAAATTATCAAGGGCGATCGTTCGGTGGTGGCATAACTCCATAAGCATGCCCGAAGTTACAGTCCAACTAGCTTGAAGTCTTCAAACACTAACTCAGAAGCATATAAGTGTATCATAGAGGTTCCCTTGACATTTCACCTAAGTAGCATGGGTTGTTATCGAGCTATACGAGTGAACACTTAGCCGCAATTTTGCTAATTTAATCACTCTAACTCATTCCCGAAGCCTTCCCATTGAATTTTTTTGACCAACCTCGGAATAAGACAAATGCATCATGAAGAGCAAACGGATACTAACTAATCATTAGGCTTAAAAGTGAAAATAAGGAATAAAGTGAGAGATTATGGGAAATGACACAAGAAATTGAGTGGTTCATCAAGCTTGCATACATCCATTTTGAAATTCTCTTACTATATCTCTCTTGCATTTATAAGAAATTACAAAAGAATAATAAGAAAAACGAAGCATTTAGGACTAAACGAAGTTCCTAATCTTAAGAACATACTATGAAAAGAGCTCCAAATGGTGTATGTTTTTCAGAATTATTATATATTCTAACATCTTTGAAGTAGCGATGCATGCGAAATTTATAAGATGAAATGGTTGATGGATGGCTGAGATTATGCTGTAAAACTAGCGGGAAGAATGCTTGGCTGTTGAGCTGGTTGCATGGGCTGATGGAAGACAGATGTAAAGGTGCAAAGGGATGTGTGGCTAAAAAAAATATACTTATTGCCCCTCTGTACCAAGTGTAGACTTTGGATTTAGTGCATATTAAATGTGGATGTTTTCCTTAAGAGTAGACATTAGTTTAACCGTCTAGCCACGTTGCTTTGTAAAGACGGATGAACAGCTTGTCATTTACTTTTATGTGTCGTATAGCAAGGCTTTTTGGGCTAGTTGGCCAGCTATTGAAGATATAAAGGAAACTAATAATTGTTAAGGACCATGCAGGGGAGATAGTGCTAAGCCAGATGCAAGATGATAGGGAGGGCTGTTCGAGATTGGTCAGAGGTAGCTATACTGAAGCTAGGTCAAGGATGGGCCACGCCTGAGCCAATCTTGTCAAATGTGCTATCTGCTAATAGCTTGGATTAATGTAGACGACAACTGAAGTGAACTTAAGTGAACGGATGGACTTCGAGTCATGTTGGTAGAAGGCTGATATAGGAAGGTCGCTATTGGGCTGGGCCTGGCTTGACTGGGCCGAGCTAGGACCAAACCTACTTTAATGAGTAGGTTGTGAAGGGTGCCTAGTGATAGCACTACAAAAAATGTTATTTTTTATAGCGCAAATACATAACGCGCTATTTTGTAGTGTTATTGTTCATTTTAATTTGTTTTACTGATAGCGGGAATTGGCCATGTAACACTTTGAGGAAGCGCTTCCCCAATTATTTTTGTTTCCACCTCTTTTCTTTAATTATTTCCCTCTTTGTTTTCATTCATTTTTCCTTCATCCCTCAAACCAGAAGATGCCTTAATTCTCTATCCCTCTCTTACAAATCTCGATGACATCCATATCCTCCATCGTAAACCCCAACCGGAACCTAACTAAACATAACCCCAAAATCCCTAACATTATCCATTCACATGACAAAGAAAATATGTAAACACGTTCATAGAATTAGAGGGATGCTGATGCGACTGATTTGAATAGAAGGAGCGGGGGACGCTGATGTTGGGTTATGGAGCGCGATGCGGTATGGAGATCTGGTGGGGGTCAGTTCTGGATGAACAAGGCAAGGACGGAGAGGTAAAGGTTGAAACTGAGGGGAAGGAGCTTTGCTTACCTAGAGAGATGCATGGGTAAGGTTAATTTAGGCAGTAGGAAAAGCTGATTTGGTCAGGTCTAGGAAGCTTGACTTGCGGAGGAAGATGGAGCTTACTATAGCGATCTCAAGGAGAATGAAGACAGAGCTATTATATATTTTCAACTTCAGTTATAACCATGGGTAGCGTGGGTGAGCGGAGACAGCAATCTGCAGTAAGTAACATAGGCAAACAGAAATTATGAGCGAATAAGAATTCAACATGGATTCTTTTTTCTTCAGGTAGTTATTAAAAAAAAGTGTATTTCTTGTTTTCCTTCTTTTTACCCTTGAATTCATAGTATAATGGTTGTTTACTTTTATGGCATAATGGAATGGACAATCCAATCGATTATTGTTTGCTTAAAATTTAGTTATCTAGGAAGTTTAAATCAACAGTTAGAACGACAGTCTAAAAAAGTTAAAATTTGATGAAATCAGTATCATTTTTTTTAGAAAAAGCACAGGTGCCCAATCAGTCGTCATTTTGACAAAGGTAATGATTTATATTAGTAGTTAAGAGATTGTCTGTATTGGTTCTTACCATTATTGCTGGTAGAAAATGGGATGTGGACTTGATGTGGAGGTGGTATTGTTTGGCTAGCATTGGTAGCTTGATATGTGGTGAGCAAGGGGATTTACTGATGTTTAAATTTTTTTTATTGTCTTACAAATCAGATTAGGGTCAAAAAATTATTCCGATCATTCCTAAGTTGATTAGTACTTAGGATTAATTAAAATGTAGCATGACAAAATGTTAAATTTGAGGTAAAAACATTTTTCTAGGAAACAAATTATGACAGGTTCAATTTATGATAAATTTTATGTTGGCCTTTGATAAGTAAATATATATGATAAAGTTTTTTTGAACATGTATAGATGATAAAATTTGCTAATATGCTTTTCATGATATCATCCAATTGTGCAAATGAGGAAATGATTGTTTAAGTGGTTAAATAATATATTTTGTAGTCTACAAGGTTGGCTACTATTATGAAAAAGATATTAGCTATGTGTATAAAAAAATATTTGAATATATTCTAGGAGAACTCGATGGACCGGTAAACTCCTGAGGGGAATTAAGTTGAGTCTATCCGCACTATGTGTATAAATTAAATGAGAAGCAAGTAGACGATGACAACCAAATTGATAGAAAAAATGCAACAAACAAAATTGGAAAGTAGATAAATACCTAGGTTGATCATTTTGTGAATTACTTGCAAAACTTTGTTGTTGAACCAAATATACGATGTTTGATGTGTTATATGATATTACTATCTTTTACTTATATGCACTTATAGCGATATGGAGTGGCTTATATGCAATTTTACATGTGTTTCCTTGTACAAGTGCAATTTAGAATCAAATGAATCTTGTATTACTTCCAATGCTTTAAAACAACGAAGAATTTTAATTATGCTACCGTATAGAAGTACAACATATTAGAAACATAGAAGCAACTACAGTAAAATACAATTGTATAGCTATAATAATCTTTCACTTGTGTAGTGATAATAACATGACGTAATACATGTTGAATTTCACTTTGAGCGTCGGATATGTTTGATAGAATTGAAGTCTAATCAAGAAAATAAGAATGAAGTGTTTATATATGAAATATTTTATAAATCTATGTTATATGGAGCGAACACATTTTTTACAGTTATTTTTGTTGATTATTTAGTGGATTTTGTTTGTTTTTCTAGGAACTTTTGATTATGAAAAGGGTATGGATTTGTTTGACAATTACGTCTAAGCCATTGGAGATACAGGAATTTCATTCCAACATAAATCCTAGTATTCGTCTTCTTTTAATAGGTTTTCCATGCTAAGTGTAAAAATGGATATTAGTAACCAAAATAATTATTCTTAACACCATAATAGTTGAAGCATTCAACTTTTTAGAAATTAGAATGGAACTATTATGGAACAGGTATCTCACATTTCCTCCCTACTAGCTACAATGCTAACAGAATTTGGTATGCTTAAACCAAAATAGGTGTTATTTTTTTATTAATACTGTTAGCAAAACCAATTATTTTTATTTTTTCATTTAGTCTAAACATTAGCTTAAACTACCCTCTTCATTGGTTTTTGTGAAGAAGGTGCTTATACAACAGGCCAATGCACATCATGCAAGTTTATAAAGCTCTTTTTCATTCAGTTGATGATGTATTCTTGAAGCATTCACTTTGAAAAAGAAACACACATAATCCCCCTTTTTCTGCATGCATTTTTTATCAAACTTTAAACAAAGCAATTTATATGTTTCCAACTAAAAATAATAGTTTATTTTGCAAATTTCGATACCTTGTTGACTCTTGTGTGCAATCTATTTTTATAGCTAACTTCTAACATGATGTAGTCATGCATATTCAATACTAGAGACATGATATAATATGAAGACAATAGTGGAAATAAGACCACGTACACTTTAATGACACCGTTGGCAGTTCTGTTCTTCCGTCTTAACCATATTGTGCAATTAGCTGATTTTAATATGTGTTAGAAAGGTCAAAGAAGTAATGGGAATTTTGATTATTGTGTACATGTCAAAAAACAATATGGCATTGCCTGATCTGATTACTGTAATTTACCATTACTGTTTTATTTCGATTGGATTAAGTAGTGAAGCAATGCTTCTCCATTGAAAAAGTCATGGAGC
This sequence comes from Allium fistulosum, assembly GCA_030737815.1. NCBI lineage: Eukaryota > Viridiplantae > Streptophyta > Magnoliopsida > Asparagales > Amaryllidaceae > Allium > Allium fistulosum. Next base: position 1,137,887,703 of record CM060901.1, read on the forward strand.
CTTTGTTCAAATAAAATATATTATAGCTTAGAACACTTCTAACTCTTACATTAATTCTATTGCACACTTTATAGTATTTGTATTGACAGGCTGAAGAAAAATTAGGTTACCTTTTAGAGTGTTCGGATATGGGTGCTCCTCCATAAAGTAAGGCAAACAACACTGCTTGTCAATTTGTCTCAAATACGGTCATTTAGCATTGCCATGATCAGATCTTGAGGTTTATCTTCTTCTTTGAAAAATTAACCATTTCTTGGTTGTTTTGTGATTCATCATTAATCCTTCACCATTTTTTTGGTTTCCCACTTTTGAACGCCAAATACAAATAATGCATTGAATCTAATTCCTTGATTGCTCATGTCATTGGCTAAGTCAATCCTGTATATGCAAAAATAATTGCAGCTCTAAGATTTTGTGTTCGACAAATCTACAGTATCATGCATTGATGAGGTTAAGAATGATTGTAGTTAAGAACACTAGCTTTGATTAAAACTCAAAACATGTTTGCAGTTAAGAACGATTGTAGAGTAACATACAAGTTCAGCTAAATAAACTTGTTTACAGAAAAAGAAATAAGATTAAGCTAAACAACCATAAAAGTCGACCGTTGCTAAAGGTGTGGCTATTTAAACACGAAATAAAAGATTAATTTAAGCATAATATACGTTGACCATTGGATCTTATAATGTTTATGGATGAAGTTGAAATTAAGTGAAGACCTAAATGTTGATATTTATTATATCAATACAAACATACTTTCTCATTATTAAAACTTTAAGGGTTGATATTCAACAAAAATCTCATGTAGAGGTCATATTACATGTATCATATTATAGAGACAATTATCAGGCTTTATGATGACTTGCTGATAGATTTTTCCTTTTTTGTGGATAGAGGCTTGTAAAGAGCAAAAGACATTTGCCCTGAGATTGACTACATACATAGAGAACTTATAAATATATTTTTCTTTCTTTTCCTTTTTTTTCAATACAAATTTCATTATCAAGTTCAACTTTCACAAAGTAATTTTTATTTTAATCCTAACCGCTTTTAGAAGAAATGTTCATTGGTAGACGAATTTAAAAATCAAATCATGGCAGTATATTTTATACCTCACGTTTACATGTCTTTTGTTTGGATGACCATTATATGTATTATCTACATAACAAGTATTTTTTTTCTTAAGAATGAATACTTATATAGAAGGAGAAAAATGATAAAAGATTGTATTAAACTAAAACAAGCTGCAGGAGACACAGATCAGTACCTAACTATGCAAAATCAACCAAGTTTCACTGAATCTCCCAACAAATATAACTATACATGGCTTAATCACTCTTGTCTCTTCACTCAAACTTACCGAGTTATCATCTTATAGTTGTGAATATAACAAAAGGTTGGACGTTGTTGGTCGTTTCGGAACCAAAGGGTTGGCTATCACCTTTGTTGCTTCTTCTTCTAATTCACATGTTCTTAACTCGGTAAATTCTTATTTAAAGTTCATCTGCAATTTGTTTTAACCCTGTTCCTAACTGTTTTTTCTTGAAATACTACATATAAATTTAAGAGTGGTCGAGGTTAATATCAAGGAGTTGCCCGAACATATTGACACTTCAATATACAGTAAGTTGTTTTGCTATCATGCTTAGGTTATCGAATTACTTTTATACAGCTGCGTTAGTAGAATTCACAAAGTCTGAGGTTGTCGCTGCTATTCTAGGAACATTCTTCTATATTTGTTATGCACCACATAAGGATTGGCTAGAAAAAAACATTTTGGGACTATCATTATGCATTAAGGTTTAATCCTTTTTTACCAGATGGTTTTAACACTAATTATTATAAGAAATAACAAGCATTTGTTAAATTTATTTCATAAGCTCGAATAGTGATATAACATGTTTGTTTTGTTGAAATTTAATTATATACCACAACATACAAGAATTTGGATTTTGGATTGTTTTATGATTAAATATGTTGAAGGCCTCTTTCTTGGATATCATGAATCTCAGTTGTGAACTTCATAAAATTTCAGAACATTCACAGTTTCAACGTACTCTTTGTTTTCTATGATATAGAAACAAAAGCCCTACATATTTCGTAGTACTTTGTAGCTGAAACTAAAGAATCGGAAAGATTCTATTTATTGTTTAATGGTCTTTACCAATATATGCTTTGGCAATCACACAAAATTATTTTTCATTATCACCAATATCAATTTTGGCCTTTTATATGGAATCAATGTGATTATTAAATTAACTTAGTTGATATAGTTTTATAAAAATTAAACAAGTTTCTAAAAATTAACTAAGTTGATATTAATAATAATAAATTAACTAATGTTTACGAAAATTAACTAAATTTATAATGATAATACTAACAACAGCAGCAACAATCACAAATAATAAAAATAATAAATGAACTATATGTTTTACAAAAATGAACTAAGTTTATAAGAATAATAATAGTATTAATTATAATAGTAGTAATAATAATAATAAAATATTAACCAAGTTAACTAAGTTCTATAAAATTAACTAAATTTATATTACAATAATAATGATAATCGATAATAATAATAATAAATTAACTAAGATTATAAAAATTAACTTTTTTTATTAAGTTATATAAAATTTAAGCAAGCTTATAAAATTCAACAAAGTTGATGATAATAATAAGATAATTTAAGTAATGTTTATGAAAATTAACTAAGTTTACAGTAATTATACTGACAACAACAACAACAATCATAATAGCAATAATAACAATCAATAAACTAAGTTTTATAAAAATTAACTATGTTTAAAATAATAATAATAATAATAACAGTAGTAGTACCTATAATAAATTATAAAATATTAACTAAGTTTTATAAAATATTAACAAAATTAACTATCAATTGTAGGAATGCCATCCTACTTAATTAAGCTATCATTCTTTCTCCATGTGAACAAAGTCAACGACTCAGATTTTGACAAGTACATTTGCATGTGTTTAGATGCTAGCAAATTTCTAGCTATGCTCTATTGTTTACACGAATCAACCAGTTTAGAATATGATCTCTACACTACAAGAGGATTTTATGATTCCAATGGAGTCATCCAGACTTTAATCTTATGTTCAACTATTTGCTTAATTATCGATACGTATTACTAAAATAATAGTGGTTATAGCTATTAAAATTTTGAACCTTGTTTTGTATGGTAGCTGTAGAACTTCTATTCATTTAAGTGTTTTAAACTCTATTGTCTTATTATTTTTTGTTAGAGAAATTATTTGCCTGCATTTTTGGGTCATATTTAGTTTCTATTTCAGTTCAGTCCTTAGTAATGACACCCACTTCGTCTTGTTCAACAAGCTCGCCTAGGTTACTATAATTTAATGCATTAAGTAAACAAACATCATACTGTAGGACTGGATTTCGTTAAATTGTCATTTGAACATGTTTATATTATTATTCGTATTTATATCACAAGTTTAAATAAAATTATCAAAAAACTCACTTAAAGACCTTCCCCTGCATGGTAATAGAATTTTCTTGAATTAATACATTGGTAATTTGAAGTGAAATCTAAGTGTATGATGTATACAGTACCACTCTGTTTAAAAGAATGTTAATTGCAACTTTAGAGTTCTTAACATGCTAGCAAATGTCAAAACCGTGGTACATATTTCTGAGGGTAAATATGAAATCGAATTTTAGGTGCTGATACAACCGGAGTGTCAGCAATTCCAACAGCCAAAAGGAATAGATTTCCTGACCTTGGAGGTATTATAGTTTGTCCTCATTTTAGCTGTCACATCCTCAGTATATCAACTATTAGTTTCTTCATCATTACGCCCTATTTTATTATGGTGGTGGATCAGATACCTATAATGAATTGTTGAGATTTAATGGAACAAAATTTTTACATTCATTTCTGTAATACTGATTTGCTATAAATATATTTATGAGAACTGAATATTGATTATCAATACTATATTAATTGTCAGGTAGGAGCTCCAAGAAAACTCTTGAAGAAATGGTGAGCTGAATCGGGTTATTCTCTTCTTTTTCTTGAATTTAAATGCCCTCATGTATATGGTTTCTTTTGAATTATAAATTGTTAATTCCTAAAACTATATTTATTTACTATTATAGAAGAACTGTATTATTAGCATTGATTATTTCTAATAATGCTTTGTAAGTAAAGAACACTGGGAAAGAGTCCTTCCAGGGGGATATATGAGTTTTTGCAGACCATTTTCATTCCTTCACACATATACAAATATAAACATACATACATGATACAAGTTGAATTGATTGAGCAATGGTGTAGGTTTGACTGCTGGTATGTACTCTGGTTTGACATACGGCTTAAGGGAGGCACGAGGTTCTCATGATTGGGTTAGTTCATTTCCTATATCTAGCATTCTATGCTTTACTATTCAAGACCATTCATATGTAAATTATAGAATTTTAGTTAAAAAGTGGCAAAGCTGGATGCTCTAAATATGCAGAAAAATAGCATTGTGGCTGGAGCAATAACTCTTGCACTGACAACAGAAGATACAACACACAAACTTCATGTTAATTCCACCTTTTGCTTTTACATGTCTATATCTTTGTTTTTGTAAACATGCACATAATATAAAATAGAAAATTACATGGATAAAACAATGAGATATTATACGTGTATGAATATTTGATTATGTTTTAATACATTATGTTACATTATTATGTTTATTATTTTTTATGATTATTGCATTATTATGTGGACACAGAAAATAAACCATAACGCTTAAAAAACGTCATAGTTATGAAATAGAAGTGCTATGAAAAGGTACTATAATGAAGGTGCTTACCATTGAAGGATAGCGGAATAAAAGCGCTAGTATATCTACGTAGTTTATAGCAGCATATACACGTTGTACTAATATGTAAATAGCGGACATATAGCGCTATAGAAAAAGAATATTATAGCGGCCTATATGCGCTATAAAAACTTACTCTTTTCTAGCGGCAGTTTTTGTGTTATAAATACGCCACTGGATTTTTATAACATGTCGATATATAGCATTTATCGAACCGCTATGATTTTCTTTTATAGCGGTTATATGCCGCTATGGATGATCCTTTTTCTTATAGTGTAGGACAGCCGGGCTTCATCTTGATCCCTTACTGAGTTGAAGGGGTGGTTTAAGATCGATTTGAGCTTGGACCGACCTTTGAGGGCCGGTCATAGAATAGGTGGACTGACTTCTATTTGGACTAGACTGCTTTAATCGGCTTATTAGTTACTTGCGAGGAAATTGAGCAACACTTCCACTTTTAAGCCAATGTTATCCCTTACCAAGACTAGAGCCTCTACTTAAAAACCCTAAAGTATACTCTTGAGACACCAACACCATCGACCCATCCTCTTTTGTGCCATAACCCAACACAAAATTTCTCACCAACACCATCTACCCATCCTCTTTTGTGCCATAACCCAACACAAAATCTCATGTGATCGATTATATAGCCCCATTAGACCATCGTAAACTTCCCTTATTGATCACACTTCATTTTGATTATTTTCGAGCGATCGACGATTATAGATCAGTGGTGATCGATCAACCAAGAAAAACTTATCCTTATTTGGCATTTTCCAAGTTGATTCCTCCTTTACTCCAAATGCCTTAACTCCTATGCAATTTATTTACGTCCATCCAACTCCAAACACTGTAAAATCAATCGAGTCTCTAAAATGCACATCAATGCATCATATCCGAACCTAAACAAAAAACACACCAAATGTAACGACCTGACTTTTCAACGATCAAATGTCGACACTAATACATCTATGGTATTCATGTGTCTAATTTATTACAGGTAATCACAAAACCAGGGTTGTTACAATGTGATCCAACATGAAGAGCTCAAGACAGCTAATTTGGCTATCTTGTGGATCTGTACCGGTCCAAGCCTATCGATTGTTGATATGGCGACCTTCTTTTGTAGAGAAATAGTCTATGGTATGGAAAATGATGTGGAGATCCTCTAGGCGAGATTTTAGACTTCCTACGTCTATAAATAGAGGGGCAGGACTCATTTCTAAGGATATTTTCTTGCTTTGCCTAACTCTAATTTCTTGTAATCATTGTTAGATTTATACCGACCCATAAGAATTCTTGCTTGTAATCGGCAAGATAATCAATAAAATTGCTAAGTGGACGTAGGCCAAGATTAGTCGAACCACTATAAATTGACGTGTGTTCTTCCCTACTCGTTTTTCATTTTGATTTCTCTACCTTTTATTCTCTACTTAATCTTCTGGGTGTTTGTGCCATTGTTGGTTCAAACACCAAGGGATCGGTAAATATATCCTAAAAAGCAAAAGAAAACCCCAAGCAAGAGAAAACGCTAAATAACATATCTTAAAAAGCAATAGAAAATCCTAAATAACATGAAAAAGAAACTAACCTCTTTTTATCTTCACGTTCGAACATCAATTAGGCATAGGAAAGTGTTTTTTTAGGGTTTAGGGTTTGAAATTTTGGAGAAATACTTACAATTGCGAGAAAAGAAGTTACGGCTGTATAGGGTCGAGTGAAGGAACATGATATGATGGCTAGAAGCACACAAAAAATATTCATATCTATTAAAATTATAAAAATGGTCAGAAGAGAAGACTAGGGTTCCAATAATAGCACCCTATAAAAGAGTTTACCATTTGTGTTTCCGGTGGGCAAAGCAATCAATGAGCAATATTGGCAACAGCGCTACCACCACCTACCCAAACCCTATTTAAATCACCATAATCACACACCCACTCACCCACACCCACACCAAACATAGACCCACCCAAGAATCCTGATACGCCATGGCCGCAAGTTCTCCAGCATGAGCCTGTAATCGACCAACATAATGACCAAGGCCGCTTGCTCCGCCATTTCAATCAGAAAATATGGTACAATAGGGAAAAGTGGAGTCGATGAAGAACCAGACTCCGTGGTAGTAGATCAAGATCGAAAGTTTGTTATTGGTCAGGTTTGACTGTGATGGGAGCAAGAGGCGCGTGGATATTCTTTTAGGAAAATTTGATAATTATTGGCTTTTCTTTCAATTAGGAACGAAGTAGAAAGTGGTAGTTTTGTTTATTGTTAAATCAAAAAAGGGAACATGTAAAATAAAGTAAATGGAATGCTGATCAATTATTTTGAAATGGTACTGTTGTTGACACTACCGTTTTGGATATGAGGGGGCCATTTTCTTTCAAAAAGTTTTTCATTTTACCATGAGGGTACTAATGAAACTAGCACCCTCATAAACTACAATCAAATTGACCTAATTGCTCTTTCTTTTATTTATCCTAATTATTCCTTAATCAACATTAACGTTTAATCCAAAATCATTAATCAAATAATAGAGAATTCAATCTCACCTTTAGATGGAATTAAAAATGAGAAAGAAACAAGGTTGATTCTTACTCAAGTAAGCATTCGACGTAGTAATTTTAAACCCTAATTTTTACCACTGTTAAAAAAACGTGTAATAAATTAGGTTAAGAAATTACATTTCTATCACCTTCTCATCAAACTTTGGATATAATTATGAAGATCAAGATGAATTTTTTTCTTGCTATTATTTTCTTTTTCAAAAATGAATGAGAAGGAGAGGGTAAATGAAATTGTTTATGGTTTTGATGTTTTAACAAAGGGAAAAAGAGGTAAAAATATATGTTTTATTAATAGGATGTGTACCCTTATGGTAATTTAATTTTGTATGGAGTGCTCATAAAATTTAGCCCTCTCATATCCAAAATTGGAGTGTCAATAACAATACCCTTTTGAAATATTAATTAATAGTTGTAGTATCTTTAGTATCACATTTTTGTGTGTAAGTGTGAACTACCAAAAATGCCCCTCTAGAAATAATAGCAAACCTAACATCACTTAAAAATATGATCTAAAAAATAAACTTACTTTACCAATTAGAAATGTCCCTCGGCAAATATTACCAAATCATAATTTCACTTAAAAATAGAGTCAAACAAATAAACTTTCTTCACCAATTCAAAATGCCCCTCTACATACACTACCAAATCAAATCATATCACTTAAAATTATGATCTAGTAAAAAATTTACTTTTGAAATTAATTCTTTATTAATTAATAATAGAAATAAAAGTTAAAACAAAAAAAACAAAATCAGATTTCGCAACTTATAAATAAAAACTAAAACTAACAACACATTATTTCAATGCAAAAATATGGTTACATAAATGCAATTTGTAGAAAAACAATCATGGAGAAGCGCATGCCGTAATGCTCGTACAAAAAATAAAGGATGACAAGCAAGTTTGAGTTCCTGCTTTTAAGTTTAAGTAATCCTGCTTTTAGGTTTAAGCAATAGAATACATTAAAAATAGTTGTAAATAAACCCATTTGATGTGTTTTTGGGGATTGACCCCACTTTTTAAATATGATTACTGCACCGTCCATTTTACCTTTAGTACACTAAATAACCGATACCCTTGATATAATAATAAACACATGTTTGTACATTCATTCACCCAACACAGGATTTTGAATCCTGAAAAAATAGAGAATTTTTTCTTACCTGGTATTTTGAAAGATGTGTTATCTGGGTTTTTAATCCAACAGGAACCAGCAGGAAACAGAACAACCTCGTGTTAACAGAATGGTTCAGAACTCAACCAAGAAACCTAGGACAAGGAATTAAAGAGAGCCAAGCTATATTACCAAAACAACGACGACAAAAGACTATGGAGACATCTCCAGTTCCAAACTCCAGAAAAATCCTAAGTGCTTAGATCATTAACGACCCATGCCTCCTCGAATATTCAAATGAACTAACTAAGGATGCAACAAAAAAGAGGCCAAGACATTGGCTCGCAAACGAGCCAAGTCTATGGGTCGCTGGTGACCCATAGACCATGGGTCGCTAGGGACCTATGGTTTTGCCTCGGTTCGCGAGCCAAACCCCTCTGGGTTATTCCCTACCTATCTACGAGCTGATGATGAAGTGGCCTAGCCCAGAAGCTCTCCAACCCATATAAATACCACCCTACCTACAATGTAGAAGGGACCTTCTTCGGACTGGTTGCTGAAGCTCTGTTGGAAACATTCTTCACTCTCTATCTTCCTCACAACAGTCTCTAAAGGATTTCACTGTGATTCTCCAGTGGATTCCGACTCTGGGGATTCGATCTAGCTAAAGATAATCAAAAGCCTTGTAATCAAATACGCTTCTTGTAACAGTAATCAGTCTATGATAAAACTATAAAGTGGACGTAGGCTTCATTAACAGCCGAACCACTATAAATATTCTCTGTCTTCTTTCTTTAAATGTTCTTTTTCTATACCTGTTATTTATGATATTGCTCTGTTAGAACAGGGCTGGTGCTTTCAAACTCAAACCAAGGTGTTGGTCTATTTTTGGGTCAACAATTTGGTGCTATCACTTAGAACCCAACTCAGGATCCAGATCTAACTATCTACTTTGGATCTCATAGGTCTAGAAGTTAAATCCCCGATCTCTGCTTAAGAAACTCGCTGTTTTAGAATTAATGGCTCCTGGAAGAAGAAGAACTGCCTCTGGGAGATCCATAGGGGCGGTAATAGCTGAAGAAGGTTTTAGCCTCCAACAAGCTGAAATAAATGGTGCTAACTTAGGAAACCAGGCACCAGCATCCTCTAGTCAGAATGAAGTTGTAACCAGGGACGAGCTGAATAAGTTGGCTGAAGAGATCAATCAAAGAATGGAAAATAGTCAAAAGGCTTTAATGGATAAGCTCAATGCTCTGTTGACCCTACAATCAAATCCCGCTTTAAAGACTGTGCCTAAACCGGTGGCTGCTGTAGAACAAGAGAATTCCTCCGTTTTCGGCCTGCATGGAAGGAGCGGAAAGCAGCCACAAAGAAGGGTAATAATAGGATTTAACGTGGAAGAGAATGAGAATACTCCACCTGACACAAGGCAACCAATCTTGAATCTGAACCAAGGGGCCAAAACCCCGCAAGAAGATATAGTTGTGAACCTTTCCGATTCAGAAGATGGAGAGTAAGGCAATAGGATGGAAGAGAATGTCAATGCGTTCGAAGATGCTAGAAACATCCAAACTGCCTCAGTCAGGCCAGCTGTAGGCCAACGGGGTCCCACGGGAGTGGCCCTCCTGGAGACAGGAGGGCCTAGGCTTCAACCCACACATCAAGACCTTTTGCAGAACCAAACACTTGGCGCAGTGACTAATTGCCGCCCCCAGGGCTACCGGACATCAGAGGCATACATAGCAGACATGGTCAAACGGCTGATGGACGAGAGTAAAAACCGAAAGAATAATGAATGGGGATCTGCCCCAAGTCGGACCCCTTTTATCGATGAAATATTGAATGAAAGATACCTAGACAAATTCACTTTCCCAACTATCCCCTCCTACGATGGAACGAAGGACCCAAAACCCCATTTGTACAAATATAGCTGGTATATGGACGGAGTCAATGCTCCGAAGGCCGTTCGCTGCCGATGTTTTCCCATTTTTCTAGAAGGAGTCGCATCTATGTGGTTCACCAGACTCCCCCCGAAATCTATTTTTACCTTTGACCAACTTGCAACGGAATTCCTTGACCAATTCAGGCTCCATACCGCGTAACCAAAGGTTACCATGTCCCTATCCAGATTGGTCCAAGGGCGAACGAATCATTGAAGTCATTCATAAATAGGTTTAACACTGCGGTGACGGAAGTAAGCAACCCCCAATGAGGATATGGTTTTTATGGCGTTTGTCCATGCTACTCACCCGGAAACAGAGTTTGGGAAGTGGATTAAAATGAAGCAACCTACCAACAGGAAAGACTTCAATCGTAAAGCAAGCCAGTACTTGAGATTGGAGGAAGCACAGGAGCTGGAAAGAAAGTCTGCTGGTATACAACAGATGAACACCAGACAAAATGACATGGCGGCAAATCAAAACACGCGCAATCCTGGAAGTACTCAAGGAGTCACGGGGAAGAGTGGGAATCAGAGGAGGAGAAACCAGAAGCCCGATAAAAGTATTAACGGTGGCAACAACAAAAGATTTAGGGAGTTTAGATAGGAAGACTATACCCCTCTGAACGATACTCTAGAGAACATTTATCTCGCAACACAAGAGACTGAAGAATATAAGAAGCCGCTTAGGAAAGAGGCAACGGAACAACAAAAGCGCTCAGGGAAATTCTGCCGCTTCCACGAGACACATGGCCACAATACAAAGGAATGCTGCCACTTTAAGGACCTCATCAAAGGGTTAAGCTGAGACAAAAAACTTCAACAGTACGTGAAGAAGCCACATAAACCCAATCAACCTGCGACCCCTCAACCTCCTAGAGAACAAAGAAATCAAGCTGGAACTAGTGAAGAAGGGTCGAAATGAACCGACCAGAGGCCTATTATTGGAACATTATCTAGGGGACCACATCCCACGCAAAGAAGTTGGGGAGAAATGGAGCGATATGCGAGTTCGTTAAAGCACGCCCCGAAGGAATCATGTTTAGCAATAGACGATGAAACTCTGGTTAAGCTACAAAAGGTTTTGAGCAATGACATAGTGTTCCGCAATCGGGACACCGAAGGGATTGAAGCTCTCACTCTTGACCCAATGGTGGTGATAGTAGGAATCGGGCCCGCCGTAGTCCGACGAGTGCTGGTTGATAGTGGCAGTTCAGTTAAAATACTTTTTAAATGTACTTTTGATCAAATGAAGATTGGCATGAAAAGCGTATCCACGTGTCAAACAAAGATTTAAGGGTTTACTAGTGAGCACAAACAACCGGTGGGAACAATTGACCTCCCTATGGAGCTTGGAGAGGGTGAGCGAAGAGTCACCCTCATTCAGACTTTTGTGATCATGGATGAAATGTCGGGATACAATGCATTCTTGAGACGACTAGCATTAGCCGACTTATGAATAGCGTTGGCCCAATGGTGCCTTAATGAAGTTCCCTACCGAGCACGGAGTCAGAATTGTGAAAGGGGACCAAAACGTCGCTCGGGAATGCTATACCGCGGAATTGCACGAGTCAAGAAGAAAGGAAAAAGGAAAGGATGTGGGGAAAACCCTCCACATCTGTGAACCCTTCGAATAGCAACTATAGAACTGCCCCTGGCTTGGGGACCATAGCCGATTCGACAAGGCTTTGGACCATAGGAAGAAGAGCTTAGGGGAGGATCGTGCAGCACCGGCGGAGTTGACGGTGTCTGTCCCAGTCTGTATGGATGACCCAATGTGGGTTCTGAAGATTGGGTCGCACCTTGGAAACAAGATGTGGTCGGAACTAACCTAATTCCTCCATGCCAACTTAAACGTATTTGCTTGGACACACTCCGATATGTGTGCGGTATCACCCGAAATTGCATGCCACGCCCTTAATATTGACCCCAAATTTACACCAATGAAGCAAAAAAGGCGCAGCTTGGGCCCTGAACGGTCCAAGGCATTGAGAAAGGAAGTAGATAAACTGATGGCTAACGGCTTCATTCGAGATGCAATCTACCCTGAATGGGTACCGAATCCAGTTCTATTCAAGAAGTCTAATGGAAAATGGCGAACTTATACTGATTTCTTAAACCTTAGCAAGGCCTGTCCGAAGGATAGTTTCCCGCTCCTTAGAATTGATCAGCTTGTGGATGGAACGACAGGACATGAGCTGTTGTCGTTTATAGATGCATACTCAGGCTATAACCAGATCCTGATGCATGAGCTTAACCAAGAGAACACCAGCTTCATCACCGATTTAGGATTGTACTGCTACAGAGTAATGCCATTCGGCTTGAAAATTAATGAAGGGGCAACGTACCAAAGGCTAGTGAATACTATGTTCAAACGCCAGATTGGAAAGACTATGGAAGTCTACATGGACGATATGTTGGTCAAATCTCGAGTAGCTGCTAGCCATCTAGACAACCTCGTTGAAATGTTCGAAATACTCTGAAAATATGGGATGAAGCTCAACCCACTCAAGTGTTACTTTGGAGTAGCCTCTGGAAAATTCTTGGGATTCATAGTAAGTGCCCGAGGCATCGAAGCAAATCCAGAGCAAATAACAGCGCTATGGGAAGTTCAAGCCCCTAAAAATAAGAAGGAACTTCAAAGATTGAATGGAAAGGTCGCAACACTGAGTCGATTCATTTCAAAAGCTATAGACAAGTGCATACCGTTCTTTGATGCACTGAAGAAGGGAAAGAAAAACTTCAAATGGAGTGAAGCTTGTCAGACAGCTTTCGAGGAATTGCTACGACACATGGAAGCTCCCCCAATCTTATCAAAAGCCGGTGGATAGAGAAGACCTATTCGTTTATTTAGCAGTTTCCTCATACGCACTGAGCGCTGCTCTTGTGCGGGAAGAAGCGAGAATCCAATGACTCGTGTACTATATTAGCAAAACGATTCGCCGAAGCTGAGAAGAATTACCCAAAACTGGAGAAGCTAGCGTATTGCATTTCGATCGCATCTCGGAAATTACGACTGTACTTCCAGGCTCATCCGATTAAAGTATTGACTGACCAACCCCTGAAGCAAGTTTTATACTGGCCCGAAACCTCCGGACGACTACTCATGTGGAATATAGAGTTAAGTCAATATGATATCACATACAACCCAAGGAAAGCAATCAATGGGCATGCATTGGCCGACTTCATTGCCGAATTTAAGATAAGCGGCGACAAAGAGGAAGTTTAGTCGGAAACTGGCACGTGATGGAAGCTCTTTGTCGATGGTGCATCAAACAACTTATGTTCGGGCGTAGGGGTAGTACACGAAACCCCCAAGAGGTGAGCCATTAGCTATGCTTTGCGCCTTGAAATTCCAGCTACAAATAACGAAGCAGAATACGAAGCACTGATCACATGACTGAAGGTTGTGAAGGAACTCAAGATAAAATCTATCCACATATACAGCGACTCCCAACTGGTCGTATGTCAAGTGAAAGGGGAGTACCAAGCGCGTGGAGTAAATCTTGCCCCGAATCTGTCCAAAGTGCAAGAACTGCTAAGCGACATTGAGCACTACACTATAACTCACATCCCATAGGAGCAAAACACCAAGGCAGATTATTTGGCTAAGCTGGCAAGTTTTGGAGATGCCTAGTCATTTGGATTAGTTTCGGTTAAAACACTAACCAACCCAAGCATAGACAAAATGGACGTAGACTGGATTTTCGAGACCATTGTCGAACCAGACACATGGATGACAACGATAAAAGACTATCTACTTGCAGGAACTCTTCCAACTAACCGAAATAAATGGAAGAAGCTCCTCCGAAAGGCGCCACGGTTCATGATACAGGATGAAATACTCTATTGAAGTGAGTTCTCGACCCCTCTTCTTAGGTGTGTGACCGACAATGAAGCACGACAAATCCTGAAGGAGGTACATGAAGGTGATTGCGGAGACCACACTGGGAGGCATACCCTAGCAAAGAAAGTCCTTCGATATGGATACTTCTGGCCAACAATAAATCGTGACACCATAGATCATGCCAGAAGATGCCATGACTATCAAAGGTTCAGCAAAATTAAGAGAACTCCTTCAGCGGAACTGACACAGATGGTTAGCCCATGGCCGTTTGCGATATGGGGGATCGATTTGATTAGCGTCCTCCCAATAGCGAAAGGAGGAGCCAAATATGCTATAGTTGTCGTAGATTATTTTACAAAATGAGCCAAAGCGGAACTGCTGGCCACCATAACCACAAAGAAAGTAATTAACTTTGTTACTAAAAACATCATTTGCAGGTTTGGTATGCCACAAAAAATCATCACTGACAGTGGAACCCAATTCGTAAGTGCCGAGTTCAAAGACTTCTGCAAGCGCTTCCAAATCGAAAAAAGCTTTTCTACAGTGGCTCATCCGCAAGCAAATGGGCAAGTGGACGTAATAAACAAGATCATCAAATCCACCATCAAAAAGCGACTAAGAAAAGCAAAAGGAAATTGGGTTGACGAACTTCCACTCCCACTATGGGCTTACAGGACAACACAGAAAGCGGAAACTGGCCACACTCCGTTCGCCTTAGCATATGGTTCAGAAGTAATGATTCTTGTTGAATTAGAAATCACCTCGCATCGAAGGCAGAATTTCAATCAAAAACAAAACGAGCAGCTCCTACTCGAATCGCTAATTATGGTCGATGAGAAAAGAGAAGAAGTAGAGTTGAGAACGGCTGCCCACCAAAAAAGGGTCGCATGGTACTTCAACTCCAAAGTTCATAGTCAAACCTTCGAAGTTGGAGATCTGGTGCTCAAGCGAGTTTACCCTGTTCCGGGGGCCTTCGGACCAAACTGGGAAGGACCATATGTCGTTAATCAAAAGCTCAGGGACAGGACTTTCAAGTTGACAACCGTTGACGGGGTCACAATTCCCAGAGCCTGGAATAGTGAATCGCTCCGCCGTTATTTCATTTAAAAAACTACTTTATGTATTCTCTATATTTCAGCAAATAAGCCATCCCGGAAATGCCGGAGGCATTGTAAATAGGCAAAGAATCTGCCATGCTTTCCTTAATAAAATTCGATTTGCTTTTTCAAACCGACAAAAATGTGTCCATAATAAATACCTACCAGGTCGACGGAAGCAAATCGACTCAAACCGTTGGATTGGCGGAACACAACCCATGCCTCTCAAAAAACCGATGTTGCCCTGGCAACACCGGGACATCAAAAACTAACTCCTCGCGTTGTTCGGAGATAGGCAACGCCAAGGAGCACTCAAAAACTAGCTCCTCGTAGTGCCGGAGATAGGCAACGCCGAGGAACATCAAAAACTAACTACTCGCGTTGCCCGGAGATAGGCAACCCCGAGGAGCATCAAAAACTAACTCCTTGTGTTGCCTAAGCATCAAAAACTAACTCCTCGCGTTGCCCGGAGATAGGCAATGTCGAAGAGCATCAAAAACTAATTCCTTGTGTTGCCTAGAGATAGGCAATGCCGGGGAGCATCTAAAACTAACTCCTCGCGTTGCCCGGAGATAGGCAACGCCAGAGAGCATCAAAAACTAACTCCTCCTGCTGCCCGGAGATAGGCAACGCCGAGGAGCATCAAAAACTAACTCCTCGCGTTGCCCGGAGATAAGAAACGTCGACGAGCATCAAAAACTAAATCCTCGCATTGCCCGGAGATAGGCAACACCGAGGAGCATCAAAAACTAACTCCTCGCTTTGCCCAGAGATAGGAAACATCGAGGGTCCTCAAATTTAAACTCCTCGCACTGCCTGAAGATAGGCGACATCAAGGAGCAACGAATGTCGCGCACTATACAAGCGGTGTGCTAAATCCCAAAATAATAACCCCTCACATGACCCGAAGATGGGAAACACCAAGGAGCGTGAGGAACCGCACG
Organism: Allium fistulosum; assembly: GCA_030737815.1. Taxonomy (NCBI): domain Eukaryota; kingdom Viridiplantae; phylum Streptophyta; class Magnoliopsida; order Asparagales; family Amaryllidaceae; genus Allium; species Allium fistulosum. The sequence continues at coordinate 1,137,904,065 of CM060901.1, forward strand.
CATAAAGTCAGGAATAATGAGCGCAACCTAGACAAAATTGGTGCTAGAAGGAAGGCACTCAATGATTGAGAACAGTTACCCATGTGTAAAATGCATACTTATCTGAATGTCGACAGAAAATGAGATTACATGCTAAAGACGCAAAACTTCGAAGAAAGGGGAATCGAGCTGTAACTTAGCCAAATTTCAAGTTTGATATAAGAGTTATCTAAACCTTATGTTTCTGGTCATTTGAAAATTGCTTAAAGTAAACAGCCCGGTGAACCGGGGGCATATACCAGGACCGGACCCGAACAAAAACACGTGAAAACAATAAGTCACAAGTTCTATCACTCCAAAAAATTTTTTTTGAAACAAAGAAGTTAACAAAGAAATTCTTAAGTTCTGTTAATTTCTAGAGTTCTATTAATTTACAAAGTGTTATTAATTTCTAAGTTCTGTTAATCTCTAATTTTTGTTACTTCAAATAAAGGCTTTGGCTATAATCACAGAACTAGAAAAGTATGAAATGAAAAAGGCACAAGTACACAGACATGCATGAACAGACATATAAGAGTATAGTCAAAATATCAATATATTCCTTATAATTTTCTAAACACAGGGTCAAAATGTGGGGGTCGTACCCACACAACACTGGCCAACCAAAAGAAAATACAGACTCTATAGTAAAGACGCAAAGTGCTTGAACATAATGACTCAAAAAGAAACAAAAACAAGTCAATCTTCATGCAAGCTTTCAACCAAAACCAAGTCAGTCCCCATACCAGCCGCTCAACGCTTCTTGGCACCGGTGCCCTTTCCAACTTTGGTCAGCAGCTTCTGCTTCTTTTCAGGAGTAGTGTCACTGCCGGTAATGTCAATGAACACTTCGGTGGCGATGTCCTCCTCCTCCTCCGAAACCTTCTCAGAAGAGCCTCCCTTCCCCTTGCGTTTTCTTGATTTCCGGGAACTCTTCGAAGCCTTCCTTAATGCAACAAAGAGTTAACATAGAAGTTTAGAATATTCGCATCCAGCTTCTCCATTTTCCTTTCGAAGGCATTTTGGAGGTCTAAGTAATCTGCCCTCACAACAGCTGTCCGAACTTCAGCACCAGTCTTGTCGACACTAAGCTGTGCGACCTGAGCCTGTAACTTGGCAATGATCTTGGCTTGGTCAGAAATAGTTTTGTTGTGCCCTTCAACGATGAGGTCATGATCTTGGCTTGGTCAGAAATAGTTTTGTTGTGTCCTTCAATGATGAGGTCATGTGGGGGCGAAAGAGTGTTTTGAAGCGAGCTCCGAAGAATGAGGGCGATGTTCAAACTTTGCCTTTTTTTAACAGTTTGTCTCTTTCCTCAAGAGATCTTCTCTTCTCATACCCGCCCTTGTATGATCGAGCTCTTTCATTTTCTTCTTGGCGGCGGGATTCAGCTTTGAGCTCTTTCCTCTGTTTGTATTCTTCCTCCGTCTCTTGGACTTGATGGTGGCTGGAGGAGCGCTTGGGATATCGCTGTGAATCGGTGAAGTATTCGAAGTCGTCATAAAAGCCTCGTCCCCTCGTCATACCTGGAATGAGGCATACATAAATAGTCTCAGAAGAATGAAAATGAGTATAGCACAACAAATATAAAGAGATGAAGGGAAGTGAGTGTAGTCCTAATGCAATGTGTAGTGTGTTTCCTAATATGGGCCTAAGACGTCGTCACGAACCGGAACGAACGGCCGTCATAGGCGGGATCGGCTAACTTCAATTGTTGTGGGCAGAACCTGGCTAACTGTTGGCGCGATATCACCTAAACAGGGAGGCACCGTGCCATATTTAAAGGCTTCTTTCATGAGCACGTCAAAGTCAACACAAACATTGCTAAAATCTCCAAACTTCGCTCCGATATCCCCACTCGGAGAATCTTGATGCCATCAAGTTTCAAGGGCTTTGCCTTTGTCACTTGCATCGGGAGGGGATGTACTCGGCAGGATGGGACTCGTTCCCAGAGTCTCATCGCAAGACTCTGAGTCTCCACCATCGGATTTTGAGAAAAAGTAATCACTAGCAGTGGACTCATCACTGCTACTCTCCAACCCTCCTTCTTCCTTTTTCGAGTCCAGCACGGCCTTGCCTTCTCTATGCGTGAACTCTTCTTCTGCTTCCGCCGAAATTGGAGGCATTCTAGCTGAACCGCCTAATCCAGTTGCAGCAGCGTCTTCCTTCTCGCGGGCCTCGTCGATTGATCCTTCGAGCGAGCTATCTCTCTTCTGAACTTCCTCGTAATCATGGAAAGAAGAAGTAGATTGAATACGAACCCTGGATCGGGCAGGAGAGGGAGTTTCAATTTGAACGGTGGATCTACCCGGAACCAGTAGTCCATATCGACGCAAGTTTTCATCAGTCAGTAATACTTTAACGCTTCTCTCCTCGGCGTCAATAGCCTTTAAAGTCTCACAAGCTTCATTAAGGGCCGCGTCTCTATTCGGTCGTGGAATAACTGCCAGAGACATATGGTTGGTTAGGAACTCAATGGCAACGCATCAAAAGCTCGTTGAATAAAGAGATGCTTACACCCTATCGTCCACCAACGATTAAACCCCTCGAGGCATCTAACAAAGAAATATTGCGTCTTGAATCGTGATAAGTTGCTTTGCAAGCGCTGGACGATTTTCGGTTTCTTTAGGCTTCGATTATAATCAAGAAGGGACAATCATCTCTCCTCTTGAATGCCAGAAAGTACCGCAACTCGTCAAAACTTGGAGCGCGGTTGAACGCCCGCATGAACAGGACATGCAAGCAAGTAAGGATGGCGTAGCCATTCGGATTAAGCTGAAATGGGGCAATACCCAAGTTCGAGAGAGTCTCACGCAGGAAGTCGTTGAAGGGAGGCATGGCTCCATTCAAACACATGTATCGGTGGCAAGCGGTGTACCCCAGGGGAGGCATGTGAGCGAATTCGTCCTTCTCTGGCCGACGTCCTCTTCGGTAATTCCATATTACACACAGATATTATGAAGGACCTTGGCGAAACCGATGAAGCTCTCTCAGGTGGATTAAGCAGAAATCTAAAGTTGGGAGGCGTGCGATTCACGATTGGCCCGATTGGGACTAACTGGCCATATTAAGCTTGCGAAGTGGATGATGACTCGGCTTTTGAGAGTGCTGGGCTTCCCCCGATTGACTTACGACGCATGGATAACTGCTTCATTCTATATCACAGAACTCGCGCCCGAAAACGGTTAGGTAAATATATCTTAAACTAATAACTTCCCTTGCCGCACTTGAATTCCGAAGAAATGTTAATTGGTAATCGACACGTCAAATTTCAAGTATGGACTGGGGCAGGTGTAGTGTGCTATCTATATGGGATGAACTCAGTGCTCGATACACTGCAAATGCCCTATCCCATGTAGATAGTTCGCACGCAGTGGAAGAAGAAAAGAACTTCCCGTGTCACTTTGTTTCTTTTACTTTTGTTTCTACTTCACTTACCCGTTATCGATCCATGATCGTTAATGGATCCGTCATCCGAAGCGATGTAGAGAGATCTTCTCACTATAGGAACGTCGAGCGTGCAACAAGCAAGCAGGATAAGTCCAAACTCTACAGAAGCATCATGATCGACTGGTGATGTGGTGTACGGTAATAGCTGCGGAACTGGGTACAAGTCAATTCTGGCCTAATGGACGAAGATTGCAAAACGTGTCAAGTGCTGGGTCAGAGCCCAAATGTCATTTCAGGAAACAACTCGAGATTCGATTTACTATCTTCTTCCATTAGGCCGCAATCAACTCGGACTTCTCGCAATCAACATTGCAAATGGAAACTCATCATCAAGTCATTACACAAACACGGTAATTAGAAAAACAATTAGGCGAACCCACCTTCGATTGAATTCTATGACATCGGAAAGATCGAGGGCTAAATTCAGCGAGTTAGAAGGATCGATGGTGACTCGAGATGGTGGCGACTTGGGATTTCGAGCTAAGGTTTGTAATTTCAAACTAAGTTTTGGAATTTCAAGCTGGAATCACGATGGAAGGAATCACCAGAGAATGATGGATCAAGGCGCATAAGGGATTGCTTGGAATCAGATTGCTCGAAGAACAGATCGTACGAGGTGGTTCGTTGGTTTAGGTCGAGTGAAGAGTTAGGTCGGCCCAAGTTGCATATATAGGCGAGCAAAGGAGCAAAGAAATTTTGTTAAGTAATGGGGTCGCGCGTGACCCATCATGGATTGCTATCGACCCGACCTAACTTTACAAGGTGCAAATTTCCTCAAGCAGTTTGGTCGCTAGTGACCCACCCCACATGGATTAATAGCGACCCAAAAAAAAGGGGCTACACCTGTTCTCTTTGAACTCGATCTCCCACACCTATTCAGCATTCCAAGGCATGCTGGGAAATTACGGGGAGAAATTTGATCTGCTTTGCCAAGGAATAGCAGTCAGAAACAAAGTTAAATGACCAACGACATGACTTGCAATATATTCGTAAAACTCTAATGCCGTCACTCGAAAGTCGACGAAAGGATATTGAGAGCGATAACTTCCAGAGCGCGCCTTGTTTAGAAAGAAGACGTACTCTGGGGGGCAAATGATATCCTGGTTTTTAACCCAGCAGGAACCAATAGGAAATCGAATTACCTCGTGTTAACAGAATGGTTCAGAACTCAACCAAGAAAGCTAGGACAAGGAATTAACGAGAGCCAAGCTATATTACTAGAACAACGATGGCAAAAGATTATGGAGACATCTCCAATTCCAAACTCCAGAAAAATCCTAAGTGCTTGGATCATTAGCGACCCATGCCTCTCCTCGAATATTCAAATGAACTAACTAAGGATGCAACAAAAAAAGGCTAAGACATTGGCTCGCAAACGAGCCAAGTCTATTGGTCGCTGGCGACCCATAAACCTTAGGTCGCTGGCGACCCATGGTTTTGCTTCGGTTCACGAGCCAACCTCTCTGGGTCGTTCCCTACCTATCTGCGAGCTGATGATGAAGTGGCCTGGCCCAGAAGCTCTCCAACCCATATAAATACCACCATACCTACAACATAAGAAGGGATCTTCTCCGGACTGGTTGCTGAAGCTCTGCTAGAAACATTCTTCACACTCTATCTTCCTCATAACAGTCTCCAAAGGAATTCACTGTGATTCTCCAGTGGATTCTGACTGGAGATTCGATCTTGCTAAAGATAATCAAAAGCCTTGTAATCAAATACACTTCTTGTAAAACCAATCAGTTTATAATAAAACTATAAAGTGGACGTGGGCTTCATTAACAGCCGAACCACTATAAAAATTCTCTGTCCTCTTTCTTTTACTGTTCTTTTTCTATACCCGTTATTTGTGATATCGCTTTGTCAGAACAGGGCTTGTGCTTTCAAACTCAAACCAGGGTGTTGGTCTATTTTTTGGGTCAACAAGATGAATAACATAAAAATGGCCTAGGTTGCATCTGCATGATGTAGATTGCAAATCTATAAAATTATCTGACATTTATAATATCTTATAATCTTGTTCTTCTCCAACCATCTTCTTTTTTGACATTATTTTCTAACCATTTTCCAATTTTCAGACTGCAAACATTCAAAAATTTACCTCTAAATCTTCTATTTTGGTCTAAAGTTACCGATTTGTTAAACAAAATAGGAGAGTTTTGATTAGCTTAAATTGTAGTAGTAATGGAAGATCAACGTTGGATATAGAAGATAAAAGTCAAGGTGAAAGCAGACATGGTGGTTAAGGTGGTGGAGATGGTGATACATTGAGCTCTAGCAGATGTCGTAAAGTGGTGACGACATGTCATGAAGGAGAATGGGTATAGTATCAGAATATGCCTCTCTCAACCCCTGGATTGATCAAACCCACAGGGAGGATAAGGAGTTAGCGAATTTTCGCGTTCTTCCAAAAGGACAAGGTGTTAATGTAGTCATAAATAATACTGTAAGTTCATTTAAAATTTGAAATTAAATTATAGTACACACATTAATTAAATTTAATTCGTAAACTTATCGGATTTGACCTGTGTAATTTGAACATATAATTGGTAAACGAAAGAATGATTGTGTGTTGTTCTGAATTTACTTTCAGAAATATTGTGTTAAATAGGTTTAGGAGGATCGTTTGCGAGGTCCATTTGCATCTATATTTTAGTTATATACGTTAATAATATATGTGGATTCTAGCCTTATGATTCACCATTATTGTGAGACATGGGATTTAGTGAATTTTTAGGAACGTTCTTTATACTTGTTTTTCTTATACTTCACACATATTTATCTCGTACAATAAACCCACTTTACCATTATAGAATTAAACACAATGTTAAATTCAAAAACACGAGTGTATGGTGCACTAACAACTATTTTATGGAAAACTACACGTGCATTTCATTTTCCCTTTAAAGAATTGTGTGTTACTCCTTTAGATTTTATCATGCTTACTAGTCTAGTTGTAACACTCGATGAGCATCTTCCATATGATTAGCACTTTCAAATACATAGCAATTTACGATATGTATTGCCACATCAAAAGAAACTTGTTTGTTTATCGTGGTAACCCAATTGAGATTAAGCTACATTAATCCATAATAAAAACACCAGCAAATCATTACTATTGGATCTAGCGCATTGGTAGGGGAGAAAATAAGAAAATTAACAAAAATCATTTTATTAATTTGCACTAAATTTTATTTTGTGATTACATGAATAATAATTTTGTACTAAATCATATTTATTGTTGATTAGTAAAAGAGTTTGAGGTTTTAATTTAATTTAACTAGTCTGTCTTATTACATATAAGTATATATGTTATGATTTATTTATACTATATGTTTTAATTTAACTTACTTTAATTTAATTTTATATTTTAGTTTATAATATGTCCGCATTTACAATGAAAAATTTATAACTATAATAAATATGGTATGTTATCCTAGGGTATAAATGATGAATAATGTTATAGGTGTATAATCAATTATTGTAATTTATGGTTAGTAAAATTATTGTCAAAGTAATGACAATTCTAATATTGGTATTTCAAATATATATAATGAATAAGGATGTAAACGTATAAATTTAATTTATTATTTTAATTTTTGTTCAACCATGAATTAATTTGATATATATATATACATATTTATTAAATAGCAATATATATAAATATATACATATAAATTATTTTATATTTCTGTTTAGGTTAAGAAATTATTTTTTTATTAATCTGAAAGCCGAAGACTATATATACACATATAATGTAACGTTTCAGAATATTGAACACTTCGTATTTAAATATCTGAATTATTTAGATATTTGAATCTTAAATTTAATATGATTAAATTTATCTAATAACCTTGTTAATCCGCTTTTAAATAATAACTATGATAAGAAAATCATTTTTAAAAATTGTTTACAAAAATATATAGTTAGCAGAAATACCAATAATGTGACCAAAAGTTGTTCGAATCTTTTGGAACTTGTATAGTAACATATGAATAGATAAATACCAAGTTAAAAGCACTTAAGTTAATAGAAAATTAATTAAGTAAAGTAGGATTAATTAAGGGGCATTGACCCTTGATTCAAAGCATGGATGGTGGAGGGAATAAAGGTTTGTCTTAAGGAGCGTGTGCTTGCATTACAAAGGAAGAAATAGGGCATCTTTGACTAGGAAAAAGGGGGGTATAGAAGGACTTTTTTTGTTGCTAAAACATTATCTCATGTTTCATTTAGTTCATAATATCATTTCCAAAGCTTTGGCAAAAGAGAAAATGAATTCAAAAATTCTTTTCTCTCTTTAATTCTTTAGAACTTCTTCAAACCAACTCCTTTCCCCTCCAAACTCAAGTATATTTCTTACATCATCTCTACAATACATTCTAGCAACTCAAAGTGGAAGGATTGAAGTAACCAAGCACAAGAAGGCCCAAGGTCGTGGGCAAATAGAGGAGTTTTGAGGCATGACCGTGAGCAAAGCTAAGTTGAGGTAGGTAGAATGGGTGCTTGCAAGGTTGAGGTAGGAAGTTGGATTCTTGTGCTTGTATTTGGTTTGGAAATAGGCGAGTTATCTCACCATCTTGCAAGTATATGATGTGTATATAATTTTTGATTGTCGAAACATAAAAGTTAAATGAGAACAAATGCAAATTATCGCTTTTGGACCCCCTCTTGCTTTTGAAAGAAAATGACAACTTATATGTGTTATAATCTCTTATAAACCCTTTAAAACACATAATATGGACATGATTTGATGTTTATATTTTTGATAATTTGTATGTGAAGTTGAAGTATGTTGTGAACGTTTGATGCGAAATAGTCGCTATAAATGCACTTTGAAATCCCTTAACTTTAACTCATGTAATTTCGTAATTTATGGACATATCTTGATATAAATTAGTTTTGTTGTTCTCTATGCTTCTAGAAGTATTTTGGAAAACAAAGAATATGTTTGGAAAGTTGTGGAAATAATGGAACAGAGTTGTAATAGTTTGAAGCGAAATAGTTACTATGAATGCACTTTGAAATCGCTTTGTGTTCGACGATTTCTAAATCAACATTGGATGACGTCCATGTTGTTTTCCTTGTGATTTTTAATAAGAATAATATGAGTAATTACTAATGTAAAAATATCAAATTTAAAAAAAAGGTTTAAAACTAGTCAAATAAAGTTGCAAAAGTTAATAGCAAAATAGTCGCTATAATGACACTTTTAAATACCTTGTTTTTAGGAAACAACGTAATAAACACTTCCTTAGGGTTTCTTTACTAATATAACAAGTAAATTATACCTTATTCTTAATGTAAAATTTTTGAAGTTTAAATCATTTAGTAAAAAGTTGAACGAAGTGACAAAATTTATTGCGAAACAGTCGCTATATAAGCATGGTTTTTAAGTAACTTGTTTTAAGAAATTTTTATAAAATTAGGGGTTTCTTTTCATGGTTTTTACATACCTTAAGTATATAGCTATTTTAAAAAATTTGGATCAAAAATCAATCGTTTAAGTGTCGCAACTAGTTGCAAAGTTCTAGCAAAATCATATTAAAAACAGCACAGAACTTTAGATAGTTTTTCTAGAATGCAGTCTTTGCCTCTGAAATACCTTTGACCTATTGCGAATTCTTTTAGTAGCAAATGTAGCAGTGCTATTGTTTCTGTTTGAAACTATAAATTGTGTAAAAATGATATTTAAATTAAATATTTTTCTCTAATCTTTTTAGAGTTGTTTTCTAACTTATATTAGAGTATTTTATGATTTGTTTCAAGTTTAAATATATTTTTAGTAACTAATTATGAATTTTTAAATTAAGCGGCTTTTAATTTACAACATGTTTATTTTTTGTTTTTCCATTTATTTCAAAATTGTTTATTTTTACATAATATTCTATGTAGATAATTATAATATATTTTTGAGTTGTTTAAAAGTGTTTTAAAATAATTATAAGTACTTTAAAAGTTTATATATACATATTCATATACATATACATACATACATACATACATACATACATATATATATATATAATTTTGAAAAAGTAAGTTAGGTATTTTATAAATGTAGTAACGGAAGTTTTGAATTTTTTAGCACTTAAGTTAAATAAATGGTTTTAAGAAGTTCAGTTAAAAGTGTATTACCTTAATTAGTAAGTGTGGGCCTTTAAAATGAATGTTTTAAAGTTGATAATAAGTATAAAAATGTTTTGGGTTGTAGTAATTATTATTTTAGTAACATTTGTTATTAACCCTTATTAATAATATACATATGAATATAATTAGATATTTAATAATGAATATTTTAAAATTAACTACAAGTGAATGATTTTCGGTTTGTAGTGATAATGTATAAGTAACAAATTTTTTAATCCTTGTAAATGTAATTAAATCTTTAAATGAAAGTTTTAATGAAAACGGTTAAGTGTGAAATGGTTTGGGTTTGTAATGAAAAATGTTTAAGTAACACTTGTCTTTAACCCTTCAGTATATAATTATATCTTTAATAATGGAATTTTAAAGATAATTATGTGGTCTTTTACAAAAAGATAGAAAAAGTAAGAGTTTAATTTATAAAAGGGATGGGGTTTATAGTAACAATATTTAAGTAACATTTGTTTTTAACCTCTTCGGTTATATTTTAAAGTAAGTAAATTTTGTAAATGATTTTTGAATATACTTATACCATTTGAGATAAGTATATGAATACTTTTGTAGTATAGAAAAGGGTATAAATGAATAGTAAAATAAATTATAAGTGAATAGTAAAATACATTATAAATGAATAGTAAAATATGTGAATAGTTAAATATGTAAATAGTAAAATACATGAATAATAGAATACTAATATATACCTTTTAAAAGGGAAATTAAATCTAAATAAGAGTTTAACTAAATAATTTAAGTTTTAATTTATAAGAAGTTTAATTAAATAAGTGAAGTTTAATTAATAAAGGAGTTAAATCAATAATGGAGTTTAACAAAATAATTTAAGTTTTAATTTAATAAAAGTTTAATTAAATAAGTTAACTATTAATTAATAAGAAGTCTAATAAAACAAGTGAAGTTTAATTAATAAAGGAGTATAATTAATAATGGAGTTTAATTTAATAAGTTAAGTTTTAATTTAATAGAAGTTTAATTAAATAAGCTAAGTTTTAATTTATAAGAAGTTTAATTAAATAAGAGAAGTTAATTAATAAAGGAATTTCAAGTAAAGAAAGAAGTTTTAATTAATGATGAAGTTTTAATTAAATGAAAGAATTTGTAGTAGATAAAAGGGGTTTTACTAATAAAAAAGTTTTAATTAACAAAAAGGGATAAATTAAATAAAACGGGATTAAAATCGTTCATGTGACTTGATCATGTTTTGTGTGTTACTTATGTATGGAAAATATTTAGCCATGTGCTTAGCACTAAAAGCCAACGAAGTAGACTTGATTCTATCTATGAGAGTTAAGAGATGATTCAAGTAAGATGTAGAAGCAATAGTGCTCACCTATCGGGCTTCATTCTTGACTGAGAGATGGTATAAGTTGAAAAGGTCAGAAACGTGATAAGTATACAAGACTTAGTTTCCATATGCGATCGTTTCATTATTGTTTGATTTGACCAAATTAACTTCAGAAGTATCAAAAAGCTTCTCAGCTTCATACGCTTTAAGAACCTCTAGGGAGGAGCATTCGTATGAAACGTCTCTTGCTTTCACTTACTTTTTAAAGAAGCAGAAATGAGTTAACTGGAAATTCATCGATTCATCATTGAAGAGACTGGCATCGATAAGTGTTTTACTCATCTAAAACCACTTCAAGACTGAGATACCTGTTCTAACTCTTTGAAGTGTATATGTTCAGGATGTTGGAATCCATTTGGGGATTCATGATCTGTTCGGGTGATGATGGCTCATGCGTTGAGATGCTGAATGTGACTTCATCATGGATACATGACTAAAGACAGAGTAGGTTGCATGATTCTTGGTTTAGAACCCAATGGGGTATATCAGCTCCATATCTAGAGTATGCTTTCAATATGTTGCACACGGCGACTCATTGATACTTGGTTCATATTATTTACGAAAGTGTTCTGATGTTGGGCCGGTTGTGTTTTTCTTATGGTATATTTTATCTAGAGATATACGATGCTCGGAAAGTGCTTCATATGAGATTATCACAGTTTACTAAGGATTCATGGGAAATCCATTCTGCGAACCGCCTTAGCGATTTTGTTTGTATACTCATTGAATATTGTTATGGTATGACTAATGTTTGCACCAACAGCTATTTTCTGATTTATATTCTTTGCCCTAGATATTATCTATTTATATCACCTTATGTACTTCTAAGATGGTGGTTCTTTTGAGGGGATAACCGTTATGGCATTCCATGTGGTCTCAAAAGTACCGTTACATGCTAGCTACATATTTTTTGAGTTTCTCACACCAGAGTTATGTCTAATCCATGGTTTTATTTTTCCCATATTTCCATGGGCGCTCTTTCGAGTAGTTTGAGAAAAGCAGGTTTTTGTTGATGTTCATTGAGCTCTTGAAGAGGAATTGGATGTTTACCCACCATAGTATTCTTATATCCACCACATTACTTTATGTGTATATATCAGCAATTGTATAGACATGTTGTTATAACTATCCAAGCTGATGATAGTACTTCGATTAGTAACTCCAAAATGCTATGTATATAAGAGTAACACTATGTACTATCTTTTGATATTATATGTTATCCTTCCGTGTGGGAGATTCTGGTGTTTTTGTTCTCCTCTTTCTTATTCGTTTTCTTTTCTTTATTTTTATTTACCCTAACGTCATATCTTTCTGGCACATAGGTGTTCGACAAATGGATACCTAGATGTATTATTTTCGACATTTAGGGGTCAAAAAGGCCGCTTGCTGAGTGTGGTATGAAAGTTGAAGGTTAAGCGAGAACCTTGGCTTTGGTTGGGTATAACTCATTAAGAGATAGGATAATGGACTGCCCTATTATGAGTTGAGTGTATTACACATATATAAGAGCATATATGTAACTGTTATATATTAGTAATATATAAGTATAAGTTGATAATGTAGTCAATTAATGTAGGAATTAATGATGTCCATTTATCCCTCATTTATTAGCTTAATCATGCTCGGCCAGTTTATGAGCATTGATTATTGTTTGCTGATTGTTGTTTTGTGTTTAACCAGTTTATATGTAATATACCTTTTTATATCATGGGTTGGGTACATAGTAATTTGTAGGGACATCGAAATGAACACCTTGTGTAAGTTTTACAGTTTGAGTATAGGCGTTCGGTGTTAACATTGGGTTAAAAAATTAACTTTAATAAAAAGGATGTTTATTATAATTTAAAAGAAAGGTAATATAATTTTGGAAAAAAATATATTTATGAAATTATTTTATATAAGAAAGTGACTTTATATAAATAAATAGGATAAAATATAATTTATAAACAAAAAGGATTTAAATTGAGAAATTGAGAACTTAAATCCTGATGTTTTTCAAATTTATTTTTCAAATTTTGGAGTAAATAATAACAGTTTTATTTGAAAGTATTTTTAAAGATTATCGTTTTAAAAAGAGTTTTTAGATTTGTTCGAGTTCGAGGTTGTTCTCGGAATCGATGAGTTGATTCGGAAGTAAAGTATTTTTATGTTACCTAGTTCGACTGGCTCGAAAGTGGCTCAAAACGGGTGAGGGATGTATTAGGATGGTAAGCACCTCCCTTGAGTATTACCTTTCTTAGTAAGGGAATGCATGATATTACTTGGTAGGGCCTAGTTCCTTTTATAATTTTGGCGTTACTCGATCTATATGTATATTTTCTATAGATTTTGAATAAAATATTTGAGAAACTAGCTTTGAAAATGATTTTGGTTTAACCCGAAAAGTATGATTTGATATACAAGAGGACATATGCATATGTTATTATTTCAAATGATTTGAAATGAAATCCAGTGCTTGGTTCAGAAGTTTTTTGAAGAAATTTGATATTAAAATAAAAGTTGAATTTTTTATAACTCTTAATTTGAAAAGTTAGTAAGTTAAAGCAAGTTTAAAATTTATTGAACATCCTTGAAAAGTAAAATAAATATGATTATTTTGTGTATACTCTTAAAATATAGGGGAGTATTATACGGGTAGTGAACTTAGGTCTTGAAATGTTTTAAAATGAAATTATATTATAATTAAATGCTTTATAAATAAAGATAAGTCCTTATAAAAAATTAATAAACTTAAGTAATATTTTTAGAAATGGTTCATAAATGATTTTAATATTAATAAGAAATACTATATTAGAAAATGAGTGTGGTTTAAAATGTAAACTAATTGATGCAGTTATGAAACCAATGGAATAAAGTACGTAAGTTGTATGTAGATCATTTTATTCATATGATAGTTCTTGATCTAGGATTCGAGTACATGATTTCAAGGTGAGTTACATAGGCCCGAACAAGAATTTTTCACTAGATTCTTAATGAAGAACGGTCGATATAGATTCTTGATATGATTATGATGTTTTCTATCATAGTATATGGCTATGTAAGGAGAACGTAGGTGTCTAATCAAGGAACCGGATCAGAGTCCGCATTAGAGAAGTCAAGTGAGATATAGTAGTGGGGAACGAAATTTATATGATCGAACAAGTTATCAGATTTGATATTGTGTACCGATGGTGCATGTGCACCGTATGTGCTTTAGAATATTTATGTGCTATGTTCGCTAATGATTGTGAATGTTGTTAAGTATTGATGTATGATTGTTTTTTTTTGTTTCTTGTATTATAATTTCGAGGACGAAATATTCTAAGTAGGGGGGAATGTAACGACCCAAAATTTCAAACATTTCGTATTTAAATATCTGAATTATTTAAATATTTGAATCTTGAATTTAGTATAATTAAATTGATTTAATAAGCTTGTTAACCACCTTTTAAATCATAACTAATGATAATAAAATCAATATTGAAAATTGTTTATAAAAATAAATAATTCGCAGTATCAATAATGTGACCGAAAGTTATTTTATAAATAAACGACTTTTTGCTAAATAAAAGTTGTTCAAACCCTTTGGAACTTGTATAGTAACATATAAAAACATAAATAAAAAGTTAAAAACACTTAATTTAAAAGCAAATTAATTAAGTAAAGTAGGATTAATTATGGAGACATTTACCATTGATTCAATGCATGGATAGTGGAGCAAATAATGGCTTGTCTTAAAGAGTATGTTCTTGCATTGGAAAGGAGAAAATGGGGGTATCTTTGGCTTGGAATAATAGGGGTATATGAGGCCTTTTTGTATTGCTAAAACATTGTCTCATGTTTTATTTAGTTCATAATATCATTTCCAAAGTTTTGGCCAAAAAGAAAAAGAATTCAAACACCTTTTTCCTCTTCAATCTTCAAAACTTCTTTAAACCAACTCCTTCATGATGACCCACCTTCATGACTCTTGAGAACGTCACTTAACACATCCTCGGTGTCTGTGTGTCATTGCCCAAGCATCCGAAAGACAAGTTATCATAGAGTAAAATAAAATAATAGAACATAAAAATCTCACAATGGAACGGCTTGATATAATACAACAATAATATAGCACATATTGTTACTTCTTAACACAGAGTTATCAGAGTTATACAAAAGTAAAACAACTATCAGCTTAGGTAGTTATACACCCTGCCTTTAGACTTGCTAATCCGAAATACACACATAATTCACATAACAGTGGAAATAGACAACCAAATAGATAAGGAGCCTCTTGTTTGTCCATCGCCATCTCCAGAAAGCCCAAAGGAACCTACTACTCTCGGACTACTTAAATATAATTGTGTACCCAAAAGTCTAAGGGAAAAAACAACTCGGGTCAGACAATAAGTCTAGTATGAGTAAAACTCTAAACAAAGGGTGGAAATAAACAACAATATGTGAGACCACACCGCCAAATGCGGAACGGGTTTCCCCTCACAATAACAACATCTAAGCACAAGTAATGGGACACGAAGTGTTCAAGGCACTTCCCGATGCAATTAAGAAAGAATTAAATTCAAAGGCTTTAAATCAAAGGAAAAGAAAGGGAAATTTTCCAACAAATGACTAGGAGTGTGCACCCCCCCTTTACCAAAAGTATACCTCTAGACTATATACTTGAGAACTCGATGGCTCTTGGAAACCTCCAAGACGAATCCCACCAACCTTACCGAGTATCTGAGTATTTCACATCTCTATGCATATATAACCAAAACCAAATCTAGAGTCAATGTGATAATACCCTAGTTGGAGCAACCCTACATAGCTTGGCTCCTACTCACTCTTTTGGTTTACAAAAAATGATAACAACGCTTAAATGAGCAACAAATTGTCTTAAGCTGATGATATACAAAGAAGAAAGCTGAATTGATAGTCAATACATCAACTATCAGGAATATTTAAAATGATCGTATATGGAAATTAAATCTCATATTCTTATCACTACTCATCGATTTTAAACATGTACTATTTCTTAATTGAAAATGAAGTTGGGCAGGTGAAGGTAGTGTAACCTTTAGGCATTACCTTGATGACATTTTTAACTTTTGAGATAGGGACGAGTACCATACTTAGACGTTTAGTTTTAAGAGTATGACTAAATCCTTTCTATATAAGTGATATCAGATTATGGAAAATTAATTTCTTATCCTTTCCGTGACCAAATCATACTTTCTAACTTTAAAAATTAAACTTGTGTTAGGATTTCATATTTCAAGATAAACCTTAAGTGACATTATTGAAATCGGTTAATTTACTTTAATCATGATTAATTACTTCATTATCATAATTTGGAATCGTTAATTAACCTTAATCATCATTATTGGAGTGATTGATCAACTTTAAAACACCATTATTAAAATGATTAATTAACCTTAAAACATCATTATTAAAATGATTAATTAACCTTAAAACATCATTATTAGAATGATTAACTAATTTTAAACCATCATTATTAAAATGATTAATTAACCTTAAAATGTCATTATTAAAGTATTAATTAATCTTAAAACATCATTAGTTAAAATGAATAATTAACTTTAATACACCATTATTTAAATGATTAATAATCTTAAACGCATTGGTTAAAATGATTAATAAATTTTAAACATCGTTAATGAAATGATTAATTAACTTTAAACCCATGATTATTTAAATAATTAATTAACCTTAAACATCATTATTTAAAATGGTTAATTAATTTTAAATATCATTAATAAAATGATTAATTAATTTAAAATGCATCATTGTTTTAAATAATTAATTAATCTTGTAAAAACCTAAACACAAGGTTAAACCAAAAGATTTCAAAAGAGATTATATTTCTCAAAGTGGCGATATAACGATAGTCGCTATACGGACACTTCCATAAACACTTTCATATGTCATTTATTTATCCAAGCATCTCATACATAAGTATAAACATATATACCTAGTCAAATAACATCCACATAACATGAAGAAAGCATCACTTGTAATCATTTTCTTAAACTTTTCGACTAATCTCAGTCATTTACTAACTACTAAAGATGTTATCTTTTTAAAGCGGAAGCCAAGCCAACAATCATCATTTTACCAATATAAAATAAGTAACTAGCAACCCGAACTTTCATTTTTCTTCTTAACAGTTTGATTTTTGAGGTCCTGTATGGGCTAGATGGGCTCGACTATGGGTAACATAGGCTCGATCTTGGCTTTAAAAGGTGGTTTTGGAAGCTAAGTGAAATAGAAAGTAAAAGGAAGCGTTTTAAGTAGTTTTTAAGGGATTTAAAAGGAAAAGAAGGGATTTTTCTCACTTAGAAAGATTTTGGAAGCCCTGGAAAAGCTTCGAAAGCTTGAAAAAGAAGATGAGTGCTTTGAAAATGAAAATGAGAAATAAGAAAAGAAACAAGGAATTACTTTTATATAAATTTAATAAGTGAAAGGTCTAAAATACCCTTAATTATCTCGAAGTAATCTACCCTCCACATTTTAATGCCACATCACTACCTCTACCTTGCATCACACGCCACCCTCACCCTCCATCCTTCGTTCCATCTCTTCACACCTTTTTATAATGTGATAGTACCTTTTTAAATTTTCGTTTATTTAAAATTTAAAAGAAAAGCCAACGTCACTTTATTTACTTAAGTAAATATTTTTAAACTCATTTTAACTCTAACCATTTCATATGTTATTATATAAGTGTGTGTATGTAATCTTTAGTGTACATAATATTTTTCGACAACTTTTAGATGATGAAAAGTCAAAAATCTGAAAAACGATTTTCATTCTAATTTTCAATTTTTCTTCGAACTAATTATTTTTGTAAATTAAATTTTAAAATAACTTCACCATTATTAGTTATTATTAAAAATAGGTTTATTTGAGTTATAAAATCCATTATTTAAATATTCAAATTCATAGTGATTAAATTACAGATCATTGCGTCCTCCCCATTTTATAGGAAATTTCGCCCTCGAAATTAGTCATACACAACAAAAGATACCAAAAGAAACCCAAATGATATCATCAAATCAAATAGGTACAAAGAAAGTGACTCCATCACAACCGTTGAGTACGCTAAAAAGATACAACAAAGAATAAAAAACTATGACAACAAATAAGGATAAGAATCCCTAATATAGTTCTGGGTTTCCCAAGTACAATCCCTATCATCCCCATTCCACCAAACCTTAATATGATTTAAATCCTTCGTCCTTAATCGCTTTATATCTCGAGCAATGATACAAATATACTACCTAAGAATGTTAAGTTTAGGATGAGCTTCTAAAAATCAACTTGTTGTGACGGTTCCACTACCGTCGAAGGGTCGTGTACATATTTACATAAATGAGATACGTGAAATACGTTGTGCACATCTGATAGTCTATCTAGTAACTTAACTCTATATGCAAGTCAACCAATCTGGTCCAGTATGGGAAAAGGGCCGATATATCGAGGGGCTAGCTTTCCTGATTTTCCAACCCTCACAACACTTCTCAATGGAGATACCTTCACAAACACCAAATCTCCAATAGAGAATTTTAGATTCCTACGCCTTCGATCCGCATAACACTTCTGCTGATCCAGGTCCTCCTTCATCTTCCTTCTAATTTCAGCTAACTTCTAAGATCATGTCGGGCCCACAAACAATTTATCACCAGACTAAACCCAACATGAAGGAGGACGATATGGACGACCATATAGAGCTTTGAAAGGGAACATATCAATACTTGCCCGACAGCTGTAACAACCCGAAATTTAAGCTATAGTAATTAATTAACAAATTAATTAAATGATAAAATAACTTTATGAAATTATCATAATTGAGCAACGGGAGTTGCACCATTGTGTCTGTGGTAATTTTCTGTTCAATTTCCATATATAGAACGTCAAAATCCGAGCTAGTATGTAGAAGATATGAATTAATGAAGAAACGAGAAAATAAAAAAGAAAAAAAATTATATAGGCAAGGTCGACCCTCACCTTAGCTAGGTTGACCGTAGCAAGTGATGGGTCGACAGGTAGGTCGACCCGCCTGCACTCTTTTAAATGTCTTCTTCCAGTTGATTCGAACACATCATTTTGCTATTTTCGCTTCATCTCGTGCGTCCGTGCTTCCATCCGACGGTTCCTATCGAGCCTATGACGTGGTTGCACTAGATTTAATCTCCAAATCCAACGGTCTGAG
Organism: Allium fistulosum; assembly: GCA_030737815.1. Classification (NCBI taxonomy): domain Eukaryota; kingdom Viridiplantae; phylum Streptophyta; class Magnoliopsida; order Asparagales; family Amaryllidaceae; genus Allium; species Allium fistulosum. The sequence goes on from CM060901.1 coordinate 1,137,923,231, forward strand.
ATCCACAAGTGACACTATAAATAAGATCCTAGGCCCCAGCTATTTTCTCATTCAGATTTTCTCCATCTGGGTTCATTGCCTGAGGCTGGACCCTAAAAGGAATATTTTTCCGAGGAGAAGATCTTTTTAATTAAAATATTTTATACCCTTCAAGTGGATCCGGGAAGGCCAAAGGAAAGAGCTAAGGACCACAGGTGAGTGTTAGTAATTATTTTAGATTCTTAAGTAATTTAAAATAATAGGGTTTCCAATAGTTGTAGTTTTTCTACAATTTTGGGATAACCTTTATACAAGTGTATTTACAGTTTAATTTAAGCAAGTTTTAGACTTGTTTTTTAGTCTATTTTCTTTTAGCTATTCTATTTCAGTCATTTGCAATTATTTATTGTTAATTACAGCTTTTCCAATTATTTACAGTTATTTACAGTATTCATAGTTATTTACTGTTATTCACGTTTTATTTACATCTATTCTACATTGGGATTTCTTTTGTAATTGTCAATTTCAATTTAATTTCCTTTTTACGCAAATGGAATAAATAGAATAGAATAAATCGCGAATATGAACTAAATTATAAGAACACTGAATTTACAGAAAATGGGATGTAAAATAAGAAGAACTGTAACAAATTGGACTAGACTGAATAGGCAAATTAAAGATATTTGTAAGCTTAGTTATAACATATAATTATAACTAAAAAGAGAAAATATAAGAAATAGAAGAAGTAGCTTATTCTTAAACTTAGACCTTGGGTTAAGTATATAAGAAAAGTTATAACACATAGGTTATAATTAGAGACAGAACAGAAAGGGCTTATTTTTAAGACTTATAATAAGTTAATAAGCAAAGATAAAAGTAGGACCCGTACCAACATCATTCCCTTTTTCAGTTAGGTCTCAAAATAGATTAGGTGAGGCTAGGGCATGCTTATGCTGGAGTAGTGGTAAATAAGAGGTCAATAAATAGAAGTTCAAATCATGGGGATTTGGACAAGGGGCGCAACTAGATTTTGTTTGTTTGGTAAGACCCGTACCAACAGCATTCCCTTTTAGTCAGACACAGGTGGTCTCACAATAGCACATGTGAGGAAAGGGCACGCTTATGCTGGAACAGTGGTAAATAAGAGGTCAACAGGAGGGAGCAACAGATAGCGCGAGCCTAATGGTGGTCGAGCGTGCAGCCTCAGTGCTGGCTGATAAGTGGTTATTGAGTTCCAAACGCTAAGTAGGTATCTATTGCATAGGGACCAACAGGGTCTAGTCCGCAGTAGTAGGTGTCTATTGCGTAGGGACCAACAAGATCTAGTCTGTATCTTTTGCGTAGGGACCAACGAGGTCTAGTCAGCATCTTTTTCATAGGGACCAACAAGGTCTAGTCCGTATCTTTTGTGTAGGGGCCAATGGGTATAGTCCCCAGTAGGCACAGTAGAGATAGAAGGCCGATCAAAGGGTAGAATTAGGACTTCAGCCTAATTAAAGTAGGATTAGGAATTCAGCTTAATCAAAGCAGTTATCTTTGACAAGTGCAAACAATCTAATCGAACTATCTAAGCAAAGCAAGCAAGTTAAACTGTATTTTATTCTAGCTTTATCCATACCTTTATTTCCATTTGTTTACTAGAACCGTTGCAAAGTCTATTACCTTTATCTTACTTAAGAATACTAGTAATTACTTTCATTCACCAGACTTTTAGTCCGACCCACTCCTCTATTTCCCTTCCCCTCCATAGGCCACCAGAGGCAGGGATAGTAGATTTCAGAGTTTCTTGGAGGTTCAGCTGTAGAGACTTTCTTCATGTATTTTACTTCTTCTTTTTCAGCTTTTGTTTCGTTTGTTGTACTGGTACTTTTCTTTGAGAGGGATAGTTATTTTATGTATTCTGATGTTATGACTGAGATAATGTTTTTTACTAGACATGGGTATTTGGTATTTGGTTTAATGAAGTATTTATGAAGTTTGATTTTGAATAATGAGATTTCTATTTAAATGTTTCCGTTGTTTTAATTATTTTGTCTTGTAAATCTTAGTCTCTGTAATTTTTTAGCTATACCTACAACACACCACATCTTTTAGTGTGCCTTTTTTGGGTATACTAAGGGGTGTGGGTGTTACATTTGGTATTAGAGCCTACGGTTACAGGATTCCTAAAAATTTGTTTTAAAAAGTAAAGTGTTTTTCAAAATAACTTGTTTTAAAGTATTTTTCAGAAAGAAACTTTTAGAAATAGTTTTCAAGTATAAAAGAGGTTTTATAAAATCCCCTCAAAGTCTAGTTCAATCTTCGTTTGATTCTTTCGAGCCTAAATTTTCTTTTTCTTTGCATAGAATGGCGGATGCCCCTAATCTTCCAGAGGGCGTCCAAGTCCCAGCCTGGTTTCGTAGATACCTACAAGCTACGACTCTAGAGGTGCAAGGGCAAGCGCCCAATCTGGCACCAACGGGTGGGAATCCCATCAACCCACCTGCAGCAGCCGATTTCTCTAAGCTATGCAAGGATTTCGCCAGTTTAGGAGGCAAGACATTTTCCAGTATAGAGAATTTTATGGAGGCGCGAGCTTGGTTAAGAAACACAGAGTGGATATTCGGGCTATTGGGACTGGAGGATTTCCAGAGAGTTCAGCTTGCATCTTGGTAGCTGAAAGGAGAGGCTTCTTATTGGTGGGAGGTTGTTGAGTTGGAAGGATGAGATGTTGGATGGTTTGGATTCCGAGAGAGGTTTGAGAGGAAGTTTTTGTCACAAGCAGAAGAAAGTGTGGAGTTGGAAAGGTTTTTTGGCTTGAAGCAAGGTAGTCTTTCTGTAAAGGAGTATATCAATCAATTTAATGAGTTGTCGTGGTTTGGGATGGAGGTAGTGAATACACCGCAAAAGAAGGCCTTGAAGTTCACAAAGGGATTGAATCAACACCTTCAAGGGTTGTTGTTGACTCACATACCGACGGGAGCAACTTATGAGTCACTGGTGGAGATGGCACTTATATTTGATGCAGCTAAGGAGGGAGAGTCTAAGGAAGTCCCTAAGTTGGAAGGTTCTAAGAAGAAATGGTGGAAGAACAATAAAGATAAGAAGAAAGGGAAAGGCCCTCAGAAGCATATAAAGAAAGGAGTAAAGTGCAATAACTGCAGATTGCTTGGTCATTTTGTGAAAGACTGTACGAGAGAGAAGATGAAGGGAAAGTGTTATAATTGTGGAAAGGCTGGTCATATTAGTACAGTTTTCCCTCAGAAGACGGGGCTGGGAGCGGGTGCACCGGCAGCACAGATTCAGGCTTTGGATGCAGCCCCTTCCAGCAGTGGACCCGAGAGAGGTAGGAAAGTCACTGTGGAAGGTTTGATTTCTATTTCTGATTTTCCCATTCGGACTCTTTTCGATTCTGGAGCATCACACTCTTTCATCTCTAGTTCTTTGGTAGATTGTTTGCACTTAGACATCTCTTTAGTAGTAGACCCCATTGTTGTTTCAAACCCCATAGGAGGATCGACACATTTGTCTATGATTTGTAGGGGTTTGAAAATTTGTATCCTAGGCGTAGATTTTGATTGCGATGCCTATGTATTGGGATTTTTGGGGTATGGCTTGATTTTGGGGATGGATTGGCTATCCACATATGGAGCTATATTAGACTGTGAGAGGAGAGTCGTTAGATTAGAGACATGCAGTGGTAGGACTCTCGAGATTTCTTGCGACCCACAAGGGTCAGTCATGTTGAGTTTCCTTTATTCCCTTGATTCATCATCCGCAGAGTTAGATTCAGTTCCGGTCGTCAGAGATTTTCCGGACGTCTTTGAGGAGGTTAGGGGACTACCCCCTAAGAGAGAAATCGACTTCAGGATCTATTTAGTAGCATTGCCCGTGAGACACATGGCACTTAGGGAGAGGAAGGAGTTAAGCAAGCAGATTCGTGAGCTATTGGAGAAAGGCTTCGTTAGGAGGAGCATATCTGAGTGGCGAGCGCCAGTCGTCTTCGCTACTAAGGCGGATTGTTCGCTTTAACTTTGCGTAGACTATAGAGAGTTGAATAAGCTCACGAAGAAGAACCGTTATCCACTTCCTAGGATATATGCCTTTTCGACCAGTTAGTTGGCTCTTCAGTATTTTCTCAACTTGATTTAGCCACTGGATTTCATCAGCTTAGAGTCACTGACAATAGCATTGATAAGACGGCATTTTGGACACCCGACAGATTCTTTGAGTGGTTGGTTATGCCTTTTGGGCTAACCAATGCTCCAGCTTATTTTGTAGATTTGATGAGCCTTGTTTTTAGATATGTCCTAAATAAGTTCATAGTAGAGTTTGTGGACGACATTTTGGTGTTTTCCAAGAGTATAGACGAGCATGCTTTTCATTTAGAAGAGGTTCTTCGTACACTTCGTGTTCATCAGTTGAGGGCAAAGTTCTCGAAGTGTCACTTTTGGCGAGAGGAGGTACGTTTCTTGGGGCACATAGTTTCAAGAGAGGGTTTGGCTGTTGACCCTGCTAAGGTAATTGCAGTGCAGATTGGAAGGCTCCCAAGAATGTTACTGAAGTTAGAAGCTTCCTAGAATTGGCTGGCTATTATAGGAAGTTCATCAGGGATTTTGCTAAGATTTCAGTACCACTTACTCGCCTCACTTAGAAGAATAAAGCATTCGTTTGGGACGTGGATTGTGAGGATTCCTTTACGATGCTAAAGAGAGCCCTTAATAGTGCACCAGTGTTAATTTTACCCGATGGAGCTAAGCCTTTTACAGTATACACTGATGCATGTGGGACGGATCTAGGAGCAGTGTTGATGCAAGAAGGAGGGTAGTATGTTATGGAACTAGACAGTTGAAGACTCATGAGAAGAACTACCCTACCCATGATTTGGAGTTAGCTGCTATAGTTTTCGCACTCAAGCCTTGGGGGCATTACTTGCTAGGAGAGAGGTTTGAGCTTTTCACTGACCATAAGTCATTGAAATACCTATTCTCACAGAAGGATTTGAACTTGAGGCAGCATCGATGGATGGAGTTTTTGGCATCTTACGAATTTGAGATAGCTTATACCCCTAGCAAGGGAAACATGGTTGCGGATGTGTTGAGTAGGAAGAAAGCAACCCTTAGTCCGATGTTCGTGGAGTGGAGGAACCTAGAGTTTATTTCCACTTTTGATTTTAAGCCCTCTACGGACATTACCCCGGGATTGTTAGCAGCACTTGAGGTGAGGTCTACCCTTATAGATCAGATTGGCTCGAGGCAGCGAGAGGATTCGGAGCTTATGGATATTATGGATAATATTAGCAGAGGAGAGATCTCTAGACGTCTCCAATGCTATTCCAGGGATAGTAAAGGGTGGCTAAGGAGAGATGGAAAACTTTGTTTCCCCCACGCTAGTGATTTGTTGAGAGCAGTTCTTGAGGAAGCACACCATTCTTGTATGACTATTCATCCGGGTGGTGATAAGATGTATATGGACATGAAGAGGATGTTTTATTGGAGTGGCATGAAGAAGGATGTGGCAGAGTTTGTGACTAAGTGTCTTGTGTGCCAAAGGGTTAAGGCGGAGCAGTAGAAGCCCGGTGGATTACTTCAGCCATTGGATGTGCCCAAATGGAAGTGGGAGAGTGTTTCGACAGACTTTATAGATGGTTTACCCCGGTCTAGGAAGGAGAATACTAGCATTCGGGTGATTTTAGATCGGTTGACCAAGAGAGCCCACTTCATTCTAGTCAAGAGTAAGAGGACAACATCTTATTTGGCATCCTTATATATTCGTGAGATAGTCTGACTTCATAGAGTTCCCTCTAGCATAGTGAGTGATAGAAACCCTATTTTACTAGCGAGTTTTGGAGAAGCTTGCTAGAAGCTTTAGGGACACAGCCTAGATTGAGTACGGCCTATCACCCTCAGACGAATGGCCAAACGGAGAGAGTTAATAGAGTGCTTGAAGATTTGTTGAGGACGTGCATTCTAGATTTTGTAGGAACTTGGGAGAAGCATCTTCCTTTGGTGGAGTTCGCGTATAGTAACAGCTTTCAAGCTAGCATTGGGATGACACCATTTGAAACTCTTTATGGGAGATCTTTCAAGCCACCTTCATGCTAGGTGGAGTCTACGGAGAGGTTGCTACTTGGTCCTGACATGGTTAGGGAGACCTCAGAGAAGGTGGATTTGATTAGAAGGAGGATGAAGACAGCCCAAGATAAGCATAAATCTTATGCAGACAAGCGGAGGAGAGATATTGAGTTTGGGATTGGAGACTTAGTTTTCATTAAAGTATCCTTACTAAGGAAGGTGGTGAGGTTTAGATCGAGTGGGAAGTTAGCCCCCAGATTTGTAGAACCGTTCCCCATTGTAGAGATAGTAGGGAAGATGGCATATCGAGTGAAGCTACCGGAGAGGCTCACAGGAGTACACGACATTTTTTATGTTTCACACTTGAGAAAGTGCTTACATGACTCAGCAGAGATTATGGAGCCTAGTCAGTTGGACGAATTGGAAGTAGAAAGGGAAGCATTGGTTCGTCGTATTCCTACAAAGATCATTGGACAATACATCAAGAGGCTTAGGAATAAAGAGGTCCCGTTAGTGAAGGTGCAATGAGGAGATGATGTTGCAGACGCTACATGGGAAGTTGAAGAGAAGATTTGTACCTCTTATCCGCATCTATTCGATAGTAAGTTTTAGAATTTCCTATTTCCATCTTTAGCTTTGAATAAGTTCTTTCCTTTATTATCCTTTGGGAGGGTAGAACTTAGGATTTAACCTATAGATGGTAGGATTTGATGTAAACATGTTATTAGAACATGTTATGTATGATGGATACTAGTGGTTGCTAGTGGATGCTAATGGACACATATACTTACACTAGGCACTACTATCTCTTAGGGATCAGCCTAAATAAAACACTAGAGCATATGCATATGGATGTGTGCGCATTTGCAATTTTATTTTATTTTCCATGGTTGATGGATGATTATCACATGATTATTGCATTTGGATGATGATTGTAGCACGCATATAGAACTATTAGTTATCATTAGGGTAATTGCATTCATTTGGATACATGGCACGGACATGATTGCATAAAAGGAGGTCGATTGAATCAATAGACCGCCTAATCTTTTGCATTAGTTAGGGACATTGACACTACACTATCTGCATAAGTATCATAAATCGCATTAGAAAAACTTAAGGACAATGGATGTAATGGATGATGGTTGAGTAGTTGGTTGTAGAACTTGGATGAAAACACGTATTTCATTCTTCTATCCTTAGAGATTTCGGGGATGAAATCCCTTAAGGAGGTGAGAATGTAACAACCCAAAATTTAAGCTATAGTAATTAATTAACGAATTAATTAAATGCTAAAATAACTTTGTGAAATTATCAGAATTGAGCTACGGGAGCTACACCATTGTGTTCATGGAAATTTTCTGGTCAATTTTCATATATAGAACGTCAAAATCCAAGCTAGCATGTGGAAGATATGAATTAATGAAGAAACGAGAAAATAAGAAAGAAAAAAAAATTATATAGGGAAGGTCCACCCTCACCATAGCTAGGTCGACCCTAGCAAGTGATGGGTCGACAAGTAGGTTGACTCGCGTGCATTCTTTTACACGTCTTCTTCCAGTTGATTCAAACACGTCATTTTGCTATTTTCGCTTCATCTCATGCGTCTGTGCTTCCATCTGACGGTTCCTATCGAGCCTATGACGTGGTTGCACTAGATTTAATCTCCAAATCCAATGGTCTGAGATCCACAAGTGACACTATAAATAAGACCCTTGGCCTAGATATTTTCTCATTCAGATTTTCTCTATCTGGGTTCATTGCCTGAGGCTGGACCCTAAAAGGAATATTTTTCCGAGGAGAAGATCTTTTTAATTAAAATATTTTATACCCTTCAAGTGGATCCGGGAAGGCCAAAGGAAAGAGCTAAGGACCATAGGTGAGTGTTTCGTAATTATTTTAGATTCTTAAGTAATTTAAAATAATAGGGTTTCCAATAGTTATAGTTTTTTACAATTTTGGGATAACCTTTATACAAGTTTATTTACAGTTTAATTTAAGTAAGTTTTAGACTTGTTTTTCAGCCTATTTTCTTTTAGCTATTCTATTTCAGTCATTTGCAATTATTTATTGTTAATTATAGCTTTTCCAATTATTTACAGTATTTAGAGTTATTTACTATTATTTACGTTTTATATACATCTATTCTACGTTGGGATTTCTTCTGTAGTTGTCAATTTCTTTTTAATTTCCTTTTTACGTGAATGGAATAAATAGAATAGAATAAATTGCAAATATGAACTAAATTATAAGAACACTGAATTTACAGAAAATGGGATGTAAAATAAGAAGAATTGTAATAAATTGGACTTAGATGAAATAGGCAAATTCATGATATTTGTAAGCTTAGTTATAACATATAATTATAACTAAAAAGAGAAAATAGAAGAAATAATAGAAGTAGCTTATTCTTAAACTTAGACCTTGGGTTAAGTAAATAAGCAAAGTTATAACACACAGGTTATAATTAGAGACAGAACAGAAAAGGCTTATTTTTAAGACTTAGAATAAGTTAAGCAAAGATAAAAGTAGAACCCGTACCAACAACATTCCCTTTTTCAGTTAGGTCTCACAATAGATTAGGTGAGGCTAGGGCATGCTTATGTTGGAGTAGTGGTAAATAAGAGGTCAATAAGTAGAAGTTCAAATCATGGGGATTTGGACAAGGGGCGCAACTAGATTTTATTTGTTAGATAAGACCTGTACCAACAACATTCCCTTTTAGTCAGACACGGGTGGTCTCACAATAGCACAGGTGAGGCAAGGGCGTGCTTATGCTAGAACAGTGGTAAATAAGAGGTCAATAGGAGTGAGCAACAGATAGTGCGAGCCTAATGGTGGTCGAGCGTGCGGCCTCAGTGTTGGATGATAAGTCGTTATTGAGTTCCAAAAACTAAGTAAGTATCTATTGCATAGGGACCAACAGGGTCTAGTCCGCAGTAGTAGGTGTCTATTGTGTAGGGACCAATAGGATCTAGTCCATATCTTTTGCGTAGGGACCAACAGGGTCTAGTTCACATCTTTTACGTAGGGACCAACATGGTCTAGTCCGTATCTTTTGCGTAGAGGTCAATGGGTCTAGTCCGCAGTAGGCATAGTAGAGATAGAAGGCCAATCAAAAGGTAGAATTAGGACTTCGGCCTAATTAAAGTAGGATTAGGAATTCAGCCTAATCAAAGCATTTATCTAAGACAAGTGCCAACAATCTAATCGAACTATCTAAGCAAAGAAAAGCAAGTTAAACCGTATTTTATTCCAGCTTTATCTTTACCTTTATTTCCTTTTTTTACTAGAACTATTGCAAAGTCTATTACCTTTATCTTGCTTAAGAATACTTCATTCACCAGAATTTTAGTCTAACCCACTACTCTATTTCTCTTTCCCCCCCATAGGCCACTAGAGGCAGGGATAGTAGATTTCAGAGTTTCTTGGAGGTTCAGCTGCAGAGACTTTCTTCATGCATTCTACTTCTTCTTTTTCAGCTTTTGTTTCGTTTGTTGTACTGGTACTTTTCTTTGAGAGGGATAGTTATTTTATGTACTCTGATGTTATGACTAAGATAATGTTTTTCACTAGACATGGATAATTGTTATTTGGTTTAATGAAGTATTTATGAAGTTTGATTTTGAATAATGAGATTTCGATTTAAATGTTTCTGTTATTTTAATTATTTTGTCTTGTGAATCTTAGTCTAAGTTACTTTTTAGCTATACCTACAACACACAACATCTTTTAGTGTGCCTTTTTTATGTATACTAAGGGGTGTGGGGTGTTACAATAGCTGTTGTTGTAAGTGAACTCGACCAAGGGTAAATAATCTTCCCAAGAACCTCTGAAGTCTAGAATGCATGCCTGCAACAAATATTCCAAGAACCGGTTCACTCTCTCTATCTACCCATCTGTTTTGGGATGGTAAGCTATACTCAAACTCAGCTCGGTCCCTAAGGCAGTTTGCAATCCTTCCCAGAACCTACTAGTGAATATCGGGTCTCGGTCACTTACAATACTACAAGCAATCCATGCAGCCTCACAATCTCCTTAACATACAAACTCGCCAGACTTAAAGCGGTCCTAGTTGGCTTAATAGGAATGAAATGAGCACTCTTAGTCAGCCGATCGACTATAACCCAAATACCTTCATTCCCTCTTCTTGACTTAGGAAGCCCATCAATAAAATCCATAGATATTTGCTCCCACTTCCACTTTGGGATATTAAGTGGCTGAAGTAGTCCAGCTAACTTCTGTTGGCCACTCTTAATCTATTGGCAGTTTGCATACTAACTCATGAAGATTGAAACATCACGCTTCATCCCCTTCTACTAGAATACCCTCTTCATATCTTTGAACATCTTGGTCACTCCTGGATGGAAAGATAACTTTGAACAATGGCATTCGACTAACACCTCTCTTCTAAGTCCATTAATATTCAGAACATATCTACGCCCATTCATTTTCAAATCCCCCGGGGATCGATCTCAAAACTAGAAACAATACCTTCTTGAACATCCTTCTTTAGTGAAGCAAAAATAGGATGTTCTTCTTACCTAAATGCAATCCTCTTCATTAATACTAGCTTAACTTCTAAGTTCGCATCCATCGCTATATTTATACTCAACACATCCGTAACAGCATTTGCTTTCCCAGGAGTATAAAGAATCTCCAAATCATAAGCGAGATACTCCAACCATCTCTGCTGCCTCAAATTCAAATCTTTCTGGGTAAAGAGATATTTTAAGGAATCATGGTCCGTGCATAACTCGAATTTTTTTCACCCAGTAGATAAGGCCTCTACATCTTCAGTGCAAAGAAAACAGCCAAAATCTCCAAATATTTTACCTAGAAGATAATGCCTCAAATTCAAATCTTTCTGGGTAAAGAGCTATTTTATTAACTTTGTACCTGCAAATAAGCATGAGCATTATCAGAGATTGATAGAAATCTAACCTTACAACGGAAACAATAATAGGACAAAAGTAATGACGAAGCCTTATTAACCACCCAATACTTCCATACCCATTTTCCACTTGATGCCTCTAAATATGAGGCGGGCTTCTACTATCACCACATAATACTTTTAAAAGAGAAAAAGACAGACTTTTCCATTTAAGACCTCAATCAAGGCGGACACCGTCATTTAAGACCTATTTCCAAGGTGGACTTCTAGCATCGTCATTACTGGTCTATTGGTCTTAACTACGAAGACCTTTAACTACTATCTATGGCCTTATAATTTGTAATAGGCATACTACTAGCGCAATTGTCATTATTAAAGTCTTAGCAATGTGAGAGACTGTACCCAAACCACTTAATACCTCATTAACAAGGACTAAGCAGACCTCTGACCATTTAAAACCTATATATATGTAGGCCTTTGTCATTTAATACCTAAACCCAAGGCAGAGTCCTCACTGGTACTATCTAGCTGACATTGCTTGAAAATCGAATTAAGATACTTAGTACTTCTTTTATAAGAAAGTGGTAAATTCTAGGTCAACCACTTACTGCCTCAAACCGAAGCGAACCCTTCCTAAGATATCCATCATCACTCTTAATTATAGATAGGGAATCTCAATAGGTTACTTATTTCAGTAGGGAGGCGAGCCCTAAGATAGCCACTTAATACCTCAACACTGAAGTAAACCTTCTTGGAGACATCCCTCACTGCTCCTAATTTTAAATTTGGACCATTTAATACTTTCCAATTAAGAAACCAAGTCCAATCTCTCATGTCACCATGGGTCCTAGGATTAATGATATCTCACATCAACAGTAAGTGCACCGACTGTTGGTAGCCTCAAAGTGAAGGGCAATCTTCCGTCGAGTGACTCTACTGACCTCACATCACAAACCCACTAAGTCCAATTAACCATCCTAAGCCTTTACTTATACTATCTTAGGTTGACATATGACTTAGCTTACTAATTCCTTTTTTTAAGGCAATAAGATTTACCTTAAATACTTATCTACCCATAAATCCCCTTTTAATGGTCATAAATGTCAATTTGTCCATAAAATCCTAACGAACGTTTCATAAGACATTTATGTTTGATTACTAATTTCAAATTAGTAACCTTTTATATCTATTCCATTTTTATCAGTCCCATTAATCCACTTCTCCCTATTAATTGTAGCTCATAATTAATTTCCATTAATTGCCCATTAATTGGAGTTACAATCTTTTATTCACATAATTCCCACGTACAACATGGGAATAAATGTTTATATCATAACCTGCAATAACAGATTTGTAAGTTAAATAGAAACCCAGTTTATTACATCAATTCAATGGAATATTCTAAACGATAGGAATTGCAATCTCAACCCCATATTCTATTCAACTACTCTTTTACGAAAAAAAAATATAAGAAAGAAATTCGTATTGAACAGTGGTGTAAACTACAAATAAGATCCATAATCTAAACCCTTATTTTGTTGAAGAATCATAAATATGAATCAAAGAGGAAGGAGAAGTGGAATAGACTATGGTAAAACAATCCCATTAAATTTATATAAATAATTAAGAACTTAATTCTATCCACTAATTCCCATTAATTGCTTATTAATAAGAATTGCTACCTTACCTAATTTCTACCTATTCGCTTCCCTAAATGTAATAATAACTAACGAACGGTACGTATAAATAGCACATCAATAAATGCTTTTCTTCTTTATTAACGCAATAAACACTTATAAACTGCCTAATAAAACTATCTATTCGTAACCAAATATAATCTAGTCATAGATATGTAATTAGAATATTCTTTCCATATTCAATTTACTAGAATTAGATTCCTTAGGAAGATTTTTGCTATGATTTCCATAAATTAGTTTAACATAAAGGGGAAAGGTTGACACCATTTGAAATTACAAGGAATGGATAATTTGGATATTCCTTGTTAAATCAAACGTCATCTTTTAATTGAAAAGTGAAAAAGGTAAACAAAATTATAAAATCAAATGGATGTTCTTCCCATAAATTAAACTATGAAAAATCTATAAGCTAGCATAAATTGAACAATAATCCAAAAATCCTATTTTACATCCAAGTACAGATCTCGAATAAAAATATACATCATTCAAATTCTAAAATCTTTGGGATTGATTTCCAGATCTAGGTGTAAACATATTTCAAATTAGATCTAAATCAAGAATACGTAGGCAGTAGTTTTCTACACTAATTTAAGCCTAAAATTCACAAATAATATTGATTTAGGCATAATAATCAACTGTAAGCCAACGGAATAGATTTTACAATCATAAAAAATATATAAAATTTCCTACTCATCTTTTAAAAGGGATCCAAATCTCCAGATCTGAAGTAGAACTTTAAATCTCCAAATTCTTTTTAATCTAAGAAAAATGTATAAAAGGGTATATACATATATTAGAATTATAGATCTGAGAAGAGATTTGGTATTGGGAGAGAAAATATATACAAATATATATAAATTACCTCAAATACGCGTATAGTTGATTATCGTCTCTTCTCCTCTTTATTAGATTTCTATTCTTCTCCAATTTGTATGAATATAGATATACATATCTTATTTTTATAATTTAGAAAGATTGAGAAATGAAAGAAGGGTTAGGCCTGTATTTATATGCGCTAGAATCAACTAGAACCGTCAGATTGAAATATATTAAATCCAGGGCCGCTGGGCCTACGCTAACCCTAACTGCCACATAGGGAGCGGTTGACCACCCCTTACCTAGGGGTCTACTGCCCCTAGTCGATCGCTTGTATTGGCGGGTTGACCTGTAGGCCCGGGTTAATTAATATAAAACATTAATTAATTCTAATCAAATTATTTTCGTTCCGAATTCGTTTTCGTCCATAACTTCTACATTTGAACTCCAATCGCAAAACTCCAAATATGAAAATTGCTCAGAATTTCGCCATGAACGCAATGGTGCAATTTTCATGGTCAAATTCCATCATTTGCATAAACTCCATTTTTGGAGCTAAATTAATTAACTAGTTAAATAACTAATGCCAAATTACGGAGTGTTACATTCTTTCCCTTTTAAAATGAATTTCATCTCCGAAATTTCACCAATGACTAAGTCATGGTTTTGGCACATAATTATCCTAAACTACACAACCAGTGAGTGTACAACTAATTTTGCAACCAAACGTGCACATGTGCATAGTGTATTACTATGTCACCACATAAAATATGTGTGCATAATAATTCTTAATCGGATCCTCATATATGAATGCATTTATTTGTAACATTATTGAAAAAATATAATGAAACAACCTATATATATTTGCAGTTCTATATGTATGCACCTTTTGAAAAATCTTTTCAACCAAAACCCTCATACTCCAACGAATAGAAGTACGAAGCAACTAATTTTTCATCCACTTCCTACCATCCAATAATCTAATGCATCAAAAAATCGCTTCATAAACTTTACTCCTATGACTGAAAAAGGAATTTAGGTGGAGAATTTAACATTCTTACCACTCTATAATCTTCATATTCTCATAGTACAGTGGAAATTTTTTTGCTGCCTCGAATTTACTCCAAATTTTCCTTGCACAATACGCATAAGGAGGCTTATTTTTAGGCTTTAAAGTGGAATCGAGTCTATAAATAGACTCGCGTGCATCATCGACAAGGTATGGAAATATAAATTCCATGGCTAAAATAGCTTTTCCATTATTATTGCTTGCATTTATCGCATCTTCGATCCTAATACACCACTAAATCCATAAATTCTAACTCTATTTTCCTTCTCTACGCTTAACATGTGGCCTTCAAAATCAAATATATCACAAAAATCTTTCTCACTTTTCAAATTTGTACGTCATTTGAAAAATCAAAACCCAAAATATTTAGACGTACATTTTCCCTTGAAATCAAATTTTTGAACAAAAATTCTAAAAATAATTTAAAAGTCAAAAATAACTAAGAGTTAAAAAAATTTCAAAAGAGAAGCTTTTCAAAATATTTTATTTTCAAAAATTTTGATAAATTAAGCCATAATTTCAGCATAGTCAGAAGTTGGTTCTGCGTTTAAATGCATAAACCAAATTCTAAAATTTTACAACTAACCTTTACCCATAAAACTTCATATTTTACTTAAAAATGTCATCATGCCCAATTTCTCAAAAAAATAAAATTTTAGCGAACATGAATAATGATCCGTGATACTAAACAGCTTAAACCCGTCTTTCGCTAAAAAATTTCAATTATTCTAAACTTTCAGTCTTACATTCCATTTACTATAAGTTAAATGTCTTTATGAAATTCCTATATTTATACTGCTTCTTTACTACGTATATATAACAGCGGTTTGCATGTCCAAAAACAATAACACTTTAAATAAATATGAACTCATAATATCATGCATGCCTTTTACAAGAGAACTAACAGTTATAACCCAAACAACTTAAAAGAAAAGAAAATATGCTGGAAGCGAAAAGACAACAACACCATAAATTCTAAAAATAATGCCTACAGACTACGCGATGCCTTGCTACGCTGTTGGAGGTCGATCCATTGCTGTGATCCTTGAACGATCGTCGCATGGCGGGTATACACCAAATCTCCTACTGTTAGCACTACTGGTGTCGCTGATGGCTTCAGAATTGCCATCTACCCGAGTAAGGATCTAATAATGGTAGAAGGAACCTTGTACTAAACTTCCTCTCCATGGAGGTTCACCCGTATTATCTAAATACGAGAGTGGCTAGGTGAAAATACAGAAATTAACTCTATGGAGTGCTAATCTTTGATTAACAAACTGAATCAAAAGGGTGCGGGTCCAATTGATAGCGATGCCACCAGTAAAAGCATATATGGTCTTCCGTACCAAGGGATAAATTTGGTCGTAACTTCTTGTCTTAGGTACGATGTTATGCTAAATGTTGTGCACAATCTGACGGGCAGTCAAACGTAGATTATCCATCTTTCAAACATCAACATCCTACGAAAAGTTCTGCTGCAAAATCTTTGAGCAGGTCACTTCAAAATCATCTAAGTCTGCGTCCTTCATGGAGGCCTCAAAAATCTTAGCAAGATCATCATCATTCGGCTCAATCAAGACACCCTTCACTTCCAAATAAATCAAATTGTTGCCTCCATCGAAATTCTGTGCCAACAAGGCATTGAAAAGGAAGATGCAGCATGGGTAACATTCCCGCTCAAAGGTCTTGAAGTAGAGGATCGGTGCAAATGCTATCGCAACGAATAGCCCTTCCATCCCAATAGCGGTGAACCTTCTGCTTATTTTGGTCCAGCTAAGCGGCCTCTTGAGGGTTGACACCATAATGGTGTGAGGAAAAACTGACAGTGTGAAAAGGTATCTTAGGCTAAGAAGTGGTCGAACGGAGGAAATAAAGTTTAGATATGAAGTGGTGGTGGGGCCAAATCTAACGTGCAAAATTATCATAAAGGGGAGGCGAGGCTAGTGCTTCTAGGGAAAAACGGCGTTGCCTATGGAAAGAATGGAAGTGAGAGGCTGTTGCTTGAAAGAGGAGGAGGAGGTTGGAGATTGGGTTAGATTGATTGAGGAAGAAGGAAAGAAAGAATGCAATTAAGGAAATTCGAATGCAACTTTTATAGTCGTGTACTAGGTTCCAGTTGTGCCAAAACTCGTTAAATGGTAGCCTACTCTAGGTTTACCACTAGGTGACCAACTACTAGACGGGCTTCGGGCAGTAATTGAACCTAGATCCAACTAAGGTCAGACTAAATAGTAATAATCGTTTCATGCCATCTCATATGATTCGGCATGGTCCGAAGAATTCCTGTCCTCGTCATGACGGTGTCAAAGCCTACCACTAGTCCCAAGCCATGCTCCAACAATTCATAGTAGTCCTAACAAAACTGTTGCGACCAAAAACAATTCGAGAAAACCGAAAATATTCCAACTGCTATTTCCTGCCTACTTCACACGGAAATGTTTCTTCCAATAGCTAGTGGTACAACAATCCTTCAAACCACATGCCCCAATAAAATTGAATTCTCTATACCTTAAAGAGAGAAGATTTTAAAATCCTCGATTTCATAAACCGAGAAATCACCGAGCTAAATATATGCTCCTTTATACTTATTTTAGAAATAATAGAAACTATTTCATACAAAGCTTCCCATAAAAATCAAACTTTTGTACATTGTTTGTACCAAAAATGGGCACAACACTCTTCAGAAGTTTTTGAAGAGATAAAATGAAGAAATTAAATGGAAAAAGAGGATTATCTAACAAAAACTCCAAAAAACAGATATGAAAATGATAAAAATGCACAGAAACACAAAGATTTAGAGTGGTTCGGCGTATCGCCTACGTCCACTATGAAATTGATCTCTTTATTGATGTTTCTTTGATGATTACAATTGACTGCAGCGGGTTACAACAGTAAATGATGAATTACAGCAGAGAATTTCGTTAACAGCAGCAACAATGGAGTCTAGAACTGGATCCGGCAGAGTCTGGGCGTTTGAGAATTCAAAGAAGAAGAAGATCCCCTTTTCTGTATGTCCTGGGGCTCTATTTATAGGTGTAGGAGGCTGATATTTCGCTTAGATTTCGGGAGACTTCATCTGGCACGTGAGTAGGCCCGCGCGACCAAGCCCGTGAAGTTTCGGCCCGATCCGTGATCGATACGAACGGATTTCGTATCGATCAAGATTGCGTCCGATGGAGTCAAAATTTGGCGTGGACATTCTTTAGCATGCACGTAATCTTCTGTGAAAATTTCATAGCATTTGGACTTGTGGATCTTGAGTTATGATCAATACAAAATGGAGACTTTCGGTTGGCAGCTTCGTTCGACTCGATTATTTCGACTCGATCGTGTTCGAATCGATAGTTGCGCGTGATCAAGTGGTGACATGGCGAGCATTATTCGAATTGACCCACCTTCTTCGCCGAGTTGATCGAGTCGTTCCAGGACTTTTGCCTTGTTTGTATCGAGGCACTTGTCTTGTTCGAATCGATGGGAGGTGACCCTTGTTTCGTATCGATGGAGAACACATGGAATAATTCAACTGCGTGGCCTTGTTCGTATCGATTGGAAATGACTCCAGTCGATCGATACGAAGTTGAAGTGGCCAGATGGATTCGAACACTGGTAGCCAGATTGATACGAATAACCATGATATGGATCGATACGAATAAGGGCTCCTCGATGGATACGAAGTAACCGGTCTTGAAGGATACGAACAGTGATCCACTGATGGATGTGCAGTAGACTCTGGTGATCGATGCGGAGCTGATCGATTCGAAGTAGGCTTTTGTGATCGATGTAGAGCTGATCGATTTGAAGTAGGCTTTTGTGATCGATGCGGAGCTGATCGATTCAAAGTAGGATTTCCCTGATGGATTCGAACTCGATCGATTCGAACAGCGGCCAATCGATGGATTCAAACTCGATCGATTCGAACTCGATCGTTTTGAATAGTGGCTAGTCGAGGGATTCGAACTCGAGACCGTTTTTCATCCAATCTTGCATTGATCATAACTTGAGCATATGAACTCGGATTGACATGAAATTTGGAACGTTGGCTTTCATAGCTTCGCTTGTCATGTCATATCAATTTTAGCTTGATCCGGACTCGGACAAAATTCGTCGATATCCATAGTGAGCCTGCGTATAACCGATCTCCAAGACGAACTGTCATTGGTTTCTAGTCAAGTTCTTGGTACCACGGCCTTGCCAAAAGGCGGGATAACATACATATAAATATTTCAGGGTTTCCAAATACCTTTTCTCTAAAACAAAAATTTCCCAAATCGGAAAACTATTTCCTTACCAAAAATCAAAATTAACCCTTTACTGATATATACATATAAATATTTAAGGATGTCACAAATTAATCTTTTATAAATTAGAAATTTATTAACACGACTAACGTAGTAATATACGTGTATCTTTTAAAATTAAAATTTCAAAACTTTCCCAAAACAAATTTCCAAAATAAATCTTTGGGAAAAGAAATCCTTTGGAAATCCTTTTTCCATAATCTACGACATTTCCAAAATATACTCTATAAATATTCTCTCATAGGTTTTAGACTAAGGAATTGACATTAGTTATCCAAATAAAAATCCGGTTTGCTATTAAAGAGGTGATCAATTAATGCACCCTAGTAAAAACTTGCCTTTGGACAATTGCGACATAAAGAGTCTAATTTCCTGCTTATTTGGAATAGATGTGTGTCCCCGATTGGAACTCATCATCAAAATCCAAAATCACAAGGTAGCTAGATCTCAACCATCAAGTTTAACACCTCTAATCTTTGGGATTTAGCCACATGTCATACTCATTCCCTTCATCAACAACACCTTATGCATCGCCAGCACTCCGTAGGTTACTTCAAAGTCGGAGTGAAAATCTAAACTCTAAGATATTTCCAACCCATAGTTGCTTTTCCCATTCCTTCAGAGTGGAACTACAACTACTTCTATGGTCGAAATTCACAGAATCTAATGTAAAATATAATAATACTAGATAGGAAAGTACGAATACTTCTAAATTTGAACAAAAATCGAAACCCAAGTCCACTAAAGCATAGATCATTGGATTTGATACCCGTAAATAAGCATGAGCATTATCACAGATTGATAGAAATCTAAACTCACAACGGAAACAATAATAGGATAAGAATATTAATTATCACTACTACCTTGGAATTAATGGTATTCCTTGGATAGTAGATTGTCGCTTAAGCATCGAATATGAGAGAAAAGAAGACTTCTCCAAGAACTAAACACATCCAACTCCAATGACCTGTTCCTTTAAATCTATCCTATGGGTTATAATGAGGAGGGGGCCAGAACAACGTTCTGGTGACTGGAAAATCTATAAACTGTCCATAATATAAATTTATACCGATTGGTTTCCATTTAATTGTTATGTCTATTAAGGCTAGCAATTCTAATTTAACCTTACATTACATACACGATTACCAATCTACCTATTCCCAAGGTACAAAATACTGACGAAGCCTTATCAACCATCCAATACTTTCATACCCATTTTCCACTTAATACTTCTAAATATGAAGCGGGCTTCTACTATCACCACATAATACTTTTAAAAGAGAAATAAGCAAACTTTCCATTTTAGTTGACCTCAATTGAGGTAGACTCCGTCATTTATGACCTATTCCCAGGGCGAACTTCTAGCATCGTCATTATTAGTCTATTGGTCTTAACAATAAAGACCTTTGACCACTATCTTTGGCTTATAATTTATTACAGCCATACTACTAACACATCTATCGTTATTAAAGTCTTAGGAATGTGAGAGACTGTACCCAAGCCACTTAATACATTATTAACAAAGACTAGACATGCCTTTGACCATTTAACACTAATTTATATTAGGCCTTCGCCATTTAATACCGACCCCAAGGCAGACTCCTCACAGGTACTATCTAGCTGACATTTCCTGAAAATCTCATTAGGCTGCTTAGGACTTCTTTTATAGGAGAGAGGTGAACCCTAAATCAGTCACTTAGTACCTCAAACTCGAAGCGGACCCTTCTCGAGATTTCCATCACCACTCTTAATTATAAATATGGAATCTTAATAAGTTACATTTTTCGGTAAGGAGGTGAGCCCTAAGATATACACTTTATACCTCAACACCGAAGCAAACCTTCTTAGAGACATCCCTTACCGCTTCTAATTCTAAATTTGGACCATTTAATACTTTCCAAATTGAGAAAGCAAATCCTATCTCTCAAATCGTCATGGGTCCTAGGATTAATGATATCTCACATCAGCAGTAAGTGTACACGACTATAGGTAGTCTCAAAGTGGATGGCAGTTTTTCATCGAGTGACTCTACTGACCTCGCATCACTGACCCACTAAATCCAATTAACCATCCTAAGTCTTTACTTATACTATCTTAGGTTGACATTAGACTTAGCTTACTAATTCCCTTTTTGTTAAGGCAATAAGATTTGCATTAAATACTTATCTACCCATAAATCTCCTTTTAATGATCATAAATGTCAATTTGTGCATAAAATCCTAACAAACATTTCATAAGACATTTATGTATGATTACTAATTTCAAATTAGTAACCTTTTATATCTATTTCATTTTTATCAGTCCCGTTAATCCACTTCTCCCTACTAATTGTAACTCCTAATTCATTTACATTAATTGCCCATTAATTGGAGTTACATTCTTTATTTCACATAATTCCCACACACAACAAGGGAATAAATATTTATATCAAAACCTGCAATAACAGATTTGTAAACAAAATAGAAACCCAAATTATTACATCAATTCAACAGAATGTTTTAAATGATAGGAATTGCAGTCTTAATCCAATATTCTATTCAACTCCTCTTTTACAAAGAAATAGATAAGAAGGAAATTTATGTAGAACAAGTGGCGTAAACTACGAGCAAAATCCATAATCCAAACCCGTATTTTGTTGAAGAATCACAAATTTGAATCAAAGAGGAAGGAGAAGTGGAATAGACTACAATAAAATGATCCCAATAGATTTATGTATATAATTGAGAATCCAATCCTATCCATTAATTCCCATTAATTGCCTATTAATAGGAATTACTAACTTTCCTAATTTCTACCTGTTGGCATCAAAAATTGGCCAACAGCACCCAGTTATGTGAAAACACTAATATCCAGTCACAGATCTCAGATAGTATCTAATGTGGAGAATATAATATGAAGAACAAACAAATTAAAAATGAAAGTAGGTAAAAAAAGACCAGATTTATATTAGTTCGGCTAACTCCGGCCTACGTTCACTCCGGAATAATCATTTTTATTATATTGTAGTTTGTTTACAGTTACAATCCGATATCTAAGAATAAAATTGGCAGAATGTAGCCTAGGTTGAAGATAAAGAGAAGCAGAAAGAAGATCAAGATCCCTTTTCTAATGCTATACCTACTGTATTTATAGGGGAAGACCTAAATATATCTCGCTCAAAGCCCGGATCTGGAACCCTGAAGCCAAAACGAGCCTGACCAGAAAGTTTGGGGCCCACAGAAGACCATAATAGTGATCGGTGCCGATCCCTATTTTGGTGGAATCATGGGGGTGACCCTTTTGTTGGTTCCCGCATGATGTTACCTCCTTGACCTCCAAATTTCATGTCGATCGCACTTATGGATCTTGAGATATCGATCGATCATCGCTGTATTATGTCATGAACAGGGATAAGGGACGATCCTTATGTAGGGATTGGGGCCGATCCCTCCCAGTTGCTCCTTTGGAGTTGCAATCCCAACGGTGGTTCCCCTATGTTGTAATGTGCTTCTTCTCCAAATTTCATGTTGATTGCATTTGTAGATTTTGTGTTATTGACCAATCATTGCTGCAAATTCAACTAAACCGATCCTTATAGAGGGATAGGGGCCGATCCCTTGAAACCTCTCCAAATGCCATGCAATCCCTCACATAGACTCCCTAGGCTCCCATCTTCCTGTTTGCAAAGTTTCACGTCAATCCGTCTTGTGGTTGTTGAGTTATGGAGCGATCATCGTTGAGTTGTCTTGTGTGCATCATGTTTAATCTGATCCCTCTATCCCGATCCTTCCATTCTGATCCCTCTTCTAGAGGAAGTATTAGTTCGATACTTATCCATTCTTTTAGTGCTGCCCATCCGAATCCATTTGACTATAGTCCATAGTTTCAAATATAATCGATCCCCAATCCTGGCAACCATCTCTCCGGGCTTTCTGCCTTGAAGATCATGAAGTCTGTTCTGTTAAATCTGCATATGCACTGCCTTGCCAAAAGACGGGTTAACACTACCTATTCGCTTCCCTAAATGTAATAATAATTAATGAACGTTGCGCATAAAAAATGCACAAATAAACATTGTTCTTCTTTATTAATGCAATAAATACGTATAAACTGTCTAATAAAACTACCTATTCATAACCAAATATATTCTACTTATACATATCTAACTAGTATATGCTTTCATATTTAATTTGCAGGAAATAGATTCCTTAGGAATATTTTTCACTATGATTCCATATATTAGTTTAATATAAAGAGGAAAGATTGACTCCGTTTAAAATTACAAAGAATGGATAATTTGGATATTCCTTGTTAAATCAAACGTCGCTTTTTGAATAAAAAGTGGAAAATGTAAACAAAATTATAAAAATCAAATGGATGTTCTTCCTACAAATTAAACTATGGAAAATCTACGATCTAGCACAAATTGGGCAATAATCCAAAAATTCTATTTTACACCCAAGTACAGATCTAGAATAAAAATATACATCATTCAATAAAATCTTTGAGACTAATTTCCAGATCTAAGTGTAAACATATTTCAAATTAGATCTAAAATAAGAATATGTAGGCAATGGTTTTCTATACTAATTTAAGCCTACAATTCACAAATAAATTAATTTAGGCATAAAAGTCAAACGTATGCCAATGGAATAGATTTAAAATCATAAACAATATATAAAATTTCCCACTCACCTTTTAAAAGCGATTTAAATCTCTAAATCTGAAGTAGAACCTTAAATTCATCTTCGAATCCTTTTTAATCTAAGAAATAAGTATAAAAAGGATATATACATGTATTAGAATTATAGATATAAGAAGAGATTTGGGATTGGGAGACAAAATAGATATGAATATACAAACATATATAAATTACATTAAATACGCGTATAATTGATTCTCTTCTCTTGTCCTTTTTATTAGATTTCTATTCTTCTCCAATTTGTATGAATATGGATATAAATATCTTATTTTTACAATTTAGAAAGATAGTGGAGAAGAAGAAATGGCAGAGCTTCATTTCCCTATTCAAAACAATATGAGAAGAGAACAAGGGTTAGGCCTACATTTATAGGCGCTAGAATCAACCAGAACAGTCAGATCAAAATATATTAAATCCAGATCATTAGGCCTAGGCTGACCCTAGCCGCCACACATGGAGCGGTCGACCACCCCTATCTATGGGTCGATCGCCCCTGGTCAACCACTTATGGTGGTGAGTCGACCTGTGGGCCCAGGTTAATTAATATAAAACGTTAATTAATTCTAATCAAATTATTTTCGTTTCGAATTTTTTTTCGTTCGTAGCTTCTTCATTTGGACACTGATCGCAAAATTCCAAGTATAAAATTTGCTTATAATTTTTTCACAAATGCAATAGTGCAAGTTTCGTGATCAAATTCCTTCATTTGCACAAATTCCAGTTTTGGAGCTATATTATTTAACTAACTAATTAAATAACTAATGCCAAATACGGGGTGTTACACAACATGCTCTAGAAACAAACTTTGAATTTCCAAAAATGACACTTAGCAAACTTAGCCATCAACAAATGGCTTCTTAAAGTATCGATTACGACTCGGAGATTATACTGGCGCCCCTCCTCTATTTTCGAATAGACAAGAATATCATCAATAACGTGAAGAATAAATTTATTAAGAACTTCACGAAATACTCGGTTTGTTAAGTCCACAAAATAAACAGATGCATTAGTTAGCCTAAATGGCTTAACTAACCACTCGTAGAAACTATCTAGAGTTCTAAAAGATGTTAAGGACACACTCCCCACTGCTATCCTTAATTGGTGAAAACCGGTGGCAAGATCGAATTGAGAAAATATCCGAGCACCTTGGAGCTGATCAAAAATGTTATCGATCCTTGGTAAAGGGTATTTATTCTCAATAATCCTTTTATTCAACTCTTGGTAATCTACACATAACCTTAGAGAACTATCTGCCTTCGTGCCAAAAATGATTGGTGATTGTAACATCCCCTATCTTGGGGCCCAAAGCTAAGCGCTACGGATGCTGCAGTCACCTATATTATTAACTTTCGACGACAAAATACAGTAATGTTAATAGTATCCATAATATCAGGAGCACATGAATATGAAACAAAATCGCAAATTTCAAAAACAACTTTTCTGATTACATTTCAAAACATGCGCCATATCCAAATACATAATCCCATATCGTTTCCCAGGTTCAAATCAAAAATATGCCAAGAGCGACATATGAAGATGCCTCCTTGGTTGACCAGAGTACTATATAGTCATAATAGACTTAATACAACACAACAGAATAAAACAAAACAAAACAATTCCTAAATGGCTATCCATCAGCCTTCTGCTCGCCTTCGGAAGCTTTATTCGCCTACCTATTAAAACCTGAAAATCCTCAACCCTCAGCCTACTCAAATCAATTTTAACCACCCGAGAGTTTAAGGGGAAAAACATAAACTTTAAGTCAGACATAAAGCCTGGTGTGAATAGTACTATACATCTCGGTTATTCGATATCAAGTGAGACCACGTCGCTTAGCGGAACGGGTTTCCCATCACTGATATCCTTTCAAAAACATATCTTTTGCAAATCATAATCTTGGAACCAAAACTGGTTAAAACAATAAAGCAATATCATGTATACATACAAATCAAGTAATCAATGGACTATCTGTCCGAACACTATAGTTTTGTTGGGCTAACTACTAACCTTTGGCTGACTCGGGCCCACCAGACAAAATAAACAAATAATCTAACTTTTGTTAGATACTCCTCTTCTGGATGGTCTGTCCCTAACTAACTTCTCCTAGGGTCAACTAATCCTAGTGGTTTTGCGGGCTCACCAATAACCTATCACTACTCTATATATTCCTT
Organism: Allium fistulosum; assembly: GCA_030737815.1. Taxonomy (NCBI): domain Eukaryota; kingdom Viridiplantae; phylum Streptophyta; class Magnoliopsida; order Asparagales; family Amaryllidaceae; genus Allium; species Allium fistulosum. The sequence goes on from CM060901.1 coordinate 1,137,948,889, forward strand.
TATGTGTGCAACATCATTTTAGTCTTACTCGTGACGAAGCCCTACACACTGGAATTTTGGACTTATATTAGCTAGGGCCTACTAGCTAAAGTAAAAGGCGCAACCCCATACCAGTCCCATTTGGTATTTTAATATCCGAGTCATTTTACTTGGGGTAATCTACCCCTAAAATTTTCCTTAAAAACATTTTCTCTCAAATTGATTTAAACCTTTAAATCATACTTAAACAAGGAAAATATACTCTATGCTTCACTCAAATCACCTTGCCATGTTATATATGCTTTACACTAAACTTTGTTGATGAAAACATTTAAAACCTTTGAAAGTACCCCTTTCGAAACCATTGAAAGTCCGCCTTTCGAAACCCTTTTCGAAACAAGTAAATTACTTTGCTTTATAACCTTAGGCCGAAAGGCCAAAACATACCTTTCGAAGCCATTCATATTGAATCTTTCGAAAACATTGAAAACATCCCTTTCGAAAGCTTATAAAACCTTAGACAACACTTTTTCGAAACACTTTAAACCTTCCTTTCGAAACCACTGGAAACCTTCCATTAAAAACCTTTCGAAAACATTGGGGAACCACTCCTTCAAAACCTTTATCTTAAACCTTTCGAAAGCACTAAGTTCTTTTCATAAAATCAAACCTTTCAAAAGCATTTGGGTTCAAGTAAAACATGTGGAACAACCGTTCGAAACCATTTAAAAGCTTTTCTTTCGAAATCTTTTGCGTTTAAGTTTCAATAGTACAAAGTGTCGGAAAACAACTAAGTCAAAAGCACTCTTTTAAAAGCAATTCCCTCAGTAAAGAAGTGACTGTGTCGAAACCAACCCTTCGAAAGCCTTGGAGAAGCGGCTAAGATTTAAAAACAAAGTAACCCTTTCGAAAAAATTTGCTTTGAAAGGTAGGAAGCGGCATCAAGGGGTTTCGACCCCTTCGATATCTTCTTTATAAAACAAAAATCACAACCTCTTTCATTCTTTTAAAACAATTTGACCGAGCCGAAAGCTAACCAAGTCGAAAGCATTCCTTTCGAAAGCAAAGCAGGCGCATTTTCATTTAAAAACAAAGGAAGGCTTCGACCCTGTAACGACCACGACTTTCTCTCCACAGAAAGTCGCATCGTTAATAAGAAAGAAAGGGATAGAAAGAGAAAAGAAGAGAAGAAAGAAAGAAACAACAACAACGATCTCACAGCGGAACGAATAAATTATATTAATAACATAAACTATTACATAGTATACAACAATTTACAGAGTTACACAGCATATACATCACTTACTAGACAGTTATAAACATCTGTCTAGACATTACAACTCAAATACAAGACAAGACACAATCACAGATATCAACACAGCGGAATACTATATCTACGAACGCCGAAGCCTCCTGCTCCATTGCTCCTCCAGAATATTCGTCAAAGCTAAACCTGAATCCCTTGGCTACTCGTAAAAATTTGAGTACCCAAGAGTTTATAAAACAGAAATAAACACTTGGGTCAGACATGGGTCTGGTGTGAGTAACAGGTTAAACTTGCTTAACTTCAAAACCTTTAGAAAGAAAAGATATCACGTAAGACTCCCCACAAATAAACATGGGTAAGTTTTTACCTTACGCTAACCAAAACATTTGATAGGAAATCTGATTTTATTATAATAGGGTCTAGGGTTTTCAAGTAAAATATAGAAATAGCTGAAATGCTTACATCTCACATTCCAACATAGTTGGGCACAACTAATACGTACGACACTTATTGGAGTTTGGATTCCATACAATGGCAGGGCTACTGGGGTATCGCCCGTCACAGTACGTGGCCTAGATCACCGTACCGAGGAGTACGCCCGCTCCCCTGCAACACAAAGCCGGAACCATCCCTTACTGGATAATCCTGTAACGACCCGGCTTTCTTTGCCCAGAAAGACGCATCGTTATGAAGAAAGAAAGGGATAGAAGAAGAAAAGAAAAGAAGAGAGAACAACAACACATCAGAAATCTCACAGCGGAACGAGAAATATATTATCACATAAGATATTACATAGTATCATATACATCAGAGTACACGATTTATACATCACAATATAGACAGTTATAAACTTCTGTCTATTATACAACACAACTACATAAATACGATACATCATACACAGCGGAAACTCTATATATCTACACGCTGAAGCCTCCTGCTCCACAGCTCCTCCAGAATTCGTCAAGACTAACCTGAATCCCCTTGACTACTCATACAAATTTGAGTACCCAAGAGTTTAATAAAACAGAAAATAAACACTTGGGTCAGACATGGGTCTGGTGTGAGTAAACGGTTAGATTGCTTAACTTTGAAAACCTTTGAAAACAAAAGTATCACGTAAGACTCCCCACAAATAAACATGGGTAAGTTTTTACCTTACGCTAACTAAAACATTTGATAGGAAATCCGATTGTATTATAATAGGGTCTAGGGTTTTCAAGTAAAATACAGAAATAGCTGAAATGCTTACATCTCACATTCCAACATAGTTGGGCACAACTAATACGTACGGCACTTATTGGAGTTTGGATTCCATACAATGGCAGGGCTACTGGGGTACCGCCCGTCACAGTACGTGGCCTAGATCACCGTACCGAGGAGTACGCCCGCTCCCCTGCAACACAAAGCCGGAACCATCCCTTACTGGATAATTCCGAACAAGATAATCCCGTAGTTGGCGCGACCAACCACACACTAAGCCGAATAAAAGAAAAGGGACCTCTAGACAGGGATCTATCTTGCTCTCAGTGGGTGCTACCCACGAAGCCTTGCTGCACCTCCCCTGTTTTAGCCATTCCCGGTTGATGAGGCTTGAGGTTACGATTACCTTTAATCAGAACATATCACTTAGAATGCTCATCGTCCGCCTGACGATGTGCTGAAAGCATTCAATCCATACAAGTTCGTTCCGGGTTCGAACGAAACCGAAGGCATTATCTCGTTACACTCGTTTTGGAATCACCCTCAGAGTTAACGACAATAACCCTTGCACTCTGAATCTTCATCTTCACTTGAGATTCACGACCTATCGTTAATTTGGATCGATGTGGTATTCGGGTCTCCAGACCTGGAATACCGGTATACGGAAACCCGATCCCGGTCTCATCGAAATCCAAAACGTATCTTTTAAGTCCAAGTTGTTTAAAGGTTTAAACATTTAAACTTATCTATATTCATACAGATAGATAATTCACAAATCACAATTGATAATCACATTATCAAATAAACAAATGATTCATAACAAAATAGGTAATCCATATCAACATCACAATAGTTAATCTATATTACCATCATAATGCAACCAAGCATTCATATCACACCACATTACTTATCTCATTTCTGAGATTACATCCATTCAAGACAAATCAATGTCATCCATTCTTATATAAGAAATGATTTACTTAATCATAACATAATTAATTTAAAATTGATTTAAATTAACTATCTCTATCTTTAATTAATTTAAAGTGAATTAAATTAATTACTTCATCTCTTAATTAATTTAAAATAAATTAAATTAATTACTTCATTATAAACCTTACTTATATAATCATTAATCAATTATAAATTAATTAATTAATCTTCCTCTAAATTTCCACTTTAATTAATCACCCTGATTAATTATACTTTAATTACATTTAAGTAATTATCTTTAATTAATTTCACAAATTAATTATTCTTAACCAATACAGTAATTAACCTTTAATTACTTCATTAATCAATTAATTATAATTAATTACTTTAATTCTTAATTAATTACAATTAATTAGTTATCATCTGATTAGTTAATCTTAATTAATCAATTCTTAATTACATCATTAATTATAAACTAATGATCCTTAATTATATCTTTAATTATTCTATTAATTACATTAAGTAATTAACCTTAATTAAACCATAATTTATTAATCACCTTTGATTAATATAATCCAGTAATTAACTTCCTTAATTACTTCCATTAATTAATTACTTTTTTTAATTAATTACCTTAACCAATAATTAATTACCTTATTAATTATCCTTAATCCTTTAATTAATTAAATTATTTAATTAATAACACTAAGTAATTAACTCTTAATCACTTTCATTAAATTACTTTCATAAAATAATTATCTTCTAATTACTTATTAAATAACTTCCCTTTATTTAATTACATCCAGTAATTATTCCTTATTTACTTCATCAAGTAATTATACTAAATTAATTATTAAATGATTATCTCTAATTAATTATTAATTAATTAATTTAACCTAATCATTTAAATTTAATTAAATGATTCTTAACTTACTATATTAAAGGTTCTTAATTAAGAAACTATTATCTTAATTAAATCAATTATTTACCAATAACACTTGATAATTAAAATAATTTAATTATCTAAATTTCCTTTTCAAATTTAATTATCTTAAATTAAATCAACATTCTAAATACTTAAGAAAATTCTTATTTTAATTGATTACTAAATCTTAACCATTAAACCTTACTTAAATTAAAATATAAGATTTAGAAATCAATAAATCATTAAACACATTTTAAATTAAACCTTTAAATCTTTAAAACTTTTCCCAAGTTATTAAATATAATTAAATACAAATTTATTTCAAAATCTACTTATTTTATTTTGAAACTTAATATTATAAAATATATAATCTTGTTTAAATTTTTGATTTAACTCAGAAAATATTACAAAACAAAATTTCTTTTGATTTAAAAACAAAACGTTTCTTTTAAAAATCTTTAATGTTTGCTCTAAAAACCAAACCCGAGTAAAACGTTCAGAAACTCGAAGCACTCTCGAGACACTCCACGTTCTTTTCTGCTTCGAGTCAAACTCGAAAAATCCCCGAAGTAAACCCGAGACCTGCTTTCTTTCCCAATCCCATATCTCCAGATGCACGCCAACGTGCACGTTAACGTGCACACCCACGATGATCGGCGGCGATCTCTACGATAGCCTCCGACACATCACCTATGACCACGGCAACCTCACGCGATCCCCAGCTGCCACGCTTCACGCAAGAAACAAAATTTAGACATCGAACCCATCAGTTCGAAACCCACATCGTCAGAAAGTTCGACCACCACGGCAAACCAAGCTTCGAGAAAATCTACCGTCTCCACCCTAGCTTCCTCACGTTCCTCTGAACCTATCCCAACCATCGCGATCGCCTCCGGTTGTCCTTCGTTGCCGCGAAACCAAGATGAACGTCACGAGAAAAACAGGGTCTTAAACCCTAACTTGATCAATTGCGATCAACACACCTAACTATAAATTCTCGAGTGATTTTTCCCGAGATCTCCACCTTCCTCTCCACCTTCGAGTTCACTCACGGCACCCAGATCGTCGCCGTTCACCATGGATCGACCAAAATGCCCAAAACAGAAAATCCCAAAATGCTCTCGAGATACTCATCTAAAAATCTTGATATAGCTATTAAAATTCATGGTTTTCATCCTCGAATTCATTTATGCAAACCAAATCTGTAATTTAATTAGTTGATTTCTGACATAAAAATGTATTCACTGTTATTCATAAAATTTCCAGACAAATAATTTATAGAAAATTCCATAACTTATTTCCAGTAGCGTATTATATGATTTTAAACATCTTTCATTCACAACTAAATGGCTAACAGTGATTAGATGATGAGATGTAGATATTTAAAAAGAAAATCCAACCCTGTAAACATACAGAGCCTATATTCAAACATATACTAGCTATTCACAGGCAACAATACTTGTATACATACATGCATTCATTCAATTCAATATTAAGGTTAACATATGAATTTCATTCATATAGCAAAGTGAAAACAAGATTTAAAACTGTTTTTAAAACTTAAGTTTACTCACCTAAAATCAGAGAACAGAGAAAAGAAATTGTTTCCAGGCTTTGAATTCTTCTTGCATGTTGAAAATAAATCAAGCTTGCTATTGAAATCTGAATTGCATGTTGAAGTTTACATCTTGCATTTGAATTGATGAAGTTGCTTGCCTCTGATTCATTTCCAGATTATCTTTTGCCTTTGATTGAATTTCCAGTTTTATTTCCAGATTTACATCTTCTTTGAATTTGGTTTCCAGGTTTCTATTTTGATTTCAGGTTTTCATTCTTCTTTGAATTTTTAGATTCGAATTATTTTAGTGGAGAAAAGAATAGTTTCAGCTGAAAGTAAAAATATTTCTTCTTTTATATGTTTTAATTTATTTATTTTAATCCTTAAAAGGAAATGTGGACATTTGTCCTTCTTAGATGTTAATTAGCTTACACTTATGCCTATTTTCTTACAAATGTCACTAAACCACCTTAATAAGCTTACAAGTGTTAATCTTGTTTTAATAAATTTATTTAAGTCATTTATGTGTATTTAAGAAATATTTATCTTTTTATAATTAAGCTTTTACATTCCTATATAAATATACAAATGTGAAAAACTATTATTTAAATAACTTATGCTTATATCAAATAAATATAACATATTTATATATGCTTGAGAAATTGAGTTTAACTATATATATATTTTTACAAACCCATTTTGACTTATACTTGAATTTTAAAAGAGAAAAGATTATTAAAACAAATAAACTTCTTAATTTAAACCTTAACCAAAATAAAACTTAAAATATATGTTTATAATAAATAAGAAATTATTCTTGTTATTTAAACCTCAAATATCATTTTCAAAAGTATTAAGTCAAATTACAAATTATATAAATATATTAAAGTTTGAAAATACTTTATTAAATTCAAATTCAATATTCTTTTCATTCCAATATATGCAAATATATATATATATTCTAAATGAAAAGTACTTTTAACATTAGCTTGATAATTATCCTATTGAATTTAATACATAACTTCAAAAATCAATATATATATATATATACATATATATTATAATTTGAAAACTTATCCTTTTATTAAATTAAAGACTCCCTATTTATAATATATATATACCTATATATATACATTATAAATATAAACACTTATATTAGTTTTAGAAAGATAAAACTTTCCAATTTAAAATTGTTAGAAAAGATATAAATAAATATTTCCAATATTTAAAATTTTATTAGCCTTTTTAAAATAAATAAACTTGTCAATCTATAAAATAAATCAACAAATCAATTTAATTATTAATAAAGATTATTAAATTGATATTGCCAAAATTCCGGGATATCACATTCCTTCCCCCTTAAAATAATTTCGTCCTCGAAATTTAAAAGCAAAGATAATTTAATAATCCAGTAAAATTTTAATTTTAAACAGCAACCATACATATCAATCATATTCTAACAACCATAGCAAACAATTTAATCAAACAAATTTAACTATCCAGTCAAAATCTGGATAGAATTTACTCGAGTTTCCCCAAGTATATATATATACCGGGAGACTCGTTCTACAGGATCTAAACTAACTATCTACAATAATCTAGAAGTCCTTCCTTTCTAGATCACAAATCTGAACAAGATATCAGACTAACTCAAAACCATCCCAACTATCCTTCTGAACTGCTGATTCCATTACTCGATGAATCATACACATATTCCTCAGAGATATGTGAAATAAAATGAATTCCAGTTATCCGAACCGGCAACTCAATCCTATAGATCAAAGAACTAATCCTTTTGAGAACACAGAAAAATCTCATAGTACTTCCGGAGCTAACTCTTCAGTCTTACTAAATCTTATATCTCCTTTGATCGGAGAAAACTTAAACAATATCCAAATTTCAACTTCAAAATCCAAATTCCATCAATTCTTAACTGCATAACTCTCCTGATAATCCTGAGTCACTTCATTCTTCTTGATCAGCTTAACTCTTGCTGATGCCTCTTGAAACAAACCAGACCAATATCAAACAAATTTCTGGATTCTATTCAACAAAATGGTTCTTCCAAAAATACACCGAAATACAGAACATAACTCTACTCCACACTCATTAGAGAACTTCGAACTACCTCTCCTATCTGAAATAGTCAAAACAGTTGCACTTGACAACTTTACCTCCAAATCCCGAAAATTTCTTCACACTTAGAGATACACTTGAATTTCCTATAGAAATCCTCTACTCGAAGAAAATTACAACTCTCGGTTGCTTCCACTCTAGAATAGCTGCTATCTTGCTTTCGCTGCACAATTCTGATCTTGAACAGATGAGAATGCCATCGGAGAAACTCGAGCACAAACTTGATCATCCAAAGTTCATCAGACCATAAAATCTTAGCGACTCCATTCCATTTGGTCAGAAACATCTCGCAGAAACTTCTCCAGAAAAACTCGGTGTGATCAATCCCTCTCCAAAGAATTCTGAGCTGCTTCCCAAATTCTTCTCTCGGAGACATCCTTCTACTAAGCTGAACTTCCGGTAACTTCATGAATCAAGTTGATACGAAATCTCAATCTCCAATAATCCCAAGAGAATACTTAAACAATCGCAAGTCACTTTTGTGATCAGCTTGGCCTAATTTCCAAAGATAACTGTTCTCTCTTTACTAATCAGAACAGCTTATATTTGACTAACCAATCCATCGAAGAAATGGATTCACTCTACTGCTTCTGAACTTCACCTTCAGAAAAACTGCTCAGCCAGAAACTTTCTGCCAACATAGAACACTCCGAGCCGCACTGCTGCCATAGACCAAAGACTTCTTACTCCAAAACTCCTCGAGAAACTCGGACTTCAAAGCAAAAAGAAACACCCCACTGGACTCAGCCACAACACCGAAGCAGACACTCTTCCTCAAACTTACTTCAGAAGAAACATCTTCAGAAATGTCCATAGTCACTGCGTCTCACTATACAGCTACTACTTCTTGAAGTTACCAAAATACCATCACTCGCTTCAGCTCATCCAATAGATCTACTCTATTCATCCAACTTCAAAGATAAACTCCGAACTTAAACAGTTTCCTTCGGAGATTGATGAAATCCTTACACCACAACAAAGTTTACTCGAGACGGTATTTGGTCTACAGTCTCGTCAGATACACTTCCAACCTCAACATTCAAACTCTAAATATTGGTAATTGTGTTACACACACTACCATCCTATCTACCCTTATAACTTATATTGGAAAACCCGAATAGGTAACCCAACAAATATGTAGAAATATATATATATTTAAAATGATACTTTTTATATAGAAATTATTTCTGGGTAAAATTATTTCATTTACCTCTTTAAAACAATATTGTGTCCGTTGGCCTGGTTCAAGTGTTTAGAGATCCCTATCAATAACGTTAGCTACTCGTATTGACCAGAATCCATATACCACTCAACCGATCAATTAACACAATATAAAATCATTTTTATATAACTAACAATTACGCGCTCTCAAGATAGACACCACTTCAGAGCCTAGGTATTCACTCAACCTAGTGTTCTGATATTCACTTAACCAAAAGCTTAGGCATTCGCTCAACCTATGCTCTGATACCATATGTAACGACCCGGCTTTCTTTGCCCAGAAAGACGCATCGTTATGAAGAAAGAAAGGGATAGAAGAAGAAAAGAAAAGAAGAGAGAACAACAACACATCAGAAATCTCACAGCGGAACGAGAAATATATTATCACATAAGATATTACATAGTATCATATACATCAGAGTACACGATTTATACATCACAATATAGACAGTTATAAACTTCTGTCTATTATACAACACAACTACATAAATACGATACATCATACACAGCGGAAACTCTATATATCTACACGCTGAAGCCTCCTGCTCCACAACTCCTCCAGAATTCGTCAAGACTAACCTGAATCCCCTTGACTACTCATACAAATTTGAGTACCCAAGAGTTTAATAAAACAGAAAATAAACACTTGGGTCAGACATGGGTCTGGTGTGAGTAAACGGTTAGATTGCTTAACTTTGAAAACCTTTGAAAACAAAAGTATCACGTAAGACTCCCCACAAATAAACATGGGTAAGTTTTTACCTTACGCTAACTAAAACATTTGATAGGAAATCCGATTGTATTATAATAGGGTCTAGGGTTTTCAAGTAAAATACAGAAATAGCTGAAATGCTTACATCTCACATTCCAACATAGTTGGGCACAACTAATACGTACGGCACTTATTGGAGTTTGGATTCCATACAATGGCAGGGCTACTGGGGTACCGCCCGTCACAGTACGTGGCCTAGATCACCGTACCGAGGAGTACGCCCGCTCCCCTGCAACACAAAGCCGGAACCATCCCTTACTGGATAATTCCGAACAAGATAATCCCGTAGTTGGCGCGACCAACCACACACTAAGCCGAATAAAAGAAAAGGGACCTCTAGACAGGGATCTATCTTGCTCTCAGTGGGTGCTACCCACGAAGCCTTGCTGCACCTCCCCTGTTTTAGCCATTCCCGGTTGATGAGGCTTGAGGTTACGATTACCTTTAATCAGAACATATCACTTAGAATGCTCATCGTCCGCCTGACGATGTGCTGAAAGCATTCAATCCATACAAGTTCGTTCCGGGTTCGAACGAAACCGAAGGCATTATCTCGTTACACTCGTTTTGGAATCACCCTCAGAGTTAACGACAATAACCCTTGCACTCTGAATCTTCATCTTCACTTGAGATTCACGACCTATCGTTAATTTGGATCGATGTGGTATTCGGGTCTCCAGACCTGGAATACCGGTATACGGAAACCCGATCCCGGTCTCATCGAAATCCAAAACGTATCTTTTAAGTCCAAGTTGTTTAAAGGTTTAAACATTTAAACTTATCTATATTCATACAGATAGATAATTCACAAATCACAATTGATAATCACATTATCAAATAAACAAATGATTCATAACAAAATAGGTAATCCATATCAACATCACAATAGTTAATCTATATTACCATCATAATGCAACCAAGCATTCATATCACACCACATTACTTATCTCATTTCTGAGATTACATCCATTCAAGACAAATCAATGTCATCCATTCTTATATAAGAAATGATTTACTTAATCATAACATAATTAATTTAAAATTGATTTAAATTAACTATCTCTATCTTTAATTAATTTAAAGTGAATTAAATTAATTACTTCATCTCTTAATTAATTTAAAATAAATTAAATTAATTACTTCATTATAAACCTTACTTATATAATCATTAATCAATTATAAATTAATTAATTAATCTTCCTCTAAATTTCCACTTTAATTAATCACCCTGATTAATTATACTTTAATTACATTTAAGTAATTATCTTTAATTAATTTCACAAATTAATTATTCTTAACCAATACAGTAATTAACCTTTAATTACTTCATTAATCAATTAATTATAATTAATTACTTTAATTCTTAATTAATTACAATTAATTAGTTATCATCTGATTAGTTAATCTTAATTAATCAATTCTTAATTACATCATTAATTATAAACTAATGATCCTTAATTATATCTTTAATTATTCTATTAATTACATTAAGTAATTAACCTTAATTAAACCATAATTTATTAATCACCTTTGATTAATATAATCCAGTAATTAACTTCCTTAATTACTTCCATTAATTAATTACTTTTTTTAATTAATTACCTTAACCAATAATTAATTACCTTATTAATTATCCTTAATCCTTTAATTAATTAAATTATTTAATTAATAACACTAAGTAATTAACTCTTAATCACTTTCATTAAATTACTTTCATAAAATAATTATCTTCTAATTACTTATTAAATAACTTCCCTTTATTTAATTACATCCAGTAATTATTACTTATTTACTTCATCAAGTAATTATACTAAATTAATTATTAAATGATTATCTCTAATTAATTATTAATTAATTAATTTAACCTAATCATTTAAATTTAATTAAATGATTCTTAACTTACTATATTAAAGGTTCTTAATTAAGAAACTATTATCTTAATTAAATCAATTATTTACCAATAACACTTGATAATTAAAATAATTTAATTATCTAAATTTCCTTTTCAAATTTAATTATCTTAAATTAAATCAACATTCTAAATACTTAAGAAAATTCTTATTTTAATTGATTACTAAATCTTAACCATTAAACCTTACTTAAATTAAAATATAAGATTTAGAAATCAATAAATCATTAAACACATTTTAAATTAAACCTTTAAATCTTTAAAACTTTTCCCAAGTTATTAAATATAATTAAATACAAATTTATTTCAAAATCTACTTATTTTATTTTGAAACTTAATATTATAAAATATATAATCTTGTTTAAATTTTTGATTTAACTCAGAAAATATTACAAAACAAAATTTCTTTTGATTTAAAAACAAAACGTTTCTTTTAAAAATCTTTAATGTTTGCTCTAAAAACCAAACCCGAGTAAAACGTTCAGAAACTCGAAGCACTCTCGAGACACTCCACGTTCTTTTCTGCTTCGAGTCAAACTCGAAAAATCCCCGAAGTAAACCCGAGACCTGCTTTCTTTCCCAATCCCATATCTCCAGATGCACGCCAACGTGCACGTTAACGTGCACACCCACGATGATCGGCGGCGATCTCTACGATAGCCTCCGACACATCACCTATGACCACGGCAACCTCACGCGATCCCCAGCTGCCACGCTTCACGCAAGAAACAAAATTTAGACATCGAACCCATCAGTTCGAAACCCACATCGTCAGAAAGTTCGACCACCACGGCAAACCAAGCTTCGAGAAAATCTACCGTCTCCACCCTAGCTTCCTCACGTTCCTCTGAACCTATCCCAACCATCGCGATCGCCTCCGGTTGTCCTTCGTTGCCGCGAAACCAAGATGAACGTCACGAGAAAAACAGGGTCTTAAACCCTAACTTGATCAATTGCGATCAACACACCTAACTATAAATTCTCGAGTGATTTTTCCCGAGATCTCCACCTTCCTCTCCACCTTCGAGTTCACTCACGGCACCCAGATCGTCGCCGTTCACCATGGATCGACCAAAATGCCCAAAACAGAAAATCCCAAAATGCTCTCGAGATACTCATCTAAAAATCTTGATATAGCTATTAAAATTCATGGTTTTCATCCTCGAATTCATTTATGCAAACCAAATCTGTAATTTAATTAGTTGATTTCTGACATAAAAATGTATTCACTGTTATTCATAAAATTTCCAGACAAATAATTTATAGAAAATTCCATAACTTATTTCCAGTAGCGTATTATATGATTTTAAACATCTTTCATTCACAACTAAATGGCTAACAGTGATTAGATGATGAGATGTAGATATTTAAAAAGAAAATCCAACCCTGTAAACATACAGAGCCTATATTCAAACATATACTAGCTATTCACAGGCAACAATACTTGTATACATACATGCATTCATTCAATTCAATATTAAGGTTAACATATGAATTTCATTCATATAGCAAAGTGAAAACAAGATTTAAAACTGTTTTTAAAACTTAAGTTTATCACCTAAAATCAGAGAACAGAGAAAAGAAATTGTTTCCAGGCTCTGAATTCTTCTTGCATGTTGAAAATAAATCAAGCTTGCTATTGAAATCTGAATTGCATGTTGAAGTTTACATCTTGCATTTGAATTGATGAAGTTGCTTGCCTCTGATTCATTTCCAGATTTTCTTTTGCCTTTGATTGAATTTCCAGTTTTATTTCCAGATTTACATCTTCTTTGAATTTGGTTTCCAGGTTTCTATTTTGATTTCAGGTTTTCATTCTTCTTTGAATTTTTAGATTCGAATTATTTTAGTGGAGAAAAGAATAGTTTCAGCTGAAAGTAAAAATATTTCTTCTTTTATATGTTTTAATTTATTTATTTTAATCCTTAAAAGGAAATGTGGACATTTGTCCTTCTTAGATGTTAATTAGCTTACACTTATGCCTATTTTCTTACAAATGTCACTAAACCACCTTAATAAGCTTACAAGTGTTAATCTTGTTTTAATAAATTTATTTAAGTCATTTATGTGTATTTAAGAAATATTTATCTTTTTATAATTAAGCTTTTACATTCCTATATAAATATACAAATGTGAAAAACTATTATTTAAATAACTTATGCTTATATCAAATAAATATAACATATTTATATATGCTTGAGAAATTGAGTTTAACTATATATATATTTTTACAAACCCATTTTGACTTATACTTGAATTTTAAAAGAGAAAAGATTATTAAAACAAATAAACTTCTTAATTTAAACCTTAACCAAAATAAAACTTAAAATATATGTTTATAATAAATAAGAAATTATTCTTGTTATTTAAACCTCAAATATCATTTTCAAAAGTATTAAGTCAAATTACAAATTATATAAATATATTAAAGTTTGAAAATACTTTATTAAATTCAAATTCAATATTCTTTTCATTCCAATATATGCAAATATATATATATATATTCTAAATGAAAAGTACTTTTAACATTAGCTTGATAATTATCCTATTGAATTTAATACATAACTTCAAAAATCAATATATATATATACATATATATTATAATTTGAAAACTTATCCTTTTATTAAATTAAAGACTCCCTATTTATAATATATATATACCTATATATATACATTATAAATATAAACACTTATATTAGTTTTAGAAAGATAAAACTTTCCAATTTAAAATTGTTAGAAAAGATATAAATAAATATTTCCAATATTTAAAATTTTATTAGCCTTTTTAAAATAAATAAACTTGTCAATCTATAAAATAAATCAACAAATCAATTTAATTATTAATAAAGATTATTAAATTGATATTGCCAAAATTCCGGGATATCACAAATCCCGAACAAGACAATCCCGTAGTTGGCGCGACCAACCACACACTAAGCCGAATAAAAGAAAAGGGACCTCTAGACAGGGATCTATCTTGCTCTCAGTGGGTGCTACCCACGAAACCTTGCTGCACCTCCCATGTTTTAGCCATTCCCGGTTGATGAGGCTTGAGGTTACGATTACCTTTAATCAGAACATATCACTTAGAATGCTCATCGTCCGCCTGACGATGTGCTGAAAGCATTCAATCCATACAAGTTCGTTCCGGGTTCGAACGAAACCGAAGGCATTATCTCGTTACACTCGTTTTGGAATCACCCTCAGAGTTAACGACAATAACCCTTGCACTCTGAATCTTCATCTTCACTTGAGATTCACGATCTATCGTTAATTTGGATCGATGTGGTATTCGGGTCTCCAGACCTGGAATTCCGGTATACGGAAACCCGATCCCGGTCTCATCGAAATCCAAAACGTATCTTTTAAGGGCCAAGTTGTTTTAAGGTTAAAACAATTCAATTCTTATCTATATACACAAAGATAGATAATTCAATAGATAATCTACATTATCATCCCAAACAGATAATTTACATTATCATTTCAATTCAACCAAAACATCCATATCACATATCAGTATATATCTCATCAGAGATATCAAACAATGCAAAGCATTCAATATTATTCATCCATCCATAAGTAATGATTTATACCATCTCTAATTAATTTAAAGTGAATTAAACTAATTACCTCATTCTATAAATCCTGCTTACTTAATTATTAATTAAACCAATTAATTAATCATTACTCTAAGTATCCATCTAAATTAATCATTCCTGATTAATTACCCTTTAATTACTTTAAGTAATTAATACTTAATTAATTTCACAAATTAATTATCTTAAACCATTCAGTAATTAATCTTTAATTACTTCATTAATTAATTAACTATATTTAATTACATTAATCCTTAATTAATTACAATTAATTAATTACTTTAATCACTAATTATTTATTAATTAATCTTAATTAACCAATCCTTAATTTCACCATTAATTAATTAATGATCCTTAATTATTCTTAATTGATTATCTTATTTAAATTAATAATTAATTAGTCACATTTATTAATCACCTTTGATTAATCTCATTTAGTAATTAACTATCCTTAATTACTCTTCCATAAATTAATTACTCATTAATTAATTATCTTTTAATTAATCCCTTGATTAATTATACAAAAGTAATTAAATTCAAATTACTTCCATTATTTCATCTCCCTTAATTAATTACATCCAGTAATTACCTTTAATTACTTTCCTAAGTAATTACACTTCACTAATTACATTTAAGTAATTATACTTATCAAATCACTAATTGATTATCTTAAATTAATTTAATTAATTAATTTAAACTTATCAAATTTATTTAATTAATTACCTTAAGTAATTAATTTCTTTAAGTAATTTATACTTAACCAATTTATATTAATTAATTAATCTAATTGATTATCAAAAATTAATCACATTAATTAATTATTTAATAATTCCTAATTAATGATCTCTCATTAATTATTAATCAATTCTTTAATTACTTTCTTTAAGAAATTTAGCTTTAATCAACTATTTATTAATTACAACTTAATAATTTCTTAATTACCAATTAATTTCTAATTACTAAATTAATTGCTTAATTAATCTTTAAATTAAAGTATTAACCTTTAACTACTTTAATTATTATTAACAAAGACTTTAAAATATTTTACTTTAAAATCTTTCTTTTGTTTCATTTTAAATTAAAGATTTAAAATAAATTACAATTTAACTTTAATCAATTTTAAATCAAATTTACAAAATCTTTTTAAATCAAATGTTAAGAACACTTAACATTTAAAAGATTTTAAACCAATTTATTTGAATTCAAAATCCTTTTTAAAATATACTTTTAACAATTTAAATTTGTTAAAACATTATAAATTTTATCAACCTATTTATTTCAAACAAGGATACAATTTTAAATTTGAATCCATACTTCCAAATTAGCTTTAAAACTTTGTTTAAAATATCAGTTTCTAAAATTTTAAACCAAATTTAAAATTTAAAAACAAACAGGCTTAAGACCTGTACCAACTCAAATTACCCGAGCCCACCACTAAACGCTTCGAGTAAAAACTGGAAACCCCTGAGTTTCCCTTCGAGTTTCCCTTCCCCTGTTATTTAAACTTTGTCATGTTAAAAATTTAAAAACAGTTTAGCCCAAACGAGTCTCCCCTGTACGAACCCGAGCCATCACCCAGTTTCCACGAGAATGACTTCGAGTCAAATTCCATCCTTCTTCCCAAACTAAATCACTGATACGCCTGATACACATTCACGTGCACAGGCGAGTCCATCGCCTCCGACCATTGATTCCATCGCTGGCATCTCGTCTACGACCCCCATCCACGATCGCGACCTCCAAAACCACGAACAATCATCGCAGTCGAATTCGAGCATCACTATCCTCACCTGGAACCAGAAGTGCCACCAGAAAAACTCCTCGAACTCGCAACGCCGATCACCAGAGCACCTACGCTTCCAGCCTCACCTTCGCCATCCTCCGGACTTTCGATTTCCAAAACTCGGTGGAACTCGATCCACCCTAGATGCCGTTGTAACCTATATTTCGATCTAGCCTAAAACTAGGTTTACGAACTACAGATGCTTGCCGCTGTCGCCTCGATGATCGAGATCATCTCCATCCATTTTTCCCAACATCCTCGTAGGCCCCTCCACCTCCACTCGAAACCCCGAGCCCCATAGATTCTTAAATCATCTGAATTCGCCAATCATACGAAATTTGAACAAACACGAACTGCTCCTTTATTTCCATTCTAAAAATGGTGATTTAACCTTTAAAAATCATATTGAAGTACAAGAATTCCATTTACACACCGGAATTCGCAAATTATATAGTTCGAATTTTGTCATATTTAAAGTTGGCACTGTTTTCTTGAGTTCCTGAATCATTAAAAATGCATTTTAACTTAAGTAAATCCTAAACTAGAGGTTGGAATAAAACAAACAATGTTCTTCTAAGTCTTAAGTCTAAACGAAGATTAAGTGAAAGAATTTGAATTTAAATCAAGACATAAACAGAGACACTGTAAACAGAAAAGTTATAAACATTCACATGCCTGTATATAATATACTTCAGCAATTATAATCATGCAAACATACTTCACTAACACAGTATTAATAACAGCCATAATGTTCAAACTAACTTATACTTTAAGTTCAATAATGAGGTTATTCACAGATTTGCAAAAGATTTGAAGAACAGAGCTATCACAGGTAACATATATGCACACAAACATATATACATACATGCATAGAGATATACCTAAAATATATTCACAGATAACTTATTTTTAGAGGTAAACATGCAACCAGATTTTATCCTTAAATTTTAAAAGTATTGTTACTCACCTAATTTGAAGAAGACAGAGCTTCCAGATATGTTTTGAAAAGCTTTTGAACTTTTAACTGAGATGTCTTTTGCTTCTTAAACTTTTAACTTGAATGTTTGATTTGGAAACTTGCATTGCTTGCTGGAAACTTGCATGCATGACATGATTTTGTATTGTTGAGATGTTGTTTAAGATTCCAGATTTGCTTGCTTTAAACAGATCCCAGATTTGAAGAAAATAGCTAACAGGTTTGTTTTGAGAAAAGCTGAAGACTTGATTTTGAAATGAGTTACAGGGTATTGAAGAATTTGTTACAGGCTCTTGTTTTGATTGAGGAGAGGTTACAGGTTTTCAGATTTGAAAAGAAGAAATTGCAGTCTTTGTTTGCAGGCTGAAGTCTTTCTTAATGTTTGAAAATGTGAAGATGAAAAGGGAATGAAGATAAAGAAAAAAATGTTTATATAGGCTGAAAATAATTTTCTTAAAATAAAAGAAAATTGAAATTTTAAAAGATGGACACTTGTCTTTCTCATACTCTAATTTTACAACACATGTTATAATGGTTACTTAACATATTAACACTTGTCTTTTATTTAGTTTATATTTATTTTAAATGTAAATAAACCTTTTACTTAATTTATAAATGCTTGTTTATATATATATATAAGTTACTTAAAAGAAAATAAAACTAATTATATATAAATAAAAGCTTACCCATATATATATACAAATCCAAAACTATTTAAATATTACCTCTTTTGAATTTCAAATTAATTTTAAATTCAAATGTAAATTATATTTTAAAATCCAATTTAAAGTAAATTTAAAACAACACATTCAAATTGAAAATAACCATTCAATTTCTTACAAATCTATTCATATCTATAAACAAAACAATACATTATTAATATTGTTTTAGAAGTAACAAATTTGTCAATTTAAAATAATTTATAAAAGAGATTATAGATTACTACTATTATTAAATGAATTAACATCTCATATGTAAATTGTATTTTAAACTTATATATATATTCTTAAACCATATTTATTAAGCAATATAAAATAAACCTTATTATTAACCTTACTTAAAACCATATAGTTATTTTGTTTTAAATAGCTTTGTAAAGCTAATATTTAAATAAATCATAATTTCCAAACTATAAGAATATACATTAGAAATTTAAAACAAGATTTCATTTATTATTTAAATTTCAAATCCAAGCTTATCTATTTACAATATATACATATATATATATACATTATAAATAGAAATCATTTTATTAGTTTTTAAAGGATAAAATTCACTAATTAAATATTCATTTAATTAGATTTTTAAACCAATTCAAATAATTTTATCAAAGATTAACAAATCAATTTAATTATTTAAACAGATTATTAAATTGATATTGCCCCAAATTTCTGGGATATTACAGACCCCTTCGGAACCCCTTTTCGACCCAATACCTTTCGCCTATGTCCAATTCACTACGTATAAAGTCTTTAATACTACGTGCATTAGTTTCGACTGAGATGGAGACGGAAGTACTACGTCGAAAGCTAGGTGCCGAAAGTGGCAAAACAGCGTATATAAGACAAAAAAACTGAATTTTAACTTTAAAAAGTTATTCCTTTCAACTAACCTGCCTCGTTTGTCAAAATATGATTGGTTTCTAATTTCTTTTCAAAAATCTTTCTAAAAGTACTACCAAATTTTCACAGATAAACAATTTAAATTATTTACAAAATGCCCCTTCTCCTTTTATAAATATGTAAAACATTTAAGTCCCATACCTTAAATAATTTTATATACTTATTAAAATACCTAAGAAAATTCTATAAAAATTCCCACAAATCATTTTTAATATGTTTTCTAACATATATAAATTACTAACCCAATATATATATATTTTAGCCGTAATTAATTTTAAACCCAAATAATCATTTTTTCACTAGAAATTTAATAATAAATTCACATTAATTCAGAAAATTATGAAATTCGAAACCCATATCTAAAATAACATTTCTGACCTTATCCTAAAATTGCAAGGTATTTGGATGTCTTTTATTCGGGTTTTCACATTGAAACTTATTATAAAATCAATATGAAATAGCATAAATCATCAACAAGCATATAAATCCATTTTAACAATCATAAACATGGCAAAACCTTTGCAATATAACTCGGATTCAACCTAACCGAAAACAATTAAAACATGAGGTGTAGTTATTATTCACCTTAGCTTTTTGATTAACGATTTGAGATTTGAGAATGGTTTTGATTAATCTTCCTCTTGATTCTTGCTTTATCTTCTACTTGCTTGTCTAATGGTGGCCGGCCTATTTTCTAATATGATTTTGCTTATGAACGTATGAAATGAGAATACATAAGGGTTTAGGGTATAAGGTTATGTCTTATTCCTACTTTGCCCCTATCCTTTTGCCCTTTCTTATTTTCATTTTAGTTCTTTTGTTAACAGGGCACGGCTAACCCTGTTAACACAAATCTCAATTCCCTAATCATTACATTATTTTATTTTATTTAATTAATTAAATATCCTAAATAATGTTACTCAAAATTAGGGTCGTTACAGACTCCCTTCCTTAAAGGATTTTGTCCTCGAAATTATGATAAGGTACACAACAAATCAATCATAAAGGTAAAACATACCATCAAACAAATCAGGATAAATATCTCTAATCCTGTTCTCAATCTCCCAAGTATAGTCTCTCTCATCGCCGCTCCACTGGACTTTAACTAATCTATCTGTCTTGTTTCTTAACCTCGTCTCTTCTCTAGCGACTATACGAACTGGCTTTCTAACTATAGTCAAGTTCAGTTCTACTACTAAGTCATCTAACGTAGTCGGTGCAATAGTAGTCTCGGGATCTCTAATACACATTTACTTAGATGAGAAACATGAAAAACATCGTGGACTTCTGCCAAGCTGTTTGGTAATTCTACTCTATATGCGAGTTTCCCAATCCTCTCTACAATAGGAAATAGTCCTGCGAATCTCGGTTCCAATTTCCCTGATTTCCCGAATCGAATTACACCTTTCATCGGTGATACCTTGACGAAAACATGATCTCCTACCAAGACTTTAAGTCTTTCCGTCTTCTATCTGCATAACTCTTCAGCCTAGACTGAGCTTCCTTCATCCTAGCTCGAATTAACTCAATCTTCTATGTAGTTTCTCTAACTAAATCCGGACCAAGGACCAACCTATCCCCGGTCTCTAACCAACAAACGGGAGATTTGCACGGCCTTCCATACAAAGCTTCAAATGGTGCCATCCTTATACTAGCTTGGTAACCATTGTTATACGAAAACTCGACTAAGTGTAGATGGTCTTCCCATGATCCTGCAAAATCTAGCACACAAGCTCGTAACAAATCTTCCAAGACCTAGTTTACTCTTTCCGTTTGCCCATCGGTCTACCGATGGTAAGCGGTACTCATCTTGAGCTTGGTTCCCAAAATTTCCTGTAGACTTCTCCAGAACTCACCAGTGAATAAGGAATCTCTATAACTTACTATACTACTAGGAATCCTGTGCAGTCTAACTACATTCTTCATAAATAATTTAGCCAAAACAGGTGTCGTCCTGGTCGACTTAACTGGAATGAAATAGGCACTCTTGGTTAATCTATCCACTACGACCCATATACTTTCATTTCCTCTATTAGATCTAGGCAACCCGTCTACAAAGTCCATAAAAATAGAATCCCCCTTCCATACCAGAATATCTAATGGTTGAAATAACCCACTTGGTTTTTAATGTTTGTCTTTTACCTGTTGATAGTTCAAACACTGCTTCACCCATAAGCCTACATCCCTCTTCATACCTTCTTAGAAGAGCTCGTCTTCATGTCCTGATACATTTTAGTTCCTCCCGGATGAATAATGAACTTTGAACGATGGCATTCCTTCAAAACTTCCTTCCTAATGTCTCCCACATTCAAAACACACAACCTTCCTTTCTTCCTCAACCATCCATTCTGGTCAAGACTAAAATCCTTATGTCATCGCCCTCGGTTCTATCCCTTAATTTCCTGATCCGTTCAGCTAATACTGGATCCTCCTTCTATTTAGAAGCAATCTTTTCGATCATCATCGGTCGAACTTCTAAACATATTAACATAACGGTTTCCTTACTAGACCCAGCTTCAGATCTCCACTGTAATCTACATGTCGTCAACGCTTTCAAATCCTTCCACTCAGCTATCATTGCCAACACTGCATTCTGATGCTTTCTACTAAGCGCATCCGCCACCTTGTTTCCTTTTCCTGGTGTGTACTCAATTCCAAAGTCATAAGCAGCTATAAACTCCAACCACCTCTGCTATCTCATATTCAACTCCTTCTAAGAGAATAATACTTCAATGACTTATGATATGTATAGCTCAAATCTTTTTCCCAAAAGGTAATGTCTCCACACCTTCAATGCAAATATCACCACAGCTAATTCCAAATCATGTGTTGGATATCTAACCTTATGTGTTCTAATCTGTCGAGATGAATAGGCAATCACTTTACCTCTTTGCTTTAACATAGCTCCTAACCCTATTCCATAAGCATCTATATATACTACTAAATCATGATTCCCTTCTGGAATAACTAACGCAGGTGCATTAGTCAATAAGTCTTTCAATCTCTGAAATGCTTCTCCACACTTATCTATCTAGACGAAGCTCACATCCTTTCGCGTTACGTTGGTCATCGGTGCTGCTATCCATGAAAAATCCTTTATAAACCTCTGATAATACCCACCCAATCCAAGAAAACTCTTTATCTCAGTCACTGTCTAGGGTCTCTTCCAATTATTCACTACTTCGATCTTAGTCGGATCTACAGACAACCCTTTCTCTGAGACTACATAACCAAGAAACTTCACTTCCTTCTTCCAGAAATGACACTTCGAAAACTTCGTCTTTAACTGATGCTGCCTCAGCGTCTCAAACACCACTCTAAGATGATCTTCAAGCTCCCTTTCATCCTTAGAGTATATCAAAATATCATCCATGAAAACCAACATGAACCTATCCAAGTACTCTTGGAAAATTCGTTACATCAAATCCACAAAGAACGTTGGCGCATTAGTTAGTCCGAACGGAATTACTAACCATTCGTACGATCCATATCTGGTTCTAAACGCCGTCAAAGGAATACTATCCTCTGCTACTCTAAGCTGATGGAATCCTATTGCTAGATCCAACTGGGAAAATACTTTGGCTCCACTCAACTGATCAAACAAATCGTCAATTCTAGGTAACGGATATCGATTCTTTATCATTTTCTCATTCAACTTACGATAATCGATACATAACCTTAACGATCTGTCCAACTTCTTAGCAAACACTACGGCCGCTCCCCAGTGTGAACTGCTTGGTCTAATATAATTCTTTCCTTCCAAATCCACCAACTGCACTTTTAGCTCCCTCATCTCGATAGTTGTCATTCTGCTTGGCGATTTACTCACTGGTTCTGTTCCCAGCAACAAATCTATCCGAAACTCAATAGCTCATTTCGATGGTAATCCTACTACAGGTTCAAAAACATCTGTGAGTTCTCTAACCATGAAAACTCGATTCAACTCATCTTCTACCTCCACCACACCCAACAAAGCATTCACCTCACAACTAGGGTTTTCTGCGATATATATAATCTGATCACTACAGTTAGGGTGTCTAAGTAATATTTTCCTATCGTGGAAAAATATCCTAGCAAAGTATTTACTTAACCAATCCATACCCAAAATAATTCTGAACCCTGCAAAATTGAACACATGCAAACTGCAAACAAAGGTATGACCTAACAAATCAAACTCTAAGTGGTCACACTTCATCCCAAGTGTCGCATACCATCCTACTGCAAACAAAGGAAGTAACTAAATATGAGGGTTCTGGGTTAAGCTTATCTAGCAAACAACGAGATATAAAAGAATGTGATGCACCAGTATCAAACAGAATGCTAACTGACATACCATGAATCATAAGCGTACCACCTAACACAACTTTTCCTTTTTCCTCTGTTGTTGGCCTCGAAGTAGCTGGCTCTAATGCAAACACTTTGCCCCTTCCATCCTTAGCAGGCTCTTTGCACTGGTTCTTGTAATGTCCAATTTGATCGCAGTTGAAGCATCTGATATTCTTCTTCCTAATCACTTTCTTTCCATCTCCAGGGCGATATTCATTTGCAAAATGCCTTTCTTATCACACTTGTAGCAGTCAACTACCGACTTTCCTTTCTTTGCAGCTCCATCCTTCTAAGCCTCTTTCTTATGGAAAAACTTTCTTTTCCGACCCCACCCCACCTGGACTTCCTTCGCCTTATTCCTTTCTAGAAAAGCAAGCATCTCATCGTGCCTCAATGCCATCTCTACAACAACATTACATGGATCCATGATATGATGTAATGTAGCCTTTTCTAGCTAAGGCTTCAATCCCCTAATGAATTTCTCATTCCTTTTAATCATGGTATCAACAGTAGCATAACCATACCTTACTAACTCCTCCCTTGTAACATACTCCAGCAAAGTCATCTCCCCGTGCTCCAACTCAGCAAACTTTCCAAGCAGAGTGGACTTAAAGAATCCCGACATAAACCGCTGCTCGAACCTTTTTTTGAACTCGACCCATGTCATCGTTTCCTCATTAACTCCAATCATCACACTATTCCACCAATACAACGCCGCTCCTTGAAGCCGTCTAGAAGAAAGCCTTCTCTTATGCTCGTCGTTGAGCCCCAAATCTGCAAAGATCCTCTCACAATGCAATAACCAATTTTCTACTTCAATTGCGTCTTCGGTTCCAATGAAGGGCGTTCCTCCTAGCCTAGCATAGTCTCAACTCAAAATAGCATAATTGTTGACCACCGGAGCTCCCTGATTTCCTACTCCAGCATTTCCTCCAACCACTCCAGTAGCAACACCCACTTGCATCATGTTGAAAAAGAACTGATACATAGCTCCAATGTCAACTTGTGGGACTCCAACACCAACATTTCCAGCTTGTGCCTGACCTCGGTTCATTCTCGTATTTGGTCTGGCATTTCCATTTGTGATGGTGCTTCCCCTAAGGTTAACTCTTCCACTTCTAGCGTCCATATCTGCATTCGAGTCTCGTAAGATATAGAAGAATGGCCCAAGAGAGATAGGAGAGTAGAGATATAGTGTATACTTATATATAGCAAATACAAGTACATTACTATAGCGTTATCCCATACCCCGATCTTATTCTAGTTCCTTAGGATAATGTTTTAAAAAATCATTTTAGTTTAAATTTTTTCATAAATCTATGCTCTGATACCAAGTTGTAACATCCCCTATCTTGAGGCCCAAAGCTAAGCGCTACAAATACTGCAGTCATCTATAGTATTAACTTCCGGCGACAAAATACAGTAATGCTAATGGTATCCATAATATCAGGAGCACATGAATATGAAAAAAAATCAAAGATTTCAAAAATAACTTTTTTGATTACATTTCAAAACATGTTTCATATCCAAATACACAATCCTATATCGTTTCCGAGGTTCAGATCAAATATAATTATTACATAAGTACGCCAAGAGCGACATTTGAAGATGCCCCTTGGTCGACCAGAGTACTAAATAGTCATAACAGACTTAATACTACACAGCAGAATAAAATAAAACAAAACAACTCCTAAATAGCTATCCATCAGCCTCTTGCTCGTCTCCGGAAGCTTTACTCGGCAACCTACTAAAACCTGAAAATCTTCAACCCTCAGCCTACTTAAATCAATTTTGAGCATGCGAGAGTTTAAGGGGAAAACATAAACTTCGAGTCAGACATAAAGATTGGTGTGAATAATACTAAACATCTCAGTTATTCGATATTAAGTGAGACCACACCGCTTAGCGGAACGGGTTTCCCCTCACTAATATCCTTTCAAAAACATATCGTTTGCAAATCATAATCCTACAACCAAAACTGGTTAAAACAATAAAGCAATATCATGTATACATATAAATCAGGTAGTCAATGGACTACCTTTCTGAACACTATAGTTTTGTTTGGCTAACTACTAACCTTTGGCTGACTCGGGCCTACCAGACAAAATAAAAATAATAATCTAACTTCTGTTAGATACTCCTCTTCTGGGCAGTCTGTCCCTAACTTACTTCTCCCAAGGTCAACTGATCCTAATGGTTTTGCGGGCTCACCAATAACCTATCTCTACTCTGTATATTCCTTTCTGTGTGTAACATCATTTTAGTCTTACCCGTGACAAAGCCCTACACACTAGAATTTTGGATTTATATTAGCTAGGGGCTACTAGACAAAGTATAGGGCACGACCCCATACCAGTCTCATCTGGTATTCTAATATCTGAGTCATTTTACTTAGGGTAATCTACCCTTAAAATTTTCCTTGAAAACATTGTCTCTCAAATTGATTTAAACCTTTAAAACATACTTAAACAAGGAAAATATACTCTATGCTTTACTCAAATCACCTTGCTATGTTGTATATACTTTACACTAAACTTTGTTGATGAAAACATTCAAAACCTTTTAAAGTACCCCTTTCGAAAGCATTGAAGGTCCCCCTTATGAAACCCCTTTTGAAACAAGTAAACTACTTTGCTTTATAACCTTAGGCCGAAAGGCCAAAACATACCTTTCGAACCCATTCATATTAAACCTTTTGAAAACATTAAAAACATTCCTTTCGAAAGCTTATAAAACCTTAGACATCCCATTTTCAAAACACTTTAAACCTTCCTTTCGAAACCATTGGAAACCTTCTATTTAAAACCTTTCGAAAACATTGGGGAACCACCCCTTCAAAACCTTTATCTTAGACCTTTAGAAAGCACTAAGTCCTTCTCATAAAATCAAACCTTTCGAAAGCATTTGGGCTCAAGTAAAACATGTGGAACAACCTTTCAAAACCATTTTAAACTTTTCCTTTTGAAACCTTTTGGATTTAACTTTCAATATAACAAAGGGTCGTAAAGAAATAAGTCGAAAGCACTCTTTCGAAAGCAATTCCCTAAGTAAAGAAGTCATGGTGTCGAAACCAACCCTTTGAAAGCATTGGAGAAGCGACTAAGATCTAAAAACAAAGTAACCCTTTCGAAACCATTTGCTTCGAAAGGTAGGAAGCGGTAGCAAGGGGTTTCGACCCCTTCGAAATCTTCTTTACAAAATAAAAGGCGCAACCTCTTTCGAAACCATTCTTTTAAAACAACCTGACCCAGCCGAAAGCTAACCAAGTCGAAAGCATTGGTTTCGACTGAGTTGGAGGCGGAAGTACTACATTGAAAGCCAGATGCCGAAAGTGGCGAACACTAATATATGACAAAAAACTGAATTTTAACTTTAAAAAATAATTCTTTTTCAACTATCCTACCTCATTTGTTAAAATACGATTGGTTGCTAATTTATTTTAAAAAATCTTTCTAAAAGTACTGCCAAATTTTCAGAGATAAACAATTTAAATTATTTACAAAATGCCCCTTCTCCTTTTACAAATATATAAAACATTTTAACTCCCAAACCTTAAATAATTTTATTTACTTAATAAACACCTAGGAAAATTCTATAAAAATTCCCATAAATCATTTTTAATTTGGTTTCTAACATATATAAATTTCTGACCCAAAACATATATATTTTAGCCGTAATTAATTTTAGACCCAAGTAATCATTTTCTTAACAAGAAAATTAATAATAAATCCATATTAATTCAGAAAATTATGAAATTTGAAACTCGTCTCTAAAATATTATTTCTGACCTTATTCTAAAATTTCAAGGCATTTGTATGTCATTTAATAGCGTTTTCACATTGAAACTTATCATAAAATCCATATAAAATAGCATAAATCATCAACAAGCATATATATCCATTTTAACAATAAAAAACATGGCAAAACCTTTGCAAAATAATCCGGATTAAACCTAAAACCAAAAATAATTAAAAACATCAGATGCATTTATTATTCATCTTAGCTTTGTAATTAAGGAGTTGAGATTTGAGAATGGTTTTGATTAATCTTCCTCTTGATTCTTTCTTTATCTCTACTTTCTTGTCTAATGGTGGCCGGCCTCTTTTCTAATATGATCTTGCTTATGAACGTATGAAATGAGAATAAATGAGGGTTTAGGGTATAAGGTTATGTCTTATTCCTATTTTTCCCATATCCTTTTACCCTTTCTTATTTTCATTTTAGTTCTTTTTGTTAATAAGGCACGGCTACTCCTATTGACACAAATCTTAATCCCCTAATCATTACATTATTTTATTTTATTTAACTAATTAAATGTCCTAAATAATGTTACTCAAAATTAGGGACATTACAGTGATCCCTAACTCGAGGCACTATATCTTATTAAATCCTTCTGCAACAAGTCGAATGTCTGGCTTTCCAACTCCCTCTTCTCTTTTGGAGCAAACCTTTGAGGGGGTTGTACAATAGGTCCGGTTCTCAAACCAATATGAGACTCCACTTGAGGAGGTCAACCTTGCACTTCGTCAAAAATATCAATGAAATCCTGGATAACATGTATATCACTAAGCTCCTCTTTAGATACTTCGAGCGAATATAGAAAAATACTCATCAACTCATTAGGTTTCTCACAACATATATCTATACCAACATCTCCACTATCTCTAACTCTAACAATTGTTCGATCATGGTCCAAGATCACTCTAAACTTAGATGACCAATTCATTCTAAACAAAACTCCAAAATCCATAAACTCAAGAACAAACAAATCAAAGGGAAAGAAATAATTTCGGTAGGAAATAGGAAAATGGAGACACATAAAGTCAAGATCTGTCGGACACCACATTAGGTTCGACACACAAAGAGGATTGTTTAGAATAACATATTTAAGATTTATCTTTTCATCAGGTCATACGAGGTAGAATTATATGAAGCGCCCGTATCGAATAATACTATTACATGAATATTGAAGATGGATAATGTACCTTGCAACACCTGCTTCCCCTTCTGTCCTAAAGAAGTGGATGGTGTCTCCTCAATAGCAAAATCCTATCCTTACGACCCCTTCTTTAGAAAAGTTCACTCGTTCTTCATGTGCCCTGGTTGGCCCTAGTTAAAACAGGTGAAATTTAGGCAATGGTTTGCAAAGTGGCATACCTTGTTGCATTTGAAATAAAGAATGTTGGCCAAGTCGAGCAACTTCTTCTGCGCTGGAGCCCCACCTCCGAGTTTCTTTCCTGCCCACTGCTTTTTCCCCTTAAAGTACGCTTGAAATTCGACTTGCCTCTAACAGGTATCACTAATAAAGACTTAGCACTAATTGCTAGCACTACTTCCTTCTAGACTTCTTCCTTAATATCAAGAGCTTCAAACCTCAAAGCCATGCTAAAAGGATTAGTGAATGTACCCATAAGATGATTGGTTATTTTTCTCTAAAATTCTAGTCGCATCCCATTCATAAACATTTCATTCTTCTTGAGTGGTGTGTTTATCAATCCTAGTCCAAAACGGGACAAAGCATTATACTTATGCTCATATTGCGCTATCGTCATATCACATTGCTTCAAATCCAAGAAACTATTAAACAACTAAGTCCTTCTTGCTTTACGGATAAGCTACGCTTTAAAAACTTCCATGAACTGATCCCAATAAAACTCTTCCTCTGAAGTATTAGCTATTACATAATCCCACCATCCATTGCCGACTTCTGAAGTTGTCGCGATGCCAATAGCCGTTTCTCCGCATCTTCCAACCGAAGATCTCCAGCTATCCTTTCACACGATCTAAGCTATGTCTACACTCCAAGAAAGTCTTTGGTTCACTAGAACGGTTTCCCGCCCAACATGGTAAAATTCTTGCATGAAGTTGCGAAGTTCATAATAGGCTGAACTTACACTACCACTTCTTTCACCGGATCTACAACTGGCATAGTAGCATTTCTAGGTACCTTGTCATTGGTAGCAGTGCTAATTCCTGATCCTCTCCTTCCTTCTCTTTTTGTATCCATGTTTTGAACAAATAACAAGTATCTTTTGAATACAAGAATATGATTAATATGGTTTAAGGAAACAACACCAAAGGACCTAAAACAAGTTTTTGAAGATAGATATTATTATTATTATTATTTTAAAAATACGCTCTCTCAAGATTAACTCATTCTAAGGCATCACTTACCCCATCTCTAATGAGTTGTACCCCAATCGGGCTAAGGTGTCCGCTCCACCAAAACTCTAATACCAACTGTGACGGCCCACCTTCCTGACCCCTAACAATGACTCTTAACACATCCTTGGTGTCTATATATCATTGCTCTAGCATCAGGAAGATGAGTTGTCATGGGATAAAATAAAAGAATATAACAAAAAATCTCACAATGGAATGGTTAAAAATAATACAACAACAATATAGTATTAAGGTTACTCCTTAACATGGAGTTATCAGAGTTACACAAAAGTACTACTACTATCAGCCTAGGCAGTTATACAACCTGCTTTTACATTTGTTGTTCCAAAATACACACACAATTAGCTTAACAATGGAAATAGATAATTAAATAGATAAGGAGCCTACTGCTCGTCCCTAAAGAAACTTGCTACTCTCAGACTACTCAAATATAATTAAAAGTTTAGGAAAAGAAACAACTCAGGCCAGACAATAAGTCCGGTATGAGTAAAACTCTATACAAAGGGTGGAAATAAACAATAGTATGTAAGACCATGCTACCCAATGCAGAATAGGTTTCCCCTCACAATAACAACATCCAATCACATGTAATGGGTATAAATAATTAAACATCGTGAAGTATGTAAGAAAATTCCTAATGCAATAAAGAAAGAATTAAAGTCAAAGGTTCTGAATCGAAGAAAAGGAAAGGGAAACTTTCCAACAAATGACTTGGAGGGTGCACCCCCTTATCGAAAGTATACCTCTAGACCATATATTTGAGAACTCCGATGGCTCTTAGAAACCTCTAGGCCGGACCCCGCCAATCGTACCAATTATCCGAGTTATTCACATCTTTATGCATATATAACCAAAACCAAATCTAGAGTGGATGTGATAATAATGGGAGCTGGCCAACAAGTTTGGCCCCCAATCGCTCTTTTGGTTTAGTCATTCTCAACAAAGGATAATAATGCTCAAATGAGCAACAAATCGTCTTAAGTTGACGATACAAAAAGAAGAAGGCTGAATTGATAGTCAATACACCAACTATCGGGAATATTTGAAATGATCGTATATGGAACTTAAATCTCATATTCTTATCACCACTTGTCGATTTCAAACATGTACTTTAGGAAAGAAGTTGGGCAAGTGAAGGTAGTGTTACTTCTAAGCATTGCTTGATGACATTTTTAACTTTCGAGATAGGGACGAGTTTCCATACCTCAACATTTAGTGCTAAGAATATGACTAAATCCTCTCCATATAAGCGATATCGGATTATGCATAATCAAATTTGTTATCCTTTCCGTAACTGAATCATACTTTTTAACTTTAAAAACCAAACTTGTGCTGGGTTTCACATTTTAAAAATTAACCTTAAACGACATTATTGAAATCGGTTAATTTACTATAACCATGATTAACTACTTCAATTATCATAATTTGGAATGGTTAATTAACCTTAATCATCAGTATTGGGGTAATTAATCGAATTTGAAATACCATTAGTAAAATGGTTAATTAACTTTAATACATCATTATTAAAATGATTAAAAAACTTTAAAACCTCAACATTTAGTGCTAAGAGTATGACTAAATCCTTTCCATACAAGCGATATCAGAATGCGGAAAATTAAATTTCTTATCCTTTCCGTAACCGAATCATACTTTTTAACTTTAAAAATAAAACTTGTGGTGGGCTTCACATTCAAAAATTAACCTTAAACGACATTATTGAAATTGGTTAATTTACTACAACCATGATTAATTACTTCAGTTATCATAATTTGGAATGGTTAATTAACCTTAATCATCATTACTGGGTGATTAATCAACTTTGGAACATGATTATTAAAATGATTAATTAACCTTAAAACATCATTATTAAAATGATTAATTAACCTTAAAACATCATTATTAAAATAATTAATTAATTTTAAACCATCATTATTAAAATGATTAATTTACCTTAAGACATCATTATTAAAATGATTAATTAATCTTAAGCATCATTAATAAAATGATTAATTAACTTTAATACATCAATATTCAAATGCTTAATTATCCTTACACATCATTAGTTAAAATGATTAATAAATTTTAAACATCATTAATAAAATGATCTTTTAACTTTAAACCCATCATTATTTAAATAATTAATTAACCTTAAACATCATTATTTAAAATGATTAATTAATTTTAAATATTATTAATAAAATGATTAGTTAATGTAAAACACATCATTATTTTGAGTAATTAAGTAACCATGTATAAACCCAAGAGATGGTATTTTTGAAAGTGTTGATATAGCGATGGTCGCTATACGGACACTTTCATATGTCATTTATTTATCCAAGGATCTCATACATAAGCATAAAACATATATACCAAGGCAAATAACATTCACATAACATGGAGAGAGCATCACTTGTAATCATTTACTTAAACTTTTCGACTAATCTCAAGTCATTTACTAACTACTAAAGATGTTATCTTTTTAAAGTGGAAGCCAAGTCAACAATATCATCGTTTTACCATACACATTAAAGAAGTAACCAGCAACCATTATTATCACCAATAACAAACCTTAAAATTTTGGTTTATCAAGGTTAGATTTTACTCACCAAAAGTAACGAAATCAAGTCAAACTAACACCATGCCTTGAACTAACAACCGAACTTCGTTTTTCTTAAAAGTTTGATTTTCGAGGTCCTATATGGGCTAGATGTGCTTGGCCATGGGTAACATAGGCTCGACCTTGGCTTTAAAAGGTGGTTTTGGTTTGTTTTTTGGAATCTAAGTGAAATAGAAAGTAAAAGGAAGTGTTTTAAGTAGTTTTTAAGGGATTTAAAATGAAAAGAAGGGACTTTTCTCACTTAAAAAGATTTTGGAAGCCATGGAAGATCTTGGAAGGCTTGAAAAATAAGATGAGCATTTTGAAAACTAAAATGAGAAATGAGAAAAAACAGGGAATTACTTTTATATAAATTTAATAAGTGAAAGGTTTAAAATACCCTTAATTATTTCAAAGTACTCTACCCTCCACATTTCAATGCCACACTCTACCTTGCTTCACACGCCACCCTCACCCTCTATCCTTTATTCCATCACTTCATACCCTTTTATGATGTGATATTACCTTTTTACATTTTATTTTATTATTTGAAATTTAAAACAAAAGTCCATATTACTTTATTTACTTAAGTAAATATTTTTAAAGCCATTTTAACTCTAACCAATTCATATGTTATTATATAAGTGTGTGTATATGTACTCTCTAGTGTACACAATGTTTTTCGACAAACATTTAGATGATGAAAAGCCGAAAATTTGAAAAATAATTTTCGGTCACATTTTCGACTTTGCTTCGAATTAGTGGAAGGATTGAAATAACCAAGCCCAAGAAGGCCCAAGGCCATGAGCAAATAGGGGATTTTTAAGGCTTGGCCATGACAAAAGCTAGGATGAGGTAGGAAGAATGGGTGCTTGTAAAGTTGAGGTAGGAAGTTGGATGCTTGTGCTTATATTTGGTTTGAAATTAGGTGAGTTATCCCACCGTCTTGCAAATATACGATTGTATATAATTGTTGATTGTCAAAATATAAATGTTAAAAGAGAACAAATGCAAGTTATCACTTTTGGACCCCTCTTCCTTTTGAAAGCAAATGACAACAAATATGTATTATAATCTCTCTTATAAACCCTATAAAACATTTAACTTGACCATGACTTGTTGTTTACATGTTTGATAATGTTGTATGTGAAGTTGAAGTGTGTTGTGAACATTTGAAGTGAAATAGTCTCTATAATTGCACTTTGAAATCCACCTAACTTTAACTTTTGTAATATAATTATTTATGGATGTATCTTGATATAATTTGGTTTGGTTGTTCTCTATACTTCTAGAAGTGTTTTGGATAGCAAAGAATATGTTTGGAAAGTTATGGAAATAATGGAACAAATTTATAAAAGTTTGAAGCGAAATAGTCAGTATGGATGCACTTTGAAATCGCTTTGCGTTCGGCGATTTTTGTGTCAAAATTGGAAGACACACTTTGGGTTCTCTTTGTGATTTTAATAAGTATAATATAAGTATTTACTAATGTAGAAAATTGAAGTTAAAAAAAGGTTTAAAACTAGTATAATAAAGTTGCAAAAGTTAATAGCAAAATAGTCGCTATAATGACACATTTAAATACCCCTTTTTTAGGAAATAATGTTTACTTTTGTAGAGACTTCCTTAAAGGTTTCTTTACTAATACAACCAGTAAATTTTACTTTGTGCTCAATATAAAATTTTTGAAGTTTAAATCATTTAGTAACTAGTTGAACGAAGTGAAAAAAGTTATAGCGAAATAGTCGCTATATAAGTACTTTGGAAAAGTATCTTGTTTTGGAAATTTTTATAAAGTAATTTAAAGATATTCTTAGAGGTTTCTTTTAAGCACCCTAAGTATACTAACTACGGTAAAAAATTTAGGATCAAAAATCAATCATTTAAGTTGTAGCAAAATCACATTAAAAATAGCCCAGAAATTTTGATAACATTTCTAGAACGCCGTCTTTACTTTTGAAACACCTTTAACCTTTGTAAATTGTTTTGGTAGCATTTACAGAAATGTTATGTTTACTATTTGAAACTATAAATTGTGTAAAAGTAATATTTAAATTAATTTTTTTTATAATCACTTCAGAGTTATTTTTCTAACTTATATTAGAGTGTTTTAAAATTGGTTTTATGTTTAAATATATTTTTAATGATTAATTATGAATTTTTAAAGTAAGTGTCTTTTAATTTAAAATGTTTATTTTTTTCCATTTATTTCAAAATTTGTTATTTTTACACAATATTCTATATAGATAATTATAATATATTTTTAAGTAGTTAAAAAGTTTTCTAGCATAATTATAAGTATTTTAAAAGTATATATTCATATATAATTTTTTAAAAGTAAGTAAAGTATTTTATAAATGTAGTAAATAAAGTTTTGAATTTTTAAAACTTAAGTTAAATGTATGGTTTTGAAAAGTTCAATTAAAAGCGTATTACCTTAATTAATAAGTGTGGAATTCTTTGACCTTTAAAAATAATGTTTTAATGTTAATAATAAGTATAAAAATGGTTTTGGGTTGTAGTAAACATTATTTAAGTAACATTTGTTTTTAACCCTTATTAATATTATAGTTAGGAATAAATTAGATATTTAATAATGAATATTTTATAGATAACTATAAGTGAATGATTTTGGGTTTGTAGCGACAATGTTTAAGTAACAATTGTTTTTTACCCCTGTAAATGCAATTAAATCTTTGAACGCAAGTTTTAAAGAAAATAGTTCAGTGTGAAATGGTTTGGGTTTGTAGTGATAAATGTTTAAATAACACTTGTTTTAAACCTTAAGTATATAATTAGACTTTCAATAATGGAATTTTAAACATAGTAACAAGTATGTGATCTTTTATAAAAAGATAGAAAATGTAAAAGTTTAATTTATAAAAAAGAATAGGTTTATAGCAACAATGTTTAAGTAACATTTGTATTTAATCTCTTTAATTATATTTTAAAGTAAGTAAATCTTGTTAATGATTTGTGAATATAGTTATACCATATGAGATAAGTATATGAATACCTTTAAAGTATAGGAAAGGGTATAAGTCAATAGTAAAATACAATATAAGTGAATAGTAGAATAAAGTATATATCATTTAAAAAGGAAATTAATTCTACATAGGAGTCAATTAAATAAGTTAAGTTTTAATTTATAAGAAGTTTAACTAAATAAGTGAAGCTTAATTAATAAAGTAGTTTAATTAATAATGGAGTATAATTAAATAAGTTAAGTTTTAATTTAATAGAATTTTAACTAAATAAGTTAATTTTTAATTAATAAGAAGCTTACTTAAATAAGTGAAGTTTAATTAATAAAGAAGTTTAATTAATGAGTTTAATTAAATAAGTTAAGTTTTAATTTAATAGAAGTTTAATTAAATAAGTTAAGTTTTAATTTATAAGAATTTTAATTAAATAAGAGAAGTTTAGTTAACAAAGGAGTTTTAATTAAAGGAAGAAGTTTTAATTATGACGAAATTTTAATAAATGAGAGAAATTGTATTGGATAAAAGGAATTTTACTAATAAAGAAGTTTTAATTACCAAAAGGGATTAATTAAATAAAAAGGGGATTAAAAGTCATTCATGTGGGTAGATTGTGCTTTGTGTGTGTTAATCGTGCTTTGTGTGTTTCTCATGTATGGAAAATATTTAGCCATGTGCTTAGCGCTAAAAGCCGACGAAGTAGACTTGATTCTATATGTGAGAGTGAAGAATGATGATTCGATGGGCTGTAGAAGCAATAATGCTTTAATCTACCGGGCTTCATTCTTGACCGAGGGATACTAGAAGTTGAAAAGGTCCAAAACGTGACAAGTATACAAGACATAGTTTCCATATGCGATCAATTCATTGTTGTTTAATCCGACCAAATTAACTTAAGAAGTACCAAAAAGCTTCACAGCTTCATATGCTTTGAGAACCCCTGAAGAGGAGCATTCATATGAAACGTGTCAAGCTTTCACTTACTTTTTAAAGAATCAAACTGCGTTAACTGAAAATTTGTCGATTCAATCTTGAAGAGACCAGGATTGATAAGTGTTTTACTTATCGAAAACCACTTCAAGATTGAGATACATGTTCTATCTCTTGGAAGTGGATCTATTTAAGATGTTGGAATTCATTTGGGGATTCGTAATCTGTTCAAGTGATGATGGCTCGCGCGTTGAGATGCTGAATGTGACTCCATCATCAGAGTATGCCTCATGATCTAGGGTTTAGCTAACCCGAGGGGGTATATCAACTTCATATCTAGAGTATGCTTTCAATATGTTGCGCACGGGGAGTAGTTGATACTTGGTTCATGTTGTTCACGAAAGGGTTTGGATGTTAGGACAATTCTGTTTTCCTTATGGTATATTTTATCTAGAGATATACGACGCTAGAAAGGTGTTTTCTGATCCTTGTCATAAGCGATTAGTCTCAGCTTACTGAGGAGGTCGTCGTGGAAAATTCATTATGCGAACGCGCCTTAGCCGTTTTATTTGTATACCTATTGAATATTGTTGTGGTGTGACCAAATTAAGCACCAACAACTAATTTCTTATTTATATTCTTCATCCTAGACACTATCTTATTTATATTCTTCATCCTAGACACTATTTATTTATGTCACCTTATGTACTTATTAGATGGTGGCTCTTTTGAGGGGATAACCATTATGGCATTCTATGTGGTCTCAAAAGTACTGTTATATGCTAGCAATACATTTCTTTAGTTTCTCACATCAGACTTATGTCTGACCCATGGTTTTATTTTTCCCTTATTTCCATGGGTGCTCTTTCAAGTAGTCTGATAAAAACATGTTTTTGTTGATGTTCATTGAGCTGTTGGAGAGGAGTTGGATGTTCACCTACCTTAGTATTCTTATTTCCGTTGTATTTCTTTATATATATATATATATATATTAGCAATTGCAAGGACATGCTATTATAACTATATAGACTGTTGATTGTACTTTGATTAGTAACTCTGAAATGCTATGTATATTAGAGTAACACCGTGTACTATCTTTTGATATTATATGTCCTTCCGTATGTGAGATTATGATGTTTTTGTTCTCCTCTTTGTTGTTCGTTTTCTTTTCTTCTATTTTTCTTTACCCCAATGTTCTACCTTTTTGGCACTTGGATGCTCGGCACGTGAATACCGTGTATGTATTAATGTCGACTTTTAGATGTATAGTTGGATCTGAGTTGAAGCATTGAAAGTGAAACACTATTCAATGGAGAATTCGTCTCCTCGGCTATATAGGATTAGTATCACGGTCAATGGTAGTCAACCAAAATTCAAAATCTCTGGCCAGTGTAGTAAAATTAACGATAAATGCTATTTTTGAACCAGGTACCTTGTTTATGGAATGACTAAGTTGAATGTGAATGATAATGGAATTTTGACCAAAACAAAATTCCATTAGTCCAAATATGATATAATGTTGAAAAAGAGAATTGGTGTACATAATTATTACTATTAGGTACCACTTATAACAGGTAAAATTGGATTTTACCAAAAATATGTCTAAGTAATAAATTCAGCTAAAATGTCACACCACTAGCTATGGTAACATGTGAACGTTAATATTAGAATTGTTCGATATTAATCGCTAACTGAATTTACATCTTTGATTCGCATAACCGAAATAATGAATACTCCTAATAAACCAAACAATTTAATTAACTTATAATCATTACAATTTAATTTAGTTAATATTTATGGAACATTAATTATTAAATTCTCTTTGATGTTTGAATACCACTAGTATTTAATAAAATGCATATACATAAAAAGTTATGCATACGCGCAGTGATATACAATATCGGTAAAATATTTGAATTAGATTTAAATGGAATAGATACTAATTGGGTTTGGAAATAAATTAAGGCAAATTCCCCACATGCAATGGCTGGCCAACAAAGGGGGAGAGGGAGAGTTTTCGAATTTGAAACGAGAAGCTTAAATATAATTAAGGGAAGACACATCACCCCCCACCTCTTTAATAACCTTTTATTGCCTCCTTAATGAGATATCACATTCAATAATTTCTCCTTTCCTCTTATTCTATTCCAACCAAATTTTAGTGGTGTCTCGGGGAAAAAATCCAAAAACAAAAGGTGGTTCTTATCTCTTGATTCCTGCAAAATCCGTAGATTGATTCACCTAAGTTAAGGAGCATCAATTCATCATTTCAAGGTGTGATTTTTTGGCAACATCCCAAGGTAATTATCCAATTTAATTATTTATGTTATTCATGTGTTTGGATTCTATGTGATTTATCTTATGCTTTTATGGTTCATTTTGCAACAAGTAATTCAAACCCTTTTATGTCCATCTCTGTTAAAAGTATGTTAATTATCCTGATTTAATATAGACCTACTTTCTTCTTTATCTCATTTCAAAATATTTTCATTAATATTGATATGAATTAGACCCTCATTCTCCTTTGTTATATTGTTGTGGTCGTTTATATTATTTAGATTTGAATGTTATTATCATGAATAGACATATGTTTGATTTGTCTATTTTTTTTCCATTGCATTGGACGTTTTGTTACTGAAAAAATCCTAATTTTTAAACGAGACATTTTATAATTTTATAATATTTACATTCACAAATGTAGTTAAACTGTTCATGTTAATTAATTAACTTTCACCTTGAAAATTAATTTCTTTTGTTATATGATTGGTATTTTGAATATGAATGTTTTAAATATTATTTTTTGATCTAAAATCCATGAATAGACTTCTGTGTAAATTCTAATTCTTTTATCCCTTTTCTAGCTTTAAAATTTTATGTAAAATCCTAAACTTTAGTTTCTTTTCTAAAGTAAAAGCTTGGTTTAAATGTCAACTTTAAATTCTAACCCATATACATATTAAATTACAGATGTTGACATTAAAATAAATTGTTTTAAATCTAGAACATTAATTGTACTATATATGTATGGAAACATACATGTGTTGCTCTAATTTAAAATCATAAAATGGATCTTGTGTAATAGAGGTAATATTTAATATCAAACCTATTTCTACAAATAAAGGTGTCGAACACCAAGGAAGAATATATCGAAATTCAAGATGTCGAGTGTGAAGAAGGAAAAGAAATCAAGCATTCAGTAAGGGGTATCGAACTTCAAGCAACCCTAGGGAGATGTCAAACCTCTATAATCAAAGGTGTCGAATGTTTAAGAAGAGATGGCAAGTCTCTGAAGGTATCAAATTCCAAGCAGTTGGCAAACCCAGAAGTATCGAACATAAGCACAACAAGAAGGTTATCGAACCTTAACAATCGAAAAGATATCACATTAAGGTATCAAATCACTAGGGATGTCAAACAAGTGTTATTGAGCTTGAGTGGAGGAAGAGAAGGTATCGAGCTTTCAACCATTATATAAGTTGTCGAGCATCTAAGGAGGAAGAGATATCGTATCTTAAATAATTTCTAAAGATGATGAGCATATAACAAGCCCAAAGTGGTATGGAACATTAACATGTACCAAGCTACTATGGTACAAAGGATATCGAACCTGAAGGCAATCAAAGGGAGTTGTTGAACCTCTACAACATAAAGTGCTAATAGAATGAAGAGTAAAGAGGGGTGCCGCATCATTAAGAGATATCGAATACATAGTCACGAAGAGGGTATATCGAAACTCTACGAAACAAGCAATAAATATTGAGCCATTTCAACTATGACTGCTATAAAGCGTCCACAAGCAGCAAGTAGTCTCGAGCTTCACAAGCAGTAAAGGATCTTGAATTTCAAAGGACATAAAGAATATCGAATGTCTACAATTATGAAGGATGTCGCATATCATCAATACAAAGAAGGATTCTGAATGTCACCAATATGAAGAGGGATGTCGGTGTCATCAATATGAAGAAAGATGTCGAATGTAATCAATATAAAGAGGAAATCAAAATTCATTAATATGAAGAAGGATGCCAAATGTCATCAGTATAACAAAGGGTGTCGAATATTAGCAATACAAAGGGATATCAAATATCAGCAATTCATACAACATATCAAAAGACATGTGGCAGCCATACCACCTATTGCCACCCCTATAAATACGGGCCTATTCGATATACTCACGTATTCGATATACTCACATATCAAAAGACACTTTGCAACCATACAACATAGGGAGGAGTGAACTTGAGAATGAACCATTATTCATTTTTAGGTACATTTGGAAACTTTTTCCAATATACTCACCTATTTAATCAAATCAGATAGTTTTATTTTCTTTTGCTTGGTATGTTACTTTCCTCTATTTTATATTCCATGAGCTTATTATAGAGATACTACATAAGTATCAAATACACATATTCGTGTCTAAGATAATTCATTGGTGAATTTAACAAAGTATGTGGAACTATTTTAGCATCATTAGATTTACGATTGCATACATCTGTATGTAACAATCCAAAAGTTCACTAATTCTTATGTCTCTCCCACTGAATGGGTGTTTTACCCTTAATTTGTGACAAAATGAGCGATCCACTATCGAGGGGGGAGCATTCATACATTTCATTCAACACTAAAAAATGGCGCTGCCAACAAGCTTGAGATGTAGTAGTACCCCCCATAAAATACAATAAATAGAATTCCCACCAATCCTAATATCTAGAGTCCATAACGAAGATAAAACTTAAAATAAAATAAAAATAATAAAACTAAGATAGAGTCTAAATATGCTCCAATATCTATAAACCATCCATAAAGAAAACACTGATGAATCCATCCAAGCAAAGATACAATTACATAGAAAAACAAAAAATCAACCATAAGGTTAAATCAACACACATATATGTATATAAATAAACTTTACACACATACACACACATATCATATTAGAATAAGCTTCTAAACAAATCTAGCCATATTCCACTAAAACTAGTTAAGAGATAATAAAAACTACGTAATACAAGAAAAATAAAAGGAACATAAGATAGAACATGGCAAAAGAGAACCTATGAAAAGTGAAAACATTATGCCTTACCGAAGAATAAACTTACATAATTTGAGTTGAAAGACAAATCCAAAACAAAAACATTTTATATCCTAACTAATTTCCTATTACAAACATTGAATAAGAAACTCATTAGCACCTATATTTGCTAAAATTGTACTTATTGTATTATTATTTTTACTATTCTTAGAGATAATTTTTCCTTAACTAAAGTGATACAGAATTCTACCTTTTTAAGTTACTCTTTCAAACTAAGATTATTAACTAATTTATAATAGGGTTTGATATCCAATTAAAATAAAACAAGGAAATTGCATATATTAAATTTTCCATAGGAGTATTAATGTTATTGAATGCTCTTTGATTTCTTTCAAACCAAATATACAAACATATGATAGTAAAAATAGTATATAGTGTAGATCTATGATATCTAGTATAATAAAATCTAATGCTATACCAATATAATTCGCAATTAATATCATTATTAGTTTTATTAATGTCAAAAATATTAAGAATATTTAAGAGGATAAAACTAGTGATATGACACTCAAAATATATTGCAAAATAATTTCCAATTTTATATCATAGAAAATACATTTTTATCAATAAACATGTTCTCATTTTCCAAAAGTTTAATTGTATTTAGTTTCTTACATAAAATTAACCACATATGAAGTTTTGCTTAAGTCGGAGCATTCACTTTCCAAATATATTTAAATATGTTCGACTTTGTTCCCGAGAAATTTATAAATTTATAAAACTAATGAGATGTATAATTTTTACTCTTATACCAATACCAAATTTTATTATCATTTATCACTATCAATATTGCATAAATCTAGTTTAGCACAAAGTAAAGTGAGCCATGATAAAGTGGTTCCAACTGATGTATGATAAAACTAAATAACCATCGAAAGCTCATAGTCTATATGCTTCTGAAACTAAAATGTTTTTGAAACTACAAATATCATAAAGTTATCTAAACTCAACTTTATGAGGAATAACTAATAACCAACAATTATGCCAGAATGAAGTATTATTCCATAAGTGTACTGAATTACTAATTCATAATTTTAAGATATCAAAGCTTTTTGGTCGATTTCCAAAAGTGAGAAATATTATTTGCATTGCTATTGGATATTTGATATGAATTAAATGTACCACCATATAATTGATTCAAGATTATTTCTTTCCATATTAAGTACTCCTTATTTTCATTGAATTTCAATAGCCATTTCCTAGTAAAAACGTGTTTAAATTGTGTAGATTGATAATTCCTGACCCTCTATCTTCTTTAGATTTACATACCATTTCCCAACTAATAAGACTCTTTGAACCACTATTAGAGTTATCCCTACTCCATAAAAAATCTTTACTAAATTTATCTATTATCAATTACTCATTTTGAAAAAAGATAAAATGACATCCAACATGTGGGTAATGTCGATAAAATAGAACTGATAAGAACTATCATAACCGCCCTCTATAAATATTTACCATTCTAGTTGGATAATATTTTGCTAATTTTATCATTTATTATTAACCTATCATTATGTTTAAGTTTAGTTGACCTTATCAAAAATCCTAAATATTCTATAAGAAATTTCCTAATTTTATAGTTCAACGTATAAGCAACTTGACTCTTTATCTTACCTACATCATTTAATACTAAGATGGAACTTTTGTCAAAATTAATCTTTAATCTAGAAATTAGTTCAACACTATATAAACTAAACTATAGTGCTATAGTGTGCCTAGACAGGTTAGAGGTAATGAGCATGGTATCATCCACAATTGGAGAATGGAGATTCCTTTACTTGTAATCTCATTTCCTACATTATTTAAAATCCTGTTACTAGTGACCAGCTTAATAATCATAGCAAAAACATCAACAACAAGATTAAACAAAGTAGGCGACAGAGGGTCACATAGCCTAAGTCCACATGTTGATTGAATCTTATTTCCTAATATGCCATTAACCATAATGCATGAATTACCAATTTTAAGTAAAGACATAATCCGGCCTATCCATCTAACATTGAAATCCCTAGCCAATAATAAATCTTTAAGAAAATTTGAATCAATTGAAATGAAGGCTTTAGCAAAATCTAATTTTAAAAGCGTACAAGTACTGTTGTTTTTACAACAATAATTAATGAATTTTTGAACTACCACTACCCCATTCGTAATATTTCTTCCCTTAATAAATGCAGCTTTTTCATTTTCAGTTAGTCCATTCATTTTAGAGTTAACCTATTAAATAAGACC
Organism: Allium fistulosum; assembly: GCA_030737815.1. NCBI lineage: Eukaryota > Viridiplantae > Streptophyta > Magnoliopsida > Asparagales > Amaryllidaceae > Allium > Allium fistulosum. Next base: position 1,137,993,106 of record CM060901.1, read on the forward strand.
TTGGATATAATTTTTAATGAACAGTTTAATAATGAAATAGGCTTAAAATCTTTTAACTCATTTGCTACTACTTTTTTGTGCAATAAAATTATGCTAGTAGAATTAAGCCTACCCATTTGTAGACAAACATCATAAAATTCATTAAACATTTCAGTTATTCATATTTAAAACGTTCCAAAACTTTTTATAAAAAAAAGTAGGAGATCCATTAAACCAAGTGAATTATCACTAAGCGTATACTTTATAGCCCTCAAAATTCCCTCTTCCGTAAAAGGATCATCTAATCTAACTAAATCAATCCTTGTGTTATCTGAATACAAATCATCATTGTAACGACCTGTAAATTTTAATATTTTTTTTAATAATGTAATTAACTGAATTTTTGTGAAATTTTAAATATTTTAAATTGAAAATAAAAATTTAATATTTGGAATACATCTAATTAAACATAGCAAATGGTAAATTTTCAATTAATAATATTGGAGTTCATTTTCTTGTGTAATTTTTCAATTCAAATCAATTAATAATTGATGATAATAAAATGTTTTCCAAACCTGAATATGTAACAACCCATATTTTTAACAAATATTTTAAAATTTATTATTTGAAAACTTTGATTTTTAAATCATTAAAAATTGAAATATTGGAATTTTCCAATGTATTTTGGATTTTGTTTATATTTTGTTTTCCAAATATAATTAAATATTGATTTTCTGGAAATTTTATATTTTGGTATATTCTCTATTTCATATTTTCTATTTCATTTTTATTTCCTATATTTTTTATTTTCTTATTTTCATTTCTCTACTTTCTATTTTATTTGATTTTGGCTTGGAAATTCAAAAGACTTTGGTTTCTTTGTCTTTAACATATGCCTTTTCATTTTCTAGCCTCTTCATTTTTCCTTCTTAGCCGTGCATTTTCCTTTCCAATAGCCGTACAAAACAGTTGTTCCCATCTCCTTTTCATTTTTATTCTAACAACAAGTTTTATTGTAAGTTTTCATGGCTTCTCCTCTCTTTCTTTCTCCTTTTTCTTTTATTTTCTTTTGTTTTTCTTCCTCCTATGCTCGGCCACTCCACCTATATTTCCGACCACCATCTCTCCACCTCCTCCATGACCGACCATCACCTCTACATCACCTCCTCCAATCATGGCCGTGACCCCTAGATCTAGATCCACCACCAAAACTTGACCAAAACCATCACAAGCCTTCCATTATTACACCACCTCTTCCATTTTGCCTCGGCCACACCCTAAAACTCCACCTTGTTTTGACATGCCGTGACCAAAACCTTTGCCAAGCCGTGCCTTGTTGACCACTTGACCCAAAAACACAACATGGCCGAGCCATTCAGACCTATGGCCGAGCCTATGTGTGAACCAAACCCCCTCTTTTACCTTGACTTTATGAATTCCATGTTGTTACTCACTACTTCTCCACTTCCACAAGCCTTAGCCGTGTGTACTTGATCCATAGCCAAGCCTAGTTATCTCAAAAATGTCATGGCCGAGCCTATGTCCATTGTGGACGAGCACTCTTGTGTTTAAAACATGGTTATGTCATTTTTATTTCACAAATTTTCCATTGTTTTAATTTATTTGTTGTGTTGAAACATATATTTATATTTGTTTTATTTATTTGTTTATAAGATTTGGATTTGGGTGCTACTCCTCTTCGAATCTAGTCGTTCTTTGTCTTGCCTTTTAGTGTTTTCTGTGTGTCTCTACTTCTTAATCTCTAGCTTTAAAAGGTGAGTTTATCACTCTCGAAATTCGTACTTATAAAATTATGAAACGATGACAAGTGAATGTGTAATAATTGATATACTATGTTCATATATGCCTGTGATCTAATTATATGATGTATAGCCTGATTATATACCTGTTACATCACCTGATCTGATATTATATGATATACTGTTTATTTTATTTTTTGTTTCTCACACTGCAAGTTCCCTGTTAGTATAGAATCACTATGGGTTGAAATGATACATACCCGAACGGACTTTAGAATAAGGGAAATTCGTTATGAGCTGAAATGATAGGCTCGAGCGATTTTCATTTGTATTTAACTTGGGATTGCGAGTTTGAAATGATAGAACCCGGATTTTCTTTTAAATTACGGATTGAAATGATATATTATCCGTATCACTTGACCTAGGTTAGAAAATATTATACAGACCCGTGGTTATTTTTATATATTTTCTGAAATTTGTTAAGTATTTTCAAATGTAAAAATATGATATTTTAACTTAAATTTGGGTTTAAATGATTTACAGAAAGCTTTAGTGATTTTTTTGTGAGTTAAAATGTAAAGTAAATAAATGGATAAAATGCACCTTGTATTGTGACTTATTTTGATAATTGGAAAATTTAGTTTCAAATGGAAATTTAAGTTTGACTTATTAAAGAATATCTTATTTATGAAATGGGTATATTTTAATAAGGTGATAAGTTATTGGGTAAAATAAAAGATAAGTGAAGTAGTGTATTTTGACATAATAAATGAATTATTGTTTTAATTGGATATTTATTTATAAAATTTTATTTTATTTAAATCATAGGTTAAAGGATATCAAAATGAAAATTTTTGAAGCGAAAAATATGATTTTATACGTTAAAATGGCTAAAAATTGAAGTTTTAATGTTTTTGGAATTTTATAATAATTCTGGAATTAGTATTGGTAGCACTTCAGAAATGCTGTAGTATTAAGACAGCATTTGCTAAGTGCTATAGTTTCTAAAATATAACTAAGTTCTGAAATAACTAAAGGGCTACTACAGCACTTTGTAAGTGTTGTTGTTGTTGCTGAAGCTAACTAAAATCTGAAGTAATAAAGCTACTGCAACACTTGGTAAGTGCTGTGGTTGCTGAAAGTAAACTATATTCTGAAATAACTAAAGGGCTACAGTAGCACTTGGTAAGTGCTGCTGTTGCTGAACTGAACTGTTTTTGGAACTAATATACCTACTGTAGCACTTTGTAAGTGCTGTTGTTTCTGAAATTGACAATGTTTTGAAATACTACTATATCTACCGTAACACTTTATAAGTGCTGTTGTTCTGAAAATACAATGGTTTGAAATTTTGTAATTAAATGAATGAACTCAGAAAATGCTATAATTTTGGAAATTGAATATAAGATTTGAAAGTATAATGACTTCATATTGAAATGGCTCAAATGAATATATATATTTGGAAATAGAGATGATTTTGTATTTGGTTTTTGAAGTAAAAATGAAATTGTTTGATTTGGTTTTGAAAAGGTGGTTTTTGAAATAGGAGTGATATTTTGATTTTAAAGTGTAAACCTTTTTGAAATTTATAACCACGGGTTATAATAACGGTTGGTTGTTAAAGAGACCGGGATCGGATATGGACATACTCTCTGTCGATACCGAAACCCACTTTAACAACTGTGTACGCTGTGGAGATTCCAGAATGAAGTAGGATGGTGGCGATGATCCTATTGAGGTATATACGTGGACCCGACTCCCGTGAGTTGGCATAAGGTGGCTAAAACATGAGAGATTGACGGGCCAATGAGGTAGCTCCTCTGATCGGACACACTTCTTCGATACCATACTATTACTTTGTGATTGATTGGATGCACCCTTTTGATTTTTGGGAGTGTGGCTCGAGGTGGGCGGTAGTGGCTGCTATGCGTTACCACCAACCCAGATGCATAATTGGTATATCTACCCTGGCATTGCCTAGTTGTGCCGTGTCACCTACCCTAGCGCGCATTATACGAGTTTGTTTTGTACCATACCTATGGAGTGCCCTCTAACGAAGCCCAGTACGGGGGAGATTACGGTACTGTATAGACTATGGGAATATAAAAATGTGTTAAGGTGGAAAATATAAAGCCTCAATGCTACTTTGATAGTTTACTTTACTTTAGACATTATTATAATAGCGTATATTACTACATAGTAGATAGTTTAACGGATCCTTAAAGAATGGGCGATCCCAAGCATTCTTTAAGTTACTTGTGCATTTCTATTACAGTTCACTTGAGTTGGTTTACATTGTATAAGTATGTATGTCCTGACTCGAGTGTTTGTGTTTGCTTTACGCTCGGGTCAGCTTGAGGATTACAGCTTTGGATTCACCTTCTTGAGTTGCTGGAGTTTATTTGTCTATCTAGTTGTCTATTTCCATTTCAGTTATTTCATTCAGCTTTGCTTATGTAATTGTGAACTTATGTATTCAGACTTCTGTTGTATCTGTTTTTCAGACTATGGTATTTTGTATCAGTTTTGAGACTATGTATTGTAGTGGCTTCATGAACCACTATTTATTTTATTTTCCACTGCGAGTTATTCTGATGTTCTATGTCTGTGATTGGTTTTATTTGCTCAAAATTTATTTACAATCTATTGTTTTGTATTATTCAAGTTCGACATGTGTGTCTACCTATGCACTTGGCGGGTGCAGCATGATAGGGGGTTCTCGCATTTGGTTTGGTAGCGAGCGGATGACTCTTACTCCTACATGTCCCTGCGGGGTTGGTGCAGTCAAGATGCTGGCCGTAAAGGAAGAACACAGGTACAGCTGTATGCTACGGTGGGCGTTACCCCACTGATGCGGTTCGTTACATTTGGTATCAGAGCTTTGGTTTTAGGCAAACCTTAGCCTATGGAGCAAAAAACTCATTAGAGATAGGGTAGAAATACCCTAGAATGGGTGAAATCAATCTTAGAATCATTTCTTTGTGAGATAACGTATTTTTAGTGGAAAATAGGCATAAGGACAAATTTTCATAAAATTTTTGGCTGAAGGACAACAAGTTTTATTTTTAGGCTGAAGGACAAACTTTGGAAGATAATTAGGCTGAAGGACAATGCTAATACAACTAGCATTTTGTACAGTGTAAAACTGGATATAATGCTAGTTATAATTAGCATTTTGTACCATGTTTGCACTGTACAAAATGCTAATTATATTTAGCATTTTCCTTCAGCCTAATTTTCTTTCAAAGTTTGTCCTTCAGCCCAAAAATGAAACTTTGTGTCCTTCAGCCTAAATTTTTTTCAAAGTTTGTCCTTTTGCCTAGTTCCCTCGTATTTTTAAGTATAAATGATTTTCAAATGATTTTAAAGGATTTTAAAGATTATTTTGGATATAAAATTTTCTTGTTTTAAAATCTCATTTTTAACTTCATTCTTTTCGAATCCACCTTGTTTATTTGTATTCTTTGATTAGGATTCCCATCTCTAGTTGAATCTTATCTTTGTTTTTCTGTTTTACCTTTGTCCTAAAATTCATTATTTATTTTTTCAGGATGAATCGTAGGAATGCCAGAGGTAGGGGTCGTGGTATTGCCCCAGTTCTCGAGCTTGTTGCACCCATCAGGTTCACTACTCTTTGCAAGGAATTCACTTAGCTTGGTGGTACCAAGTTTACTGGATCTAAGAGCATCGTAGACGCTCAACAGCGGTTGAGGAGTCTTGAGAGGATTTTTACTGGTTTGGAGATTACTGATGCTCAGAAGCGTCAGTTGGTAGCTTGGCAGTTGAAGGAAGCAGCCTTGGATTGGTGGGAGTCTGTTACGGCTAACACTGCTGAGGCTGATATTTCTTGGGATCAGTTTAGGTATCTTCTTCTTGTGTTGTCTTGTGTTCTGTTCAGTTTTTTCTCTTTAAAATCTATCTTAAGCTTATCTATCTTCTTTCCAGGGAGGATTTTGTGGCAAAATGGATGCCCGAAGCCGGGAATCTCAGCTTTATCGTGAGTTTATGGATCTCAAGCAGGGTACCATGTCTTTTTCTGAGTATGAGCGGAAGTTCAATGAACTTTCCAAGTTCGGTCCTAGCCTCATTGACACCCAACTTAAGAAGAATGAGAAGTTCATAGCTGGAGCTCGCCCAAAGTTTTATGATCGTCTCATTTCTCATGTTCATGGCACTTTCACCGAGCTTATGGATATGGCTATTCGTTATGAGAACCCTACTTCTAAGGGTCCTGTTGTTGCTGGTGCTTCTTCATCTTAGTCTTCCTCTGCGAACTCTAAGAAGAGAAAGCCAAATTTCCTCTAGCAGAAGAAGAATTGGCTCAAGAATCCGGGTTTGGGATCTTCTCTTTCTCAGAGGCAGCCTGTCGACCTATCTTCCATTACCTGTTTCAAGTATTATCAGAAGGGACACTATGCAAATAGTTGCCCTACTTCAGTTGGTGCTGCTGTTCCTCCACCTCAGGATACCAGGAACAACCTCTGTCCTGTCTGTCTGCAGCCTGGTCATTTCAAGAAAGATTGTCCTTGGTATCAGAAGGGCAAGCCGTCTGGTATTTTTGTTGTTACCTATGCTTCTTCTCCTGCTCCACCTGCACATGCTCCTGGTCCTAGTGATAATCAAGGTACTCTCCAGGGCACCTTTTCTTTATTTAATCATCCTGTTCGTGTTTTATTTGATACTGGAGCTTTGCATAGTTTTATTTCGGTGGATCTTTGTGATAAGTTTGAGCATCTTCTTTCTCCTGTGTTTGCTGTTGTACCTTTGTGTGTTACTAATCCTATTGGGGGTCCCGTGAACCTTAGTAGGATCTGTAATCAAGTGAAACTCTTCTATTCTGGCCATAAATTTTCTGGTGATTTCTATGTTCTGGGTTCAATGCTTTTGATCTGTTACTTAGAGGTGATTGGCTGAAGAGGCATGATGCGTTTATCTCTTGTAAATCCCGAAATGTTTCTCTTGTTGATGATCGGGGTAATCCTTTGGTGATTCAGTGCCATATGCCTTATAATTATGCTGGTAGCTTTATTTATTCGCTGGATTCTTCTCCTGTCGATCTTGATTCAACCCCAGTGGTTAAGCTCTATCCCGATGTATTTGGTGAAGTTTCTTCTTTACCTCCTAAGCAGGAAATTGATTTCCGTATTGATCTTATTCCGGGAGCTCGACCTGTAGTTCTTCCTCCTAGAAGAATGGCACCCCGTGAGAAGGTTGAGTTGGGAAAGCAAATTGAGGACTTGTTCTCCAAGGGTCTGATCAGACCTAGTCATTCCGAATGGGGAGCAGCTGTGGTTTTTGTCACTAAGTCCGATGGATCTTTGAGGATGTGTGTTGATTATAGGGAGCTGAACAAGCTCACTATGAAAAACAGATATCCAATGCCTCGCATCAATGATATGTTCGATCAGCTTTATGGAGCTACTGTTTTCTCTCAGCTTGATCTTGCCACAGGTTTTCACCAGCTCAGAGTTGTTGAGGAAAGTATTCCCAGGACTGCTTTCCGTACTGAGAATGGTTTCTATGAATGGTTGGTTATGCCTTTTGGTTTGACTAATGCTCCTGCTTTCTTTGTTGATTTGATGAATCGTGTCTTTCGTGATGTTCTTAATAAGTTTGTTCTGGTCTTTGTTGATGATATTCTGGTCTTTTCTAAGACCGAGGAAGATCATGAATCCCATTTGAGCTTTGTTCTGGGAACTCTTAGGAGTCATCAGTTGAAAGCTAAATTCTCCAAATGCCATTTCTGGAAGGATGAAATCCGATTTCTCAGGCATATTGTTTCTGGTAATGGAGTTTCTGTTGATCCAGTTAAGATCGATGCGATCAATGTAAGTCTCTCTTTCCCTTCTTTTTCTCTTTGTCATCCAATTATGCTATCTTTTCTGTTGTCCTTATTTTTTCCTTATTCTATTTCAGGATTGGGAAACTCCTAGAACTCCATCTGATATCCATAGTTCTCTGGGCGTTGCCGGTTATTATCGGAGATTCATTGAGAATTTTGCTCGGATTGCTTCCCCTCTCACTGCTTTGACTCGTAAAAATGCTAAGTTTATATGGAATGATAAGTGTAAGGCTGCATTCAATAAGTTAAAGCACAAGCTTACTTCTGCACCAGTTCTTACCGTTCCAAATGGAAGTGAGGGATTGACGGTATACACTGATGCTTGTCATGAAGGTTTGGGTGCTGTTCTCATGTAGGATGGTAAGGTCATTGCTTATGCCAGTCATCAGTTGAAGACCCATGAAGCCAATTATGCTGCTCATGAATTGGAATTGCTTGCTGTAGTTTTTGCTTTAAAGCTTTGGAGGCACCATCTTCTGGGGACTAAGTTTGAGCTCTTTACCGATCATCAGTCGTTGAGATATATTTTCACCCAGAAGGATTTGAATCAGAGACAAGTTAGGTGGTTGGAGTTCCTTGCTTCTTATGACCTTGATATTAGCTATACCCCTAGGAAAGCTAATGTTGTGGCCGATGCTTTGAGTCGGAAGAAGGCGATGTTGTGTCAGCTTGTTTCTTCTCCTCTCTTGGACCGTATCATGGCTAAGCAGGATGAGGATCGGATGCTTAGGCTTATCAAGGAGAATATTCGTAGTAGGGTTGGTGGTAGTAGTCTTGATGGTAGTGGAGCTCAGATCGATGATAGAGGTATTTTGAGGATTAATAATCGGATTTGTGTCTCGAATGTTGATGGATTGAGACAGGAGTTGCTTCGGGAAAATCATCGATCCAGACTTTCTATTCATCCGGGTGTGATGAAGATGTATCAGGATATGAAGAAGTTGTATTGGTGGAGAGGTATGAGGCGAGATATCTCCATTTTTGTTAGTAGATGTGCGACTTGTCAACAAGTCAAGGACGATCATCAGAAGACCCCTGGTTTGTTGCAGCCCCTTAAGGTTCCCAATTGGAAATGGGAACAAGTTTCTATGGATTTTATTGATGGATTACCGAGGACTAGGAGGGGTAATGAGAGTATTTGGGTTATTATGGATAGATTGACCAAGTCATCTCATTTCATTCCAGTCAAGTCTACCCGTTCTGCTTCTAGCTTGTCTGAGATCTATATGAGGGAGATTGTTCGTCTCCATGGTATTCCTGTCAGTATTGTTTGTGATCATGATCCTATCTTTACCAATCAGTTTTGGAGAGCTTTTCAGGAATCTTTGGGTACTCATTTGAATCTGAGCACTGCTTACCATCCACAGACTAACGGTCAAACAGAAAGAGTGAATCAGATTCTGGAGGATCTTCTTCGTGCTTGTGTTCTTGATTATGGAGGATCTTGGGAAGATTATCTCCATCTTGTCAAATTTACCTATAACAACAGTTATCAGGTATAATCTCAATCTTTTATTTGAATCTTGTCTTAATCCTTTATCTATCTCATTTCATCTTTTTGAATTCAGGCCAGTATTGAAATGTCGCCGTTTGCTGCTCTTTACGGACGACCTTGCAGATCCCCATCTTGCTGGATTGAATCCGGTAATCGTTTGGTTCTTGGTCCCTATATGATTCTTGAGGCTTTGGAGAGAGTTGAGGAGATTTAGAGAAGGATGAGGAGTGCTCCGGATAGGCAGAAAAATTACGCTGATAGGCGTAGGAGGAGTTTAGAGTTTGCTGTTGGCGATCTGGTTTTCCTTAAGGTCTCTCCCTTAAGAAATGTCATTCGTTTTGGTCATAGAGGGAAGCTTGCTCCTAGGTTCATTGGTCCTTTTCGCATTATGGAAAGAGTTGGTTCTTTGGCTTATCGTCTGGATTTGCCCGAGAAATTTTCTGGAGTGCATAATGTATTCCATGTCTTGCATCTTCGTCGGTATCTTCATGATCCATCTCTTATTGTTCAACCTTCCGCTCTAGATAGTTTGGATATTGAGCCTAATCTGACCGTCGAGAGGAAGCCACTTTGTATTGTCGATAGAGGTATGAAGCAGCTAAGAAGGAAATCTATCAATCTGGTCAAAGTACAGTGGAGTACTGATGATCGGGATTGTACCTGGGAAACGGAGGAGAGCATTCGTGCTTCGAATCCGGAATTGTTTGTTTCAGGTACTATTTGCTATTCTTATCCTATATTTCTTTGTTTTTCCTTGTCTCGTTCCTTTTCGAGGACGAAAAGTTTTGAATGGGGGAGAGTGTAACAACCCATATTTTTAACAAATATTTTAAAATTTATTATTTGAAAACTTTGATTTTTAAATCATTAAAAATTGAAATATTGGAATTTTCCAACGTATTTTGGATTTTGTTTATATTTTGTTTTCCAAATATAATTAAATATTGATTTTTTGGAAATTTTATATTTTGGTTTATTCTCTATTTCATATTTTCTATTTTATTTCTATTTCCTATATTTTTCATTTTCTTATTTTCATTTCTCTACTTTCTATTTTATTTATTTTATTTTATTTTGGCTTGGAAATTCAAAAGACTTTGGTTTCTTTGTCTTTAACATATGCCTTTTCATTTTCTAGCCTCTTCATTTCTTTAGCCTCTTCATTTTTCCTTCTTAGCCGTGCATTTTCCTTTCCAATAGCCGTACAAAACAGTTGTTCCCATCTCCTTTTCATTTTTATTCTAACAACAAGTTTTATTGTAAGTTTCCATGGCTTCTCCTCTCTTTCTTTCTCCTTTTTCTTTTATTTTCTTTTGTTTTTCTTCCTCCTATGCTCGACCACTCCACCTATATTTCCGACCAACATCTCTCCACCTCCTCCATAACTGACCATCACCTCTACATCACGCCCTCCAATCATGGCCGTGACCCCTAGATCTAGATCCACCACCAAAACTTGACAAAAACCATCACAAGCCTTCCATTATTACACCACCACTTCCATTTTGCCTCGGCCACACCCTAAAACTCCACCTTGTTTTGACACGCCATGACCAAAACCTTTGCCAAGCCATGCCTTATTGACCACTTGACCCAAACACACAACATGGCCGAGCCATTCAGACCTATGGCCGAGCCTATGTGTGAACCAAACCCCCTCTTTTACCTTGACTTTATGAATTCCATGTTGTAACTCGCCACTTCTCCACTTCCTCAAGCCTTAGCCGTGTGTACTTGATCCATAGCCAAGCATAGTTACCTCAAAATTTCATGGCCGAGCCTATGTCCATTGTGGCCGAGCACTCTTGTGTTTAAAGCATGGTTATGTCATTTTTATTTCACAAATTTTCCATTGTTTTAATTTATTTGTTGTGTTGAAACATATATTTATATTTGTTTATAAGATTTGGATTTGGGTGCTACTCCTCTTCGAATCTAGTCGTGCTTTGTCGTGCCTTTCAGTGTTTGTTGTGTGTCTCTACTTCTTAATCTCTAGCTTTAAAAGGTGAGTTTATCACTCTCGACATTCGTACTTATAAAATTGTGAAACGATGACAAGTGAATGTGTAATAATTGATATACTATGTTCATATATGCCTGTTATCTAATTATATGATGTATAGCCTGATTATATACCTGTTACATCACCTGATCTGATATTATATGCTATACTGTTTATTTTATTTTCTGTTTCTCACACTACAAGTTCCCTGTTAGTATAGAATCACTATGGGTTGAAATGATACATACCCGAACGGACTTTTGAATAAGGGAAATTCGTTATGAGCTGAAATGATAGGCTCGAGCGATTTTCATTTGTATTTGACTTGGGATTGCGGGTTTGAAATGATAGAACCCGGATTTTCTTTTTAATTACGGATTTGAAATGATATATTATCCGTATCACTTGACCTAGGTTAGAAAATATTATATAGACCCATGGTTATTTTTATATATTTTCTGAAATTTATTAAGTATTTTCAAATGTAAAAATTTGATATTTTTAATTAAATTTGGGTTTAAATGATTTACAGAAAGCTTTAGTGATTTTTTTTGTGAGTTAAAAGGTAAAGTAAATAAATGGATAAAATGCACCTTATATTGTGACTTATTTTGATAATTGGAAAATTTAGTTTCAAATGGAAATTTAAGTTTGACTTATTAAAGAATATCTTATTTATGAAATGGGTATATTTTAATAAGGTGATAAGTTATTGGGTAAAATAAAAGATAAGTAAAGTAGTGTATTTTGACATAATAAATGAATTATGGTTTTAATTGGATATTTATTTATAAAATTTTATTTTATTTAAATCATAGGTTAAAGGATATCAAAATGAACATTTTTGAAGCGAAAAATATGATTTTATAAGTTAAAATGGCTAAAAATTGAAGTTTTATTGTTTCTGGAATTTTATAATAAATCTGGAATTAGTATTGGTAGCACTTCAGAAATACTGTAGTATTAAGACAGCATTTGCTAAGTGCTATAGTTTCTGAAATATAACTAAGTTCTGAAATAACTAAAGGGCTACTACAGCACTTTGTAAGTGCTGTTGTTGTTGCTGTAGCTAACTAAAATCTGAAGTAATAAAGCTACTGCAACACTTGGTAAGTGCTGTGGTTGCTGAAAGTAAACTATATTCTGAAATAACTAAAGGGATACAGTAGCACTTGGTAAGTGCTGCTGTTGCTGAACTGAACTGTTTTTGAAACTAATATACCTACTGTAACACTTTGTAAGTGCTGCTGTTTCTGAAATTGAAAATGTTTTGAAATACTACTATATCTACCGTAACACTTTATAAGTGCTGCTGTTCTGAAAATACAATGGTTTGAAATTTTGTAATTAAATGAATGAACTCAGAAAATGCTATAATTTTGGAAATTGAATATATGATTTGATAGTATAATGACTTCATATTTAAATGGCTCAAATGAATATATATATTTGGAAATAGAGATGATATTGTATTTGGTTTTTGAAGTAAAAATGATATTGTTTAATTTGGTTTTGAAAAGGTGGTTTTTGAAATAGGAGTGATATTTTGATTTTAAAGTATAAACCTTTTTGAAATTTATAACCACGAGTTATAATAACGGTTGGTTATTAAAGAGACCGGGATCGGATATGGACATACTCTCTGTCGATACCGAAAACCACTTTAACAACTGTGTATGCGGTGGAGATTCCATAATGAAGTAGGATGGTGGCGATGATCCTATTGAGGTATATACGTGGACCCGACTCCCGTGAGTTGGCATAAGGTGGCTAAAACAGGAGCAATTGACGGGCCAATGAGGTAGCTCCTCTGATCGGACACACTTCTTTGATACCATACTATTACTTTGTGATTGATTGGATGCACCCTTTTGATTTTTGGGAGTGTGGCTCGAGGTGGGCGATAGTGGATGCTATGCGTTACCACCAGCCCGGATGCGTAATTGGTATATCTACCCTGGCATTGCCTAGTTGTGTCGTGTCACCTACCCTAGCGTGCCTTATAAGAGTTTGTTTTGTACCATACCTATGGAGTGCCCTCTAACGACCCCCAGTACGGGGGAGATTACGGTACTGTATAGACTATGGGAATATAAAAATGTATTAAGGTGGAAAATGTAAAGCCTTAACGCTACTTTGATAGTTTACTTTACTTTAGACATTATTATAATAGCGTATATTACTACATAGTAGATAGTTTAACGGATCCTTAAAGAATGGGCGATCCCAAGCATTCTTTAAGTTACTTGTGCATTTCTATTACATTTCACTTGAGTTGGTTTACATTGTATAAGTATGTATGTCCTGACTCGAGTGTTTGCGTTTGCTTTACGCTCGGGTCAGCCTGAGGATTACAGCTTTGGATTCACCTTCTGGAGTTGCTGGAGTTTATCTGTCTATCTAGTTGTCTATTTCCATTTCAGTTATTTCATTCAGCTTTGCTTATGTAATTGTGAACTTATGTATTCCGACTTCTGTTGTATCTGTTTTCAGACTATGTTATTTTGTATATGTTTTGAGACTATGTATTGTAGTGGCTTCATGAACCACTATTTATTTTATTTTCCGCTGCGAGTTATTCTGATGTTCTGTGTTCGTGATTGGTTTTATTTGCTCAAAATTTATTTACAATCTATTGTTTTGTATTATTCAAGTCCGACATGTGTGGTTTTATTTTCGATTTGAATGGTCCAAAATAGTGGGTCGTTACAGAATATTTTTACATAATAAATTTGTAAACCATCTTCTGAGTGAGACGTCATATTTTGTTTCTTCAAATTTGGGCTGTTGTTGCTCCGTTTATCTTATTTCTGGTAGATTAGCAGCATTTTCGGTACTGACTATCGACTTTGATAGGATGGTCGTGCCACTTATATCTGTATACCGTTTTAATCATCTCGTCTTGCTGATCGCTATGGTATATTCACTTCTGTGTTTTGAAGTCCAATACGCGGAGGAATCTGCGAAAAACGATTTCGTATCGGTATGGATTTTAAAATCTTTTGGTTTCCGGACCTTTCATTTTTCCACCGTATAATTCTAACAGCCTTATCATTTATGATTTCTGCACTACAACTGTTGACTATTACTATTCCAACCTGTCCATTTTATATCAGTTGTCATTTCATTTTGGTGTCTCTGCTCTTTTTTATTTACCTCCTTCCATTTTTCATTGCTAAACTAAGAAATATAATAACAGAGCTGCTACTTCTTCTCTACAATAAAATATATATAATAAAAACTTGTCTCCCCCTCACTCTATATCACACGCAAGACCGGCCGCCTCTCCACCACCGCGAGCTTAAGCGCAGTGCCGAACCACCCTCCTGCGCCTACCCCTGACCCCACTTCGGCTTGTCCCCTCCGATCCATCTTGCCAGTTTCTCCTCCGCCTTCTAATCAACCCGCCACCTACCCTTCTTCCATTATTTTGTGCGCAGGTCCCATCAACTTCACCGAGAACGCAACTCGCTACGGCCAAACACAGCACCGACCTTCGTCAATCCTTGCTTGCTTCTCATCTGATGGTTCGGCCCTTCCTTCTTATAAACGTATGTTTATATATACTGTATTTTATTTTATTATGTTATATTATATTATATTCCAGTATATGTTTATATTCTGTTGATTACATGCATATGTTAGCTTACATATAAAGTTGGACTTATTATAACCTGTTTGTTGTATATATTTTATAATATTATATTTTACTTCATTATGTAATAAGTTTGTATGAGTTGGTGAATATAATAATAGTATAATAATAGTGTATGTTTATATGCTAGTTCATAGGTATATTTAAGTATATATTGTCGTCCGTACCAGCCTACATCTAGTTTGAGTAACAGGTATATATTTGGATATGGTTTGCATATGTATTAGTTATATGTGATAGTTAATTTTTGTTTGTTGACTTATGTTTATATATAGTAAGGTATGTATGTCAGATTTTATAAAATCATATAATATGATGGTAAGTATATTTCACATAGTTTAGATTTCAAAAGAAAATTTTATTTTCATATGAAGTATTTTGTTGGCAGTCTGCATATATATAGTTTCAAAATAAGTGGTTTATATAAAAAAAGTTATGTAGTACGTCTGTTCGGATATAGATATAAAGCATTTGTTTATATATTTTATAAGTTATGTAAATATATTAAAATAAATTGTTTATATTGATTTTATAATAAATATTGATATTTGGATTTTCTTTAGGAATATATATATGTGTGTGTGTGTGTTATTTTAAAATTGAGTTTAAAATTTTATATTAAATATTAGATAAGATATATATGGATATAATATTTATTACTGTTTCAGTTATATCAAGATGATTCTGATTCGTTTCCATCAATTCCTAATTATCAGCTTGTCCGTCAAATTCGTGCCCGTATTGATATGCTTTGGAAGTCGTGCTTGTATTTCGTAACTCAATTTCATTGCTTATCCTCTCTAGCCTCGAAAGGTGAGCAATCACTCACGATTAACATTCTTATATTTATTAAATTTGATTTCAATTGAAATGACAATTGAAATATGATGTTGTTAGTTATTTACATTGATATATATATATATGCCATTTCTGTATCTGTTCACCTATGACATCCGACACCATTATCTGTTATTTATCACTAATGATATATGCATGTTACTGATTGTTATATTATTATCATACCTGTTATCACTCTGCAAGTTCCTGTTAGTATAGAATTCACTATGGGTGGAAATGATACATACCCGAACGATCTGTAGAATAGGAGAAAATCGTTATGGGTTGAAATGAAAAACCCAAGCGATTTTCATTGACATTGAATTTGGGATGCGGGTTGAAAAGATATATACCCGTATATATTTAAATTACGGATTGAAATGATAAATATCCGTATCACTTGACCATAGGGTAAAAAAATTTATACAGACACCGTTGGTCTATATATAAATATTTTGAAAATGATTTCTATGGTTTTGAAAAGAAATATATGGTTTTAATAAATATTGATTTTAAAGTTTTATTAAAGTTGATTTAATAAAGTTAATATATAATATGTTAAGTATTTATTTAAATTTATATTTTCAAATATAGAGTTTGAAATGATTCGGGTTGAAAAGATAAATTTGAATTTGATTTGAAATTATATTTATTTAAGAATTTTACTTAAATAAGTTTGATTTGAAATTTATTAAATTTGAAATTTTAAAGACATGTTTATAACTTGAAATTGATTAAAAGTGACTTAAATGAATATTTCAAATTTATATAAATTTAAATGGGATATTTTGTTTATTTAAATTTGTAAATTGAAGCTGTATTTAGATGTTATTGAAATGATTAAGTAAATATTCCAAAACTAAATAATAGTAAAGTGAATATATATATATATATATATGAAATTATCAAATTTAGTTTTGAAATATTGAATATATAAATCTTTGAAATATATTGAAATTGGAATGGATTATTGTGTGGTTCAAATTTGTATTTGAAATCGATATAATTTAAATGGTTTATTGAGAAACTGAATTGAGTTGAAATTTATGAATTGAGAATTAATTAAAAAAAATTGAAATTTTGGAATCGAGTTGATTTGAGTCGATTTGTGAAATTTGAGGAAGCTATTTTATTATATAAAGTAATTTTAAACTATATCTAAAACTATTTATATTTTTCTTTATAAATTATTTTAATATAAACTATATTAAATAAAATCATTCTCAATATAAATTATTTTATTATAAACTATTTTAACTTATAACTATTTTATATGAACTATTTTTATTTTATAAACTATTTTATTATATTTACTAATTTTATATCTAAACTGTTTAAGAGGAAAGTGTTATGGATTCCAAAATGCTATGGTTTCAAAGCTATGGTTTCAAAGTGTTATGAATTTCAAGGTTTTGATTTCCAAAGTGTTTTGATTTTAAAAGACTATGATTTTGAAAGTGTTATATAACTCTGAAAGTACTATGATTTTGGAAGTGAATACATTTGAAATGAAAATGATATAGTACTGATTTGGTTTTTGAAATGGAAATGATAATTAGGTTTTTGAAGTATAAACTATCTTGAAATGACCGTGGTGTTATAATAACGATTGGTTGTTAAAGAGACCGGGATCGAATATGGGCATACTCTCTGTCGATACCGAAAACCACTTTAACAACTGTGTATGCGGTGGAGATTCCAGAATGAAGTAGGATGGTGGCGACGATTCTATATGAGGTATATACGTGGACCCGACTCCCGTGAGTTGGCATAAGGTGGCTAAAATAGGAGCAATTGACGGGCTAATGAGGTAGCTCCTCTGATCGGACACATTCCATCGTATGTCATTCTATTACTTTGTGATTGATTTGGTTCACACCCTTGATTCAGGAGTGTGGCTCGAGGTGGGCGATTGATGCGGCTCTGCGTTACCACCGGCCCGGAAGTGTAATTGTATATCTACCCTGGCATTGCCTAGTTGTGCCGTGTCACCTACACTAGCGTGCTTTACTATGAGTTTGATTTATGTCGTGCCTATGGAGTATCCTCTGGTAGCTCCAGTTTACGGGGTATTATGGTACTGTATAGACTATTGGCACTATAAAATGTGTTAAGGGGGATATGGGTAACGCCTTAACGCTATTTTAATAGTTTACTTTACTTTAGACATATTATAATAGCGTATATTACTACATAGTAGATAGTTTAACGGATCCTTAGAGGATGGTTATCCCAGACATCCTTTGAGTTACTTGTATTTCAGTTGATATTTCACTTGAGTTGGATTTATTAATATAAGAATTTAAATCCTGACTCGAGTGTTTTGTGTTTTTTTGCTTTACGCTCGGGTCAGACCAAGTGATACAGCATTTGAGACTCACCTTTGGAGTTGGAGCTTTGCTTGGAGATCAATCTATCGATTCTGCTTTCAGTTATTCAGTTGATTCCAGTGATGTATTCAGATCATGTATTTGACTATTGTATTGAGGCATCTATGTATTCGTGACTTCTGATGTATCTTGTTTAACTCTGTTATATATATAGTAGCTTCATGAACTACTATTCTTTTGTTTCCGCTGCATTATTGTTATATTACTCTTTGTCTGTGATTCTGTGATTATTTATTTACTGTATATATGCTGAGTTTTGCCAAATATAAATTAACAATCTGATATTTTGAGCAATTCAAGTCCGACATGTGCGGATGCGAATGGTTGAAAATTTCAGGTCGTTACAATCACAATTAGCCCTAATCCTATGTTTTTTCTTAGTTATAGGGTCTTTGCCCTTAATTGTTTGAGATATAATTCACAAATACCATAAAATTCATAATCATATGATTAAAGAATTATTTCTCAAAAACCGTAGCTTAGTCCATAGTTCTAAAATAATTGTAAAAATTCCAGATACTTCTGTATTTTCTAATGCAACCCGTTTGTTATGAAAACAAACACCATTATTATTGTTGTAACCTATAATGATTATTCATAATATTCATATTGGAATAAAACTATGTCTATGTTTAGCCAGTACTGAAAATAATAATTATTTTATAAATAATATTTGGTATGTTTATGAAAATTATTTTTGTAACTTGATGCATCTGCTAAGAAGCATTTCATGATGTGCTCTCACTATTTCCGCTATTATAATAATAGCATAGGAAATATAATGCTTCGTTCAACCACTTATTATGAAATTTTATTTCATACACTGCAACTAGTTTACAATAGACAATTTTAGATCAACTATCTTGAACTTGAAGAAATAATCTCATAGAAATGATTTTCTATATGAAAATACATTTTAGCATAGAAATGGTATTTCTTGCAAAGTATCTGTTATTATTTTATACAATTCACGTTTTTGATGTTTTTACATAAAGTGGAAGTGACCATTCATTATTGTCTTCATCCCACTATAACAATCACTCTATGATTGGCGTTTTAAAAATGCTATTATGGGCCTTTTTATGAATGATGTAAAAGGATCTGTTATAATATGCCAGGGACTTATTATAGCACATTCAAAAACGTGGAAATTAGCCACAAGGGCCTCTTTAGCAAGTGCAATTATTTTCTAGGACACACAGCTGAAATAATTACTTTTAAGGACAAAATGCAAAATAATTAGTTTCTAAGACCTAAAAACATATGAAATTATGTCCTTGAAAGTAATTGGACTGCTGACTTTGTCTTTAAAAGTAATTATTCTGCTGACTTTGGCCTTGAAATTAATTTCTGTGGATGTGTGTCCTAGAAACTAATTGGACTGCAAAGTTTGTCCTTCTAGTGAAATGCCCCTTCAAAAACTCTATCACAAGTTATTATAATGGTGTTTTCTAAACGCTATCTTATGCTATAATATGATGGCGTTTTCTAAATGCTATCATATACACAACTATGATGGTGTTTCTAAAATACTACATTGGTTCACTTATGCTACCCTTTTTAAAATGCTATGATTTGTTCTGTTATGATAGCACTTTTAAAACGCTAGGACTTTTTCTGTTATGATAGCACTTTATAAACGCTTTCATTTGTTCTTTTATGATAGCACCTTTAAAATGCTTTGGTGGCGGATTTACATCTCTCCCATATACATAACTATTTCATTGTCTCGAGACAAATAAACATACATCATCACACAATTCAATAAAATTTCAAACGCTATATTTATCAAATCTATAAACATTCAATAATCAACTCATATATTAGTAACACAACTAATAAATTAACAAACATTATATTAAACGTAACTAAACGTGCACAATATTCATTTACTGAAACACACACTAAATGTTCATAGTAATTCAGAGACAATATTTAAAGAGTGCAAACCAAGATGAAATTGTCGCTACTTTTAATAGAGAACTAATAGTCAAGGTTGATGGTGCACTTCAGCTCTTTCTGGCAGGCCTTTTGCTTCTGTCAAATCTCGTTGCAGTCCCCAGCCAAATGTATTGCTAACCGATTGACAACTGATCATAAAGCTTTTAATTGCCAGTTCAATGTCTCATTACAACATTCATCATAATCTACAAAATGAACTACCATTTCAATCGGTTTTTCATTACAAGCTTAATTACCATTTCATTTAAAATTGAATGATTTCAATATTGTAGATTATTTATATAAATTATAGTTACAATTATCATGAAAAAAATAGTGTTCCTTGTCGTGACCCTTCAATTTGTGTAATCACTTGTTTAAATTCATCCATATATCATAAAATAATGGTAAAAATACATGAAAACTCAACTTCAATTTCCCAATCCGTGAATAATATAACGATTACATACAATATGTAACGACCCACAAATTTATCACTTGGATAAATTATATTTATTTTTAAATATTTAGATATGGGTTTAAAAGTAAGAAATAATCATGTTTTAAGTGGTAAATGATAATAGTTATTTTGTTTGGGAAAAATTTTTGTGGACAAATTACCGAGGTAAAATATTCCACAGCTGATATCATCGGTTTTATATATTTCTTCGGAAATTCAAGTTAAATTTAAATATTAAATAAATGGATTTTTTTTTGCATGGCAAGCGGGGTTAACTGGTCCCATACCAGTTTATTCAAAAAGAAAATAAAAAGCATATCTATGAACAAGCTCATAGATACCAAGAAACGGAAAACAGAAAAAAAAAAGAAGGACAGAAAAATAGAGACAAAACAAAAGAGGCTAGAAAAAGAAAAAACAAAAACATCAGACCAAAGCATCAGCCATAGAAGGACTGAAAGCAAAATTGCTATCCTTCATACCAATGATAATAGATGTCTTGAGCACTTCCCATAATTGCTGATTACTTCTACATTTGTTTTCAAAAATTCTCATGTTTCTTTCCTCCCAGACAATGCTAAGATACTTCTTAATGAAGAAAAAGAAAATAGTTCTTCTATCCTTCTTCCATCTAGTTGATTTGCAAATCAGATCCCATTCAACTTCAGAATTACCAAACCTATGATCATCAGCAATTCTAGCAACTAAATTCCCCCATATACCAAGTAATACACTGCACTCGAAGTACAGATGAGCAACTGACTCAATCTTCAGCTTGCAGAAAATACAAAGGGGATCAATGTTCATGCCATAACTCAACATTTTTTCCTTTGTTAACAGTGCATTCATGATCACCTTCCACAACATCAGATTGTCCCTAGCAGGAGAAGCAGTGGACAATATAACTTTGTACCAAACTGAATTATTACTGCTAGTCACATTAGATAAGAGATCATATGCTACAGATATAGAGTGTTGTTTCCCCTTCCACAAAACAACATCATTTTCAGCTAATCCATATTGTTTAGTTTGATATAACTTCCAGAAAGCTCTAATTCCCTGATTACTAGTATAAGGGAGCACCAACTTGCACTTATTCACGTAGTCAGCAGCATTATCAAGTCTACCAATGCCAGCCTGAGCTATCTGGTGAGGAGAGAAGACATTGACAAGAACCAAGCCATCATCCATCCATGGTTCATTCCAAAACTTGATGCTACTGTTACAAGAGATATCATACTTAATGTGTTGAGAGAATTCAGATCTCAAGCCCAATAAACACCTCCAAGTCCAACTGCAACTCTGAGGAACTGGCATTGTCCAGAAATTCCTACTTCCCAAGTTATACTTTTTGGTCCAATCAACCCATAAAGAATCAGCACTAGTAAGAAGAGAATTTATTTGTGCACTGATAGCAGCTTTATTCCATTTAGACAAGCAAATTATCCCAAGACCTCCTTTCCTTTTAGGCAATTCCATTTTAGCAAAGGAACATGGTATGAGTTTTTTTGACGAAACAGAGCCTGTCCAAAAAAATCTAAGCATAGCAGTTCGAACCATGTTCACCAGCTTTTTTGGGAGAATAAAAACTCTAGACCAATACACCATCATAGAGGTGATGACAGACTTAATAAGAACAAGTCTACCAGCTTGAGAGAGATACCTATTAGCCCATAAGTTCATTAAATTACATATTTTAGTATACAAGGGCAGGCAGTGTCTAGTGGTGATTCTAGAAGAGCACAGAGGAATGCCTAAGTAGTACATGTTATTTTCCATATGTTGAAGCCCGGAGATTCCAATAATAGTATTAGCTTCCTCAGTGGAAACTCCAGAGGTGATAATTTGAGATTTATTGGCATTAAGTTTCAACCCATTCATGAGGTAAAAATTATCAAGTGAAGCTTTAATATTTTTAATAGATTTTTGATCTGGCTTAGTGAAGATCATGATATCATCAGCAAATAACAGAGCTGAAATATGGAGAGGTTTACATTTAGAGTGGAACAGAATATCTCCCAGCTAAAATTTGGAAGACAGCAAACTAGTAAAAACTTCCATAACTAAAATGAAAATATATGATGAGATAGGATCCCCCTGCCTGATCCCCTGATTGCTATTGAAAAAACCAGAAGTAAAACCATTATATTTAATAGAGAAAGTTGGAGTGGAGATACAGCTGTAAATCCAAGCCACAAATACTTTAGGAAACCTCATCAAGGCCATGATTCTAACAATTGAAGTCCAGTGAACACTATCATAAGCTTTCATCAAATCCACCTTAAGCATGGCATTTTTGGGAGCTTGAGTTCGACCATAGCCTTTTAATAATTCATGAGATAACAAAATATTATCAAGAGTATTTCTGTTGGGAAGAAAGGCAGACTGATTATTAGAGATGATTCTGCTTAGGACTATAACAAGTCTGGAGGCCAAGATTTTAGAAATACACTTGTACATGACATTGCAACAGGAAATAGGTCTAAAGGAAGTAACAGATGTGGGATGATGGACTTTGGGAATAAGAACTAGATTAGTAGCATTCACTTGTTTTAGAAGTTTGGAAGTATTGAAAAAATTATGGACAGCCTTTAAAAAATCCTTCTTGATAATATCCCAACTATGGGTAAAAAAGATGACATTGAAACCATCAGGGACACCACTAGAATGCTTGTTCATTGCAAATAAAATATCTTTAATTTCATTATCAGCCACCTTGTCAACAAGTTTGTCAGCTTCATCCGGTAACACTTCAGGAAGATGAATATGGGATAGATCAGCAATATAAGGAATGAAGCCATTATTGTTACCTAGCAAATTATTGAAATAGGAAAGGAGAGCTTTATCAACAGTAGCAGGAGTAGAGTGCAATTCTCCTTCTTCATCATAAATGTTATTTATATGCTCCTTAGATTGCTTTACCTTGATAGCAGCATGAAAATATGCCGAGTTTATATCTCCCTCAGTAGCCCATTTTTGTCTCAATTGTTGTCTCTTCA
The DNA here is from genome assembly GCA_030737815.1 of Allium fistulosum. Lineage (NCBI taxonomy): Eukaryota > Viridiplantae > Streptophyta > Magnoliopsida > Asparagales > Amaryllidaceae > Allium > Allium fistulosum. The sequence goes on from CM060901.1 coordinate 1,138,016,466, forward strand.
TATTGCCTTCAGACTTCAAGGCAGCAAAAAGTTGATCAAAAAGAGTTCTCTCAGCAGCAGCAGCTTCAGGATTTTCAGGACTATTCATCATTTCTTCCTGAGCAAGAATGAGTTTGCTCCTAATCAAAGCAGAATTTAGGTTGCCATCACCAAATTTACCTTTGGCCCATTCTCTTAATGCTAATTTAGTAGCTCTTAATTTCCTGCAAAAAATAAACATTGGGTTACCAACAAACTTTTCATTCCAAGCTTTGCTAATAATATTATTATACTCAGGTTCATGGACCCAAGCATTATAAAATTTGAAGCTTCTTTTAATTTTCAACATCTTCTGACCAGAAGAGAATATGATAGGGGAATGATCTGAAAGCACAGGGTGAGGGATAAAGGTGGACAGAGTTGGCCAAGAGGTTATAGCATTGAGATTGGCAAAGGAATGATCAAATTTTGAGTAAGTTCTGACACCAGATTTGCTCCTATTGTTCCATGTGAACTCAGCCCCAGAAGATGGGATTGAAAGCAAGTTTGAGTCCTCAATGGCCTTATTTAGAGGATAAATATCATTAGGGAGAAGCGGAAGCCCGCCATGTTTATCATTCAATGATAAGCAGCAATTAAAATCCCCAAATACAAGCCAGGGATGGGTGTTTTGCCTGAAAGCAGGAAGGAGATTAAGACAATTTTGCCTTGAAGATGGGGAGTTATGAGCATAGACAATAGTTATATAAAAAGAGAGGGGAGAATCAACATATTTGGCTTGAAAATGGATGAGCTGATGTGTGGAAAGGACAGAAGAAAGGGATAAGACAGAGGGATCATGGATCACCATAATTCTACCATAGGGAGCTTGATTCAAATTATGATTAAGAGACCAGCTGGGATTAATATGCTTTGCAGCTTTTGAAGTTAAGGTCTCATTTAGTTTAGTTTCCAGAATAGCAAAAAGGGAGATTTTGTGCTGGTTGATGATATATTTCACTTGATCAAGCTTAGCGTCAGAATGAGCTCCTCTGACATTCCATATTGCATAGCTGTGCATCATTTGGTATAATTCAGAGATTGATGTACAACATTTTTCGTGCTCCTAGTTGCAGGAGAATCTCTTTGAACATTTTTTAAGTCAACAACTGGTTCAGTGCCATCATTCAGACACTTACCCTTATTTTTTGCCTTCCTTGGAGAGGCAGCTGGCAATGATATCCATCCAGGCAGATGTCCAGAGAAGGAGTATCCACCAGATAAGGGGGGGAAGCATTTGAATGATCAGCTATGATTAGGTCCATTATTTCCTTTTCAAGTTCCTCCTTAAACTATGCTTCAACTTGCTGAGTATTAACATTTATACTTCCTTTATTAGGTTTAAAGACTTGCATACCACTGATTTGCTTGGATAACCCTTCACTTGAAATGGCCATAGCATTGTCAGCTGGGGATGTGGATTTGAGACTCTGATCATCAGGATTTGAAATATCAACCAAAGGAACAATCCCTGATCTGTTGTTTCCCCGTTCTCCTTGAACATTTTGCTTATTTAGAAGGGATCTACCATGCACTCCACAAAATTGATCTTTCTTGCTTGCAATAATTTCTCCTTCCTCAATTTCCTCTTCCTTGTCACCATTTTCATTGCATAGATCATTATCACTTGTGTCATTACATGAATCAATCTCATTTCCTTCCAACAGGACATAAAATTTATTTGTGTCAGTTCTTATATCTTCATATGACTCCACCAACTCATCTTTTTTTGTTATACTAGCAATAACATCCAGTTCATCACTATTTTTTGGTTCAGCAACTATATTAACCTCCTCAATTATCTGAGTTTCAACACTGATTTCTTTTTCCTTACCTTTATTGATCTTTGTTCCTTTACTTACAACCTTTTTCCACTCCAGCTTTTTCTTGGTGTCAACTTTGTTCTTTTCATTTTGATTTTCACTAACCATTCTTTCCTTACTAGACATTGCTACTGTTCTAGCAATTTCTTCCTGCTTTGATTTCTTTTTCATGCACATTTCAGGCATATGGCCAAATTCTTTGCACCCACTGCATACCTCAGGTTTCCATAAATAATCAACTTTAACAATCTGCTCTAATCCATCCAGCAGTCTGACAGAAAATTCATCCAATAACTCAACTGCTGGTGTGATTTCTACCATGCATTTTGCATAACCTATTCTTTCCAACTTCTCTGTTTGTTCATCCATACACATAAAGGTTCCAATTCGACTAGCTAGCCAATTGATGCCAATGTGTGACCAAGCATATAACGGTATATTCGATAACCTAATCCACACCGGAACAGATTTTATAGTACTACAACTATTTCCAACATTTGGATCCCATTGTTTAACAATGAATAACTTGTTCCTCATGATAATTGGATCAGCTGCAATTATTTTCCTTCTATCCTCATCGCAAGATAGATTGAATAGGAACAAGTAACCATCGGACTTAACTTTTATTGAACCTTTTAGTTTCCAAACTTTTTTTAGATGGGCTATAACAGTGAGATAAGAAAGGGGTTTATCAAGGAAGAAACCTACCAGATAATCACCCCAAACTTCATTTCCAGCACTTATTACGTTTTCAGGAGGAACTAAGACATGGCCATCAAAGACAAGTGGGACTTTTATCGGAAGATGCTTCCCAGCATTACGCGGTTTTGCCTTGAAAAGAGAATTCCATGGAACAGAGGGGACACAAGAAGAAGATGGGGTGGGTAGTATAGGCAAAGGAGGGTCGAAACTGGAAGAACCAACAAGGGGTGGTTGAGAAGAAGGAGGGAGCAAAGCCGGAGGATCAAGCGGATGAGGGACCGGAGGATCGAGGGGGGGCTGTAGATGAACAGGAGGGGAGTACGGGGATGGTAAGGAAGATTTGATGGATTGGACCTGGTGGCAGTTTGAAAGGACGAGGGAAGGAGGGAAAGAAGGAAAAGAGGACATTGAAAAAAGCAAGAAACTGAACAAATTTGAAAAATAAATGGATTTTTATTTACAAGTAAACCTATTTTAATTATTTAATAATGATGATAAAATAGTTTTTAATTTTTTTTACCAAAATAGATAATTCATAGAAAAATAGAAAATGTAACCGAAGAACGTTTTGCGAAATTTCGACTTTTCGACACCGGAAAGTTGTCGGGAACATTGTTCTCCTTTGTGCACTGTATGTACACATTAATAAAAGATAATTAATACTATAATAATACACTTAATTATAGATTATCTTATGTTAATTATGTTTAGGAAGTGATGTGACAAGTCATGATTTTAAAAATAATAACATATTATATATATATATAATACACCTTATCTCTTGTCATTTCTTTAACAACATCATCATTATTATGCATGAAATCGGGGCCTAAGGATCGAACAAGAGGGGGAATGATGGACGTGACTAGAGAAGGGGAGTAGGTGGTGATATGACCTTACAAAATCATGACATGTTATGTTAATTAATTTAAAGGATAGTTTAGTAATTTCCTTACTTTCTTTTGTCTATAAATACACATCCCCTTCACCATATTTTCATTCACTTCTCCATTTCCATTTACTTAAAGCTTTCTTCATAATTTCACGGCTTCTTATGTTAGTTTTAAGTTTTTTTAAAATCAAAAGATTTAAACTGTTTTAAAGATGTGAACTTGTTTTAAAACACTTTCTTATCCATTTTTCCTCCACTTTGTTCGGCCATAACTTCCTCTATTTTACACCAAATCAAGATTTTCGTTTTTACAAATCGTATAAAATTTCAATAGTTACAACTTTCTGTTTTAACACCTTTTCTAATTTCAAGCTTAGGTATATCAAAATCTCATTTCTTTGCAATGTACTTTTAAACTCAGAAATTCAGGTCCAAAAATAGCTCTCCTTCTTTTGACCATATCTACCTCAAGCTAAAATTGATTTGAGTGATTCTTTTTTTAATTTGTAGAGAAAAGAATTTTATAAAACTTTTCTTTTGATCGCTTTTTCAAAATCCGGGAGTAATGTTCAAAAATCACATGGAAGATGACATATTTTTGGGATGATTTTTGTGCATCTAAGGCATTTCGGGTTTCAAAGTTTTTCGGTGAGTACATTTTAACACTTTTTCTAATTTCAAGCATAGGTATATCAAAATCTCATTTCTTTGCAGTGTACTTTTAAACTCAGAAATTCACGTCCGAAAATAGCACTCCTTCTTGTGACCATATCTACCTCAAACTAAAATCGATTTGAGTGATTCTTTTTTTTAATTTGTAGAGAAAAGAATTTTATATAACTTTTGATTTGATTGCTTTTTCAAAATCCGAGAGTAATATGTTAGAAAATCACATGGAAGATGACATATTTTTGGGATGATATTTGTGCATCTAAGGAATTTCAGGTTTCAAAGATTTTCAGTGAGTAAAACTATCTCATTTTTAGAAAGAACTAACTTTATTTCAATGATTATATGTTGTGGAAATCCATAGTTCATGTTGTTAAAATATCATGCTATGATAATGATATACGTTAGCGATTTGTGGTTAGCATAGTTTGGATGTTAAATATTGTGTTTGGATGTTAAGCGTCATGTTTGGATGTTTAAAGTGGTATGTTTGGTTGTAAGAATATGATGTTGGTAGGTGATATGTTGATGGTATGGTTGTGATCAAAACTAGTTGTATGTTCTGTAAGTATTACAAAGTTTACACCTTTGTATGTTGCGACGGACGTGAGATCCGATTTCGAATCAAAACTAAGGGGTCGTTTGGTTTATTTTGTATTTTATGTTTTGAGTTTTCAACATTAATTACAAAATATGAGAAGAATGAAGGGAGGTCGGAAGGGATGAACGGAAGATTGGAGGGGACCACGAAGTGGATGGAGGAACGACGGAAGGATGAATTGTTGCTCGTGCTTCCATTTTTCTCAAAACACGAAAAATGAAAAAAAAGTTGTTTTCTATTTTGTGTGTTAAATTCATTTTCTTAAATGGTCATTTTTCATAATATACATGTATCTCGTGTATTTTTGTATGTACGAAAACTCAAAACTAAAAACGGTAAACCAAACATAGCCTAAGTTTTATAGTTTTAATTTTGGAAATGGTTTCAAAGTTTTTATCTATGTTTTTTAGTTTTAAAAACGTTCAAAATTAGGTTTCCAAACTTGTAATAGCAAAGAATAAGCAATGTATTTCGCTTAAAGTAAGTTTAGGTGAATTGCGCTCATAGCGATAGTCTTTATGGACACAGCTCGACAAAATTGTCGATTTTCGTTTTAAAATGTTTTCTTTTGGAATGTTTTGCAAAAGTTTTTTAAGCTTGATTAGTAACATAAAAAGAGTTAAGTTTAGATAATTAAATAATTTATTTATTTAATAAATTAATTAAAAGTAATTAGTACTTAATTAGTAATTAAGTAAGTGATTAAGGTTTAAGTAACACTTAACGAAGGTTAATGGTTAATTAGTGATTAATAAATTTTTTAATTAGTGGTTTATGAAGTTAAGAAGTATTAAATGGTTAATTATTATTTAATTAAGTTAAGTAGGTTAATTAATTACTACTTAATTATGTGAGTATAATAATGAATTGTTTAAACCTTAACTAAGATACATTAGGAAGTTAACTAGGACTTAACCAAGTTCATTAAGTTAATTAAAGTTTAATTATTAACTAATCTTTATTTAAATAAGATATAATTAGAGTTAAAGCTAATTGAATATACTTTAATCTTTTCAAAGCTATTTTTAAACTTAACAGGTTATGTTTTAAATCAATTTTCTTTTTAAGTTTAATTGATTTCAAATCAAAGGATCTCTCGTCTGGACCATTAAGTAGCAAAATGAATTAACATGGTGATTATAAAACGTTGACACATTTTATGGGAAGTTATTTGACTTGTGTTTAGCATAAATGTTGAATACCGGTAAAGTGATAAACACAAGGAAATTAATTTCAATAAGCGGGTCATGGTTACTTAAGCATATAGAATATATTTCAATATGTACATTTTCCACCGATAATTGATGTATTTGTATTTGTAACTTGAACATCAACCTACGATTGATTGTATGTTACGTGTGAATCCCTTACATATCTAATGTTAGGAAATACCCTTGATATAACTTAGATAAGTAAACTCAAATTTAATGATCCATTGTAGTCATTAAGCCTCCGTTTGGTTCTGGAAAGTAAATATTTCATTTTCTTTTAAAATGGTCTTCAAGGTTATTCTATTTTGAACAAGATATTTGAAGAATGATTTGACAATTGTTTTGAATATTATATAAAGGAGTTTATGAATAATTTTGGGGTATCCATAAAAGGAGTTTTAGAAATAGTTTTGAATGTTTATAAAAATATTTTATAAATGGTTTTGGATGTCTATAAAGGGAACTTTTATACAAGGTTTGAAAGTTTATAAAGAAGTTTATATCACCGAGTTTGAATATTTATAAAAACTCTCATAAATGAATATGGAGGTTGATAAATGTTTTGTAAACGGGTTGGGTTAAAGCAAAAAGGATTTAATGGGTAAGGGAAATTTATAAAAGGATTTACTGAAGATAATTACAACAGGAATTCGAGGTTTGGGTTTCCCGAGGTTGACCTTTTAAAAAATGGTGGTATGGAATATCTGTTCCACACTTAACACTGAAGAAATAGTGCTTAGATTTATCCTTTTCTCCAATTTAAATAATGTAGTTAAATCAGTTTAAGAGATTTGGAAATGAGAAATCTTATAAATGTTTTATGAATATACTTATGTAAAGGAGATAAGTATATAAATGTTGATAAATGTTTGGGAAAGGAGATTTATAAATGAAAATGGTTTTGAGGCTTGGTGATTGCTTTGGGTAATTAAATCTCTAGATTTTGTTGTTGTTATTTGATAGTTAAATAACCGACTATCAAATTTGGCCTAATTTGACTTAGGAAGTATGAATGTAAAATGCAAGTTTCCGACAAAGACTCGAATACTTCCAAAAGGATTGGGAATGAGTCAACCGAAAATTATCGGTTATTGGTTCGGAGAGACAAGGATCGGATTTATATATCAGAAAACCACTCCGAACCAACATGTACGTTTGAGTGGAAGACATCTTGGTGATGATTGAAGATGGTGCTCTTTGAAGTTCAAGGGCTACTGCTACTAATCATGAGGGTGATTCCAAAATTAATGTAGTAGAGTTAGTGCCTTCGGTTTCATTCAGACCCAGAACGAACTTATATAGATGAATGCTGGCTGTAATGACCCGCCATTTTTAACCATTCAAATCGACAATAATCTACACATGTCAGACTTGAATCATCCAAAACAACAGATTGTTAATATATATTTTTTGGCATAACTTAGAATATATAGTAAATAAATCAATCATAGAATCACAGACACGGAGTTACAACAAAGCAGCGGAAAAATAAATAGTGGTTCATCAATCTACTACAGAAATGACATAGTCTGAAACAGAATAAATCAAAAATCCCAGTACACAGAAGTCTCTAGTATAAAGCAGATGACAAGTCTGAACATACAACTGGAAATAACAGAAATAAACTAAAAGCTGAAATAGATAAGCTAGATCTTCCAACGAACTCCAGCTCCAAAGGATGAATCTCAAACTGTGACACTCAAGTTTACCCGAGCATAAAGCAAAACAAACACTCGAATCAGGATTAACATTCTTATGCGGATAAATCTAGTTCAAGTGGAATGTCAAGTAAATGCAATGTAACCTAAAGGAATGTTGGGATTCCACCCTTTAAGGATCTGATAAACTATCTACATACATAGTACAATACGCTACATATATAATGTCTATAGTAAAGTAAAATATTAAAATAGCGTTAAGGCGTTACCCATATCCCCCTTAAAAGATTTTTATATATTTCCGTAGTCTATACAGATACTGTAAGCCCCACCAAACTGATGGGATACTCAGGGAGCACTCCATAGGTACGGTACAAACCAAACTCGTAGAAGGCGCAATAAGGCATGTGATGTAACAACCCATAATTTTAACGAATAATTTTAAATTTATTTTATTTGACACTTTGAATTTAAATCATTCTAAATTGAATTTTGGAATTTTTCCAATGTATTTCGGATTTTTGTAATAATTTATTTTCCAAACAAAATAAAATAATGATTTTCTGCAAATTTTATATTTTGTTCAACTTTAGTCAAACTTTGACTTTTAGTTGAAAATTTTAAATTTGAATTTTAAGTTTCTAATCTTTTTCTTTGAAGCAGTATTTATTTCTGATATCCATTCTGCTTTTCGTTTCGCCAAATTCTATTTTAAACTTTTTTTAAATTTGATAAATTCAGCGTTTACACGCAATTTTTTTTCTGTATTTCTATTATCTATTTTCTATTTTCATTTCTCCATTTTTATTTTGTTTGGGCCTTGATTTTATTTGTTGTTTTGAATTGTGTTGATATTGGGCTTTGGAAATTCAAGAGACTTAAGTTATATTTTATTTTGCCTTTACATTTTCCTAACTTTTCATTTCCTAGCCGTTCCTTCTTTTTGGCCGTACAAACTCCACATCCTCATATTCATTTCTCACGTACAAAAATTTGGTTCAGCTCCTCATTTCATTTTATCATTCCCGGAGAAAAATTTCTGTAAGTTTCCATGGTTTCTCTTCTTCCTTCTCTTCTTTTTCTTCCTATTTCAATTGCAAGTGTTCGACCACCATCACATGCTCACCTCCACCGACCATCAACTACTCCTCCTCCACCACCTGATCGGCCAACAACTCCTCCTCCAGCCTGACATGACCCTAGCCGTGACCATGATCCACAAACTCCACCACAAAACCATCCTCTTGTCTTCCACCTTCCTCCTTGTTGCCTCGGCCTCCACCTTGTCTTCCACCTCCTCCATTCCCTTGCCATGACATGACCACTGCCGCACCCTACAAGATGTGACCAGATGTAACAGCCCGAAGATTTTCGACCCCGAAAATCGACACTAATACATTCACTGTATAGAGTGCCGAGCAGTTGAGTGCCGGAAATCCTAGATTGTTAGGGTTTAGAAGAAAAGGAGGTAGAATAAGAATAGAAAACAACAGCATAGAATCTTATAATCACAGCGGAACAACATATAATAGGAAATAACAGCATTTATACAAGGAAAAGCTGTAACTGTAAATAAAATATACAAGATATCAGAGTACAACAAATCGGAACAGTTATAATAACTTGTCCACAACTACTGTCTATACAGTCCATAATACACATCGGAATCTAATCAATACGTCTCTGCCATCCAGCTCGTCTCCTGAGCTCCAGACGTCCTAACCTGAAAATCTGTAATACACGGTCTGACCCGAGCATTACAATAAAGTAACACCCGAGTCAGGCTGGAAACCAGCATGAGTAAACCCATCTAATATGAAATACTTAAGTTATAAAGCTTCTTCGAAAACCAGGGTAACTCATATAACACTTACGAGTTTATTTGATTACAGACAAAACATTTACCGAAATCCATTGGTATTATGAAAAGGTCTCAATTCAATTGCTTACTTGAAAAGGTTGAACTTGTTAAATAAAAGCCAATTCCTATTTATCAAACTCAATAACCAACCCGTAAAGATTCAAATCGAAGTGGTTCCGGATAACGCTGGTATCCGATCCCGGTCTCTTCCAATTCAAGTAATAAATTTAAGAAAATAAATAAACAACTTATTCTTTGGGTGACACTACCCACATACGGGAATTCATTATAGACCTTTGTTTCAAATAAGCCGTATTATTTCTTTAATTCAATTACTTAAATTTGCTGACCTTTTATTGGCACGGACAAGAATAATTCGAGAGTAAATATTCAATAAAATTAAGCCAAAGTATAGATTTAACTATCAATAACAATTATCCAAACGATTTACTCCTTAGAATTTTATTTACTTTACATAGCTGATTCCTTTTATATTTTTATCCAAATAAGCTTCAAATTAACAGTTTATTAACTAATTAAAAATATCACTAATTACCCATAAGTTTTTTTTAAATAATAATAATAATCATATAAAATATAAATTATCATTGAACTTTTTAAAATTACGCATCTCAAATGAGAAATTGATTTTTAGTTAAACGGAAGAAAATACGAATTACCCTATGCATATATATACATTTATTCTTCTCCTCTTATCTTTCTTCTTTGTTTACTTATCTTTACTTCTTCCCTTTTTTTCTTCTTTTCTTTTATTTCTTTTTTTCTTTTTTTCTCTTTTTTCTATTTCTTTTTTTTCTTTCTATTTCCTTTAATGGCCCACTTCTTTCTCCGACCCACCTCTTTCTCTTCCCTTTCTTCCCTTCACATTCCAGTTCCCACTCCTCCCCTATGCATCAAAACTGTGCACGAACGTGCACATGTATGCACTGCCTTAGACCTTCCCCTCATCGCCGACCACTTCCACTGATTTGTAACAACCGTGATTTTGATACCGTCGAAATGAAAATTTAAAATAGAAATTTTAGTTTGAGGTTTGAAAAAAAATATATATAGTGCAAATCAATTTCAAAGTCAAATGAATATTTAAGTGGTAACACGTTGAAGGGTAGTGCTAAATTGCCTTCACGTGTAAAGGAATTGGTCCATTTTAAGCAAATATGTGAATAGATCGATTCAAAAGCAAAAAGTTGGAACATTTTTGCTTTGCTACCACTATGTTTTTAAAAGCAAGTTGGACACTTTGCTGTCACACCTACAAATTTTATAAAACAAAGTTTGAATTCTCTTTGCTTCCATCATCATTTCTTTGCAGCTTGTCCTTTCCTTTACATATGCACGTTATGCCTTAAATGCTAATGTACAAAATGTTTGCCAGCACACTTCATTTTTGACTTGTTCACAATTTTGAGAAAAGAAAACTGCAACATTCTTTTGCTAAAATTTTCCAGTAGCTCCGAAAAAAAAGAACATTAATGGCGTTTCAAGAATTTTGCTCACTCTTGGATCTTTGTTGCTAGTTGTTTCTGAAACCAAATCTAAGGTGAGTGTAAAACTGACATTTCTAATTTATTCACTACTTCATCTTTGTGTGCCAACTTTGTTTCTTTTTACTTTTCGTGCAAAAATTTGAAGCATATGAAAACGAGTTCCAGGCCATTTATTTTGCTACTTGCATTCAAAAATAGGATAGGCACAAAAGTTGAAAATTTTGGTCCATTTCATTTTGCATACAAACGTGTACATATACATATACATACATATATATATATATATATATATATGACCAGGCTAGTGTGTAAAAAGGTGTAGTTCTGACCCTTATATTGATTCATGCGTGCAAAAGCAAGTCCAAGTCCGTGTGCATGTAAATGAGTCCAAGTTCAGGCATATTATTTTTGTGTGTACATGAAAAAAAAATCATTTACAGACTATACATAGATATCGCGCGCATGTATATTTAGCTTTGCAAAGGCACTTGTGTTATTTCATTTTTCGTGTACCTAGGTTGTAGCATTCGAAATCTTGTCCAGGTCGTTCTATTTTTTTTCTAATACATTTTGCATGCAAGATGTAGTGTATTAAAATATTGCACATGTTATATTTACTTAATGTATCAGTTGTGTGCAAGTTGTAGTATGCTGTAGCTTTGCCCAAGTTATTTCATGTTTGTGCCTACTTTGTTTAATTCGTGCGTGCATATGCAGTGTAGAAAAGGTAGTTTCCTTAATTATACCAAATGGTGCATGCAAATGTGAGTCACACGTTACGTTTTTCTTTCAAATTGTACGTGTAAGTTGAATCGCACGATAATGTTTTAAATACCAGTGTTTAATATACGTTGAACCGGTGTTTGGTTTTAAAACGTATTTTGTTGCCGTTATTTTTATAACGGATTTTTACAAGGTGTTTATATTTGAAGCGGGATGTTTTGATGAGATTTTGACGAACAAAAATTACTGTTGCTTTGACTTCAGTAACCGTCAATTTAAAGTGAAATTTCAAGCGGCTATCCCGCAACGCTGATTTGATGTCCGTTTTTACGATGTTTTGTGTAGTGCAATTTCTTTGTCGAAATTGCTATAGATGTTGTTGTTTTAATCACGTGTTTCAAAAATCATTTTAAAATATAATTGTTTCCAAATTTTTTACAGTTTATGCTTTCAAAAGAATGAGGAATCGATTTAAACGTTTCAGAAAAATTAAGGACTATGAACCCTTACTTTTATCGATTCGATTAATTCCAGACTTGTCCATTTGAGAACGTAAAATGATATTTATTTAAAATACACAATTTTGCACTTCAAGGAAACGATGAAGAGATTTAAACAATTTAGCAAAAGTGCGGAGTATGGAACCACGCTTTTACTAATTCGGTTAATTCCGGACTCGTTAATTGAAATATTTGCCGTGGAATTGCTGTTTGAAGATTTTGATGATTTTGTTGGGCTTTCGAGCCACTCTGCTGGACCTTCGGGTCATCTGATGGACCTTCGGGTCATCTGATGGACCTTCGGGTCAATTACCAGTACTAGACCTTTGGGTCACTCTGTTGGACCTTTGGGTCATTTTTTGGGCGCCAAATATTATGATGACAGTAATTGGTAGGCTTCGGCCATATGAGATGCACGTGCGGCGTAGCTTAGACTGGCCAAATGGTGGGATCGATCCACTTTTATGTTGACTTTTATGTTGATTTTCTAGTTATCTATTTTTGATTTCTAGATTTTGTGAATTGTTGTTTTGAATTCAATTGTGAATTTGAAAGTTGATTTGATGGAGTTTAATGAGATTTCTTCATTTAAACTATGTTGATTATTTATGATGAATAGTCTCATTCGAGACTATGATTGATTTGCTTTGATGTTGTTTATGATGCATTCACTTCTAAGTTTAAATTAGATTGATACGTTTATTATTTTCTTTTAAATAATACTCGGGTCAGACCGAGTTATTTCAGGATAATCGCTATCTCTGATTCAGTTGCTGCTTCAGCTTTTGGGATTTCACTTCATCTTTTGTCTAGACTTCGAGGAATACTTTTGGAGTATTGATTCTCATCTCATGTATGTATTGATGAATATGTATATGTACATTTGGTTCATGTGAACCATCGTTGTTGTAGCATGTATCCAGACTTGTCTTCTGCTATATCTGATATTTCTGTTCTGATGTGATTATACTTATCCGTGTTGTTGTTATTATGAGTTGTTCTGAATTTTTCTTAAGTCACCGTAGTTTCATTTTAGATTTGGATTGAATGTATATCGTTGGGAGTAATTTACACAACTCCTATCAATGTAATCAATACTCGTCTAAGGCATAACTTACGGATGGTCGCTTCTAACAAGCCTTATTCTTCGCAATAGCAGACGTTATTCCTTATAATAAACTTTGTTATTGTGAGAATAGAGGTGGGGCGCCACAGTTGGTATCAGAGCTGAGATTCAGAAGAAACAATAATAAACACAGAACAGAAGCAGAATGGAACATGCGTTACAACTGTTCGAGGGTTTTATTCGTGCCTTTCTAATCTATTCCTTCCATTTTAACATGTTGGAATATGTCTAGGAATGAATCTCATATTTCCGTAGAATTCCATTTGTTAAATTTCTTATCAATTATGTATTGTTTTAACTAATCTTTACCTTCTCTTGTCTCTCAGCCTATGGCTGGAAGAGGTAGAACGAAGCGTTCTACTGCAGGTCCGTCTAGTGGTTCTCATACATACGGAGTATATATGTCAGCTGATCAGTTTTTGGAGCTATTTAGGAGTACTCAGCCTTCTGTTGCTACTCCCGCGGCTCCTACTCACAAGTCTGCCTTCGCCCGCATGTGTAGTGACTATTCCCACCTTGGAAGCCAGCCTTTCAAGGGAACGGAAAGTGTATTGGAGGTTCAGACTTGGTTGCGCACTTGTGAGCGCATATTTTCTCGGATGGATCTTTCTGATCATCATAGCGTTCTCGTGGCATCTAGCATGTTGCAAGAGCGTGCGCTTGATTGGTATGAGCTTTTTATTGCGGAAGTTGATGAGTCCTCTCTCTCGTGGAATCAGTTTAAGGAACGATTCAAACTTAAGTTCGTTCCTGAATCGGAAAAGGCTAATCTTGCTCGTAGTTTCCTTGAGTTAAAACAAGGAAAGTCCTCTGTTTCTGATTATGTTGCATCTTTCGAGGCCTTATCCAAATACGGAGTTTAGTTCATTAACACTCCGCGTAAGAAGAATCTTAGATTTTTTGATGGTTTGAAGAAGTATTTGAAGAAAGTCCTTTTGCTTCAGCTTAAGCTCTCTTTTGAGGAACTTGTTGATTCGGCACTTTGTCTTGAAGCTGTCGAAAAGTAACGTGATAGTGGTGATGAGGCTGAGGTTTCTAAGAACCCCAACAAGAAGAGGTTTCCATTTCATAAGCCTAATTCTTCCAACAAGAAGAAGAAGCAAGCTACCTCTAGTTCTCAGACTAGTAGTGCACCTTCTAATCAAAGGGCGTGCTATAATTGTGGTTCTCTGGATCATCTTCTTCGTAATTATCTTAAGCCTCGCATTTGCCGTTATTGCAAGAAAGTGGGTCATTGGATTTTTTATTGTCCAACTGCTTCTAAGGGTCTCAAATCTGGGAAGCTTAATGTTGCTAAAGCTTCTGGTGATTCTTCTCAGCCCAAAGGTATTACTCCTTCTGTTTTGGAAGGTTTTATTTTATTTCATGGCCGTTCTATTAGAGTTCTTTTCGATACGGGTGCATCACATTCATTCGTGTCAAAGGAGCTTGTTGATGTTATTCCTTTGGATGTTGTTGGTCTTTGCGACCCTTTGAGGATTGTAAATCCTATTGGTGGATCTGCTACTCTTGGTTTGTTATGTGTTGATGTTGAGATTATTCTATGTGGTTTTTCCTTTCATGCGAATCTGCATGTTATGGATCATCTTGGTTTTGATATGATTTTGGGGATGGATTGGCTCGTTTGTTATGAAGTTCAAATCCTATGTCCCGAAAGAACTTTATATCTCAAGCATCCCGATGCTATCGAGCAGTTATCTATTATATTTCGGAGCATTGATCATACTTCGAATGCTCTCATTTCTTCCTTCGAATCGGAGGATGTCATAGCTAATATTCCGGTTGTTTGTGATTTTTCTGATGTCTTTGAGCCTATTTCATGTTTTCCGTCGAAGAGGGCAATTGAGTTCCGTATTGATCTTATCTCTGGTGCTCATCCTATCAATCGTCCTCCCACGAGGATGTCTGCTAAGGGAAATAAGGAACTCAAGCAACAATTATCTGAATTGGAAGCCAAGCATTTTATTCGTTCTAGCTGTTCTCCTTAGGGCACCGCCGTTGTCTTTGTTAAGAAGCCAGATGGTACTCTTAGGCTTTGCATTGATTATCGCAAGCTTAACGAGCTCACTATCAAAAATAGGTATCCATTACCTAGGATCGACGACATGTTCGATCAGTTAAGTGGCGCTAAGATTTTCTCCCAACTCGATCTTGCTACCGGATTTCATCATTTATGAGTTGCGGAAGATAGCATTTCTCTTACCGCATTCCATACTCATTATGGTTCTTATGAATGGCTTGTTATGCCGTTCGGTTTGATGAACGCTCCAGCGTATTTTGTTGATCTTATGAATTGGATATTCTGGGAATATCTCGATAAGTTCGTCTTGGTTTTCATAGATGATATTCTTATTTATTCCAAATCTGAAGCCGATCATATTCAGCATTTGGAGATTGTTTTGAGCACTCTTCGTCAACATCAGCTTTATGCCAAATTCGCCAAGTGCCACTTCTGGGAGAATAGGGTGAAATTTCTCGGTCATATTGTTTCTTCCGATGGTATCTCTGTCGATCCTTCCAAGATCGAATCTATTCAAAATTGGAAGAGGCCCGAGACCGTTACTGAGATCCATAGTTTTCTTGGATTGGCGGGTTATTATCGCCGGTTCATTAAGGACTTTTCTCGTATTGCTTTACCGCTTACCACTCTTATGAGAAAAGCTGTTCCTTTTGTTTGGTCTGATAAGTGTGAGACTTCTTTCATGAAGTTAAAAGATCTCCTTACTCATGCTCCTATCTTAGTGGTTCCCGAAGGGAATCATGATCTTGTTGTTTATACCGATGCCAGTGGTTATGGACTCGGTGCTGTTCTCATGCAAAAAGATAGAGTAGTTGCCTATGCTTCTAGACAACTAAAGCCTAACAAGATTCGTTATGCTACCCATGATTTGGAGTTAGCCGCTATAGTCTTTGCTCTAAAGATTTGGCGACATTATTCATTGGGCGAGCGTTTTATTCTCTTCACTGATCACAAATCTCTGAAGTATCTCTTCACTCAGAAGGAACTTAATATGAGGCAGCAGCGTTGGCTCAAATTTCTTACTTCATATGATTTTGATATTCAGTATACCCCTGGTAAGGGTAATCGAGTTGCTGATGCGCTTAGTCGCAAGCAGCAAGTTGTTGTTTCCATGATGCTAGCAGAGTGGAATATGTTGGAAGCTTTATCTCTTTATGATATTAGAGACCGTCCTTCAGTTTCTGATTTTCCCGTGCTTTTATTTAGCATGGAAGCTCGTCCTAGTTTGTTGGATCGTGTTGCGGATGCCCAAAAACAAGATCCAGATCTTGCTTATCTTATTCAGAGTTGTAAATCGGAATCCCGAAGTGATGATCTAAAGGATTTCGATATTGATATTCATGGTTGTATTCGGAAGAAGGGAAGGTTGATCGTGCCTAATGTTCCTAATCTTAGAAATGACATTCTTGAGGACTATCATCGTTCTAAGTATACTATCCATCCAGGCAGTAGCAAGATGTATGCCGACATAAAACGCTTATACTTTTGGGAAGGTATGAAGCGTGATGTTGCAAGTTATGTGAGTTGTTGCATGACTTGTCAACTTATTAAAGCTGAACACCAGCGTCCTAGTGGTCTTTTGCAGCCTCTTGAGATTCCATTATGGAAATGGGATCAAATTTCCATGGACTTCATAGATGGTCTACCTCGTTCGAGGTCGGGCCATACTAGTGTTTGGGTGATTGTTGACTGATTGACCAAATCAGCCCATTTTATTCCTATTAAGTCCAATCGGACTGCTCCTCTGTTGGCTAAGCTTTTTATTAAAGAAGTCGTTCGACTTCATGGTGTGCCTAGTGCTATTGTTAGTGACGGAGATCCTCTTTTTACTAGTAGTTTCTGGCAGAGCCTTCAGAAATCTTTGGGTACTAAGCTCAATCTCAGCACAGCTTATCATCCACAGTCTGATGGTCAAACTGAAAGGGTGAATCAAGTTTTGGAAGATCTCCTTCGAGCTTGTATTCTTGATTTTGGTGGTAGTTGGGAAGACCACTTATCTCTTGTTGAATTTTCTTATAACAATAGTTTTCAATCCAGTATCGGTATGGCTCCTTTCGAAGCTCTTTACGGAAGACCGTGTCGATCACCATCTTGTTGGTTGGAATCGGGGGAAAAGTTAGTTCTCGGCCCCGATTATATTCGTGAATCTTTCTGAGAAGATTGATATTATTAGACAGAGAATGAAAGAGGCTTAGAATAGGCAGAAATCTTATGCCGATCATTGTCGAAAGTCTTTGGAATTTTCTATTGGCGATCGCGTATTCATTCGTGTTTCTCCGATGAAGGGTGTGGTACGTTTTAGTAGCTCTGGGAAATTGGCTCCTCGATATGTTGGACCATTTCCTATTATGGAACGCATTGGCCCTGTTGCTTATCGTGTATCGCTACCTATTCAGTTTTCGGGAATTCATGACGTATTTCATGTATCCCAGCTTCGTCGATGCCTTCGAGATTCGGATTCTATTATTGATCCTCATATGTTGCAAGATCTTGAGATCTCACCCGACTTGTCTATGGTGCAAAAACCTATTCGTGTGCTACCTTCGGAGGTTAAACGCCTTCGGAATAAAGAAGTCCCACTTGTAAAAATTCAATGGTCCGCAAATCCCAAGGATTGCACTTGGGAAACCAAAGAATTCATCGAGCGTTCTTATCCCGGTTTTCTCTCCTCTTCTGGTGGGGGTGAGTATTCTTAATTCATCTTTTCTGTTTCAAATCGTTGTTGTGATGGATAATTTGTGTTATAAACAACTTCTAGTATGAAAATTGCGAGGACACAATTTTTATAAGGGGGGGGGGAGTTTGTAACAACCATGATTTTGATTACCGTCGAAATGAAAATTTAAAATAGAAATTTTAATTTGAGATTTGAAAAAAAAATATAGAGTACAAATCAATTTCAAAGTCAGATGAATATTTAAGTGGTAACACGTTGAAGGGTAGTGCTAAATTGCCTTCACGTGTAAAGGAATTGGTCCATTTTAAGCAAATATGTGAATAGATCAATTCAAAAGCAAAAAGTTGGAACATTTTTGCTTTCCTTCAACTAAGTTTTTAAAAACAAGTTGGACACTTTGCTGTCACACCTACAAATTTTATAAAACAAAGTTTGAATTCTCTTTGCAGCCATCATCATTTCTTTGCAGCTTGTCCTTTCCTTTACATATGCACGTTATGCCTTAAATGCTAATGTACAAAATGTTTGCCAGCACACTTCATTTTTGACTTGTTCACAATTTTGAGAAAAGAAAACTACAACATTCTTTTGCTAAAATTTTCCAGTAGCTCCGAAAAAAAAGAACATTAATGGCGTTTCAAGAATTTTGATCCCTCTTGGATCTTTGTTGCTAGTTGTTTTTGAAACCAAATCTAAGGTGAGTGTAAAACTCACATTTCTAATTTAAAAACTACTTCATCTTTGCGTGCCAACTTTGTTTCTTTTTTCTTTTCGTGCAAAAATTTGAAGCATATGAAAACGAGTTCCAGGCCATTTATTTTGCCACTTGCGTTCAAAAATAGGATAGGCACAAAAGTTGAAAATTTTGGTCCATTTCATTTTGCGTACAAATGTGTACATATATATATATATATATATATATATGACCAAGCTAGTGTGTAAAAAGGTGTAGTTCTGACCCTTATATTGATTCATGCGTGCAAAAGCAAGTCCAGGTCTGTGTGCATGTAAATGAGTCCAAGTTCAGGCATATTATTTTTGTGTGTACGTGAAAAAAAAATCATTTACAGACTACACATAGATATCGCACACATGTATATTTAGCTTTGCAAAGGCACTTGTGTTATTTCATTTTTCGTGTACCCAAGTTGTAGCATTCGAAATCTGGTCCAGGTCGTTCTATTTTTTTCTAATACATTTTGCGTGCAAGATGTAGTGTATTAAAATATTGCACAGGTTATATTTACTTAATGTATCAGTTGCGTGCAAGTTGTAGTATGCTGTAGCTTTGCCCAAGTTATTTCATGTTTGTGCCTACTTTTTTTAATTCGTGCGTGCATATGCAGTGTGGAAAAGGTAGTTTCCTTAATTATACCAAATGGTGCATGCAAATGTGAGTCACACGTTACGTTTTTCTTTCAAATTGTACGTGCAAGTTGAATCGCACGATAATGTTTTAAATACCAGTGTTTAATATACGTTGAACTGGTGTTTGGTTTTAAAACGTATTTTTTTGCCGTTATTTTTATAACAAATTTTTACCCGGTGTTTATATTTGAAGCGGGATGTTTTGATGAGATTTTGACGAACAAAAATTACTGTTGCTTTGACTTCAGTAACCGTCAATTTAAAGTGAAATTTCAAGCGGCTATCCCGCAACATTGATTTGATATCCGTTTTTACGGTGTTTTGTGTAGTGCAATTTCTTTGTCGAAATTGCTATAGATGTTGATGTTTTAATCATGTGTTTCTAAAATCGTTTTAAAATAAAATTGTTTCCAAATTTTTTACAGTTTACGCTTTCAAAAGAATGAGGAATCGATTTAAACGTTTCAGAAAAATTAAGGACTATGAACCCTTACTTTTATGGATTCGATTAATTTCGGACTTGTCCATTTGAGAACGTAAAATGTTATTTATTTAAAATACACAATTTTGCACTTCAAGGAAACGATGAAGAGATTTAAACGATTTAGCAAAAGTGCGGAGTATGGAACTACGCTTCGTTAATTGAAATATTTACCGTGGAATTGCTGTTTGAAGATTTTGATGATTTTGTTAGGCTTTCGAGCTACTCTGCTGGACCTTCGGGTCATCTGATGGACCTTCGAGTCAATTACCAGTACTAGACCTTCGGGTCACTCTGTTGGACCTTCAGGTCATTTGTTGGGCACCAAAAATTATGATGACAGTACTTGGTAGGCTTCAGCCATATGAGATGCACGTGCGGCGTAGCTTAGACTCGCCATATGCTGGGATCGATCCACTTTTATGTTGACTTTTATGCTGATTTTCTAGTTATCTATTTTTGATTTCTAGATTTTGTGAATTGTTGTTTTGAATTCAATTTTTAATTTGAAAGTTGATTTGATGGAGTTTAATGAGATTTCTTCATTTAAGCTATGTTGATTATTTATGCTGAATAGTCTCATTCGAGACTATGATTGATTTGCTTTGATGTTGTTTATGATGCATTCACTTCTAAGTTTAAATTAGACTGATCCGTTTATTATTTTCTTTTAAATAATACTCGGGTCAGACCGAGTTATTTCAGGATAATCGCTATCTCTGATTCAGTTGCTGCTTCAGCTTTTGGGATTTCACTTCATCTTTTGTCTAGACTTCGAGGAGTACTTTTGGAGTATTGATTCTCATCTCATGTATGTATTGATGGATATGTATATGTACATTTGGTTCATGTGAACCATCGATTGTTGTAGCATGTATCCAGACTTGTCTTCTGCTATATCTGATATTTCTGTTCTGATGTGATTATACTTATCTGTGTTGTTGTTATTATGAGTTGTTCTGAATTTTTCTTAAGCCACTGTAGTTTCGTTTTAGATTTGGATTGAATGTATATCGTTGGGAGTAATTTACACAACTCCTATCAATGTAATCAATACTCGTCTAAGGCATAACTTACGGATGGTCGCTTCTAACAAGCCTTATTCTTCGCAATAGCAGACGTTATTCCTTATAATAACCTTTGTTATTGTGAGCATAGAGGTGGGGCGCCACATCACCCAAGATCCCCTCGTCCACCAGGCCCCCTTGAAGCCTTGTCAAACCCCTAAGCTCAAAATCGAACTGCTCGACCTAGGTAGGACGAAACCGCGTTCACCCGAAGCACCCCGTTTCGCCACCACGAACCACCATCATTCCCCACACTTCAATAGGACACTCACCACCATCCCCTCCTGCTTTTCCCCCCATACCGCATCCCTAACGTCACTTCTCGCCGCCGCAGTTCGCCCCGAAACCCGACAAAATAAAACAAGGCCTAAACCCTACTTTGGTTTCGACCCGCCTCCACAATCACTTATACGTCATCGAGTCATTTTTCGTGGGCTTCCCGCTTTCCTAACCTCCTTCCTGCCAAATCATTGACCACGAAATCGGCCACGACGACGGAATTTGTTGTATGCCCAATTTCCGATCATCTTCCTATTTCTCCCTCAATACAAGCTTAAAAACCTTCAAACCTCTTCCAAAAATCACGTTTGAAAAGATAAACCCAGCTATATACTCAATTCATTAAAATGTGAAAGCTGAATTTTTACCATAATATGTGTAGTCACTGTTTTAAATAGTTACCTCTCACCATACTTTGACAAATTTAAATACAACCAATTTTAAAATGTTCTACCCTTAAAAGTGGATGATTATTGTTTTGGGATCGTGAATTAAAACTTAATATATATGGGGATATTGATTTTCAAAATTGAAAGTTAACCCTATTTCTAATTAAGTAAGAACAGAGATGGGATGTTTTGAGTTACAGGCTGCATTTCCCATGACCAATACATGTACGTATATAGCATAGAAACTCATTTCCACGAAATTACTTGGCAATTACATATGCTCATTCATTTCTCAAGTACGATCCGATACATATAAGATTCCAAGTTTTACTCACCATTTACAGAAGTGATGAATGCTGCTTGAGAGCTGTGTTGAACTGCAGTTTTTGCTTAATTCTTCTTCCAGTTAGAATTCGTTATCTCCCTTTTTTTTCTGCCTTGATTCTCTTAATGTTTTAACAGGAAGCTGGTATTTTACTTCTTATCTTTTTTTACTTTTCTTTTTGAATGTAAGAAGATGAACAAAAGCCGAGCCTTATATAAAGAGAATTGTTGTAGCTTCTCATGTACAACAATTTCATTTTTATTTTTTATTCTGAAAATATGTGACCTAATTTGATTTTATATGAAAAAGCTTTGATTTAAGGTTTTGTATGCTTGAGATGATGTGCATTAAATGTTATGTCCCCTTGTACATATCTATATCCATATATATTTATACATTTTATACATACTCTTCCTATACATACTTAGGTGCATTTTGTAATTATATATGTATATTCTCCTTACTATACATATTTATGTACTTGTATTTATATACTTTTATATATTACTTCATAGAAGCATACATTTATATACTTGTATATGTATATACTTATATATGTATATATTTTCAACATCATAAAGTTGGTCTATATGTTTATCTACATATTTGAACATTTTATCTTTAATTTAACTTATGGGATTCATATATATTATATGTATATTTCCATATGCATTTATATTTGGTTAGTATCATGCACATTTATATTTATATTCATACATATTTTTCCTTTACTGATGTATGGTTATATATATACATTTAACCCTTTTACCCTTTTATTTTAAAATTTTAAAACACTTTAAAATCTACATAATATTACCAAAATTGCTTTTATATAAAAATACTTTTATAACTCGATGTCTCAACAAGTCCATCCTTGTTCTAACAGAAATTCAGTAATATGTTGATCAGGCGTATGACTGAAAATCTATAAGTACTCAGTAAACCCGTTTTCAACACCCAGTGAAAATACTTGGAAATTTTTTTGTCAGAATGCCCTGGAAATCATCACCCCCTCCATGGGTCGCAGTTAGCACGATGATTACGTCGGCATCCCAGCGAAAACCAAAGAAAACTGTAGGCATCGGCACCCCTCGACTTTCGCCATGGAAACTGCATAGATCGCAGCTACACCCAGGGTTACGTTGCCATCACGGCAAAAACCATGTAACTGTAGGCATCGGCGCCCTCGAATTTTGCTGCCAAATGAAACTTCACCACATAGATCGCAGACTACACAAAGTGATGTCACTGTTCCAGTGGAACTAGTTTAGACTGTAGGCACTCACTGCCACACGAATTTCGCAATGGAACTAAACCACATAGATCGCAATCTACCGATGTTACGTCGCTATCCCTGCGAAATCAAACGTAGATTGTAGGCAATCACTGCCACTCGACTTACGCTATGGAACAACGATAGATCACAGTTACAACAAAGGTTAGGATGCTATCACAGCAAATCCCAATGTAACTGTAGGCATCAGCGCCCTCGAATTACGCTACCCCAAACACAATCCTCAGGAACTAGTTTTGTCCGGACGTCCTCTGGGATCCAAATTTAGAACCCCTCTTATGGCTCAAGGAAGAACCACCCAGTGGATCTCCTACTATAAGTTTTAACTCTAAATGGGAGCGCCTTTTTTCCCGTAGCATTCTCAAAACATTTTATACTATACACATATAGTATCTTTCAAATCATACTCTTTATATGTACCATATATAAACTTCAAAATCGATAATTCTCAAACTTGGCTTTCCAAATTCCCAAAATTGATTTTTCCCAAAATCAAAAGCCTTTAAAAATCAATTGGTTCCACTCTGACCAGTTTGAAATTTAGAAAATAGTTTGAATAGTTTAAAATAGTTAAGTAGTGGTAAAATAGTTAAATAGTTAGATGGTCGTAAAATAGTTGAGAAATGGTTAAATAGTTATTATAAGATAGTTCGAGTATTAAAAAGAATAGTGTGTATAGTAAATAGCGTGGAAAATCAAAATAGTTTGAATATTTCAGAAAATAGATTTTAAGACAGTTTATATTAATAGTTTCAGAGTCAAACTGGTTCAATTTCCCAATTTCCCATTTTAATCAATTTTCAATTTCCACTTCCATTTAAATTGATTCAATTCCAATTCAATTTGAATTAACTTTGTTTCCCATTCAAATTCAAAACAATTCCCATTTGAATTTAAATTAACTCAACTCCGATTACAATTTCAATTCAATCTCAATTCTGAATTAATTTCAACTTCGATTACAATTCCAATTAATTCAATTTAATTTCACCTTTGAATTAATTCCAATTTCATCCTTAATTTATATTGATTCGAGTTCGGTTTTTAAAATATTGATTTAATCCCTTAAATCGAGTTAACCTTTAACATTTAATTTAATAACCTAAGTCTTTAAACAATTCAATTTTGAGTCCAAATTCAAATATTCATTTTAAATTACCTTTACTTAAACTTATTTCAAGGTTCGAGTAAGAGTTCAATCTTCTTACACAAATCAATTTTCAGAATTCAATTTATTACCCAATTTTAACTTCAACTGTGAAACCCAATTCTTAAATAATTACGGTTGGTAAATTCATTTTCAACATTTTAACTTAAGTTCAAAATGATCTCATTTCCCTAATTTCAAATTTTATTTCTAAGAATCAAAATCTTTAAATGGTCTCTAAATAAAGCTTTATTTCCATTTAATTTTCAGCAATGGATATATATCATTTAAATCCACTTTTTTATTTATTTATTCGAGATAATCCACTTCTCAGTTTTATATATACTGTTAATAACAAACAAGATGATAGCAGGATATAGGAGTAAATAGACATCCAAATTATCCAAATTACCTAAAATACCAATCAATAGCTTTTACCACAAATTTTCAGAATTCAAGACTCGTTTTTATTTCAAAAGCTGTTTTGAAATTATCCACACATAGCCTTTTATCAAATCCATACTTCCCTTTTCAATTTATCCATTTAACTTCCCTAAGTTAAATTTCCCATTCATTCAATCCGTTTAACCTTACTCAATTAAAAATTTTCCATTCCAAATTTAAATTTATATCAATATCCCTTCCCACTTATAAGTTCAAAAACTTATTTTACTTTGGGTTATACTTCTCATTTAAAAGAGGGATTTCAGAATTCAACACTTAGTGTTTATTTCAAATCAACTTTGATATTATGTATATCCACCTATATATACATTTATTTCATTTGCACACCGAGTCATACTTTCAATTTTAAACCATTCTTGGTTTTATATTCAAAACAATTTCCTTTGAAATTTTCAAAATAACTCTTGTTTTAAAACAAGATTTCTATGTTCAAAAATATTATTTATCATTTCTTTTAACACTTTGGAACAATCCCAAATTTCTCTGGGTCTAAATTTAAAACTTCACAATTTTAAATCCATATAAATTTTTAATTTCATTTTTAATTTTATAAGTCACACTTATAAATTCAGCTTATAGCATTTCACTCTGTTCTATTATTGTTTATTCTAAAATAAACGTCCTTTATTAAGATACAACAACCAATTTATGATAATAATCAATAATATCATATCTAGAAACCACAGACACCATATACCCTATCATAATTTACTGGAAAATAAAATTAGGGTAACTTATTTCAAAAACTTTGTAAATTCTTTTGAATTTTCCAGGATTTAAATTCTGGTTTGAATCCATTTTAACTTAGCTTATTTGTATAGTTAATCCTTACCCAAATTTATGTTTGGCTATATATATATTACCACTTAATCCTTATGATCCTACTTGATTTTAATAACAACAATCAATCACCTTACCATACCATAATAATTTAGAAAAATTATTTCTTTATATATCAAAATAATTTTAAAATCATTTTTAAAATCATTATATAAGAAAATAACAAGTACACCCTCATATATATAATACACTCAACTCATTCTAGGGTACTACTGACCCTATCTCTAATGAGTAATCCCCACCAGAGCCAAGGTTCTCGCTTAACCTTTCAGCTCTGATACCAAGTGTAACGGCCCGAAGATTTTCGACCCCGAAAATCGACACTAATACGTTCACTGTATAAAGTGCCGAGCAGTCGAGTGCCGGAAATCCCAGACTGTTAGGGTTTAGAAGAAAAGGAGGTAGAATAAGAATAGAAAACAACAGCATAGAATCTCATAATCGCAGCGGAACAACATATAATAGGAAATAACAGCATTTATACAAGGAAAAGCTGTAATTGTCAATAAAATATACAAGATATCGGAGTACAACAAATCTGAACAGTTATAATAACTTGTCCTCAACTACTGTCTATACAGTCCATAATACACAACAGAATCTAATCAATACGTCTCTTCCATCCAGCTCGTCTCCTGAGCTCCAAACGTCCTAACCTGAAAATCTGTAATACTCGGTCTGACCCGAGCATTACAATAAAGTAACACCCGAGCCAGGCTGGAAACCGGCGTGAGTAAACCCATCTAATATGAAATACTTAAGTTATAAAGCTTCTTCGAAAACCAGGGTAACTCGTATAACACTTACGAGTTTATTTGATTACAGACAAAACATTTACCGAAATCCATTGGTATTATAGAAAGGTCTCAATTCAGTTGCTTACTTGAAAAGGTTGAAATTGTTAAATAAAAGCCAATTCCTATTTATCAAACTCAATAACCAACCCGTAAAGATTCAAATCGAAGTGGTTTCAGATAACGCTGGTATCCGATCCCGGTCTCTTCCAATTCAAGTAATAAATTTAAGAAAATAAATAAACAACTTATTATTTGGGTGACACTACCCACATACGGGAATTCATTATAGACCTTTGTTTCAAATAAGCCGTATTATTTCTTTAATCCAATTACTTAAATTTTCTGACCTTTTATTGGCACAGACAAAAATAATTCGAGAGTAAATATTCAATAAAATTAAGCCAAAGTATAGATTTAACTATCAATAACAATTATCCAAACGATTTACTCCTTAGAATTTTATTTACTTTACATAGCTGATTCCTTTTATATTTTTATCCAAATAAACTTCAAATTAACAGTTTATTAACTAATTAAAAATATCACTAATTACCCATAAGTTTTTTTTAAAATAATAATAATAATCATATAAAATATAAATTATCATTGAACTTTTTAAAATTACGCATCTCAAATGAGAAATTGATTTTTAGTTAAACGGAAGAAAATACGAATTACCCTATGCATATATATACATTTATTCTTCTCCACTTATCTTTCTTCTTTGTTTACTTATCTTTACTTCTTCCCTTTTTTTCTTCTTTTCTTTTTTTTCTTTTTTTCTTTTTTTCTTTTTTTCTTTTTTTCTCCTTTTTTCTATTTCTTTTTTTTTCTTTCTTTTTCCTTTACTGGCCCACTTCTTTCTCCAGCCCATTCTCTTCCCTTTCTTCCCTTCACATTCTAGTTCCCACTCCTCCCCTGTGCATCCAAGCTATGCACGAATGTGCACATGTACGCGCTGCCTCAGACCTTCCCCTCATTGCCGACCACTTCCACCGATCACCCAAGATCCCCTCGTCCACCAGGCCCCCTTGAAGCCTCGTCAAACCCCTTAGCTCAAAATCGAACTGCTCGACCTAGGTAGGACGAAACCACGTTCACCCGAAGCACCCCGTTTCTCCACCACGAACCACCATCATTCCCCACACTTTGATAGGACACTCGCCACCATCCCCTCCTGCTTTTCCCCCCATACCGCAACCCTAACGTCACTTCTCGCCGCCGCAGTTCGCCCCCAAACCCGACAAAATCAAACAAGGCCCAAACCCTACTTTGGTTTCGACCCGCCTCCATAATCACTTATACATCATCGAGTCATTTTTCATGGGCTTCCCACTTTCCTAACCTCCTTCCTGCCAAATCATTGACCACGAAATCGGCCACGATGACGGAATTTGCTGTATGCCCAATTTCCGATCATCTTCTTATTTCTCCCTCAATAAAAGCTTAAAAACCCTCAAACCTCTTCCAAAAATCACGTTTGAAAAGATAGACCTAGCTATATACTCAATTCATTAAAATGTGAAAGCTGAATTTTTACCATAAAATGTGTAGTCACTGTTTTAAATAGTTACCTCTCACCATACTTTGACAAATTTAAATACAACAAATTTTAAAATGTTCTACCCTTAAAAGTGGATGATTTTTGTTTTGGGATCGTGAATTAAAACTTAATATATATGGGGATATTGATTTTCAAACTTGAAAGTTAACCCTGTTTCTAATTAAGTAAGAACAGAGATGGGATGTTTTGAGTTACAGGCTGCATTTCTCATGACCAATACATGTACGTATATAGCATAGAAACTCATTTCCACGAAATTACTTGGCAATTACATATGTTCATTCATTTCTCAAGCATGATCCGATACATATAAGATTCCAAGTTTTACTCACCATTTACAGAAGTGATGAATGCTGCTTGAGAGTTGTGTTGAACTGCAATTTTTGCTTAATTCTTCTTCCAGTTAGAATTCGTTATCTCCCTTTTTTTCTACCTTGATTCTCTTAATGTTTTAACAGGAAGCTGGTATTTTACTTCTTATCTTTTTTTACATTTCTTTTTGAATGCAAGAAGATGAACAAAGGCCGAGCCTTATATAAAGAGAATTGCTGTAGCTTCTCATGTACAACAATTTCATTTTTATTTTTTATTCTGAAAATATGTGACCTAATTTGATTTTATTTGAAAAAGCTTTGATTTAAGGTTTTGTATGCTTGAGATGATGTGCATTAAATGTTATGTCCCCTTGTACATATCTATATCCATATATATTTATACATTTTATACATACTCTTCCTATACTTACTTAGGTGCATTTTGTAATTATATATGTATATTCTCCTTACTATACATATTTACGCACTTGTATTTATATACTTTTATATATTACTTCATAGAAGCATACATTTATATACTTGTATATGTATATACTTATATATGTATATATTTTCAACATCATAAAGTTGGTTTATATGTTTATCTACATATATATATATATATATATTTGAACATTTTATCTTTAATTTAACTTATGGGATTCATATATATTATATGTATATTTCCATATGCATTTATATTTGGTTAGTATCATGCACATTTATATTTATATTCATACATATTTTTCCTTTACTGATGTATGGTTATATATATACATATCTATTTATATACATTACTTCGTATAAGCATATACATATATATATATATATATCTTTATATATTATCCACAATTAAAGTTTGTATATATTTCTACATATATTTATAGGTATTTTATCCTATTCTAAATGATGGAGTTTATTATCTATTTCCTATGAGATTCGTCATATCCAGAGATTTATAACCCAATATCTAATTTAGTTTTTAAACCAATCTATATATGTCCAGATATTTTAATTGTCAGAATTTTATTTGTTCGACTAATCAAAACTAATATTTCAATGATCTAATTCAGTTAATTACCAATTACCTATCGTTAAAAATCAGGGTCGTCACTTTTCTCCCCCCTTTAGAACTTTTCGTCCTCGAAAAGGAACGAAGCGAGAATTTTAATTTGATGCTTATTTTAGTTAAATTATTCTTTAAACGTTTAACCCTTTTACCCTTTTATTTTTAAATTTTAAAACACTTTAAAATCTACATAATATTACCAAAATAGCTTTTATATAAAAATACTTTTATAACTCGATGTCTCAACAAGTCCATCCTTGTTCTAATCAGTAATATGTTGATCAGGCGTATGACTGAAAATCTATAAGTACTCAGTAAACCCGTTTTCAACACCCAGTGAAAATGCTTGGAAATTTTTTTGTGAGAATGCCCTGGAAATCATCACCCCCTCCATGGGTCACAGTTAGCACGATGATTACGTCGCCATCCCGGCGAAAACCATAGTAAACTGTAGGCATCCACACCCCTCGACTTTCGCCATGGAAACTGCACAGATCACAGCTACACCCAGGGTTACGTTGCCATCACGGCAAAAACCATGTAACTGTAGGCATCGGCGCCCTTGAATTTCGCTGCCAAATGAAACTTCACCACATAGATCGCAGACTACAAAAAGTGATGTCACTGTTCCAGTGGAACTAGTGTAGACTGTAGGCACTCACTGCCACACGAATTTCGCTATGGAACTAAACCACATAGATCGCAATCTACCGATGTTACGTCGCTATCCCTGCGAAATCAAACGTAGATTGTAGGCAATCACTGCCACTCGACTTACGCTATGGAACGGCGATAGATCACAGTTACAACAAAGGTTACGTTGCTATCACAGCAAATCCCAATGTAACTGTAGGCATCAGCGCCCTCGAATTATGCTACCCCAAACACAATCCTCAGGAACTAGTTTTGTCCGGACGTCCTCTGGGATCCAAATTTAGAACCCCCCTTAGGGCTCAAGGCAGAACCACCCAGTGGATCTCCTACTATAAGTTTCAACTCTAAATGGGAGCGCCTTTTTTCCCATAGCATTCTCAAAACATTTTATACTATACACATATAGTATCTTTCAAATCATACTCTTTATATGTACCATATATAAACTTCAAAATTGATAATTCTCAAACTTGGCTTTCCAAATTCCCAAAATTGATTTTTCCCAAAATCAAAAGCCTTTAAAAATCAATTGGTTCCACTCTGACCAGTTTGAAATTTAGAAAATAGTTTGAATAGTTTAAAATAGTTAACTAGTGGTAAAATAGTTAAATAGTTGTAAAATAGTTAGATAGTCGTAAAATAGTTGAGAAATAGTTAAATAGTTATTATAAGATAGTTTGAGTATTAAAAAGAATAGTCTGTATAGTAAATAGCTTGGAAAATCAAAATAGTTTGAATATTTCAGAAAATAGATTTTAAGACAGTTTATATTAAAACAATTTATTTGAAAATAGTTTCGGAGTCAAACTGGTTCAATTTCCCAATTTCCCATTTCAATCAATTTTCAATTTCCACTTCCATTTAAATTGATTCAATTCCAATTCAATTTGAATTTACTTTGTTTCCCATTCAAATTCAAAACAATTCCCATTTGAATTTAAATTAACTCAACTCCGATTACAATTTCAATTCAATCTCAATTCTGAATTAATTTCAACTTCGATTACAATTCCAATTAATTCAATTTAATTTCACCTTTGAATTAATTCCAATTTCATCCTCAATTTATATTGATTCGAGTTCGGTTTTTAAAATATTGATTTAATCCCTTAAATCGAGTTAACCTTTAACATTTAATTTAACAACCCAAGTCTTTAAACAATTCAATTTTGAGTCCAAATTCAAATATTCATTTTAAATTACCTTTACTTAAACTTATTTCAAGGTTCGAGTAAGAGTTCAATCTTCTTACACAAATCAATTTTCAGAATTCAATTTATTACCCAATTTTAACTTCAACTGTGAAACCCAATTCTTAAATAATTACGGTTGGTAAATTCATTTTTAACATTTTAACTTAAGTTCAAAATGATCTCATTTCCCTAATTTCAAATTTTATTTCCAAGAATCAAAATCTTTAAATGGTCTCTAAATAAAGCTTTATTTCCATTTAATTTTCAGCAATGGATATATATCATTTAAATCCACTTTTTATTTATTTATTCGAGATAATCCACTTCTCAGTTTTATATATACTGTTAATAACAAACAAGATGATAGCAGGATATAGGAGTAAATAGACATCCAAATTATCCAAATTACCTAAAATACCAATCAATAGCTTCTACCACAAATTTTCAGAATTCAAGACTCGTTTTTATTTCAAAAGCTGTTTTGAAATTATCCTCACATAGCCTTTTATCAAATCCTTACTTCCCTTTTCAATTTATCCATTTAACTTCCCTAAGTTAAATTTCCCATTCGTTCAATCCGTTTAACCTTACTCAATTAAAAATTTTCCATTCCAAATTTAAATTTTTATCAATATCCCTTCCCACTTATAAGTTCAAAAACTTATTTTACTTTGGGTTATACTTCTCATTTAAAAGAGGGATTTCAGAATTCAACACTTAGTGTTTATTTCAAATCAACTTTGATATTATGTATATCCACCTATATATTCATTTATTTCATTTGCACACTGAGTCATACTTTCAATTTTAAACCATTCTTGGTTTTATATTCAAAACAATTTCCTTTGAAATTTTCAAAATACCTCTTGTTTTAAAACAAGATTTCTATGTTCAAAAATATTATTTATCATTTCTTTTAAAACTTTGGAACAATCCCAAATTTCTCTGGGTCTAAATTTAAAACTTCACAATTTTAAATCCATATAAATTTTTAATTTCATTTTTAATTTTATAAGTCACACTTATAAATTCAGCTTATAGCATTTCACTCTGTTCTATTATTGTTTATTCTAAAATAAACGTCCTTTATAAAGATACAACAACCAATTTATGATAATAATCAATAATATCATATCTAGAAACCACACACACCATATACCCCATCATAATTTACTGGAAAATAAAATTAGGGTAACTTATTTCAAAAACTTTGTAAATTCTTTTGAATTTTCCAGGATTTAAATTCTGGTTTGAATCCATTTTAACTTAGCTTATTTGTATAGTTAATCCTTACCTAAATTTCTGTTTGGCTATATATATTACCACTTAATCCTTATGATCCTACTTTATTTTAATAACAACAATCAATCACCTTACCATGCCATAATAATATAGAAAAATTATTTCTTTATATATCAAAATTATTTAAAAATCATTTTTAAAATCATTATATAAAAAATAACAAGTACGTCCTCATATATATAATATACTCAACTCATTCTAGGGTACTACTGACCCTATCTCTAATGAGTAATCCCCACCAGAGCCAAGGTTCTCGCTTAACCTTCCAGCTCTGATACCAAGTGTAGCGGCCTGAAGATTTTCGACCCCGAAAATCGACACTAATACGTTCACTGTATAGAGTGCCGAGCAGTCGAGTGCCGAGCAGTCGAGTGCCGGAAATCCCAGACTGTTAGGGTTTAGAAGAAAAGGAGGTAGAATAAGAATAGAAAACAACAGCACAGAATCTCATAATCGCAGCGGAACAACATATAATAGGAAATAACAGCATTTATACAAGGAAAAGGTGTAACTATCAATAAAATATACAAGATATCATAGTACAACAAATCTGAACAGTTATAATAACTTGTCCTCAACTACTGTCTATACAGTCCATAATACACAACGGAATCTAATCAATACGTCTCTGCCATCCAGCTCGTCTCCTGAGCTGTAGATGTCCTAACTTGAAAATATGTAATACTCGGTCCGACCCGAGCATTACAATAAAGTAACGCCCGAGCCAGGCTGGAAACCGGCGTGAGTAAACCCATCTAATATGAAATACTTAAGTTATAAAGCTTCTTCGAAAACCAGGGTAACTCATATAACACTTACGAGTTTATTTGATTACAGACAAAACATTTACCGAAATCCATTGGTATTATAGAAAGGTCTCAATTCAGTTGCTTACTTGAAAAGGTTGAAATTGTTAAATAAAATCCAATTCCTATTTATCAAACTCAATAACCAACCCGTAAAGATTCAAATCGAATTGGTTTCGGATAATGCTGGTATCTGATCCCGGTCTCTTCCAATTCAAGTAATAAATTTAAGAAAATAAATAAACAACTTATTATTTGGGTGACACTACCCACATACGGGAATTCATTATAGACCTTTGTTTCAAATAAGCCGTATTATTTCTTTAATCCAATTACTTAAATTTTCTGACCTTTTATTGGCACAGACAAAAATAATTCGAGAGTAAATATTCAATAAAATTAAGCCAAAGTATAGATTTAACTATCAATAACAATTATCCAAACGATTTACTCCTTAGAATTTTATTTACTTTACATAGCTAATTCCTTTTATATTTTTATCCAAATAAGCTTCAAATTAACAGTTTATTAACTAATTAAAAATATCACTAATTACCCATAAGTTTTTTTTAAAATAATAATAATAATCATATAAAATATAAATTATCATTGAACTTTTTAAAATTACGCATCTCAAATGAGAAATTGATTTTTAGTTAAACGGAAGAAAATACGAATTACCCTATGCATATATATACACATTTATTCTTCTCCACTTATCTTTCTTCTTTGTTTACTTATCTTTACTTCTTCCCTTTTTTCTTCTTTTCATTTTTTCTTTTTTTCTCTTTTTTTCTATTTCTTTTTTTTTCTTTCTTTTTCCTTTACTGGCCCACTTCTTTCTCCGGCCCACTTCTTTCTCTTCCCTTTCTTCCCTTCACATTTTAGCTCCCACTCCTCCCCTGTGCATCCAAGCTGTGCACGAATGTGCACATGTATGCGCTGCCTCAGACCTTCCCCTCTTTGCCGACCACTTCCACCGATCACCCAAGATCCCCTCGTCCACCAGGCCCCCTTGAAGCCTCGTCAAACCCCTTAGCTCAAAATCGAACTGCTCGACCTAGGTAGGACGAAACCACGTTCACCCGAAGCACCTCGTTTTGCCACCACGAACCACGATCATTCCCCACACTTTGACAGGACACTCGCCACCATCCCCTCCTGCTTTTCCCCCCATACCGCAACCCTAACGTCACTTCTCGCCGCCGCAGTTCGCCCCAAACCCGACAAAATCAAACAAGGCCCAAACCCTACTTTGGTTTCGACCCGCCTCCACAATCACTTATACGTCATCGAGTCAATTTTCATGGGCTTCCCACTTTCCTAACCTCCTTTCTGCCAAATCATTGACCACGAAATCGGCCACGACGATGGAATTTGCTGTATGCCCAATTTACGATCATCTTCCTATTTCTCCCTCAATACAAGCTTAAAAACCCTCAAACCTCTTCCAAAAATCACGTTTGAAAAGATAGACCTAGCTATATACTCAATTCATTAAAATGTGGACGCTGAATTTTTACCATAAAATGTGTAGTCACTGTTTTAAATAGTTACCTCTCACCATACTTTGACAAATTTAAATACAACAAATTTTAAAATGTTCTACCCTTAAAAGTGGATGATTTTTTTTTGGGATCGTGAATTAAAACTTAATATATATGGGGATATTGATTTTCAAACTTGAAAGTTAACCCTGTTTCTAATTAAGTAAGAACAGAGATGGGATGTTTTGAGTTACAGGCTGCATTTCTCATGACCAATACATGTACGTATATAGCATAGAAACTCATTTCCATGAAATTACTTGGCAATTACATATGTTCATTCAATTCTCAAGCATGATCCGATACATATAAGATTCCAAGTTATACTCACCATTTACAGAAGTGATGAATGCTGCTTGAGAGCTGTGTTGAACTGCAGTTTTTGCTTAATTCTTCTTCCAGTTAGAATTAGTTATCTCCCTTTTTTTCTGCCTTGATTCTCTTAATGTTTTAACAGGAAGCTGGTATTTTACTTCTTATCTTTTTTTACTTTTCTTTTTGAATGCAAGAAGATGAACAAAAGCCGAGCCTTATATAAAGAGAATTGTTGTAGCTTCTTATGTACAACAATTTCATTTTTATTTTTTATTCTGAAAATATGTGACCTAATTTGATTTTATATGAAAAAGCTTTGATTTAAGGTTTTGTATGCTTGAGATGATGTGCATTAAATGTTATGTCCCCTTGTACATATCTATATCCATATATATTTATACATTTTATACATACTCTTCCTATACTTACTTAGGTGCATTTTGTAATTATATGTGACGACCGCCCATGACCCCTACACTGAACCTAGAGATAGTGCGCTGTAAAGTGTGCCAGGCGACCATGGACGATTGCCAGGGTAAATTAAAATAACATAATCTATCGTATTACTCCCAGCGCATGGACAAAATACAATAGAACATATATATAGTGAAGCTTCACAGAATAGAATCTCATCAATAAAACTTCATAATAGTTGAGTACAATCATCAGAATAGTCAATACATCAAGCCTCACTACATAACTCTCAGAGAATATACAAACAGCGGAACATCCAGTACATATAAGAAGATAATATGCAACCCTCCAGCTCGTCTTCGATATCAACATCGTAAGAAGCAAGAACAGCACCTGTCACCTGCTACATAGTCTGCCCGTCCCAAAATGGACGAACAGCCCAAGGCAAAAAGAATTAAAAACATAAAGCCTTGAGTCAGACAACAGTCTTAGTGAGCAGTAAATTAACTAACAACATACCAAAAGAGCATAAAGGAAAAGGAATAGGAATACAACCCTCCCACTCCAACCTCTTTCTACAGTGATAGCCCCCAGACACACACTAAGCAAAAGCAGACATAGCAGAACATACAATTTAAAGTAAAGTAATTATCACTCGAGTCAATGGCGATGTTTTCCAAGTACAAACCCCCAAGGCCTAAACCAAGATCAGATAAGCACCCAGAAAACACTGCTCTTGTGACCGAGTGACGATACAACCAAACATCCATGACTCTGGCTATCACTGTTATCATTGCTTCGATATCATCGTTAATTGAATGACCGGCACATTCTTTCAGCCGTCCGTCAAGGGCTAATGGAAACCCCGGTTCTAGACATAACTCCCGCACGTCATCGTGACCCGTGCCTAGGACTATCGAATCTGCCCAGAGTACTTGACTACCAATCCGTAGCCTTCAGGGACTATCGAATCTGCCCAACGTACTCTTGATTTGAGCATGCTAGAACCTTCAACAACGATGGGATCTCAGCCTTCTAGTCATCCTCCTCGACGACTATTTCCATACTAGCTCAAGCGCCTCTCGAGCATCCATTATCCTCAAACTCGAACCATATCACCGAGTTATCAACCTGCTTGGAATGATCCCGTCTGGATTAGACCAAGACTATCTCATATCATGCTTCGCTTCATCACATCCTCGCAAAGCCACATCTCAACATCATCATCCAATCTATGCATAAGAGCTTCATCATCCGCTACGTATGCAACAAGCAGCTTTCCAAATTCAAGAGCCTTTCTTTTAGCTTTTGAATCATCTTCGGTCTAAATCAAATCATCAATCATCTAATTCATAGCAATCAATCAAGTCAAACATTAATCCAAGCAATCAATCATTCAAATATGATCTAAGTAGACAATTATATCAATAATGGCAATTTCGTAATTAAAGAGTTGAAAGTCTAATAAGCATGAAAACATGAACAATATCTCTATAATCTTGATGAATGAACTTGCATAGGTTAACATGTGGTAAAATTGATGTCAAATCATCATGAACAATGAATCTATATGGATCTACACATATGATTGGGAAAATGCATGGAAATCACTATTTTAACACCAAATCAAGCCAACGATCCGATATACTCCTTTGGATCCGTGTGAGAGATAATCACCACTCACCAAATCACCTAAACAATCCAAAAGCAACACACTTCAGATCTGGACAGCGAAGGATCTAACTTGATCTATCACCAATCCGCTTCAAACGATGAAATCTCTCTTCGAATAATGTAGATCTTCAATCTAAGCTCTTCGATCTTCGATTTGATCTTCAATATGGATGGAAGGAATCACTAGATTAGAGTGGAGGAAAAGAAGTGAAGAAATGGCAGCACTTCGTCGCTTCGAAATCCGGATCCCAAAAATGAAGAAATAGACGATTATTTATAGGCAGATTTTTAGGTCGTCTGCCCCTTAAGTCGTCGCCGACTTAACAAATACCCTCCGACCTACGACCTACAGAACTCACGACCTAACCCTCTGCGTGACATAACATCCACCGACCCAACGACTTAGCATAAGCACGCGACATAGCTACTACACGACCTAACAGACCATCCGATCTTCAAACCCACGATCTACGACTTAACAGGGTCTCCGACTTAATAGGGTAGCCGACCTAACAACTCAACAGAGTTACGCCTTAATGATTTAGCAACTCTACGACTTAACAGCTAACACCTAAGTCGTCTACGACTTAATACAGACGACCTAAACTCATGCTCGACTTAACACTTACCGAGTTAACTTCGACCTACGACCTATCGCCTCACGACATAACAACTTACGACCTAAAATCCTTAAGTCGCTCAAACGACCTAACTTCCTAACTAGCTCAATCCCTTAGGTCGTTAACTCCTTAAGTCGTCTATGTCTTAAGTCGGTCAATTCCTTAGGTCGTTAACTCGCCCAGCCGACCTAACACTTAACTTTTTCTTGGGTCACCCCAAATTCCTAAGTCGCTTACTAATCTTAGGCTGCCAAATTCTATAGGTCGTCCCACTGCTAACCCAGCTTCCTTAGGTCGTCGCCGACCTACCCCTTAGGTCGTCCACTACCTTAGGTCGCACCAACACCCTACGACCTAAGCTACCACGACTTAACTTTTAAATGACTTATCACCTAACTCGCCGAATTCCTTAACTCGGTCACGACTTAGGACTTAAACTCAGGACGACTTATCACAAATGCGACCAAATGTCAACTGTTTTACGATGTTT
This sequence comes from Allium fistulosum, assembly GCA_030737815.1. Lineage (NCBI taxonomy): Eukaryota > Viridiplantae > Streptophyta > Magnoliopsida > Asparagales > Amaryllidaceae > Allium > Allium fistulosum. Next base: position 1,138,054,869 of record CM060901.1, read on the forward strand.
CGATCCGTAAAAATACGGGTCGTTACATTATATCTTTATATTCTCCTTACTATACATATTTATGCACCTGTATTTATATACTTTTATATATTACTTCATAGAAGCATACATTTATATACTTGTATATGTATATACTTATATATGTATATATTTTCAACATCATAAAGTTGGTCTATATGTTTATCTACATATATATATATTTGATTATTTTATCTTTAATTTAACTTATGGGATTCATATATATTATATGTATATTTCCATATGCATTTATATTTGGTTAGTATCATGCACATTTATATTTATATTCATACATATTTTTCCTTTACTGATGTATGGTTATATATATACATATCTATTTATATACATTACTTCGTATAAGCATATACATACATATATATATATATATCTTTATATATTATCCACAATTAAAGTTTGTATATATTTCTACATATATTTATAGGTATTTTATCCTAATCTAAATGATGGAGTTTAATATCTATTTCCTTTGAGATTCGTCATATCCAGAGATTTATAACCCAATATCTAATATAGTTTTTAAACCAATCTATATATGTCCAGATATTTTAATTGTCAGAATTTTATTTGTTCGACTAATCAAGACTAATATTTCAATGATCTAATTCAGTTAATTACCAATTACCTATCGTCAAAAATCCAGGTCGTCACACCAGACCCAAACCTGATCATGCAACCACCTGACCGAGCCTAATAGCATAGGACCGAACCCAAACTTCAACTTACCTTGGCCTCTTTACCTTCCATGAATTGTAACTCCTACCCCTTCACATTCTAGCCTTTCCTTCTATTTGCTGACCATAACCGAGCCTAGTTGCTTTAGATCGGATCATAGGCCGAGCATTTTGATGGTGGTCTAGCCAATTTACAAAGTGGCCAAACCTACTTGCCTTGGTAAAGCCATCCTTGCTTCATTTTGATTTATTTTGTGCATTTATTTTGATTCATTTTCCTTTGATAAATTTTATACTTATATATATGTTATATACTTTTTTTTTACATGATTGAATCTTAGATCTCCATCCACTCAAATCTAGTTCATGCTTTGTCATGCTTTTCGGAGTTTAGTTGTGTATGTCGAATTTATCTCTAGCTTTAGAGGTGAGTTTATCACTCTCGAAAAATCGTACTTATATAAATGTGAAACAATGTCATTTGAATTGTAGTAGTTGATAGGCCATGTTATATGCTCACTTCTGCCTGTTACCTGACATTATATGATGATAATTACCTGTTTATATACCTGTTACATCACTTGACATTATATGATATGTTTTACTGTTTATTTATTTTCTGTTTCTCACACTGCAAGTTCCCTGTTAGTGTAGAATCACTATGGGTTGAAATGATACGTACACGAACGGACTTTAGAATAGGGAAAGGTAGTTACGAGCTGAAATGATAGGCTCGAGCGATTTTTATTTGACTTGGGATTGTGGGTTTGAAATGATAAAACCCGGTATTTTAACTTTAACTAATTTCGGATTGAAATGATATATTATCCTTACCACTTGGCCTAAGTTAGAAATATTATACAGACCCGTGGTAAATTTTAAAATATGATTTTCTAGAAAATTATTAAGTATTTTAAATGTAAAAATAAGAAATTTTGACTTATATTGGATTTAAATGATTTAAACAGTGATTTCCTAAAAGTTAAAATTGTATAAGTTAATAAATGGTTTAAATTGTAATTTAAAATTTTGATTTAACTTAATAATTGAAATTTGATTAAAAATGGGATTTTAGAAATTATTAAGTATTTTTAAATGTAAAAATGTGAAATTTTGACTTAAATTTGATTTAAATGATTTAAACAGTGATTTCCTAAAAGTTAAAATTTTATAAGTTGATAAATGGTTTAAATTGTAATTTAAAATTTGATTTAACTTAATAATTGACATTTGAGTTAAAATTGAAATTTTAAGCTTAAATTAGTAATCAAAATATTTATTTATGAAATGGATATTTTTTTTAAAGTAAAAGAAAATATCAAGTTATTTGTTAAAACTAAAAGTTAAGCAACTTATAGTGAATTTTGACTTAATGTAAATGAATTATAATTTAATTGGATATTTATTTATAAAACGTTATTTTACTAAATTTATAAGTTAAATGATATCCTGATAAATAATTTTGAAAAGTGGAATAAGTTTGATAAGTAAAAAAAATGATAAAAGTGGAAGATATATTGTTTAAAATGTTATAGTACAACTTATAACAGAAATTATAGCATTCCAGAAATGCTGTGGTTTCAGTGTATTGTTTTTCAAATCTACTAATGTCTCTACAGCAGCAGTTTATAAGTGCTGCTGTTTCCAACAATGAACCGTTTTCAAATTACCACTGTATCTACAGTAGCAGTTTATAAGTGCTAATGTTTTTGAATTGTGTTGTTTTTCAATTTTACCACTATACTTACAGCAGCATTTTCTAAGTGCTACGAATGCTGAAAATACAATGTTTTGGATTATTGTAGTTGAATAAACGAGCTTCGAAAAATGTTGAAATTTTGGGAATTGAATATTTGATTTGAAAGTAAAATGACTTCATTTTTAAATGGTTTAAATGAATTGTTTTGATTTGAAATAATAAACCATTTTGAAATTTATAACCACGGGTTATAATAACGGTTGGATGTTATAATGCGTGGCTAGTGGCGGGCCATTACTGTAGCTTTGCGCTACCCCAGTCACATTAACACTATTATTTTGCATAATTTTCTTTACTCTAGACATTACTATAATAGCATTCATTTCTGCTTAGTAGATAGTTTAACGAATCCTTAAAGGGTGGGCGATCCCAGGCATCCTTTAAGTTATTTGTGCATTTCTGTTACAGTTCACTTGAGTAGGTTTACATTGTATAAGTATGTATGTACTGACTCGAGTGTTTTGTGTTTTGCTTTACGCTCGGGTCAGCCTGAGTATCATAGCTTTGGATTCATCTTCTGGAGCTAGAGATTTGCTGGATCTTATTTGTCTATCTGTTCATCTATTTCCATTTCAGTTATTTCCTATTCAATATTGTTTTTGTATTAGTTGACTTATGTATTCAGACTTCTGTTGTATTTTTTTTTTCAAACTATGATATTTTGTATCTGTTTTGAGATTATTTATGTAGTAGCTTCATGAACTACTATGGTATTTTATTTCCGCTGTGAGTTATTCTGATATTCTGTGACTGTGATTCTGTGTTTGATTTTATTTGCTCCGAAATTTCTTAACAATCCACTATTTTGAAGTATTCAAGTCTGACATGTGTGGATTTATTGTCGATTTGAATGGTCCAAAATAGTGGGATGTTACATTTGGTATCAGAGCTTTGGTTTTAGGCAAACTTTAGCCTGCGGAGCAAAAACTCATTAGAGATAAGGTAGAAATACCCTAGAATGAGTGAAATAAATCTCAGAACCATTTCTTTGTGAGAAAACGTATTTTCAAAGTATAAAATGATTTTCAAATGATTTTCAAAGGATTTTTCAAAGATTATTTTGATATAAATTTTCTTGTTTTGAAAGCAAAATTTTTGCTAGACCTTATTCCTTTCCTTGTCCACCTTGTTGGTAATAATCTTGGTTAGGATTCCCATCGGTTAGGATTCCATTGAAATTTTGGAACGCTCCCACTTGTTCTGAAATCCATTCTTGTCTTCCCTATTTATATTCTTTTGATTCTGGAGCATTCCATAACTCCACTTCGAATGACCTCTATAAAACTCGGCGATCCCGCCAATCTTTGAATGATTTGTAAAGGGGGAAACTCCCTTACAATTGGCATTGATTCACCGGAGATTTCTATACCCTCGGTTTAGATGCTTCTATCTTTTGCTATGCCGAAATCTATCTCTGGCGATCAAATGTCGATTTTCCTTAGAATTTTGCATCGATCATATTCCTGAAGTCATGGTTGACCCGGTTAAGGTCGCCCACGATTTATATAAGTATGTCCATCTACTATTTTGTAATTAGTTATCTCATCTTCATTCGAGCTTATCTTCGAATCAGAATTCTATTTGATTAGAGTTCCTCTATTTTGAATCTCTATCTTTGTTTTGAAATCCATTCTTGAATCATCCCTTGAAAATTTGTGTTTGATTGTATTTTGAGATTGTTTATATATCGAAATTATTATTTTGATAAGAATGATTATATTTTATATAAAGGTGAAATGTTTGAGATAAGAATTATATACCTTTTAAAAACGAGAATTTGACGTTTCGAAAGGATTTGAAAATTTGAAAGTTATATAAGAAATTGATTTATATAAAAATGATTTATAACTTAAGGGTTTTGAATTTGAAATTTGAGAGATTGAACTCCGGCATCTTGAAACTGTTTTAAGATCTTGAAAATATATAATAATATGATTTGAAAGTATTTTCCGAATAAGAAGTGTTTCAAATGACTTCAAATGAGCTCCAATGATTTCAAAGAAATTTAAAAGAAGTTTTCAAAGGAAATGGAAGTCCAGAACTCACTTATGTTGAGTGGGGAGAGGCCACTCTAGTAGCTTTGCTATGCGCTTGATTTGTGAAACCAATTTTGATTTCAAGTTTCGAAGTATGATTTGATATTCGAAAGCTATATGTATATATATTTGAAACAGTTTGAAGTGAGCCCGGTGTTCAGTCCTCGAGTTCGGATTTGATTTGGTATAACTCTATCTTTTGGAATTGATTTACTGATTTGTTGATGATTTCCATCTCTTGGATTTTTAATATGATTTCTCCGACTATTTTGAATGTTCGAACACTTCCAAATCAAGGCTTAATTTTTCAAAGCTAAGTAATTTTGAAAAGTATAAATTATTGGATAAAGTATATAAGTTTAGTTTGTATGTTTGAAGTATGAAGTAATATGATTTAAATAAGTTTGAAACTGTTTTGTTAAGTAAGTAAATAAGACTATTTTGAAGTATACTAATATGAAATTTAGTTTTAAAATACTTTGAATAAAATTTAGTTTTAAATGTTTTAACTTAGTAACATCTTTTATAAAACTATTTATATATAATAATAATTTTCAAAGGGTAAAGTGGATCTTTCAAATAAAAATAAATAGTTTAAAGGTTTTAAGAGGAAGGGTTATAAACTTTGTAATCATTTTGGGGTATAATTGATTTTGAGAAAAAGATTTGATTTCAATTTATTAATTCCCTCAAAACAAAATTTATTTTATTTATCTCATCTATTATTCAATTAACTTATTATTCCATTTAACTCTATTAACATTTTCATAAGTAAAATTTAAGAGTATAACATTTATTATAACCGCTCAAATTTATTTCTAAAATCATCTTATATTGTATATTATCCAATTATATATTCAACTTCTGAATAATTTAGGTAAGTTGTATTAGGATGAAATTGGGTATTATACAAGTAAATTTTCCAATTCTATCATTTCAAGTTAAATATTTATCCAAGAATTTAAGAGTTAAATTCCCGATTTTAATTCAAACCATTTAGATATAAGTATATTATATTTTCAAATCAAATTTATAAACATATACCTATATATACATTATAAATCAAATCATACCCCAGAAATTCAAATCAAATTCAATTCCCAAAACAAAAATGTTTTATAGTGTGTTGTTTGAGTTGTTGATGTTGATTTGGGTTTTCGATCGATTCGTCTGATCAACGTTATCGATAGGATTTCCAAAACACTTGAATAGAGCAAACTGACACTATAAAACATTTTAATATTAATACAAATACACTTCCTCACTCGATGATTCTAGAATGGATTCCAAAGAAAGGATAGAGTATCATATTAGAGATACCCAGATCAAAAGAATTCAAACTAGGAGATAGGCTTGGAAGGGAGATAAGATAATTGAATTTCCAACTAGGAAAACGGATAGACTTATATAAATCGCGGGCAAACTTAACCGGGTCAACCGTGACTTCAAAAAAAAATCGATGTAGAATTCTGAGGCAAATCGGCATCAGATCACCAGAGATACAATTCGGGCATAGCAAAAGATAGCAGCATCGTAGACCGAGGATACAGAAATCTCTGGTGAATCAATACCGATTTTAAGGAGTTCACCCCTTTACAAATCATTCTAAGATCGGCGAAACCACCGATTATTATATAAATCAATCGAAGTGAAGTTATGGAATGCTTCAGAATCCAAAAGAACCCGAATAAGAAAGACAAGGACGGATTTCAGAACAAGTGGGAGAGTTCCAAAATTCAAAGGAAACCGAATCAAAGAGGAAGGGATTCAAGCACGAAGGAAAGTGATCCCGTAATTAAATTTACTATATATGCTAAGTTTTGCCTAAAACCAGAGCTCTGATACCACATGTAACATCCTGAAATTTTCAACCATTCGCATCTATACATGTCGGATTTGAATTGCTCAAAATATCAGATTGTTAATTTAAATTTGGCAAAACTCAGCATATATAGTAAATAAATAATCACAGAATCATAGACACAGAGTAATATAACAATAATGCAGCGGAAACAAAAGAATAGTAGTTCATGAAGCTACTATATATATAACAGAGTTAAGTAAGATACAACAGAGGTCACGAATACATAGATGTCTCAATACGATAATCAAATACAAGATCTAAATACATTATTGGAATCAACTGAATAACTGAAAGCTTGATAGATAGCTGGATCTCCAAGCGAAGCTCCAACTCCAAAGGTGAGTCTCAAATGCTGTATCACTTAGTCTGACCCGAGCGTAAAGCAAAACACAAAACACTCGAGTCAGGATTAACATTCTTATATCAATAAATCCAACTCAAGTGAAATATCAACTGAAATACAGTAACTTAAAGGATGTTTGGGATAGCCATCCTTTAAGGATCCGTTAAACTATCTACTATGTAGTAATATACGCTATTATAATATGTCTAAAGTAAAGTAAACTATTAAAATAGCGTTAAGGCGTTACCCATATCCCCCTTAACATATTTTATAGTGCCAATAGTCTATACAGTACCGTAATACCCCGTAAACTGGGGCTACCAGAGAATACTCCATAGGTACGACACAAATCAAACTCGTAGTAAAGCACGCTAGGGTAGGTGACACGGCACAACTAGGCAATGCCAGGGTAGATATACCAATTACACTTCCAGGCCAGTGGTAACGCAGAGCCGCAGCAATCGCCCACCTCGAGCCACACCCCCGAAAATCCGAAGGTGCGCACCAAATCAATCACAAAGTAATAGAATGGTATACGATGGAGTGTGTCCGATAAGAGGTGCTACCTCATTAGCCCATCAATTGTTCCTGTTTTAGCCATCTTATGCTAACTCACGGGTGTTAGGTCCACGTATATACCTCATATAGGATCGTTGCCACCATCCTACTTCATTTTGGAATCTCAACCGCGTACACAGTTGTTAAAGTGGTTTTCGGTATCGATAGAGAGTATGCCCATATCCGATCCCGGTCTCTTTAACAACCAAACGTTATTATAACACCGCGGTCATTTCAAAATAGTTTATACTACAAAACCAAAATATCATTTCCATTTCAAAAAAAACATATCAATACGATATCATTTCCATTTCAAAAATATTCACTTCCAAAATCATAGTACTTTCAAAGTTATAACACTTTCGAAACCAAACACTTAAAATTATAACACTTTGGAAATCATAACACTTTGAAATTCATAACTTTGGAAATCATAACATTTTGAAATCATAACACTTTCCTTTAAATAGTTTAGATATTAATAATAGTATATAAAATAAAATAGATTATAAAATAAAATAATTTATATAAAATAGTTATAAGTTAAAACAATTAATATTAAAATAATTAGTATATTTAAAATAGTTTATATTAAAAATGGTTATATTAAAAATAGTTTATAAAATAATATAAAATAGTTTTAAATATAATTTAAAATACTTTATATAATAAAATAGTTTCCACAAATTTCATAAATCAATTCAAATCAACTCGAATTCCAAAAATTTAAATTTAGATTAAATCTAAATTCATCTATTTCCACTAAATTCAGTTTCTAAATAAACCATTTCAAATTATATCGATTTCAAATACAGATTTGAACCACAAAATAAACCATTTCAATTTCAATATATTTCAAAGCTTTAAATATTCAATATTTCAAAACTAAATTTGATAATTTCATATATATATATATATCAAATTCACTTTACTATTATTTAGTTTTGAAATAGTTACTTAATCATTTCAATAACATCTAAATACAGCTTCAATTTACAAATTTAAATAAACAAAATATCCCATTTAAATATATATAAATTTGAAATATTCATTTAAGTCACTTTTAATCAAATTCAAGTTATAAAACATATCTTTAAAATTTCAAGTTTAATAAAATTCAGATCAAACTTATTTAAGTATAATTCTTAAATAAATAAAATTTCAGATCAATTTCAAATTTATCTTTCCACCCTGAATCATTATAAACTCTATATTTGAAAATATAAATTTTATATAAATACTTAAACATATTATATATCAACTTTAATAAATCTTTAAAATCAATATTTATTAAAACCATATATTTCTTTTCAAAACCATAGAAATCATTTTTAAAATATTTATATATAGACCAATGGTGTTTGTATATAATTTTCTACCCTATGGTCAAGTGATACGGATATTTATCATTTCAATCCACAATTTAAATATATACGGGTATATATCTTTTCAACCCACAATCCCAAATTCAATGTCAATGAAAATCGCTTGGGTTTATCATTTCAACCTATAACGATTTTCTCCTATTCTACAGATCGTTTGGGTATGTATCATTTCAACCCATAGTGAATTCTATACTAACAGGGAACTTACAGAGTGATAACAGATATGGTAATAATATAATAGGCATATATATATCAGTGATAAATAATAGATAATGGTGTCAGATGTTACAGGTGAACAGATACAGATAATGGCATATATATATATCAATGTAAATATCTAACAGCAGTATATTTCAATTGACGTTTCAATTGAAATCAAATTTAATAAATATAAGAACGTTAATCGTGAGTGATTGCTCACCTTTCGAGGCTAGAGAGTACAGAAGATGACACAGATACGCACATTGATACGGACACGAGCAAATCAAAAGATGCTGCGACCATTTGGACATTGGCGAGACAAGAGCAAGGCACGATGAACTTGATTGATGAAGATAAATGGTATAAGTGAACTTATATATATATAACTATTACATATATAAAACATATTCTAAATTCAAACACATTTTAAATTAAATTTATATACATTTTAAAATAATGACAACCATTATATGCATACTTAAAAATATATGCAAACATATTCGGGTATACAACATATATGCAACTTTATACATGCATAGGCTATTAAATGACCAAACATAACTGATATATATACAAACTGTGAATAAGGGAAAAATATAAAGCTATATAATCTATAATATAAATAATTTATATACAATATAATTCATATCAGTTAGAAATCATAAATTATATAACTATGTTCATAAAATCTATAACATATTTAATATCACTTGTACAAAACGCAGATATATATATATATATATGTTTATTTACACAACCAGGTTATACCACTTTATGTACTAATATAAATGGTTCGACAGCATATTATATACTTCCTAGATAAACTTATATATGTATATATATATACCAACAAAATTTTATATTTAACTTATACACTAGTATATATACCCACAACAGATTATCCAACTCAGAAATACAAGTATACAGCAAACATCTATACAACTTGAACATATTGTACACATTATATTGCTAAAACAGTAATCAATATATTCATGTATGAATATCATTACATTATACATATAAAATAAGTAGTCAAATGAAAAATAAAAGAAACTGTAAGTAGACAATATAAAATAAGAAAGCTCAATATAATAGCTCATCACAAGAGCCACAAAACAAAATCCAACTTATAATATAACTCATATACTGTATATAAACCAAAATTTACAGTTTTAAAAAAAATCTGAAACATTTCGACATAAAAAAAATCATGCAACTCTTTATAGTGTAAACGTATATGTAGATATGTATATAAGCTATGTATATCTCATATAAATAACAACAAGGTAATATAATGCAAAACAGGTAATATAGACATATGTGTGCAACTAACCTTTATTTTTAAATAATACATATATATAACTTACATCCTAAACAACTATATATATATTTATATTTATATATATACAGAAAAGAAAAACAATATATATATAAAGAAAACAAACCGAATAGAAGGTGTTGCCAGGCGAGGTTGAAAGGCGCTCGGATTTGTTGGAAGGGAAGCCTTGGTGGTGGTCGGGTGTGAGGGCGATTGAGCTGCCGAGGCTAGCTAAAGGCGGTGAGGTGTTCGGGTTAAGGCCGTAGGCTGGATCTTGCGGGTGATGGGGGATAAGCGATGTGAATCGGCTAATTTGCTGTGGGGTTCGACACAGTGTTCGGTCGGAGGTCTGGAATGGTGGCAAAGGGCGGGCTGCAGGCCGATGCAAGGTGAGGAGTTTGGTGGAAATGGTGGATATCGAGGTGAAGAGTAGCGGGCTGTTGACTGTGCGGGTTATCGAGTCAAGACGCTGACAGCTAGAGAGGGTGGTGAAGCACTGGTCGGTGGAGTTAGATGACGAGGAGAAAAAAACGGCTATGCGGTGGAGGATGACTGGGTGAAGGCCGATGAAAAGAATCATGGGTAAGGCAGAAAAAAAAGAGGCGAGCAGCTTACCCAATTTTATAAGCTTGTATAAAAAAAGGAAGATGAGCATTTCAAATAAGAATACAACTGCTATAATAAATATAAAAAATTAACAAATGAGGTAATGAATATGAAAGTAAGAGACAACATGAATCAATGAACCCAAATAATATTGAATACTGTGGGAAAAGAAAAAGCCAGCAATTAATTTTTGGGAATATGAAAACCAATGGCTATTGGTTTTACCAAAGACAAAGGAAAGGACACTGAACACAAAAAAGGCAAAAAATGGGTACCGATACATAATAGATTTCACAGCGTATCGAACGTTGAAACACACAAACGAATATGTTGCGGAGATCAGCACGGCGAGACGATCAAAACGGTACACAGATATCGGTGATACGATCATCCGATCAAAAGTCGATATTCGATACTGAAAATGCTGCTAAAACGTCAGAAATAAGATAAACGAAGTAATAACAGTTCAAATTTGAAGAAACAAAATATGATGTCTGTAACAACCCGCATATTTTACGATTCGTATATTTAAATGTTTAATTTAAATATAGCATCGTTAGTCGGATTTTAGTCCGAAAAAGTCACTATTCGTAGAAGAACAGTCGAATTAGTGAAAAGTCTATGTGGATCGTGCTATTTGGAAGTGCCTATTTGAAAACACATTCAAACAGGAATTCAAACGTTTGAAATGAAGCATTCAGACGTCTGAAATTGTTCGAGTCAATCCAGAAAGAAAACAAGCTAAAATAGCCATTTTCAGAATTTTGAAATCCCCGAGTCAGACGTCTGAATATTGTTCTAGACAACTTCTGTTTTTTCAGATTGAGACGTCTGAATCGTTCATTTCAGACGTCTGAATGAAGTTAGAGAACTAATATTTTTCCAGATTCAGACGTCTGGTTTGGAAATTTCAGACGTCTGAATGAAGATTGAAATTGAGATTCAACAATTTGGACTCGAGACCACTTCCATTGAGTTCAAAATGGTGTTTCCGACTTTTTTAAGTATAAGCATCGATATGTTTGGAGTTGAGTGAGTTTTGCTATTTTTCACTTAGGGCTTTGGGATTGGGTTTGGGTTTCACCCAACTCATCCTATACCCTAACTCAGCCCCCTCTCCTCTCCATTCACTCATTTCATTTCCTAACACTTCAAGCTTTAGAAAAATAGGGGAAGAGAAAAGGAAATAGAAATTCCTAAGCCCTAGTTTCTTTTACAAATCCAAGTTTTAGCTCCAAAATCAAAGAGAAGCTTAGGTAAGCATCCTCTTCATCTTCTCCAACTCATTCTCCCTTCAATTTCAGAAATTTCCTAAACCTAACTTAGGAAATGTTCTTCTTTTGAGCTTAGATTCAAGCTTCTTGGGTTGAAGTGAAGAGTGGTTGATCTTTCCTTTGTGATTAAGCTTCTCATTCATTTTTTTTGGTTTAAAGGTGAGTTTTTGGAACTCACATCTATGTCTATATCTTTGATAGTCGTTGGGTATGAATTCCTAACATCTATTTCTTCTCAATTTCCTTTGAATTGAATTGGTTTGATGAATATTCCAATTTTTGGTGTTTGAAATCAAAATCTATGAAAATCCTTATATGGATGTTTAGACATGTTGGTCGGAGTGTATTGGCAAGTCTTCAGGGTTGGGTAGTCTCTTGGCGTCAACCCCTAGCAATTGTCACTCATCCGATCACTTCCGATATGATTTGGCCATCATTGGCCTAGGCAAAATATTGCCCAGAGCTTCAGGTTCAGACGTCTGAAATATCCAATTCAAACGTCTGAATCTGCTTGTCTTAGCCCAATTTGTCTATTTAGTGTGGGATATCAATTTTTATTGATTCGTGTTGATCCGATTAGTTGTTATCTCTTTTATCGACTTTGATGTAACGATACAATCTTTCGACGCTCGAAAGTCGACATTAATACGTCCACTGTATCAAATGCTGCACAATCGAATGCCGGAAAACCGAATCATTAGGGTTAAAAAGAAGAGGTAGAAGAAGACAGAAGAAAAAGAAACAGAAACAATATCAGAATCTCACATTCGCAGCGGAATAATATATAATAGATGAATAAATAATCTTTAAACAAAGAACTATATCAGTTTATACGATACATCATCAGAGTTTACAACAACAACACACATCACTGGACAGTTATATAAACTTATCCACATAACACAATACACAGTGGAATAATACATAATATAAGTGATATGTCTCGCCATCCAGCTCGTCTCCAGATCTCCACAGTAACTTCTGAATTCCAGAATGACCTGATAACCTGACTCTAGGCTGCTCGTGTGGAAAATTATAGGCACCCAGAGTTTAGAAAGGGAACAATAAACTCCAGGTCAGTCATGGGACTGGTGTGAGATCATAAAAGCAGTTATTTTCACAAAGAAAATAAAAGAAATCTGCAATGCTTTTGGAAAATGAAACTACCATAAGACCTCCCACCACACACACAATGCAATCGCAGACTTGGAGGAGATTTCTTCTTATGATAGTCAAATATGGTTAATACGAGAAAACTCTTTTGATATTATTACTAGTGCATAGTGTGAAAATCCTTTCGAAAATATAATATTAATCTTAGCCAGCATAGGTACCATTATATTATGCCTGCTATAGCTGCCACCTGAGGTGACAGGTTATACAAATTGCAATCGTAAAGGGCTCGTATTGTTTCTTTGGATTTTCCAACAAATGGTCAAGCTAAGGAACTTCCTATGCCACATGGAAATGCCTCTGGAGGGACGCCCCGAGAGACAACTGCTCTCTGCCAACACAAGGCCGGGTTACCTCTTACTAGGTAACTACTACACGAGTATGCCACCCCCCGGTCGTTTACGACCTTTATTCGAGGGCCCTCGATCACAAAGCAACAATCACACAGTAAATAAGATTGATGCCACCACACAGGTAAAGCATCTGGGCTCCATACCATGATACCACCTTTTTCCAGAAGGAAATGACATACCCTAAAGGGAGCAACCCTCATAACCTTGCCGCATTTTCCTGTTTTGACCATTTCCGGGGTGTGAGGTCCGATGAGGTCTCGTCCACAAAGCTACGCTTTACAGGAAAGCCACGCTTTGATCATAAATGATCAACGAATGATCATCAACACACAACAACACTTAGCATGCCACACTACCAAATTGGGAGTATATCACTGATAACCTTTAACTACATAACCTCTAAGCTCGTACGTCTCAGAGAAGGGTGTTAAGCTAAGAGAATAAATTCTCCGCCACCAAACATAAATGTATTTGAAAGAAATCCGCTTTATATCTCAAAGTGTAGTGTCAGACATACGACCATATAAGTCTGTTCCGGGTTCGAACAGAACCGAAGGCATTTTCAAAGAAGCCCTTGCAATCCATAACGTCGTATCATTATTCGGAGTGGGTTATATGACACAATGTCCTCTACCGGCTAAACCGAATAATGAACGATTGTTTTAAAACAAATTCAAGTGCCATTTCAAAGGAAAATATTGATAGTCGGTTATTTAACTATCAAACAACATTCACAACAACCATCAGATTTAAATAATTTTCCCAAATTATTTATTTTCAAAATATCTTTACAAGATATATATTTTTCCACACTTCATCACTTTGAAAACAAATTTCAAATCACTTTTCACCCGCGGAATAAAATTCCCGATATTATTTATTTCCACTGTGAATTTAAATTTCCAAATATTCACTTTCAAACACCAAATCAAATTTCAATTGATTTCCAAATTTATTTTTCAAACGCTAGATCAATTTCAAATTGATTCCCCAATGATTTACTTTCAATCACCAAATTAAATTCCAAATTTAATTTCTAAATTTATTTCAACACCAAATAAATTTTCGTATCGATTTCCCAAAGATTTATTTTCGAATACCAAATCAAATATCAAATTGATTTCTAGAAATTTATCACCTTTTAAATAAATCCCTTTATTCTTTCCAAATTATTTAAAATTCCATTTTCAATAAATTCTTCAACTTTTAAACAATATTATTCAAAACCCATTTATTAAAAATCATTTCCCATATTTTGGCATTAATTCGATAAGATTTCAAAAATCAAATTTATGCTTTTAAATTCCTTCTTTTAAATTCACCCAATTCTTTTCAAAAGAAATTTACTTAAAATTTCCAACTTTAATTTCATAAATCCAATTTTATTTATTTCTGGTATCCAACGATACCAAAAATACCTTCGACTAAATTATAGCCTTCAACAAATTCAATCATCGATATAATCATTCACAGATTATAAATAAATCAACACACAACATTGAAACAAATTCAAATATTTGAGGAATCCAGTTGGATCCCTCCAACCTATTTTCCTGCATCAACAGATGTTAGCACAACAATTAAATACCCATTCCACTTCGAGGTGGAATATCGCGGTATATGGGATTTATAAAATATCATCCGCTATTATGCGGCGCATAGGGTATCATCCGCTATATAATGCGGGAAATCAATCACCAAATATATATATATATATATATATATATATATATATATATATATATATTCTACTATATCTAATATCATCAATAGATAATCATCCAATTCATCCAAACACATCCATAATTTAAATTCAACTAGGCAACAAATTTGAGTGAGAAGATCTCACCTTTGCTTTTTATTTTGCAATCCATTTCCATTCCAGCTTGTTTTCTTTGCAATTTTGACCTTGTATAAACAATTTTATACAATTTATTAATATTCGAACCAATCGAATAATTAAATTTCTATTTAATAATTTTAATTTAAACTAGTATGTATTTTAAAATTCCTTTTCAACCCTATATATTTTTCTTTAAACCTCGTAACAAACATTATAAACTTTTATAAATATTCGAATTAGTTGAACAAATTAAATTTTCATTTTATAAGTTGACTTAACTAAAAATTAGTTTAAACTAATAATTTGATTTTAATAAATCTTCCCTTTAATAAAATATTTTCTAGTTACTAAAATAACTATATAAGTTAACTAATAAATTAGTCACTGAAATAAATTAGTAAATTAAATTTACGTATATTTATTTTCCAAAATCTTATACAAATTTTCTGTATATATTTAAATTTTACAATTTGAAACTAGACAGTAAACAATCTTTACTTTAAAAAAATATATATACATATATATTTATATTTTCTTTTACCGTACATATTTATGAACTGGAAAATCTGAATATTTATTATTATTTATTTTTATTTTTATTAAATAAATCCTATAATAAAATTAAGATGCAGAAAATGCCTTACCCTCACGCGAGTCGCCGATCGCGATTCCCAGCCTCAACGAGAAGCTCACCCATGTTCCACCCTCGCAGAAGCTCTGGTCCTGACGATGCAGTCGCCATCCCCACAGCCTGGACGTCGCTCGGTCTTCACGATTTTTAACCCATACTCGATTGCTAGATCAAAACTCACGAATTGCCTAGAGGTCAGATGAACCTCGAGATACCCAAACCTTCAGCGCGACGCGCTCGTTCCTGCTTCAATTTCCGTGCTTGACTAGCTGAAAGTAGGATCGATGTCACCACCCTGGCACTAGCCCACGACCTCGAAAGCACCCCCAAACCGATCGAACCCTACTCGATCGAACTCCGATTCGTTGATTGAATCAGGAGCTCGCGTTCTGAAGATTCGAATTCACTTCGGCCATTGATCAATTTCGAACTGAAATTGTAGAGGAGAATAACTCGGCTTTGTTATATTATTTTCTTTCGATTTTGAGTTGCCATTTTTTTTCTTTTCGCAAACGAATTTTGAAAGAGCAAGGCTGAAGTCATTCGGCCATTACTGTATTTTATATTTCGTTTGATTTTGTTATCTGCTCTACCCTTTCTTTTCGTTTGTTTTAAAGCCGTAGGAGGCATACGAATATATCCAGAAGAAGATAGCCACGCGTACACTACTAGGTCTGCACTAGGGTGGCTAATAGCTGATGAAAGGAAGAGACATATGTGAAGGGATTTTGACTGGGCAAACAGTATATATGCATTATATTTAAATTTAAATTCAAATTGTTTCGAAATCGTAACTTAAAATTTTGACATCCAATCGAGGTGTGCCACTAGGCATTTATAATGTTAAACCCCTATTACGAACGCAACGGAAAAGGTTTCGAGTCCAAATTTGGTCGTATGGAGAAGAAAGATTTTTGAACCCAGTTATTAAATTAAATTTCGATAAAATTTTCAGCGTGTTTGCTTACAGTACAGCCAAACGATCACTCCAAACATTACGAAAATTGAAATTCGATAATAATACAATATTGCGGATCCAATGGGACTGGTTTGGTCGAATTCCGAGACTGTGTCTCGGAAGGCTATTTTTTAATTCAATTTAAACAATAAAATTTCAAAACTGCACAAAACAGTTTCAAATCTAATTCTGAATCTTCTATTATCTTCAGTATTATCAATATAATTTTTCTAAGCCTTGAAAATATTTTTAATCAGCTTGAAACTGAAGATTCAAATTTTTACCCAACTTCAATAAATTAAAATCAATAATTAAATTGCCAAATTCATTCTGATATTTGAATTTCAGATTAAACTAACTTCCAGATATTTAAAATCAATTAAATATTCTAATTTCCAATATCAAAAATTCAGGGTCGTCACATTTGATGACTTCTTTTTCGGGACTTTTGAGAATATCCATTTTGATGGATTCAGTATCGATTTCTTTGGATTTGATTCACGTCTTCGAATGTGGATTTTGGTGATTGATTGTTTCTACAATCATTTCTGTGATTTGTCACTTTAAAATATAAAGGTTTTCAATACTAGTAGTAAATAATCAAACTCTTTTACAAAGATGATTTCGACTCTATTTTTAATACAAAGCTCGTTTATAAAACCTTTTCTAATCTATTAGTATATACAAACCTTTACCTCATTCGTATGAGAAAATCTAATTAAATGGCTTAGCAAAACAAGTGGTATGAAACGCTTGCGTTTACTTCATCGGTTAATTTTTGGACTTGTTCGATTGAAGTTCTTGTGACAATTTTCGAGTGGAAATCTACAATTTGTTCGTAAATATTTAAGTTAAGCTAGTGGTTATGGGACATGAAGCTAAACTCATATATTTACTAGCTTAGTGTAATCGACACTTTTTATTGATCAATGATGATCATTTTGTGATTTAGACTAGCGATGTGCGATGTCTATTTGTTTGTGTAGGGATTACAATCCCCGTTTGTGGAACTTCGGTTCAATTTGGCGGGGTAGCGACTCGTGGTCTTCGGGTCGTTTGTGGAGCTTTGGCTCAAAATTTATGGTTAGCAACCATGGAATAGCGTTCCGTTTGTGATACACGTGTTGGTGAGTTTTCATGCTCCCGTTTGTGATAAGCCTCCCCCTTTGTGATTTCTGGATTTCTAATTGTTGATTTCTAGAATTTCTGTTTCACCAACTTTTGCGATTGGCATTAAAATGTTTGTCAATATTTGTGGTTTGGTGAATAAAATAAAGAATATGATATTCCTTTTGGTGCTTTGAGATTCTTGAGATATTGTATGATTTTTTTGTTGTTTAAAGCATACATGTCCTGGTATGACATTATTGTTATCATATGTTTTTATTATATCTCTACTTATATCCCATTTCTTTAATGATAATTATAGCTAGACTGATCCGTTTATTATTTTCTTATTAAATAATACTTGGGTCAGACCGAGATGTTACAGGTGCTTCTGCTTGACTCCTTATCTGGGATCATCTTCTGAGTTTTGTCTAACTACATTAGATTGGTAGTTTTTGTTGTTATACATTTGAGATAGAGACTCCTTGATGTATACATATTCTTTTGTCTAGCACTTGTATCTATTCTTTTGTGATATTGTGGATCTTGTTTGACCACTACTCTGATGTACACTTTTATGGGTTATATTCATATCTATTTTCCGCCTTTGTGATATGAATGTCTGTGACTGATTTGTGTTATGTTTATTTCTATATTTTTTTCTGAGGTCCACATAGCCACTGTGTGGTAGCTTCGAGTTTGTATTTGATATGTCGGATTTCCTCTTGAAATGGAATGTAAGTTATATTATCTGACATATCGGTAATCGCACAAAGCAATTACACAGATGGTCGCTCCTCAATAGCCTTATTCTTTGTGCTAGTCGACGGCATTACTCCGTAGTGTCCTTGGCTAGCGTGAGCATAGAGGTGGGGCGTCACAGCATGGTATCGGAGCCAAACTTCGGAACAATGTAGAATAATCTGGCAAGGATCATTGTCCTAAGTCTTTCTTAGGAATCGTTCCATAGGATTTAACTCGAGTCTTCGTACCGTTCTATCCTATTTCTTTTTTTATGATGCCTTGTGTTATCAATCAAGTTTGTTTGATATTCATTTTTGAGAATAACCTTTTTCCTCTTCTGTCTTTTTCTTTCTTTCTTAAAGAAGAAGAGATGGTTAGATCTGGTAGTCCCAGCACCGGTCAATCCAGTAGTCCTTCTCTGGATGGCGTATTCATGACTGCCCAACAACTTTTGGATCTTGTAAAGAATCAAAGGTTTATCTGTGCTTTGAGTAAGAACCCCGAAAAGGTTTTACCTCTGAAACTTGAAGTGTCTTTCGACCAGCTTATAGATATCACTCTTCGACTTGAAGAGGCCGATAAAGAAAGTGATGTTGAAGTTTTTAATGCCAAACAAAACTTCAACATCAACAAGAAGAGGCGTATTAAGTTCAAAGGCCCCAATCCCGACAAGAAAGGGAATTCTGTAGCAAAGACTCCTACCACTAGTCGTGGACGATGCTACAATTGTGATTCTATGGACCACTATGCAAATGAGTGTCCAAAAGCCCTTTATTGTCGCTATTGCAAAAGTTTGAGTCATCATATATCTGTGTGTCCCATACTTTAAGCAAGAAGGAGGGAAAGCTAAATGTTGTGCAAGCCTCTACTAGCACTTCTCTTGGTCAAGGTATTTCTCATTCTATCCTTGACGATATTTGTTTTATGATTATCTTATTCGAGTTCTTTTTGATTTGGGTTCATCTCATTATTTTATATCAAAAGAACTTGATGATTCTTTCTCATTTAATATTATGGGCTTGATGACTTCATTGAGAATTGCGAATTCGATTGATGGATCCGCAACACTCAATTTACTTTGTGAAAATGTCGAGATTATTTTATATGATTATTCTTTTCGAGCCAATTTTCATGTTATTAGTTACTTAGGCTTCAAAATTGATTTTTTGAGAAAGGATTGGCTTGATCATTATGAAGCCCACATCCTATGTCCTGAGCGGACTATTTATCTTCGACATTCTCAATCTGTTAAGCAGGTTTCTATTGTTTTTAAAGATTTTGATTTCCAAATTTGGTGGCAACATTTTCATTCTTTAAACTCACTTGATGAGGAAGATGTTATTTCTCTCATTCAAGTAGTTTGTAAATTTTCCGGTATGTTTGAGCTTGTCTTAGGATTATCACCTAAGCAATCTATTGAATGGTGCTAAGGTCTTTTTAGCTCGACCTTGCCACCGGTTTTCATTAGCTACGAGTTGCGGAGGGTAGCATTCCACTTACCGCATTCCGCATTCGTTATGATTCTTGTGAGTGGTTCATTATGTCATTCGGTTTGACGAACCTTCTGCCTTACTTCATCCATCTTATGAATCGAGTATTCTACGAATATCTCGATGATTTTATCCTTGTATTTATTGGTTATGGATGAAAACAACGATTTTAAGTTTGCAAATCTTTTTAATAAGATGTTTATAAGTATGGTTGGATTTCGTTCTTAAACGAGCAAAGAATATTTGAAATTTTTTTAAGAGACATGTTTATCATATAGAAGATGATTTTGTGTTGTTTTACCTATTGTGTGCTTTAAGAATTCTGGTCGATGCGCTTGATCAACGTTATCGATAGGAATCTCCTAAACGCTATGATGAGACAGTCAAACACAGTAAATTCTAGTAAAAATTAAAAAATTTCTAAAAAGATGATTACATTTAAGTTAATGATAATTTTGAAAATCTTAGCTTTTCGGGAAAGGGAATCGATTAAAGGAACTCTTTTCCGATGCTTTTATTCTTGCAGTTCCCGAAGGAAACTAAGACTTTATTGTTTGTACCGATACTAGTCGTATTGGTTTTGGTGTCATTCTCTTGCAAAGGGAATGTGTTATCGCATTTGCTTCTTGACAATTAAAGCTTGTCGAGACTAGATATGCCATTCATGATCTAGTGCTCGCGGCCATTGTTTTCGCTCCTAGAATTTGGCATCATTATCTTTTGGGAGAGAAATTTGTTCTCTACACCGATCATAAATTTTTAAAATATTTATTTTCTCAAAAGGAACTTAATTTGCGTCAACAACGTTGGCTCGAGTTCCTTGCATCTTATGATCTTGATATTCTTTGTACTCCCAAAAAGGGGTAATCGAGTTGCCAATGCCCTTAGTTGTAAGCAACAAGCAGTTGTTTCTTTGATGATATCCGAATGGAATGATCTCGAGACTTTATCCACTTGTGAGATTCGAGATCGTGAATCCAATTTATGTTCATCTCTTGTTTTGTGTAGCCTTGAGGCTCGTCCTTCTCTTTTGGACCGTACCTCTTTTGGCTAAACTTTATGTCAAACTAAATTGCATGGAGTTCCTACTTCTATTGTTAGCAATCGTGATCCATTATTTTACTAGTGGATTTTGGAAAGGTCTTCAGAAGCTTTGGGAACAAAGCTTAATTTTAGCACCGCTTATCGTCCTCTATCCGAGGGACAAACCGGGCGTGTGAATCAACTCTTGAAGATCTTCTTTCGTGCATGGTGTTCTTGATTTTGGTGGAAGTTGGGAAGATCGTATTCTTGGTGAGTTTTCTCCCTATAATAGCTTCCAATCTTGTATTGGTATGGCTCCTTTCGAGGCACTCCACGAAAGGCCATGCCTATTTTCTTCGTGTTGGCTTGAAGCCGGTGAGAAGCTGGTTTTAGGTCCAGATTTTATTGGTGTTCATGTATGTTTCACCTATGAGGGGTGTTGTGCGTTCCAGTCGATCGAGAAAGTTAACATCTCGATATATGGGTTCATTTCCCATCACCAAACGCATTATTTCCGTGGCTTATCACCTCTTTTATTACTGGCTCAATTTTTGCTATTCATGACGTTTTGCACGTCTCTCAACTACGGAAATGCCTTAGGGATTCCGATTCTATTCTTGAGCCCGGTATTATTGAAGAAATTGAAGTTTCATCAAATTTGACTTATGAGCAACATTCTATTCGTATCATCACTTCGGAGGTTGAACGCCTTCGAAATAAAGATGTTCTTCTTGTGAAAGTTCAATGGCCCTCAAATCCTAAGGTTTGCTCTTGGGAATCTTGAGAATTCATCGAGCAAACACATCCGAACTTACTCTTTCGTGCTATTTATGGTGAACTTCTTATTTCAAATTTTCTTTTGTGTTGATATGCTTTTATGGTTGTTACTCTTTATTTTCTTCTAAAGTATTGCGAGGACGCAATTTCTTTAAGGAGGGGATTCTATAACAACCCGCATATTTTACGATTCGTATATTTAAATGTTTAATTTAAATATAGCATCGTTAGTCGGATTTTAGTCCGAAAAAGTCACTATTCGTAGAAGAACAGTCGAATTAGTGAAAAGTCTCTGCGGATCGTGCTATTTGGAAGTGCCTATTTGAAAACACATTCAAATAGGAATTCTGACGTCTGAAATGAAGCATTCAGACGTCTGAAATTGTTCGAGTCAATCCAGAAAGAAAACAGGCTAAAATAGCCATTTTCAGACGTCTGAAATCCCCGAGTCAGACGTCTGAATATTGTTCTAGACAACTTTTGTTTTTCCAGATTCAGACGTCTAAAACGTTCATTTCAGACGTCTGAATGAAGTTAGAAAACTCATATTTTTCCAGATTCAGACGTCTGGTTTGGAAAATTCAGACGTCTGAATGAAAATTGAAATTGAGACTCAACAATTTGGACTCGAGACCACTTCCATTGAGTTCAAAATGGTGTTTGCGACTTTTTTGAGTATAAGCATCGGTATGTTTGGAGTTGAGTGAATTTTGCTATTTTTCACTTAGGGCTTTGGGCTTGGGTTTGGGTTTCACCCAACTCATCCTATAACCTAACTCAGCCCCCTTTCCTCTCCATTCACTCATTTCATTTCCTATCACTTCAAGCTTTAGAAAAATGGGGGAAGAGAAAAGGAAATAGAAATTCCTAAGCCCTAGTTTCTTTTACAAATCCAAGTTTTAGCTCCAAAATCAAAGAGAAGCTTAGGAAAGCATCCTCTTCATCTTCTCCAACTCATTCTCCCTTCAATTTCAGAAATTTCCTAAACCTAACTTAGGAAATGTTCTTCTTTTGAGCTTAGATTCAAGCTTCTTGGGTTGAAGTGAAGAGTGGTTGATCTTTCCTTTGTGATTAAGCTTCTCATTCATTGTTTTTGGGTTTAAAGGTGAGTTTTTGGAACTCACATTTATGTCTATATCTTTGATAGTCGTTGGGTATGAATTCCTAACATCTATTTCTTCTCCATTTCCTTTGAATTGAATTGGTTTGATGAATATTCCAATTTTTGGTATTTGAAATCAAAATCTATGAAAATCCTTATATGGATGTTTGGACATGTTGTCGGAATGTATTGGCAAGTCTTTAGGGTTGGGTAGTCGTTTGGCGTCAACCCTAGCAATTGTCACTCATCCGATCGCTTCCGATATGATTTGGCCATCATTGCCCTAGGCAAAATATTGCCCAGAGCTTCAGGTTCAAACGTCTGAAATATCCAATTCAGACGTTTGAATCTGCTTGTCTCAGCCCAATTTGTCTATTTGGTGTGGGATACCAATTTTTATCGATTCGTGTTGATATGATTAGTTGTTAAATCTTATATCGACTTTGATGACTTCTTTTTCGGGACTTTTGAGAATATCCATTTTGATGGATTCGGTATCGATTTCTTTGGATTTGATTCACGTCTTCGAATGTGGATTTTGGTGATTGATTGTTTCTACAATCATTTCTGTGATTTGTCACTTTAAAATATAAAGATTTTCAATACTAGTAGTAAATAATCAAACTCTTTTACAAAGATGATTTCAACTCTATTTTTAATACAAAGCACGTTTATAAAACCGTTTTCTAATCTATTAGTATATACAAATCTTTACCTCGTTCGTATGAGAAAATCTAATTAAATGGCTTAGCAAAACAAGTGGTATGAAACGCTTGCGTTTACTTCGTCGGTTAATTTTTGGACTTGTTCGATTGAAATTCTTGTGACAATTTTCAAGTGGAAATCTACAATTTGTTCGTAAATATTTAAGTTAAGCTAGTGGTTATGGGACATGAAGCTAAACTCATATATTTACTAGCTTAGTGTAATCGACACTTTTTATTAATCGATGATGATCATTTTGTGATTTAGACTAGCGATGTTCGATGTCTATTTGTTTGTGTGGGGATTACAATCCCCGTTTGTGGAACTTCGGTTCAATTTGCCAGGGTAGCGACCCGTGGTCTTCGGGCCGTTTGTGGAGCTTCGGCTCAAAATTTATGGTTAGCGACCATGGAATAGCATTCCGTTTGTGATACACGTGTTGGTGAGTTTTCATGCTCCCGTTTGTGATAGGCCTCCCCTTTGTGATTTCTGGATTTCTAATTGTTGATTTCTAGAATTTGTGTTTCACCAACTTTTGCGATTGGCATTAAAATGTTTGTCAATATTTGTGGTTTGGTGAATAAAATAAAGAATATGATATTCTTCTTGGTGCTTTGAGATTCTTGAGATATTGTATGATTTTGTTGTTGTTTAAAGCATACCTGTCCTGGTATGACATTATTGTTATCATACGTTTTTATTATATCTCTACTTATATCTCATTTCTTTAATGATAATTATAGCTAGACTGATCCGTTTATTATTTTCTTATTAAATAATACTCGGGTCAGACCGAGATGTTACAGGTGCTTCTGCTTGACTCCTTATCTGGGATCATCTTCTGAGTTTTGTCTAACTACATTAGATTGGTAGTTTTTGTTGTTATACATTTGAGATAGAGACTCCTTGATGTATACATATTCTTTTGTCTAGCACTTGTATCTATTCTTTTGTGATATTGTTGATCTTGTTTGACCACTACTCTGATGTACACTTTTATGTGTTATATTCATATCTGTTTTCGCCTTTGTGATATGAATGTCTGTGACTGATTTGTGTTATGTTTATTTCTATATTTGTTTCTGAGGTCCACATAGCCACTATGTGGTAGCTTCGAGTTTGTATTTGATATGTCGGATTTCTTATTGAAATGGAATGTAAGTTATATTATCTGACATATCGGTACTCGCACAAAGCAATTACACAGATGGTCGCTCCTCAACAGCCTTATTCTTCGCGCTAGTCGATGGCACTACTCCGTAGTGTCCTTGGCTAGCATGAGCATAGAGGTGGGGCGTCACAACGTCTCACTCAGAAGATGATTTACAAATTTATTGTGAAAAATATTCAAGTTTGGAAATCATTTTATTGTCATCTAATATTAACTGATTTGAATAAAAATAAAATTACACAATAAATAAACTTCCATTTCATCAGATGAAAATTTGCCATTTGCTATGTTTAATTAGACGTATTTCAAATATTAAATTTTAATTTCCAAATTTTATTATTTAAAATTTCACCAAATTCAATTAATTACGTTATTAAAAAGTTAAAATTTACGGGTCGTTACAGAAATAGGCTTAGATGAATAAATAAATGATCCACTCTGGTCGACCCGTACAACAACGAAAAAAAAAGAGTAAACACGAAATATAACACTGTTATATATATTAGACTCATATATACTCTCGGCTCTGAAGTATATATGCAATCACACAAATTAACAAAGCATGCTCTACCACTGCTTTCTATACAACAGCAACCAAGAATGAGTTGTCATATGGATGCACATTTTACAATGCTTGAATAACCTCTTTGAATATGTATGCGCGCACTAATATGCCAGCCGAGCAATATATATAAGATAGTATCCTTCACACTACCTTAGGCGAGCACGAACCCACAACTAAATACATATATATGCATATATGCGTGAGGGCAACAACATGCGCATATATATATATATATATACATATATATATAGCAATAGTATATAAATAAAGAGAGGAAGGCCAGATCTAAAGGGCCATGCATAGCAAAGAAGTAGGCAGGGTAGGATTGAGGGTGGTTTGCATCAGTGAGGGGTGGTGTTTGGATCTGGGCGGCGGCTGGGGCTGGCGATGGGCGGGTGGAAGGCTTGGGTGGTGAGATACGGTGGTTCGAGTTAGTCTCGGTCGCTGGGTGTTTGCTTCGTGCACATGTGATATGGGGAAAAAATGTTGGTATGGGTTCTGATTTGATAAGAAAAAAAAATAATATGGAGAAGAAAATAGGCTACAGGGAGAAGGAGAGAAAAGAAAAAACGTACCTGGTTTGTGAATGAGCATAGAGCAAAAGAAAAAGGCAACTGAATATATACTATAAAAAGAATAAATGTAATATCAACGGTCAAGCTTTAATTCAGCTAAAAAGTTATCAAAGCAATTTATTGATTGCTTGGGCTGCATAGTTCAAATTTTGAAAGCAAGGAAAATCAAAAGGTCACAATTTATGGTACCGATATGACGCACCGTTTTGTCGTTTTCGTCGCGTACCGGACCTCAAAATACAGAAATAAATATACTGCGGCGATCATCACGACGAGGCGAATAAAATGGTACACAAATATCAGCAATACGATCGAATTATAAAAAACTCGAATTTTCGCTACCGAAAATGCTGCTACAGCGCAAAGAATAAGATAAACGGAGCTATAGAAGTCCGAATTTGGCGAAACGAATTTCGTCGTCTCTCTCAGAAAATGATTTGCCTTTTCATTATATAAAAATATTCATATTCCGAAAATATTAAATTTTCAACAAATAAACCGATAAAATTTATAATTGAAATTTCACAGATAAATCAACTTCCATATTTTCCAATAAGATTTTACCAATTACTACAATTAAATAGACGCATTCCAAATATCAAATTTTTACTTCAATTATTTATTGTTAAAATTTCAAGTAAAATCAGTAAATTTTATTATAAAATTCGCTAAAATTTCAAGTCGTTACGCTCTCCCCCCCTCTCAAAACTTTTCGTCCCCGAAAAGGAACGAGATAGGAGAATAAAAATAACCGAAAAGATAAAAGAAGGCAACAAATAGTACCCGAGTCAAACAATTCAGGATTTGAAGCACATATGGACTCCTCGGTTTCCCAAGTGCAATCCCGGTCATCTGTACTCCACTGTACTTTGACTAGACTGACAGATTTCCTTCGAAGCTGCTTCGTACCTCTATCAACAATACAAAGTGGCTTCCTCTCGAAAGTGAGATTGGGCTCGACATCCAAATTCTCTAATAAAGCTGGCTGAAAAATCAGAGATGGATCATGGAGGTATTTGCGAAGGTGAGATACGTAAACACGTTGTGCACACCTGCCAGTTTCTCCGGAAAATCGACTTTATAAGCCAAAGGACCAACTCTTTCCAAAATGCGGAAAGGACCAATGAACCTAGGAGAAAGCTTCCCTCTTCGACCAAAACGAACCACATTCTTCAGCGGCGAGACCTTGAGAAAGACCTGATCACCTACTGAAAATTCCAAATCCCTCCTACGCCTATCTGCATACTTCTTCTGCCTATCCTGAGCAATCCTCATCTTCCTCCTAATCTCCTTGGCCTTCTTGGATGCTTCCAGAATCATATCAGGCCCAAGAACCAAGCGATCACCGGATTCAATCCAGCAAGATGGAGATTTGCAGGATCGTCCGTAAAGAGCGGCAAATGGAGACATCTCGATACTTGCCTGATTCCAAAAGATTGGGATAAATAGATTGATTAAGCTTAAGTTGATTCAAATTCAAAGATAGGGTTATACCTGATAACGGTTATTATAGGTGAATTGAACAAGATGGAGATGATCTTCCCAAGATCCTCCATAGTCAAGAACACAAGCACGAAGAAGATCTTTTAAAATCTGATTCACCCTTTCCGTCTGACCATCAGTCTGAGATGATAAGCCGTACAAAGGTTCAAACGAGTACCCAAAGCTTCCTGAAAAGCTTTCTAGAACTTGCTGGTAAAGATAGGATCACGGTCACAAACGATGCTAGAAGGAACACCATGGAGACGGACAGTCTTCCTCATATTGATCTCAGCTAAGCTCAAAGCAGTTTGATTCGATTTGACCGGAATGAAATGGGCGGACTTGGTCAATCGATCGACAACTACCCAAATGCCCTCATTACCCCTTCTAGTCTTCGGCAGACCATCGATAAAATCCATAGATACCTGATCCCACTTCCAAATGGGAATTTCAAGGGGTTGCAACAATCCAATAGTCATCTGGCGATCAGCCTTAACCTACTGACAAGTGGCACATCTACTGACAAAGATAGAAACGTCCCACTTCATACAATTCCACCAATACAACTTCTTCATGTCCTAAAACATCTTCCTAACACCTGGATGGATGGAGAGTCTGGACTGATGATTCTCCCTATGAACTTCTTGCCTCAAACCATCAACATTTGGAACACAAATGCGGCCATAATCCTCAAAACTCCATTCTGATCAATCTATGCTCCTAACTCATTTTGATCATCACCTTTCCTATCCCGGATATTCTCCTTCATAAGCTTAAGCATCGCATTTTCATCCTGCTTAGCTCCAATACGATCCAAAAGAGATGGAGAACCCACAATCTGACACAACAAGGCTTTCTTCCGACTTAAAGCATCAGCCACAACATTGGCTTTCCCAGGGGTATAGTTGATGTCGAGATCATAAGATGCTAAGAACTCAAGCCATCGAACTTGCTTCTATTTTAAATCCTTTTGGCTGAAGATATGCTTAAGAGACCGGTGATCGGTGAAAAGCTCAAACTTGGTTCCCAATAGGTGGTGCCTCCACAATTTCAAAGCAAACACAACAGCAAGCAACTCTAAGTCATGGGTGGCATAGTTAGCTTCCTGGGGCTTTAACCGGCGGCTAGCATAAGCTATGAACTTCCCATCTTGCATCAACACAACACCCAATCTTTCTTTACTAGCATCGGTATAAACCGATAATCCTTCACCCCCATTCGGAACCGTGAGTACCGGAGCAAAGGTAAGCTTTTGCTTCAACTCATTGAATGCGGCCTCACACTTCTCGTTCCAATAAAACTTGGCCTTCTTAAGAGTCAAAGAAGTGAGAGGTGTGGCTATACGGGCAAAGTTCTCTATATATCTCTGATAATAACTGGCAAGGCCCAGAAAGCTGCAAATATCAGTCGGAGTCTTAGGTGTCTCCCAATCCTAGAAATGGATAAGGGAATAAGTTCAAAGATAGATAAGATGAATAAATTCAAAAGACTAGAGTGGATAGACTTAGATTAATCGCGGCGACCTTAACAGGGTCAACCGAGACTCCATTCTCTGAAACAATGTGCCCAAGGAATCGGACTTCATCTCTCCAGAAATGGCATTTAGAAAATTTGGCTTTCAACTGGTGGCTTCTGAGAGTTTGGAGAACATAGCTCAAATGAGATTCATGCTCCTTCTCAGACTTAGAAAAGACGAGGATATCATCAATGAAAACCAGAACAAACTTATTGAGAACATCACGAAAAACGCGATTCATAAGATCGACAAAGAAGGCAGGAGCATTAGTTAATCCAAAAGGCATGACTAACCATTCGTAGAAACCATTTTATGTTCGGAAAGCGGTCTTGGGGATGCTCTCCTCAGCTACACGAAGTTAGTGGAAACCGGTAGCCAGATCAAGCTGAGAGAATACTTTAGCTCCGTAGAGCTGATCAAACATATCATTGATGCGAGGCATCAGATATCGGTTCTTGAGAGTAAGCTTGTTCAGCTCTTGATAATCAACACACATCCTCAAGGTGCCATCAGATTTGGTAACAAAAACCACAACTGCACCCCATTCGGAAAAACTTTGCCTAATCAAACCCTTAGAGAACAAATCCTCAATATGCTTCTTCAACTCAATTTTCTCTTTGGGTGCCATCCGTCTAAGAGGGAGAACAATAAGTCGAGCACCAGGAATAAGATCAATGTGGAATTCAATTTCCCACTTAGGAGGAAGAGAAGTGACTTCGCCAAATAGATCAGGAAAGTTCTTGACAATAGGGGTGGAGTGTAGATCACTAGTCTAAGAGTCCAGAGAAAAGATAAAGCTGCCAGCAAAATCCTGAGGCATTCGGCATTCAATTACGAGTGGATTGCACTGGTCGTCCACAAGGGACACAGTTCGGGCTTTGCAAGAGATAACAACATCATACCGTTTCAACCAATTACCTCCCAATAAAATATCAAATGCATCAAAACCCAAGACATGGAAATCTCCGGTAAATCGATGCAAATTGTAAAGGAGTTTCACCCCTTCACAAATCATGTTTAGATTAGCGGGACCGCCGATGGGATTAGTCACACATAATGATGAAGCAGCGAGTTGAGGTTTCAAAATATGCTCGAATTTATTACAAAGGTCAACAGATATAAAGCTATGGGATGCACCAGTGTCAAATAGGACACTAACGGGATAGTTATGTAAAGTAAAGGAGCTCTGAAGAGTACCTTGGCTGTCACTGGCAGGCGGATGAGGAGTGGAAGAAGTCATGGCAAAGACTCCAGATGTCTTGCCCTTCTGATACAAGGGACAATCATTCTTGAAATGGCCAGGCTGCAAACAGACATGGCAGAGGTTGTTCCTGGTATTCTGAGGTGGAGGAATGGTGGCACTGGTAGGTGCTGGACAACTGTTTGAATAGTGACCTTTTTGATTGCATCTGAAACAAGTGATGTGGGATAGGTCTAGAGATCTCTTCTGGGGAGCGAATCCAATACATGAGCCTTCTACCAATTCTTCTTCTGCTGGTGGAAATCGGGCTTCCTCTTCTTTGAACCACTGGAAGTACTCTGAGGAGCCAAAACCAACTGCTTTCCCTTGGAGGTAGGCTCTCGTATCTCGTGGCCATATCCATCTGATGTTAGTCCTTGAGATGATGGTTTTGATGACAACAACCTTAGGACTTGTTATAAAATATAAATACTAACGTTATGGTTTAGATATATATGTATATGCAGAATATAAACATGCAGGTATCAAGATTGAAGACTCATGAGTATCAAAAAATCAAGTTATCAAGAGTTCAAGATTTCAAACAGTACAAGATAATGTATTTAGTCTAGAATTATGTTAAAACTTCTTGAAAGCACTTACATCTTTATTCGAAATTTATTCGTGGAATGGAATCCACTTCGAGCCTGTTAAAGGGATGGAACCCTAATGGGATGGAACCCACGACAATATCCAGTGGAACATATAGTGGTCCTATTTTGATATCCACTAATTTTATAAAAATGTTTTTCAAAAATATATCTCTTGTTTTTTTAAAAATGTTTTCAAAACTTTCTTTTCAAAAAGACATCTCTCTAGTTTGAAATATTTTAGCCTCAAAACTATTTTTATCATTTTTAATATTGTGATTTCAAAATTGTCCTTGTTTTTAAAGCATCTCTTGTTTTAAATATTTAGCTTTAAAATATTTATATACTCAGATTTTAAATCACTTTATAGATTAAGAATATATATTAAAAATTATTTTCTAAACTCTTTAATATGTTTAAACTATATTCAAATATATTTACAATGTTTAGAAATTGTTTTAACAAATTATAGAAACCAATTTTAATAAGAAAATCAAAACATCAATTTGCCTTGAGCATGTCGACATCCCTCAACCCCCCATGTCAACATGGTGTCCGTTATTTTTAAATTTCAATTTTCAAAAGAAGTGTCTATTCGTCGTATCCTTTTACGAATAGATATGGCTGTTGCTCTACTATAAATACCAGTAAGTTCTAAATGAATTTTTACCAGATTTCATTTATTTTCTCTCCTCTTCATCTTCACATTTATTCTAAAGAATCCTAAACTATACTCTGCCAAAATACCAAGTGAATCAAACTTGATTATCTCTTATTTGATTCTCTGCCACTCTCTCCATAAGACCTCAGTGCTATTCAGAGTTATAGAATCTTTTGTAAATTAAACTGTTGAGTAAAAGGTGCGGTTGAGCCTTGAAATCAATTGGGTGTGATTGTAGCCTCAGAAATCAATTAGCTGATCTTTTAGCCTGGTCAAATCAAGAGAGTTGCCCTGAACTCGAATACAGGAGGGTGTACCTCGTAGCCTTGAAACCGAGGGTGTAATCTGGGAGATTATTTTGATAAGAAATCTGTACGATTGTACGGGAATGGATGTAGGGTAACTCTGAACCAGCATAAAATCCTGGTGTGTTCTTTCCTTTACTGCTTTTATTTAGTATTTGCATCTATGTTTGATTCTGTGATTATATCTGTGTTTGTGAATTGCATTTGTTGGTGTTTAAATTGAACAAAATTCAAAAAAAATTTAAAAATACATAAAACACTATTCACCCCTAGTGTTATTCCAGCCTTAAGATCCGTAATCCGCATTTCTCACATCAGAGAGGTAAATGTGCTATGAACATGACTGATCAAGCGATCATAGTACACTGGTTGGGCACCATGAATGAACTTCTTAGTCTTCTTAAGCTGAGTGTCAATCAAACCAGGTCCAAACTTAGACAGCTCGTTGAATCTTCTCTCGTACTCAGCAAATGTCATGTCCCCCTGCTCAAGATCCATGAACGCTCTATATAAATAGGATTTCCCTGCTTCGGGCATCCATTTTGCTACAAAAGCATCCCTAGAAAGAAGGGATCCAAGATAAGACAAAGATAAAGGAGATAAATTTCAAAGAAATAGATTCGACGGAGATAAGCTTAGGAAAGACAACTAAGGATCTCACCTGAACTGCTGCCAAGTGATATTAGCCTCAATAGTCTGAGCGGTAACAGATTCCCACCAATCCTGGGTGGAATCCTGTAACTGCCAAGTATCTAGATGACGCATCTGAGCATCAATGATCTCGAGTCCAGTGAAAATCCTTTGAAGACTCTTCAGCCATTGTTGAGCCTCAATAATACTCTCTGCTCCAGTGAACTTAGTGCCTCCAAGCTGAGAATTCTCCTTACAAAGTCGAGTGAACCTAACAGGATGAACCGGTGGAACAGGTGCAACAATAGGTGGTGCAGGGGCAACTGGTGGTGCAGGAGCATTTCCATGACCCCTACCACGGACATTTCTATGGTTACTCATCTAGAAAGATAAGAATAGACGTTAGAGCAGCGACAAATTTCCAAAATTCGAAGAAAATCCTAATCGAAGGGAATTCTTAACTAAGAATTTCAAGTATGAATGAATATGATTCTGAAATTTATTCAACTCATTCTGGGGTATTACTACCCTATCTCTAATGAGTTTTCACTCTATATGCTAAGTTTGCCAAAACCTGGCTCCGATACCAACTGTAACGACCCGCCATTTTTAACCATTCAAATCGACAAATAATCCACACATGTCAGACTTGAATCGTCCAAAACAAAAGATTGTTAATATATTTATTTGGCATAACTTATAATATACAGTAAATAAAATCAATCATAGAATCATAGACACAGAGTTACAACAAAGCAGCGGAAAAATAAATAGTGGTTCATCAATCTACTACAGAAATCACATAGTCTGAAACAAAATACATCAGAAATCCCAGTACACAGAAGTCTCTAGTACAAAGCAGATGACAAGTCTGAACATACAACTGGAAATAACAGAAATAAACTAAAAGATGAAATAGATAAGCTAGATCTTCTAACGAACTCCAGCTCCAAAGGATGAATCTCAAACTGTGACACTCAAGCTGACCCGAGCGTAAAGCAAAACCAACACTCGAATCAGGATTAACATTCTTATGCAGATAAATCAAGTTCAAGTGGAATGTCAAGTAAATGCAATGTAACTTAAAGGAATGTTAGGATTCCACCCTTTATGGATTCGATAAACTATCTACATACATAGTGCAATACGCTACATATATAATGTCTATAGTAAAGTAAAATATTAAAATAGCGTTAAGACGCTACCCATATCACGCTTAACACATTTTTATATATTCCTGTAGTCTATACAGATATTGTAAGCCCCACCAAATTGATGGGATACCCAGGGAGCACTCCATAGGTATGGTACAAACCAAACTCGTAAAAGGCGTGATAAGGCATGTGACAAGGCACGCGAGGAATGCCAGGGTAGATATACCAATTGCACTCCTGGACTGGTTATGACGCATAGCAGCTACTACCGCCCTCCTCGAGACACACTCCAAATCAAAGGTGTGCACACCAAATCGGATCACAAAAGCAATAGATAAGGTTTCGAAGAAATGTGCCCGATAGGGGGAATGACCCCACTTGGCCCGGTATAGCTCCTGTTTTAGCCACATCAAGCTGACTCACGGGAGCCAGGGCTACGTAAATACCTCATACAGAATCGTTCGCCAAACCACCCTACTTCATTTCTGGAATCTCCACCATGTACACAGTTGTTAAAGTGGTTTTCGGTATTGGCAGAGAGTATGATAATATATGTTCCCGGTCTATTTAACAACCAAATGCTTATTTCACACCATGGTAATTTATAAAATTACTTTATAAATATTTAAATAAAAATCTCAAATACAATTTAAGTCAAAACGAATGTTCAATTTTATTTCTATTTAAATTTTAAAGTACTCATTTAATCACCCTTTTATGAAACAAGTTATAATCATTTCCAAGATCATTTAGTTCTGAATGAATTTTTATTTAAATACAATTAATAAACAGTTTAAGTTACCAATCAAATTCCAAATGTACCTTTTCACCCCTTTTTATTTATTAAAGTTATTAAAAAAATTATTTTAAATATAAAATAAATGAACCATTTAAAAATATAAGGTATACTATATAAAAACTAATTTTATACAATTTACAATAAATTAAGCTTTTTATTTATCTATTTATATTCTAATTTTATATATTTAGAAAATAAAACTATAAGTAGAATTTTACAAATTACCTTTCAATTAAACTCATACTTTTGTATCTCCAAAATCAACATTTAATATTATAAATTTTACAATAATAAAATAGAATGCTTATTACATTTCAAAATCAAACTCATATATTTCCTTCCGATTATTTGGAAATCAACTTTTCAAAAATAGACCAACGGTGTCCATATATAATTTTCTATCCTGTGGTCAAGTGATACGGAATTTGTTATTTCAATCCGTAATAGTTTAATTTTTATGGGTTTATATTATTAAACCCGCAATCCTAAAATTTCAATAATAATTGAAAATCGTTTGGGTTTATCATTTCAACCCATAACGAACTTTCTCCTATTCTAAAGTCTGTTCGGGTATGTATCATTTCAACCCATAGTGATTTCTAAACTAAGGGAACTTGCAAAGTGAGAACAATAAATAACAATTATTGGAAAATATTAAATTAACATATAACAGTGTCAATTTACATAAGTGATCAAATTTGAATAACAACTTATCATATTTAATAATAAATAGCTAGAAATTTAGTTTTAACAGTACATTTAAATTGTCATTTCCTACGAAATCAATTTAATGAGCATAAGAATATTAATTGTGAGTGATTACTCACCTTTCGTGGCTAGAGAACGATGGAAACAACTACAGAAAGAACGATGCAACTGACATTGGCACAAATCAGACACGAAGAATCAATTAGCTGCGAAAAACGAGGGTAGATTTAGCACGATAAATTCGATGGAAACAAACAAATAGATATATATATATATATGTGTGTGTGTGTGTGTGTGTATGTGAAATATATGTACATACATTCATTCTCTTTTTATTCTTTTCTTTTTCTTAGAAGTAAAATATACGTACATATATATTACTGTTGTTAAAAGTTATAAATGCAGAGAAGTTTGTCAAAAGTATGTACATATATAAATGTTGCTTACAAATAGAAATAGGCTTAGATGAATAAATAAATGATTCACTCCAATCGACCCGTACGACAACGGAAAAAAAGAAGAGTAAACACAGAATATAACACTGTTATATATATTAGACATATATATACTCTCGGCTCTAAAGTATATATGCAATCACACTAATTAACAAAGCATGCTCTACCACCCCTTTCTATACAACAACAACCAAGAATGAGTTGTCATATGGATGCACATTACAATGCTTGAATAACCTCTTTAAATATGTACGTGCGCACTAATATGCCAACCGAGCAATATATATAAGATAGTATCCTTCACACTACCTTAGGCAAGCACGAACCCAAAGCTAAATACATATATATGCATATATGCGTGAGAGCAACAACATGCGCATATATATATATAACAACAGTATATAAATAAAGAGAGGAAGGCCAGATCTAAAGGGTCGTGCACAACAAAGAAGTAGGCAGGGCAGGATTGAGGGTGGTTTGCATCGGTGAGGGGTGGTGTTTGGATCTGGGCGGCGGCTGGGGCTGGCGATGGGAGGGTGGAAGGCTTGGGGGTGAGATGCGGTGGTTCGAGTTAGTCTCGGTCGCTGGGTGTTTGCTTCATGCACATGAGATATGGGGAAAAAATGTTGGTATGGGTTCTGATTTGAAAAGAAAAAAAATATGGAGAAGAAAATAGGCTATAGGGAGAAGGAGAGAAAAGAAAAACGTACTTGGTTTGTGAATGAGCATAGAGCAAAAGAAAAGGGCAAATGAATATATATTATAAAAAGAATAATTGTAATATCAACGGTCAAGCTTTGATTCAGCTGAAAAGTTATTAAAGCAATTTATTGATTGCTTCGGCTGTACGGTTCAAATTTTGCAAGCAAGGAAAATCAAAAGATCACAATTTATGGTACCGATACGACGCACCGTATTATCGTTTCCGTCGCGTACCGGACCTCAAAATACAAAAATAAATATAGTGCGGCGATCAGCACGACGAGGTGAATAGAATGGTACACAGATATCAGCGATACGATCGAAGTATGAAAATTCGAATTTTCGCTACCGAAAATGCTACTACAACGCAGAGAATATGATAAACGGAGCTATAGAAGTCCAAATTTGGCGAAACAAATTTTGATGTCTCTCTCAGAAAATGATTTGCCTTTTTATTATATAAAAAAATTCAGATTCCGATAATATTAAATTTTCAACAAATAAACCGATAAAATTTATAATTGAAATTTCACAGATAAATCAACTTCCATATTTTCCAATAAGATTTTACCAATTACTACAATTAAATAGACGCTTTCCAAATATCAAATTTTTTCTTCAAATATTTACTGTTAAAATATCAAGTAAAATCAGTAAATTTTGTTATAAAATTCGCCGAAATTTCAAGTCGTTACATGGCATTGCATTAACGCCTGGAGGGCAGTGTTAGCATTCCAAGATGGATTGCTATTCAGAAAGGTAAAACATAGCCTTAAGCCTCATCAACCGGGAATGACTGAAACATGGGATATGCAGCGGGGCTATGTAGGTCGAACCCATTAGGGTATATCATCACCCTTTTAGATATATACACAATCATCAATGAATTTGTGTACGTAGGAGCTCTCGATTAAAGGTTGCAAAGCAATCGGGGTGATGATATATTCGGTACTATCCAGCAAGGGATAGGTTGGTTCTGTGTTTGCATGGGTCGTTAGGTATGACCTCGGTACATTTTTCTAGAGTTGCACTATGGCGGGCGGTACCCTAGTAGCCTGGTCTTTAGTTGGAATTCAGTCTCCAATACATGCCTTACATTTTCAATTGTAGAGACAAGTATGTTGGAATGTGAGATGCAAGCATTTCTACTATTTTATCTATTTACTTTAAACCTAGACACTATGATAATATCACTAGATTTTGATATAAAATGTTTTGGTTATTGAAAGATAAAAACTCGTCCGTTTATATGTGCGGTGTGGTCTTACGACAAACCCTTGGTTTGAAAAGTTTTCAAACGTAGAAATCATTTTGGTTGTTACTTGTTATCAAGTTTTACTCACGCTGGTTTACTAGACTGACCCGGGTGTTATTCCATGTAATGTTTGGTTCAAACCGAGCATGTTTTTCCCAGGTTTGCCTAGATACTTTGGAGCTGGATGATCAAGACGTATTCACATATATTTTTCTTCCGCTGTATTATAGAGTCTGTATGTTTGTCAATGTAAGGACGGGTTTCTATAACCATCCAAATTTAGGATAAGTCTAGTGTACTCAGATGTTGTATATATGAATAAAGATGTTTCCTTTTTCTAAAAATCATTGTTGTATTATATATTATCTGATATGTTGTGAGATTTTGTGTTGTTTAGTTTTCTTCTATCTTCTACCTTCTTCTTTCACCCGAACAAATCGGTATTTCCGGAGTTAAATGTTCGGCATGTGATACAGTGGACGTATTAGTGTCGATTTTCGAGGGTCGAAAATCTGGTTCGTTACATAATACATCCTAAAGAGCAAGTCCATATATACATATTTATTTTATATATACGATACATAAGCACGTCCAAGTAGGCCTGCATCTAATCACAATATGCATGTATTAATTCTACAATGCACTTTGTAGCATTTTTTGAAGCATGAACAAAGTAATATTTAGAGATATAGTAGACAATTCCTTAATGAATATGTATCCAAATTCATAATTAATTAGATATATTATATTCAATAAATGAAATGTTACTATCAGTTAGAAGCAGGAAGGATTATGGATATAGCAACTCCATGAAGTTATTATCATGCAGTTAGCAAAGAGTAACGCTGATGCTAAAAGCGATTTTAATGTTTTTTTTCCTGTATTTTATTACATAAGACAATTTATTTCTTTGCATAATCTCAATTTCGCATGTCCTTCGGCTAAGCCATACGCAACGAAATCGCGGATCTGACCAACCATGAGTTATGCAATTAGAGGATATGGCACGATCCTACCTAAGTCTCCACCCTTAAATCTTAAATTTGGTTTTATAAATGTCAATGAGTCATGTCTTTTGATCAGTTCGGGCATCTTAACACTATTTCGATCTTCACGATCTCCCAGATGCAATTCTACTCACTCGGGAGTTAAGTCTGACCATACTCACTACTGAATATCACCTTTTTGTTTAAGTAAAATTTAGCAAAATAGAGTAAAATATTCCAAGTGTTATAAAAAACTCATCCCTCACTTTTTAAAATCTTAGGCTATCGTTCCTTAAAATTTTACTTATTTTTCACGTGTAAAAGAACATCGCACGTTAAAATTTTACTCGGTTATAGCGCATTAAAATATAGGTCGTCGCATGCTGAAAATTTACTCAGTTATCGCACGTTTAAATATAAGTCATCGCATGTTAAAATTTTACTCAGTTATCACACGTTAAAATATAGGTCGTCGCGTGTTAAAAATTTACAGAGTAATCGCACGTTAAAAATATAGGTCATCGACTTTAAAAAGGGCCGGAGCCCTCATTTAGAATTAAAGGGGTCGCCGCGTATAATTTAGTTCCATTATTGAAGGCCATCATGTAAAATCTATTAATGTCCTCGTGTGCTATTTTTTTGCATAGCCTTCGCCCTATAAATATATTTCGCATGCATTCATTTTTGCATGAAATCAAAAGCATCTCACACATGTATATATTGTGGCCACGTGTACAGGCCCTTCATGTGTTAACTTTTCTCTTGTGCTATTCTATACACACACATATGCTTTCATTCAACTTGTTCACCTACTTGCATTAAGGTTCCAACATGTATATATATTTTATGTGCTGACACCCCCTTCATATCCATATATATGTATATATGTATATATATATATATATTTCATGTGCAACATGTTTGACGCCCACGTATTATTTTATAATTGTGCCTTCGTGATTCGTTACTTCCTTTTGCAGATTGTGTTATCATATTTTTCATGTGTGTGTTGGCACTTCTTTGATGCAAAGGTATACTTATTAGCACATGAACACATGTACTGATATATATGAGAGGTGCATTAACATTAAACACATTAAAGTAATTGTATATTAAAACTAATTGTTTTAAGCGGTCCCACATCGTTCAAAATATATTAATCGTTGTTGTATATAAGCTGAGAGGTGAAAAAGTATATTCCAATAATATTTAACAAAGTTGGTGTAACGACCCTGAAATTTCGACCGAATTTTAAAAATTTTAGAACCATTGTTTTAATATAAAATGTGAAACTTACATACGATTTCAATTAACGTCCAAACTTTGTTTCTAAATTGCGCCTAGATGGTTATAGATATGGGTAAAGTTTCGTTGAAAAATACCGCAGTAAATTTCGTTCGCATTTTATTGCACATCAGTTCATTTTAAAACGTGAAAATTTTATCTTCCGAACCTGAATATTATTACATATAAAAATTCTAAATCATCTTCTGAAAAAGACGTCATTTTTCGTTTTTCAAAATTCGGACATCTTGAGCTCCATCGATCTTATTCTTCGGTGTTTTGCTGCATTCTCTGTAATAGAAAATTTCGAATTTCCACAAACAACTTCCGTTGCTATTCAAACTTCACATTTGGAATGCGTCTAGATAGACATAGGCATACGCCAAATTGCGTCGAATAAAATGGAAGTAAATTTTGCTCGTCGCATTTGCATATTAGTTTAAATTTTATGTGTAAATTTTCTATCGTCCGAACTCAAATATTTTTCACAATGTTGCATAAGAAAAATATTCTGATCATGACGGCGCATTTCGTTTCGTCAAATTCCGCTTTTAATTGCTAGTTAAATTGTCGCTCGAGCAAATGGTTCAATAAGAATAACCACTTGCAAATAATGTCAAACCATCACTATCTTCATACCGTTGCGTTCGCCTCGTCGCGCTGATCAAAACAGTATATTTATTTGTGTCAATCGGAGTTCGGCGTTGCAAATTATAATTGGTTAACGGATTACAAACTGGTCCGTTACGCAGCACAAACCGGTACCCAACTTTCCAACGTTCAAAATTCAAGAAGTCTATTCAGCTGTCTTGGAAATCCAATAGCCACCACTGTGCAAATCATCATTGCATTGACCTTTGCACTCTGAACCCCTCTGTATTTATCTCCGCTACCCTCTCCCTTCATTTATTCCTCTACTGTCATTAATTACTCAGTTCAATTCATATTGCTCGCTGTGGTATGTATACTTCCTTCTTCCTCTCTTCTCCCTCCTCTTCATAATTCTGTTATTTATTTTTTTTTTTTCTTCTTTGCCTCCACTCCACTGTCCATGCATGCACGTCCCAGCCCCGCCCCAGCCCGCTCCCCAGCCTGCTCCCCCGCCCTAGCCCACTCCCCAGCCTGCTCCCCAGCCCGCCCCCAGCCTGCCCTTAGCCTGCTCCCCAGCCCCGCCCCAGCCGCTCCCCAGCCCCGCTCCCTAGCCCCGCCCCCAGCCTGCTCCCAGCCCTGCTCCCCAGCCCCGCCCCCAGCCCGCTCCAGCCCTGCTTCCCAGCCGTCCCAGCCCGCTCCCAGCACGCCCCAGCCCTCTCCCAGCCTGCTCCCCAGCCCCGCCCCAGCCCCGCTTCCCCAGCCCGCCCCAGCCCGCTCCCCCAGCCCTGCTCCCAGCCCCGCTCCGCCCAGCCACTTCCCGCG
Organism: Allium fistulosum; assembly: GCA_030737815.1. NCBI lineage: Eukaryota > Viridiplantae > Streptophyta > Magnoliopsida > Asparagales > Amaryllidaceae > Allium > Allium fistulosum. Next base: position 1,138,096,320 of record CM060901.1, read on the forward strand.
ACCCCGGACCACCCAAACCCGCCAGCGACCTCAGCTGCAACCACCTTCTCCGACTGCCGCAACATCCCTGCCCGTCGTCACCGTTGTGCCTCGCATTGCCCGCAAATCGTGCTCAGTGCACCTCTGTTTTATATATAAGTATATATATATATATATAAAACTGTTATATTATATGGCATTATATACTTTGGAATTTTAATTTGCTTATAACACAGTGTTTTACTGTGTTTATACCAGCTACTGCTTCGGGAACTTAGGCTTCCATTCAGATTATCGGATCTATCTAGTTCTTTACTTTGGTATGGTTTATATATATATTCAATCGATATATATATTGCAATGAACAAATTATTGATTGAATTATTTGTTTGATTGCAGTTGTATTCGTTTTGCGTCGTGCTTGTTAGGGTATATTTCATCTATTCGTCTTCGTGCTTCGTCATCTTCTCTAACCACGCAAGGTGAATATTTCATTCACGACTCAACCTATTATGCTATGAAAATCAAGTGAAAATTGTTGTTTATATTAATTTGGATATTAAATTGTTGATTGATAAAATTGTTGAAATAAAATTGCTATACAAGTTAAAATGGAGTATTGATAGAACTTAAATTTTCTAAATTGACACCATGTATTGTTAAAAAGATTTAATATGATAAATTGTGATTTGATGTTGGTTTATGGTAAATAGTTATGACATTAAAAATTGTTATGAGATGTTGAAATTGGTTGATAAAAATAAGCAATAATAAATCTGAAATTGAATGTGATATAGGATAGTTAATGATTTAAAATGTATGATTGATGTAGTAAAGTGATAATAGTCACCATGTGAAAACCATAATGTAATAATCTTTAATCTGCATGAAACGATGGTGTGGATTCTAGGAATAATTATATTAATTTGCATAAATAATAAATGTAAGTTAATACGATTATTTAGGGATTATTTAAATAAATTGTTAAATTGTTATGTATGTTTGCTATTGCTTGTTTATTTACTTTGACACCATCCCAGTTATCACACTTCAAGTTCCCTTTGCTATGCTTTGTTTTATATTGAATGATATCGGGTTGAATTGATAAATACCCAATTAAACAACTTGGCCTAGGATAGATAATTAAAAATAAGAAACCCGATTGGTCAACAAAAATTATTTTTGAAATTGAAATCTATTTGAAATTAAGGAATGAACTTTACAATTTGTTTGGAAATTAGGTAACGAACTTAATGGATTAAATCGAAATAAATTAATAGGAATAAATTAATGGAGTTTAATTGAAACGGATTAATAAACCTATTTAATTGAAAAAAAATGAATTGGCAAATTTATTTGAAATGAGATTTAATAACAAGGAAGTTTTAGAATTTAATAATTTGAAATTTTATTAGATTTGTTAGATTTAGACTTGAAATCGGTTTTAATTAAATAGATTTGAAACTTGTCGTAAATTAAGATTGAGATTTAGAAAATTTGACTTAAGTGGAATACGAAACTAACTAAAGTTTTATGGATTTAATTTAGTGATAATTTAAATTTAAAATGATTTTAAATTTAATAAAATTGATTTAATCAAATTTATGATTATGGTTAATGTAACGATGAATGTAAATATGAATTGAAATGAATAGAATTTGGTTTAATGATGTGAACTAAAATTTACCATTAAATTGAATTAATTAGGGTATTAACTAAATTTAGGAAGTGAAATTTAGATCTTATTAAATTGAACAGGAATACGTAATTTTATTGTTAACTCAAATGTTGAACTAAAGATTGCATTTGGAAAGATGTTTTAATATCCGAAATAAATTGAATCGTGAAATGTCAAATTTTGGAAGTCAAATTTGCACCTTGACTTTTGGACTTTGATTTTTTTAAACGTTAATTTAACCGACCATCGGGTAGTGAATACGTAGTTATTAAAGAGACCGGGATCGGGAATGGACATACTCTCTGTCGATACCGAAAACCACTTTAATAACTATTATACGCGGAGTGTTGATCCAGAACGAAGTGGATGGTTTGGTGAACGCATTGACTGAAGAAAGAGAACGATATTGGATGACCCTTGACATGACTAAAACAGGAGCCGCGCCGGGCCATTGAGGTTCGCCACCTCTAGCGGACACGCTTCTTCGATACCATATCTATTACTTTTGTGATTCGATTTGGGTACACCCCTTGATTTGGGAGGTTTTTCGCGGTGTTGAGGTAGTAGCTACTATGCTCAACAACAGTCCGGATCACGCAACTACTAGTATCCTAGTTGGTATCGCCTCATGTACCTTGTCATACTGATTATCCTATTCGCGACCACTACGTTTTGGTTTGTACCTTTAGTATATGGATTTCCCTCTGGTGACTTCCGGTTTTGGGGAAACTACGGTCTTGTACATGCTCTTGGGAATAAAATGTGTTAAGGGGATTATGGTAACGCCTTAACACTATTTTAATATCGTACTTTACTGATTAGACATTATCTATCTATCGTATTCTATTGTATATATAGATAGTTTATCGGATCCTTAGAGATGTTTATTTTATTCATCTTTAAGTTATGGACTTTTTCCTTTGCACTTGATTTTCTTGTATAAGATTTTGAGTCCTGACTCGAGTGTTTCTTTTTGTATATGCTCGGGTCAGTCTGAAGCTATCCAGTTGCTTATCAAGGTTGGTTGAAGATGTTGAAGGCTTAGCATTTATCTTTATCAGTCTATTTCTATTCCTGTATTGATGTCCTAGTCCGTTGGACATTTATGTATTTTCTTTTAGCCACTTTATGTTAAGACATTGTTGTATTTTATGTAGTAGCTTCATGAACTGCTATTATGACGATGTATTTTCCGCTGCATTATTCTGTGACTGTTCTGTGTCTGTGATGTTGTATTGTTTCTCATTTACATTTATGTATTTATAATCCCATAATGATTCGTGTTTTGTATTATTTAAGTTGATATGTGTGGATTATTGTCAATTTAAATGGTCCAAATATATGGGTTGTTACAGTTGGTATCGGAGCTTCGGTTTCCCTAAAAACCTTAGTTTGGGATTATATATAAACTCATTAGAGATAGGGTAGCAATACCCTAGAATGAGGAGAATCGATTCAATATCCAAATCCTTTCATTTCAAACATCTTTGATTCGTTGATTAGACTTTCCTTAAAATTCTATGATTTTCTATCCTTGGTTTTAACAATCTCTTTGGTATTTCAGGATGGGTACCAGAGGAAACAGTAGGGGAGGAAGGGGCCATGGTCCTGCTCAGGCTGCACCTGCCGCTCCAGCTCCTGTCAAATTCACCACTCTTAGTAAGGAGTATACACAGCTGTGAGGTATTAAGTTTTCTGGATCCGAGAACATTATCGAGGCTCAGCAATGGCTTAAAGGCTTAGAGAAGATATTTTCTGGTCTGGAGATCACTGATGCTCAAAAGCGTTAGCTTGCTGCCTGGCAACTTCAGGATGCCGCGCAAGATTGGTGGGAATCAGTTACTTCTCGTATCGAGGAGAACACCATCACTTGGGCCTAGTTTAGGTATTAAATTATTTGGATTTCGTAGTCTAAATTCTTCTTTTAATCTTTGGAATGTTATTCATCTAGTCTATCTTTTGATTAGGAATACTTTCTCGGCACAATGGATGCCAGCTGCTGGGAAAACCCAACTTTATAGAGCTTTCATGGATCTTAAGCAAGGCAGTATGACCTTTTCGGAGTATGAGAGGAAATTCAACGAACTCTCCAAGTTCGGCCCGGGATTGATTGATACACCCCTTCTTAAGAACGAGAAGTTCATTTTGGGAGCAAGACCAGAGTATTATGACTTGCTTACTGGCCACACCCACTGCACCTTCACAGAGCTTGTTGACTATGCTCTTAGATATGAGGCGAAGCCTAGGGGACCTACTGCCAAGGCCACTCCTACTCAGCCCTCCTCTAGCCAGCCCGGGAAGAGGAAGATGAACTTTGATCAACAAAACAAAGCTTGGCAGAAGACTACTAGATTGGGATACGCCAAGAAAAGCCCAATCGACCTTGCTAATATCACTTGCTTCAAATGCGATAAGAAGGGCCATTATGCTAATAGTTGTCCATCTACCGGAGCTGCTGTTCCACCACCTTCTATGACTAGGAGAGATTTATGCTATATCTGCCTCCAGCCGGGTCATTTCAAGAAAGACTGCCCAATGCATAAGCGTGGCACACCATCTGGAGTATTTGCTATCACCACTCCTACACCACCTCCACCACCTGCTCAGGATGACCAAGGTACCTTACGAAGTACTTTTTCATTACATGATTTACCTATTAGGGTATTATTCGATACGGGTGCTTCTCATAGCTTCATATCTATTGATCTTTTTAATAAGCTCAAATTAGAACCTACTCTTGCTACTACTTCCTTATGCGTCTCCAACCCTATTGGAGGACTTGCCAACCTCAGTAGAATTTGTAAAGAGGTTGTGCTCTTGTATGGAAGATATCGATTCACTTGGGATTTTTATGAGCTTGGCTTCGTAGCATTTGACATCTTGTTAGGTGCTGATTGGTTAAGGAAATTCGATGCTGTTATTTCTTGCAAAGCTCGTTCTGTTTCTCTAGTCAATGACAAGGGTCTACCACTTGTCATTGAATGCAAATCACCGCAGAAATATGCCGGAAGCTTCATATTCTCTCTTGATGCTCACCCGGATGATCTTAGTACTACCCCTATTGTTCAGAAATTTCCCGATGTATTTGGAGAGGTCAACTCCCTACCGCCTAAACGGGAAATCAATTTCCGCACTGACCTTATTCCCGGAGCTACCCCCGTAGTTCTCCCTCACAGAAGAATGGCTCCTAAAGAGAAAGCTGAACTTAAAACTCAAATTGATGATCTATTTGCTAGGAGTTTGATTAGGAGAAGTTGTTCTGAATGGGGCGCCGCAGTAGTATTTGTCACCAAATCAGATGGGTCTCTTCGAATGTGTGTTGATTACAGGGAACTGAACAAACGCACTCTTAAGAACCGCTATCCGATGCCTCGCATCAACGATTTATTCGATCAGCTCCATGGAGCTAAAGTTTTCTCCTAACTTGATCTTGCCACTGGGTTCCACCAATTCAGAGTAGCAGAAGATAGTATTCATAAAACAGCTTTCCGTACCGAAAACGGATTCTATGAATGGTTGGTTATGCCATTCGGTTTGACCAACGCACCTGCTTATTTCATCGACTTAATGAATCGAGTCTTCCGCGTTGTCCTTAACAAATTTGTTCTTGTTTTCATTGATGATATTCTCGTTTTCTCCAAAGACGAGAGGGAGCATGAGACACGTCTTGCTTATGTTCTGGAAACTCTCCGAAATCATCAACTTAAGGCCAAATTCTCTAAATGCCACTTCTGGCGAGACGAAGTGAGATTCCTGGGCCACATAGTTTCTGAAAATGGGATTTCGGTCGATCCAGCTAAAATCGCCGTAATCAATGTAAGTTCTATCCAATTCGTTATTACTATTCAATCCCTCTTATTCCTTTCTAATTTGAAATTTTATCTACAGGATTGGGAGACTCCCTAAACTCCTATTGATATTCGTAGCTTCTTGGGCTTGGCCGGTTATTATCGTAGATTTATTGAGCACTTTGCCCGGATTTCTGCCCCACTTACTGCTTTAACTCGAAAGGATGTCAAGTTTATTTGGAGTGAGAAGTGCGAATCAGCTTTTAATAAGTTGAAGTGTAAGTTAACTTCAGCTCCACTTCTTGCGGTAATCAATGGAAGTGAAGGATTAACTGTCTATACAGATGCTTGCCGAGAAGGTTTAGGCGCTGTTCTTATGCAAAACGGAAAGGTTATTGCTTATGCTGGCCGCCAGTTGAAGATCCATGAAGTAAACTATGCAACTCATGATCTAGAGCTTCTTGCAGTTGTATTTGCTTTGAAACTGTGGAGGCATCATCTTTTGGGAACTAAATTTGAATTATTCTCTGATCATAAGTCCTTGAGATATATCTTTTCTCAAAAGGATTTGAACCAAAGACAAGTCCGATGGCTCGAATTCTTAGCTGCATATGATCTCGACATCAATTATACCCCTAGGAAAGCAAATGTTGTAGCTGATGCTTTGAGCCGTAGCAAAGCATTGTCATGTTGTAATCTCGTAGAAGGCATGCTATTTCAGCTTGTTATCTCCCCATCTCTTATAGATCACATCAAAGCTAAGCAATATGAGGACACCTTGCTCTATCGCATGAAGGAGTTAGTTCTTGGTAGAGTTGGAAATGCTGACGGTAAAGTGGGAGCACAGATAGATAGTAATGGAGTTCTGAGGATTGACAACCGTATTTGTGTTCCTAATGTCGATGGATTGAGACAAGAAGTGCTTAGAGAAAACCATCAGTCATCACTTTCATTTCATCCTGGTGTCACTAAGATGTACCGAAATATGAAGCGTTTATATTGGTGGAGTGGGATGAAGAGAGATATTTCTGTATATGTCAGTAGATGCACCACTTGCCAGCAAGTCAAGGCCGATCACCGGAAGACGGCAGGATTACTTCAACCCCTAGAGATTCCGTGTTGGAAATGGGATCAGATTTCTATGGACTTCATTGATGGATTACCAAGGACCAGAAAGGGTAACGAGAGTATTTGGGTGATTGTTGATAGGTTGACCAAATCTGCTCACTTTATTTAGGTTAAGACCACTCGTACTGCTTTGAGTTTGGCCGAGATGTATATGAGAGAGATTGTTAGACTTCATGGGGTTCCATCTAGTATTGTGTGCGATAGAGGCCCTTTATTCACTAGTAAATTCTGGAAGGCATTTCAGGACGTCTTAGGCACTAAACTGAATCTGAGCATGGCTTATCATCCTCAAACAGATGGCCAAACTGAAAGGGTGAATCAGATTTTGGAGGATCTGCTCCGAGCTTGCATAATTGATTTCGGTGGATCTTGGGAAGACCATCTCCATTTGGTTGAATTCACTTATAATAACAGTTATCAGGTATGTCAAAATTTCAATTTGAACAAGCAAATTTGAATTGGAATTTAACCACCTTTATATTCAGGCAAGTATCGATATGGCACCGTTCGAAGCTTTATATCGACGGCCATGCAAATCGCCAGCTTGTTGGATTGAGCCTGGTGATCGATTGGTTCTTGGCCCAGATATGATTATAGAAGCATCCGAGAAGGTTAATGAGATCGGAAGAAAGATGAAGACCGCACAGGATAGGCAGAAGAGCTATGCTGATAAGCGTAGAAGGGATTTAGAATTCTAGGTTGGGGATGAGGTATTCCTTAAGGTATCACCTTTGAAGAATGTTATTCGATTTGGTCGTAGAGGGAAGCTCGCTCCTAGATTTGTTGGACCATTCACTATCACTGAGAGAATTGGTACACTAGCCTACAGAGTTGCACTCCCGGAGAAATTTGAGGGCGTGCACACGTATTCCACGTTTCACATCTCCGGAAGGTTGTACATGACCCATCCATGACCATTCCCATTGCTCAGTTAGATGAGGTTGATATTGAGCCGGATTTAACTATAGAGAGGAGACCACTTCGTATTATTGATAGGGATACGAAGCAGCTTAGAAGGAAATCTGTTAGCCTGGTCAAAGTCTAATGGAGTCCTGATGATCGTGATTGTACTTGGGAAACCGAGGAGAGTATCTGGGATTCAAATCCAGAATTATTTGTCGAAGGTAAATTCCATTCGATATTCTATACTTAATTTGATAATCTATTCTATATCCATCGTATCTCTGTTATCTATTCTTCCACTCTTTACCTTGTTCCTTTTCGAGGACGAAAAGTTTTAAGTGGGGGAGAATGTAACGACCCTAAAATTCCGACCCAATTTTAAAAATTTTAGAACCATTGTTTTAATATAAAATGTGAAACTTACATACGATTTCAATTAACGTCCAAACTTTGTTTCTAAATTGCGCCTAGATGGTTATAGATATGGATAAAGTTTCGTCGGAAAATACCGCAGTAAATTTCGTTCGCATTTTATTGCACATCAGTTCATTTTAAAACGTGAAAATTTTATCTTCCGAACCTGAATATTATTACATAGAAAAATTCTAAATCATCTTCTGAAAAAGACGTCATTTTTCGTTTTTCAAAATTCGGACATCTTTAGCTCCATCGATCTTATTCTTCGGTGTTTTGCTGCATTCTCTATAATAGAAAATTTCGAATTTCCACAAACAACTTCCGTTGCTATTCAAACTTCACATTTGGAATGCGTCTAGATAGACATAGGCATACGCCAAATTGCGTCGAATAAAATGGAAGTAAATTTCGCTCGTCGCATTTGCATATTAGTTTAAATTTTATGTGTAAATTTTCTATCGTCCGAACTCAAATATTTTTCACAATGTTGCATAAGAAAAATATTCTGATCATGACGGCGCATTTCGTTTCGTCAAATTCCGCTTTTAATTGCTAGTTAAATTGTCGCTCGAGCAAATGGTTCAATAAGAATAACCACTTCGCAAACAATGTCAAACCATCAATATCTTCATACCGTTGTGTTCGCCTCGTCGCGCTGATCAAAACGGTATATTTATTTGTGTCAATCGGAGTTCGGCGTTGCAAATTATAATTGGTTAACGGATTACAAACTGGTCCGTTATGTAGCACAAACCGGTACCCAACTTTCCAACGTTCAAAATTCAAGAAGTCAATTCAGCTGTCTTGGAAATCCAATAGCCACCACTGTGCAAATCATCATTGCATTGACCTTTGCACTCTGAACCCCTCTGTATTTATCTCTGCTACCCTCTCCCTTCATTTATTCCTCTGCTGTCATTAATTACTCAGTTCACTTCATATTGCTCACTGTGGTACGTATACTTCCTTCTTCCTCTCTTCTCCCTCCTCTTCATAATTCTGTTATTTATTTTATTTTTTATTTTTTTTTCTTCTTTGCCTCCCCTCCGCTGTCCATGCATGCACGTCCCAGCCCTGCCCCAGCCCGCTCCCCAGCCTGCTCCCCAACCGCCCCCAGCCGGCCCCCAGCCTACTCCCCAGCCCCGCCCCAGCCCGCTCCCCAGCCCCGCTCCAGCCCGCTCCCCAGCCTACTCCCCAGCCTGCTCCCCAACCGCCCCCAGCCTGCTCCCCAGCCCGCCCCCAGCCTGATCCTAGCCCTGCTCCCTAGCCCGCCCCCAGCCTGCCCCCAGCCTGCTCCCCAGCCCCGCCCCAGCCGCTCCCCAGCCCTGCTGTAACGACCCGTAAATTTTAATAATTTTTATGACGTAATTAATTGAAATTTTGTGAAATTTTAAATAATAAAATTTGAAAATAAAAATTTATTATTTAGAATACGTCTATTTTAAAATAGCAACTGGTAAATTTTCATCTGATAATATTAAAGTTTATTTTCCTATGAAATTTTATTTCAATTTAAACCGGTTAATAACAGTGAATTTAAAAGTTTTCCAAAACCAAAATATGTCAACAGGAGAAAAAATTATTCGATTATTCTGAATCAGACTACGAAATTCGTTTTCCAAATTTGGATTTCTATTGCTCCGTTTATCTTAATTCTGGCAAAATAGCAGCATTTCTGGTACCGATTATCGACTTTCGATCGGATGATCGTACCACTAGTATCTGTATACCGTTTTGATCGTCTCGTCGCGCTGATCACCATGGTATATTTATTTTTGTATTTTGAGGTCTGGTACGCGACGGGAATGATAAACTGTTCGCTGTAACGGTAGCTTTAATAATGACCGTTAATTTCCTTCCGTTTCGAAATTCGAAACGTATCGAATAAATTGCTTTAATTGCTCCAATTGTTTTCTGAATCAATAGGTAGCCGTTACTTTTATATTCTCCGGAATATAAGGGTGACAAATTTCTATTTCTAACCTTTCCTTTCCTACCCTTCACTATTTCCTTTTCTTTTATTATAACCGTTCATTGTTTGAAAAGCCGCAGATCTGGTTCTACACATTCGACTTGATGAAACGTATGATATAATACGTGATATATTTTTCTTTCATTTATGGTGGACAGCTATTTCCTTTCCTATTCCTCTTATTTAAAGTATATATTTCACTGCCTTTGCATTTTCTTCCCTGACGCAACATCTTCCTTTTCTTTTCTTCCTTTTATTTTCGAACCCATCTCCCCGAATCCAACCCCTCGTCTCCGACCCAGTCCTCTCCGGCCATGCCCTCACCATATGCCCTCAGCCCTGCCGTACCTTCCACCTCCACCACCGAGCCAACCACCGCACCCGCTTCCACCCTGACGTCATATCCCTCCTTTCTCCCCTCTCCTCCTCGGCATGCATAATAGAGCAGCCGAACCTGACACTACTCCCCGCCTCAGCCACCTTGTCGCCGACGCAAGCCAACACCCTTCCTCCAATTCTGTTCCGTGCTTCCCTTCCCCTCCAAGCAACCATCCCAATAGCCATCGTGCCCATCGCTTCTTCTCACTTGTATAGGTAAATTTGGGTTTAGTATTTATATATTTTATAGTTATATATATCAGTCGCATATATATATATATGAAGATAGAATTTCGAAGTATATATTGTTTGGGATATGATATTTTGTTTAAAGGTATTCGTATATATTATGTTATACTTACTTTTTGTATTAGCATTTGATTTCAATGTATTGGTTTAAACGTTATATACATATACTTTTTATTATGTTGGACGGTTTATAAGTTACATATTTTATATATTTATTATTTGTCTACTGTTAGTTATATATATGAATATGTAGTATAAATTTTTGGCATATAAAGCTATATTTGTAGACAGCCAAGGGTAACCCTTTATATATTTTATGTTATATGAACTAGTGGTTACTAAGTACTTGGCTGTCCATGTGTATATAATAATCTGTTGGGTCCTATGCAATTATATTTCTACCTTACATGCCTTGCCATCCCTGTTGGTTTGAAGCCTGTCACTGTTTCTTCCTAATGCTTCTTGTTCTTTGTCTTATAATTTAAGCTTATGTCCTGTTTTGTATAAGTTTCGAAACCTGTATATATATATATATTAGTCTGTACAAAACCCTTTACATATATATATATTAGTTTATCTATTCGGCTGCACAGTTTATTGGTATATTTTATTTTGCTATGATGGTAGATACGCATATTTTAAAGAAATAGATTTGGTTATAAAGAATTTTTTTTTTCAATCTATTGTGTATGCATATACTTATACGCATTTAAGTATTTAGTAAAGTTTGATAACGTGCTTGCATTTGCTGTCATGGTTATGATATATCAATTTTGATTTATAAAAAAAAAGCTACATGGTTTAGGCGGTTTATAATAGGTTTATATGTGTATTCATTTCAAATTTGCATTTGGTAGATATGTTAGTTATTTATGTGTATCGATCTAAACAATGATTTTAAAGCAAAAAAAAATATATACATATATATATAAGTAAATTTGCGTTTGAATGTAGAATATGATTTTGATTCATAAATTGTTATATACATAGTATGCACATATATAGACATAAGTTCACTCATACCATTTATTCTCATCGATCCAGCTCCCAATTCGACTTCGTCAAATTCTTGTTATCAGCTTTAATCGTTGAATTCGGACCAATTTTGCTTTGTTTGGAATTCGTGCTTGGATTCATGACTCATCTCATTCTGTTCTTTTCTCTAGCCTCGAAAGGTGAGCAATCACTCACGATTAACATTCTTGTATTTATTAAATTTGATTTCAATTGAAACGACAATTGAAATATGATATTGTAGTTATTTAAATTGTTATATATGCTATTATCTGTATATGTTCACCTGTGACATCTGACACCAGTATCTAGTATTTATATGCCTGTATTACTATTATCTGTATATGTTCACCTGTGACATCTGACACCAGTATCTAGTATTTATATGCCTGTATTACTATTATCTGTATATGTTCACCTATGACATCTGACACCAGTATCTGTTATTTATATTGATGATATATGCCTGTTGTTATATTTTATATTATCTGTTATCACTCTGCAAGTTCCCTGTTAGTATAGAATTCACTATGGGTTGAAATGATACATACCCGAACGGACTTTAGAATATGAGAAAATCGTTATGGGTTGAAATGATAAACCCAAGCGATTTTCATTTGAATTGAAATTGGGATTACGGGTCGAAATGATATCTACCCGTATATATTTAAATTTCGGATTGAAATGATAAATATCCATATCACTTAACCATATGATAAATATATATACAAACACCGTTGGTCCATATATATATAAATATTTTGAAATTGAATTCTATGGTTTTAACAAATGTTGATTCTTAAATTTTTATATATAAATGGAAATGATATATATAGATTTAATAATGATATTTAATTTAATTAAGATGGATTTAATACATATAATATGTTAAGTATAAAATTTATATTTCAAAATAGATTTTGGTAAAAATTTGAATAAGTTAAGGTAGGGATGATAAATTTGAATTTAGTAAAGAATTTTATTTATTTAAACCAATATAAAGCTTATTGAAATTGGAATTTAAGATATGATTTATAACTTGAGTTTGATTTAAATAATTTAATGAATATTTCTTGTTTAAATAAATTTAAGGAAATATTTAGTAAAAATGAAATTTAAGGCTAGTTAAATGATATTGAATTTATTATGTGAATATTCCCTGATCAAATAATAATAAAGTTAAAACAAGTGCTATATGAAACTGTTAAATTTAACTTTGAAATGTTGAATATTAAAGCTTTGAAATATATTGAAAATTTAAATGGTATATTTAGAACTGAATTGAATTGATGAATTGAGCTTTGAATAAATTTGAATTTGGAATTTGAGTTAATATGAATCGATTTGTGAGACTTGAGGAAATTATAAATACTTTACTTTATAAATTATTTAACCTATATATATACTATTTGTAAAATAGATATATTTGAAATGAAATGATATTTGGGTTTTGAAGTATAAATTTAATTTAAATGGCCACGGTGTTATAGTGTATATCTCTACATTGTAGATAGTTTCACGGATCCTTAGAGGATGGTTATCCCAACATCCTTTAAGTTACTTGTATTTCAGTTGATATTTCACTTGAGTTGGATTTATTAGTATAAGAATGTTAATCCTGACTCGAGTGTTTTGTGTTTTGCTTTACGCTCGGGTCAGACCGAGTGATACAGCATTTGAGACTCACCTTTGGAGTTTGGAGCTTCCTTTGGAGATCCAACTATCGCCTTAGCTTTCAGCTCTTCTAGTTGATTTGTTCAGAGAAGTCATCTGTTGTACTGAAGACTTCACTGCATTTGAGATATTCTGTTGTATTTTATTTAACTCTGATGTTGTATATAGTAGCTTCATGAACTACTATTTTATCTATTCCGCTGCGTATTATTGTATTACTCTGTGTCTGTGATTCTGTGATTGATTTATTTACTGCATATGCTGAGTTTTGCCAAATTTAAATAACAATCTGATATTTTGAAGTATTCAAGTCTGACATGTGTGGATTTATTGTTGATTTGAATGGTCCAAAATAGCGGGTCGTTACACCTGCTCCCCAGCCCCGTCCCTAGCCCGCCCCCAGCCTGCTCCCAGCCCCGCACCCAGCCCGCTCCAGCCCTGCTTCCTAGCCATCCCAGCCCGCTCCCAGCCGTCCCAGCCCTCCCCAGCCCGCTCCCAGCCTGCTCCCCAGCCCTGCCCCAGCCCGCTCCAGCCCCACTTCCCCAGCCCGCCCCAGCCCGCTCCCCCAGCCCGCCCCAGCCCGCTCCCACAGCCCTGCTCCCAGCCCCACTCCCCAGCCCCGCTCCGCCCAGCCACTTCCCGCGACCCCGGACCACCCAAACCCGCCATCGACCTCAGCTGCAACCACCTTCTCCGACTGCCGCAACATCCCTGCCCGTCGTCACCGTTGTGCCTCGCATTGGCCGCAAATCATGCTCAGTGTACCTCTATTTTATATATAAGTATATATATATATATATATATAACTGTTATATTATATGGCATTATATACTTTGGAATTTTAATTTGCTTATAACACAGTGTTTTACTGTGTTTATACCAGCTACTGCTTCGGGAACTTAGGATTCCATTCAGATTATCGGATCTATCTAGTTCTTTACTTTGGTATGGTTTATATATATATTCAATCGATATATATATTGCAATGAATAGATTATTGATTGAATTATTTGTTTGATTGGAGTTGTATTCGTTTTGCGTCGTGCTTGTTAGGGTCTATTTCATCTATTCGTCTTCGTGCTTCGTCATCTTCTCTAACCACGCAAGGTGAATAATTCATTCACGACTCAACCTATTATGCTATGAAAATCAAGTGAAAATTGTTGTTTATATTAATTTGGATATTAAATTGTTGATTGATAAAATTGTTGAAATAAAATTGCTATACAAGTTAAAATGGAGTATTGATAGAACTTAAATTTTCTAAATTGACACCATGTATTGTTAAAAAGATTTAATATGATAAATTGTGATTTGATGTTGGTTTATGGTAAATAGTTATGACATTAAAAATTGTTATGAGATGTTGAAATTAGTTGATAAAAATAAGCAATAATAAATCTGAAATTGAATGTGATATAGGATAGTTAACGATTTAAAATGTATGATTGATGTAGTAAAGTGATAATAGTCACCAAGTGAAAACCATAATGTAATAATCTTTAATCTGCATGAAACGATGGTGTGGATTCTAGGAATAATTATATTAATTTGCATAAATAACAAATGTAAGTTAATACGATTATTTCGGGATTATTTAAATAAATTGTTAAATTGTTATGTATGTTTGCAATTGCTTGTTTATTTACTTTGACGCCATCCCAGTTATCACACTTCAAGTTCCCTTTGCTATGCTTTGTTTTATATTGAATGATATCGGATTGAAATGATAAATACCCAATTAAACAACTTGGCCTAGGATAGATAACTAAAAATAAGAAACCCGATTGGTCAACAAAAATTATTTTTGAAATTGAAATCTATTTGAAATTAAGGAATGAACTTAACAATTTGTTTGGAAATTAGGTAACGAACTTAATGGATTAAATCGAAATAAATTAATAGGAATAAATTAATGGAGTTTAATTGAAACGGATTAATAAACCTATTTAATTGAAAAAAAATGAATTGGCAAATTTATTTGAAATGAGATTTAAAAACAAGGAAGTTTTAGAATTTAATAATTTGAAATTTTATTAGATTTGTTAGATTTAGACTTGAAATCGGTTTTAATTAAATAGATTTGAAACTTGTCGTAAATTAAGATTGAGATTTAGAAAATTTGACTTAAGTGGAATACAAAACTAACTAAAGTTTTATGGATTTAATTTAGTGATAATTTAAATTTAAAATGATTTTAAATTTAATAAAATTGATTTAATCAAATTTATGATTATGGTTAATGTAACGATGAATGTAAATACGAATTGAAATGAATAGAATTTGGTTTAATCATGTGAACTAAAATTTACCATTAAATCGAATTAATTAGGGTATTAACTAAATTTAGGAAGTGAAATTTAGATCTTATTAAATTGAACAGGAATACGTAATTTTATTGTTAACTCAAATGTTGAACTAAAGATTGCATTTGGAAATATGTTTTAATATCCGAAATAAATTGAATCGTGAAATGTCAAATTTTGGAAGTCAAATTTGCACCTTGACTTTTGGACTTTGATTTGTTTAAACGTTAATTTAACCGACCATCGGGTAGTGAATACGTAGTTATTAAAGAGACCGGGATCGGGAATGGACATACTCTCTGTCGATACCGAAAACCACTTTAATAACTATTATACGCGGAGTGTTGATCCAGAACGAAGTGGATGGTTTGGTGAACGCATTGACTGAAGAAAGAGAACGATATTGGATGACCCTTGACATGACTAAAACAGGAGCCGCGCCGGGACATTGAGGTTCGCCACCTCTAGCGGACACGCTTCTTCGATACCATATCTATTACTTTTGTGATTCGATTTGGGAGCACCCCTTGATTTGGGAGTGTTGTTCGAGGTGTTGAGGTAGTAGCTACTATGCTCAACATCAGTCCGGATCATGCAACTACTAGTATCCTAGTTGGTAACGCCTCATGTACCTTGTCATACTAATTATCCTATTTGCGACCACTATGTTTTGGTTTGTACCTTTAGTATATGGATTGCCCTCTGGTGACTTCCGGTTTTGGGGAAACTACGGTCTTGTATATGCTCTTGGGAATAAAATGTGTTAAGGGGATTATGGTAACGCCTTAACACTATTTTAATATCGTACTTTACTGATTAGACATTATCTATCTATCATATTCTATTGTATATATAGATAGTTTATCGGATCCTTAGAGATGTTTAATTTATTCATCTTTAAGTTATGGACTTTTTCCTTTGCACTTGATTTTCTTGTGTAACGACCCGTAAATTTCAACCGTTTTAATAACGTAATTAGTTGAAATTTTGTGAAATTTTAAACGATAAAAATTTGAAATAAAAATTTAATATTTGGAATACGTCTAGTTAAACATAGCAACTGGTAAATTTTCGTCCGAAAATACGAAATTTTATTTCGCGCGTAAATTCACTTCAATTTAATCAGTTAAAAAGCAATGAAAATAAAATGTTTTCGAAACCTAAATATTTTTACATAGAAAAATTCTAAACCATCTTCTGAGCAAGATGTCAGTTCGTCATTTTTCCAAATTCGGACGTCTATTGCTCCGTCGTTCTTATTTTCTGCAAAATAGCAGCATTTTGGTACCGATATCGATTTTTATCGGATGATCGTACCACTGATATCTATATACCGTTTTAATTGTCTCATCGTGCTGATCTCCGCATTTTATTCGTTCGGGTGTTCCGGAGTTCGGGACACGACGTAATCGGTGAACCGATTAACCGTATCGGTACCGTTTTGACCCTTTTTAATTCTTAGTCCATTCATATTCCGCCGTTTAAACCAACATCCAGCAAATATTAATTTTCATTGAACTAAGCGTTTTTGATTGTTGCTATCCCACCACTTCGTAATCCAACCGGTGGTCCTTTCTCCTTCCATTTTTAGTTGTTTGGATACAAATTCATTTTATTATCTGTTGTCATCTTTCCCCTTCGTTCCTGCCTCTTCTTTATCTCTCGCATGCAATTAGAAACCCAGACCCCTTCCATCCACACGATTCCCAACAACCGTGCCTTACTCCCCATCATCGCCTACCCATGCATGCACTGCTTCAAACCCATGCAACCGACCACCAAATCCCCCTCCACCCCGTCCCATTTTCCCGACCTTAGCTTGCCGAACCCACAATCAAGTTTCACCGTTAACCTCCCACATCGACAGCCTTAGACCCTAGACCCACCTGCGTGTCGCCTCTTCCATGGCCGAAGACGTTGTGCCATGCCACCCTAACTCCGCTGTTTTCCCGACCTCAACGCCAACAACCAACCCTCCGTACTCCTGCACATCGGCTTCACCACACGGCGAACACCACTGCAGCAGCAAGCCTGCCTCATCGGCCACCTCACTCCTATAGCAGCCACTCTCCTGTTTATCTCCATATTGTTTTAAGGTATTTAATCATTTATTACAGGATGCTCTAGATAAATGTTCTATATATATATATTATTTTATAAATGAAGTTATATATACATTTATATGTTGTGACAATTCTTACATATATGATATTCTACGTATGGGTTTATGCAATGCATAGTTTATATTAGATATAGGTGGGCCTACTAGTTCGGTTATAGGTATACAAGTTGTAGTTGCCAGCATATTATATTTTGTAGTTCTGATATTTGGGTATATGGTGTACTTTGTATACTTGCTGAGATATGTGTATTGTCTCAGGCATATAAGGAGGATATGTATTTTGATCTATACATTCTACGTATACTTAAAAGTTTTATTATATACATAAAAAAAAATAAAAAAAATAAAAAGGGTTTAGTGTGTACACTGAAACATGACATAGCTGTCCAAATGTATCAGAAAAAGTAGCTATTATATATATTATTTGGTACTAAAGGTTTATACAGTATAGGAGTTGTAGCCTGATATTATTCGCACATTTCAAATTATATGTCGGCCCGTTATGTTGTAAAGATTGATAATGGTTATTTTAAACACAAGTTGTGTAAATATACATATATAACTTGTCGAGTTATAAAATATATTGATTTCAATAAACCGAAATTAAATGTGAAATGTATATATATAGTATAATAATGTATATATTTTCGGTTTATATCTAAACTGATTATCCGTTCTTCATCGATTCTGATCTATCAGCTTTGCCCATCAAATCCGCTTTCAGCTTACTTCACCTTGAGACTGTTGTTTGGATTGTTCGATTTTCTAGATCGTGATCTAATTCATAGTTGGTTGTGTTTCAAACATCTCTAGCCTCGAAAGGTGAGCACTCACTCACGATTAACGTTCTTTTATTTATTAAATTTGATTTCAATTGAAACGACAATTGAAATATGCTACTGTTATTTATGCTATTAACTGTATCAGTTCACCTGTGACATCTGACACCATTATCTGTTAATTATTTATGCGATGATAATACAGTTTGGCTGATAATTGATTGATTGTTGATGTTTATATTGGACGTTAAATTGTTAATGTTAAATTGATAACTAGTATGCAATTGAACTTGATATAGGATAATTAAATGTTAAATTGATTAACTGACATTTGTATAATATGACCCCTTTAACTGTTGAATTTATTGACACGTAGGATTTTTTTAATTACATATCGAACCACTGAATATATGTTGTTATATTGATGATGTATGAAATTGCAAACATATGACAAGTAATGTAATAATCTTTGATCTACATGAAATGATAGTGTAGATTCTAGAAATAATTATATTAATTCGTACAAATAACAATGCGAATTAATACGATTATTTCGGGATTATTTGAATTGATTATTGGATTATTATTGATTGTGATTATTGCTTGTTTATTTACTTTGACACCATCCCAGTTATCACACTGCAAGTTCCCTTTGTTATGTTTTGATTTTGAATTGAATTGGAATCGGGTTGAAATGATAAATACCCAAAAATTTAACTTTGACTTAGGATAGAAAATTAAATAAAAACCCGATTGGTCAATAATTTGATTTAAAAATAAACAAAGATTTTATTTGAATAAATAATATGGTTTGAAATGAAGTTGAAATTTGAATTTTTAATGAAAGAAAAATGTTAATATATAATAATCTGAAACAAAATATTAACAATGTAATCGATAAAAGAATATTGATTAATTTGAGAAATGATTGAATTAAGTTTGAAATGATTTAAAAATTAAATTTGAAGTTATTAAACTTTGAAATGAATTATAATAAAATTTGAAATTATTAAACTTTGAAATGATTTAATAATTAAGTTTTGAATTATTTAAATATTAAACAAGATTGAATTATTTAATGATTAAATTAAATTGAATCTTTGAATAAGTGAATTTTACTTTGTAATAATTGAAATTGAGTTTCTTTATTATTTAAGTTTTGGAAATTTATTTAAGTAAGTAAATAAGTGAAATTGAATTTCGTTAACAAGAAATAAAATATGATTTTTGGAATTAATGTAAGACTTGTAATTGAAAGAATTGATTTGACGAATTTAGTTTAATTCAAAATTGTAAATTTTGATTTAATGAAGTTGAACTTAAGAATTGATTTAATGAATTGGAAATTTAATAGAAATTGTTTTGAATGATAAAATAACTTAACGAATATTGAATGAAATCGATAAATGAATTTAAATTGATTTAAATGTTAAACTGAATTTATTTAAATGATTTCGGAATGAATCTTATATACGAACTTGAATCAATATTCGAATTGTTTTAAATAGAAATTGAAATTGAATTATAAGTTTTGAAACGGAAATTTGGAAATTATTTTAGAAAGACAAATGAAATGTTGATTTACGAATTCTATTTGAAATTGAAATTGATTTGTTTTTTTTGAAATATATAAACGACCAATCGGTGTAATAATTACGAAAGTTATTAAAGAGACCGGGATCGGTAATAGATATACTCTCTATTTGAACCGAAACCACTTTAATAACTATATGCGGAGTGTTGATCCAGAATGAAGTGGATGGTTTTGATGAACGCGTTGACTGAAGAAAGAGAACGATTTTGGATGACCCCTGACATGACTAAAACAGGAGCCGCGCCGGGCCATTGAGGTTCGCTACCTCTAGCGGACACACTTCTTCGATATCTTATCTATTACTTTTGTGATTCGATTTGGGTGCACCCCTTGATTTGGGAGTGTTGTTTCGCGGTGTTGGGATAGTAGCTGCTATGCCCAACATCAGTCCGGATCACGCAACTACTAGTATCCTAGTTGGTATCGCCTCTTGTACCTTGTCATACTGATTATCCTATTCGCGACCACTACGATTTTGATTTGTACCTTTAGTATATGTATTGCCCTCTGGTGACTTCCGGTTTTGGGGAAACTACGGTCTTGTATATGCTTTTGGGAATAAACAGGTTAAGGGGTGTATGGGCCCTGCTCAACCCTACTTTGATATCTTTATATTACTGATAGACATTATCTACTTAGCGTACATTACTACCTAGTAGATAGTTTAACGGATCCTTAAAGGATGGTTATTCCAAACATCCTTTGAGTTACTTGTATTTCAATTGCTATTTCACTTGAGTTGGATTTATTAATATAAGAATGTTAATCCTGACTCGAGTGTCTTGTGTTTTTGCTTTACGCTCGGGTCAGACTGAGTGTACCAGTATTCGAGACTCACCTTTGGAGTTGGAGCTTTGCTTGAAGATCCAGCCATCTATTCTGCTTTCAGTATTCGATGATTCCAGTGATGTATTCTGATTTGTATCTGATGTATCGTATTACTCTTCTGTTGTAAACTCTGATGTATTTTTATATATTCATATAGTAGCTTCATGAACTACTATCTCTTTTATTTCCGCTGCATTTATTACTCTATGTCTGTGATCTGTGATTATATCTATTTACTGTATATGTTCAGTTTTGCCAAATTTAAATTAACAACGCGGTATTTTGAGCAATTCAACTCCGGCATGAGTGTCTACCTATACACTTATAATGGACGCGAATGGTCCAAAATGGCGGGTCGTTACAGTTGGTATCAGAGCTTTGGTAGCTCTAGGCAAAACTTAACATATAGGGTAAATGTATTTACAGAATCACTCTCATTCGAGTTTCAATCTCTTCCTTTGACTCAATCCCTTTGAATTTTGGAACGTTCCCCTCGGTTCCTAAATTCATTCGTGTCCCTCACTATTCGTCTTCTTTCAATTCTGGAGCACCCCATAACTCCATTTTGAATGATATCTATAATAGATCGGCGGTCTCGCCAAACTTCGAATGATTTGAAAAGGGGTGAAACTCCTTTACAATTGGCATTGATTTACCGGAGATTTCTATATCCTCGGTTTACGATGCTATCTATCTCTTGCTATACCTGAATTTCATCTCTTGAGATCGAATGTTGATTTACCTCGGAATTCAGCATCGATCTTATTCTTGAAGTTACGGACGACCCAGTTAAGGTTGCCCGTGAATTAAATAAACTCATCCATCTCCCGATTGTGGTAATTGAATTATCTTATCTTCTGTTTCAAACTAATTTTCGAATCAAAATTCTCTTTGGTTTGAGTCCATCAAATTTGAAACCATATCCTTATTTTGAAAATTCATTCTTGTATCGTCGAGCAAAGAAATGTATTTGTAAACTAATATATAAATGATTTAATATATGTTGTGTTGTTTGAGTTGTTGATGTTGATTTGGGTTTCCGATCGATTCGTCTGATCAACGCTATCGATAGGATTTCTAAAACACTTGAATAGAGCAAACTGACACAATATTATTTTCAAATTTGGAAAATGAAATAAATTTGTTTGATTATATTGTGAAAATATAAGTAAAAATTTTCTAGAATTTAATAGGTAAATTAAATTGTTTGTTTGAAATGATAATATTTGATTATCATTTATTGTTCTAAATAAATTTATAAATACGGTTTATAAATTGATTTGGAATTTGAAATGAACTTAATTCAGAAATTTGAGAATTTATTAAGTTTCCGGTGATTTCGAACTTTTGTTTTAAAATTTTTAAAGTATATAGTATTGAAAGTAATTTCGAATAGAAATCGTTTTCAAAGAATTTTTAAAATGTTGAAATCAGTGCTCTTCTCTTTGTCGCTGGAAAATAATTTCGGTGATGGCGGCCGCATCATCGACATTCATTTTCGAGTTTCGAAGTGGAGATACTATTCTGTAGCTTTGCTACGGTTTTGTTTGGAAATAATATTTTGATTTGAAATTTTCAGTATATTTTGATTTACATATATATAGGTATCTTATTTTAAAATTTAATTTGATTTGATATAAATATATTATATATATCTCTAAATTGTTTAAAGTTAATCGGAAATCTAATTCTTAAATTTTGTTAAAGGATGATCTTAATTAAAAAAAAACAAAAATTTGGAATAAATATTTAAACTTGAATAATTGAATTGGAAAAATTTTATTTGTATATTGTTCAACCGCATTCTAATACAACTTACCTAAATCATTCAGAAGTTGAATATGTGATTGGATAATATATAATATAAACTGAATTTATAAATAAAATTTGAGCGGTTATAACAAATGTTATACACTTAAATTTTAATTATAAAATGTTAATAGAGATAAATAGAATAATAAGATAATTGAAAAATAAATTTTAAGGTCAATTAATAAATTGAAATTAGATCAACTTATGAAAATACTTTGAATTTGAAGGCAATTAGTGAATATAAATTTATTTAAATCGAAACTTTTATGGTTTAAATTAATTTATATGGGTTAAATATATGTGGTTAGGTATATTAAGTAGAATAAATTTAACAGTAATTTGGAATAAAGAAGAATTTAAAATTGTTGGAAAAATATGATTATAATAAAAGACTATACAAATTTATGGTTTTAGAAATTGTAAATTTAAGATAATTGGATAATAAGATAATGAATTTAGAAATAGTTGAGATTGATTTTGGTGAAATCAAATGGATATTAAATCAATTATTGAACATCAATTAATTTAAATTTGAATTTATATGGTTTAAATTAATTGTTATTTTGTATTTCAAATCTGTTTTTCTTCTGGTTGTTTCTATTCTCCTACCTCGTTCCTTTTCGGGGACGAAAAGTTTTGAGTGGGGGAGAGTGTAACGACCCGTAAATTTCAACCGTTTTAATAACGTAATTAGTTGAAATTTTGTGAAATTTTAAACGATAAAAATTTGAAATAAAAATTTAATATTTGGAATACGTCTAGTTAAACATAGCAACTGGTAAATTTTCGTTCGAAAATACGAAAGTTTATTTCATGCGTAAATTCACTTCAATTTAATCAGTTAAAAAGCAATGAAAATAAAATGTTTCCGAAACCTAAATATTTTTACATAGAAAAATTCTAAACCATCTTCTGAGCAAGATGTCAGTTCGTCATTTTTCCAAATTCGGACGTCTATTGCTCCGTCGTTCTTATTTTCTGCAAAATAGCAGCATTTTGGTACCGATATCGATTTTTATCGGATGATCGTACCACTGATATCTATATACCGTTTTAATTGTCTCATCGCGCTGATCTCCGCATTTTATTCGTTCGGGTGTTCCGGAGTTCGGGACACGACATAATCGGTGAACCGATTAACCGTATCGGTACCGTTTTGACCCTTTTTAATTCTTAGTCCATTCATATTCCGCCGTTTAAACCAACATCCAGCAAATATTAATTTTCATTGAACTAAGCGTTTTTGATTGTTGCTATCCCACCACTTCGTAATCCAACCGGTGGTCCTTTCTCCTTCCATTTTTAGTTGTTTGGATACAAATTCATTTTATTATCTGTTGTCATCTTTCCCCTTCGTTCCTGCCTCTTCTTTATCTCTCGCATGCAATTAGAAACCCAGACCCCTTCCATCCACACGATTCCCAACAACCGTGCCTTACTCCCCATCATCGCCTACCCATGCATGCACTGCTTCAAACCCATGCAACCGACCACCAAATCCCCCTCCACCCCGTCCCATTTTCCCGACCTTAGCTTGCCGAACCCACAATCAAGTTTCACCGTTAACCTCCCACATCGACAGCCTTAGACCCTAGACCCACCTGCGTGTCGCCTCTTCCATGGCCGAAGACGTTGTGCCATGCCACCCTGACTCCGCTGTTTTCCCGACCTCAACGCCGACAACCAACCCTCCGTACTCCTGCACATCGGCTTCACCACACGGCGAACACCACTGCAGCAGCAAGCCTGCCTCATCGGCCACCTCACTCCTATAGCAGCCACTCTCCTGTTTATCTCCATATTGTTTTAAGGTATATAATCATTTATTACAGGATGCTCTAGATAAATGTTCTATATATATATTATTTTATAAATGAAGTTATATATACATTTATATGTTGTGACAATTCTTACATATATGATATTCTACGTATGGGTTTATGCAATGCATAGTTTATATTAGATATAGGTGGGCCTACTAGTTCGGTTATAGGTATACAAGTTGTAGTTGCCAGCATATTATATTTTGTAGTTCTGATATTTGGGTATATGGTGTACTTTGTATACTTGCTGAGATATGTGTATTGTCTCAGGCATATAAGGAGGATATGTATTTTGATCTATACATTCTACGTATACTTAAAAGTTTTATTATATACATAAAAAAAAAATAATAAAATAAAAAGGGTTTAGTGTGTACACTGAAACATGACATAGCTGTCCAAATGTATCAGAAAAAGTAGCTATTATATATATTATTTGGTACTAAAGGTTTATACAGTATAGGAGTTGTAGCCTGATATTGTTCGCACATTTCAAATTATATGTCGGCCCGTTATGTTGTAAAGATTGATAATGGTTATTTTAAACACAAGTTGTGTAAATATACATATATAACTTGTCGAGTTATAAAATATATTGATTTCAATAAACCGAAATTAAATGTGAAATGTATATATATAGTATAATAATGTATATATTTTCGGTTTATATATAAACTGATTATCCGTTCTTCATCGATTCTGATCTATCAGCTTTGCCCATCAAATCCGCTTTCAGCTTACTTCACCTTGAGACTGTTGTTTGGATTGTTCAATTTTCTAGATCGTGATCTAATTCATAGTTGGTTGTGTTTCAAACATCTCTAGCCTCGAAAGGTGAGCACTCACTCACGATTAACGTTCTTTTATTTATTAAATTTGATTTCAATTGAAACGACAATTGAAATATGCTACTGTTATTTATGCTATTAACTGTATCAGTTCACCTGTGACATCTGACACCATTATCTGTTAATTATTTATGCGATGATAATACAGTTTGGCTGATAATTGATTGATTGTTGATGTTTATATTGGACGTTAAATTGTTAATGTTAAATTGATAACTAGTATGCAATTGAACTTGATATAGGATAATTAAATGTTAAATTGATTAACTGACATTTGTATAATATGACCCCTTTAACTGTTGAATTTATTGACACGTAGGATTTGTTTAATTACATATCGAACCACTGAATATATGTTGTTATATTGATGATGTATGAAATTGTAAAAATATGACAAGTAATGTAATAATCTTTGATCTACATGAAATGATAGTGTAGATTCTAGAAATAATTATATTAATTCGTACAAATAACAATGCGAATTAATACGATTATTTCGGGATTATTTGAATTGATTATTGGATTATTATTGATTGTGATTATTGCTTGTTTATTTACTTTGACACCATCCCAGTTATCACACTGCAAGTTCCCTTTGTTATGTTTTGATTTTGAATTGAATTGGAATCGGGTTGAAATGATAAATACCCAAAAATTTAACTTTGACTTAGGATAGAAAATTAAATAAAAACCCGATTGGTCAATAATTTGATTTAAAAATAAACAAAGATTTTATTTGAATAAATAATATGGTTTGAAATGAAGTTGAAATTTGAATTTTTAATGAAAGAAAAATGTTAATATATAATAATCTGAAACAAAATATTAACAATGTAATCGATGAAAGAATATTGATTAATTTGAGAAATGATTGAATTAAGTTTGAAATGATTTAAAAATTAAATTTGAAGTTATTAAACTTTGAAATGAATTATAATAAAATTTGAAATTATTAAACTTTGAAATGATTTAATAATTAAGTTTTGAATTATTTAAATATTAAACAAGATCGAATTATTTAATGATTAAATTAAATTGAATCTTTGAATAAGTGAATTTTACATTGTAATAATTGAAATTGAGTTTCTTTATTATTTAAGTTTTGGAAATTTATTTAAGTAAGTAAATAAGTGAAATTGAATTTCGTTAACAAGAAATAAAATATGATTTTTGGAATTAATGTAAGACTTGTAATTGAAAGAATTGATTTGACGAATTTAGTTTAATTCAAAATTGTAAATTTTGATTTAATGAAGTTGAACTTAAGAATTGATTTAATGAATTGGAAATTTAATAGAAATTGTTTTGAATGATAAAATAACTTAACGAATATTGAATGAAATCGATAAATGAATTTAAATTGATTTAAATGTTAAACTGAATTTATTTAAATGATTTCGGAATGAATCTTATATACGAACTTGAATCAATATTCGAATTGTTTTAAATAGAAATTGAAATTGAATTATAAGTTTTGAAACGGAAATTTGGAAATTATTTTAGAAAGACAAATGAAATGTTGATTTACGAATTCTATTTGAAATTGAAATTGATTTGTTTTTTTTGAAATATATAAACGACCAATCGGTGTAATAATTACGAAAGTTATTAAAGAGACCGGGATCGGTAATGGATATACTCTCTATTTGAACCGAAACCACTTTAATAACTATACGCGGAGTGTTGATCCAGAATGAAGTGGATGGTTTTGATGAACGCGTTGACTGAAGAAAGAGAACGATTTTGGATGACCCCTGACATGACTAAAACAGGAGCCGCGCCGGGCCATTGAGGTTCGCTACCTCTAGCGGACACACTTCTTCGATACCTTATCTATTACTTTTGTGATTCGATTTGGGTGCACCCCTTGATTTGGGAGTGTTGTTTCGCGGTGTTGGGATAGTAGCTGCTATGCCCAACATCAGTCCGGATCACGCAACTACTAGTATCCTAGTTGGTATCGCCTCATGTACCTTGTCATACTGATTATCCTATTCGTGACCACTACGATTTTGATTTGTACCTTTAGTATATGTATTGCCCTCTGGTGACTTCCGGTTTTGGGGAAACTACGGTCTTGTATATGCTTTTGGGAATAAACAGGTTAAGAGGTGTATGGGCCCTGCTTAACCCTACTTTGATATCTTTATATTACTGATAGACATTATCTACTTAGCGTACATTACTACCTAGTAGATAGTTTAACGGATCCTTAAAGGATGGTTATTCCAAACATCCTTTGAGTTACTTGTATTTCAATTGCTATTTCACTTGAGTTGGATTTATTAATATAAGAATGTTAATCCTGACTCGAGTGTCTTGTGTTTTTGCTTTACGCTCGGGTCAGACTGAGTGTACCAGTATTCGAGACTCACCTTTGGAGTTGGAGCTTTGCTTGAAGATCCAGCCATCTATTCTGCTTTCAGTATTCGATGATTCCAATGATGTATTCTGATTTGTATCTGATGTATCGTATTACTCTTCTGTTGTAAACTCTGATGTATTTTTATATATTCATATAGTAGCTTCATGAACTACTATCTCTTTTATTTCCGCTGCATTTATTACTCTATGTCTGTGATCTGTGATTATATCTATTTACTGTATATGTTCAGTTTTGCCAAATTTAAATTAACAACGCGGTATTTCGAGCAATTCAACTCCGGTATGAGTGTCTACCTATACACTTATAATGTTCGCGAATGGTCCAAAATGGCGGGTCGTTACATCTTGTATAAGATTTTGAGTCCTGACTCGAGTGTTTCTTTTTGTATATGCTCGGGTCAGTCTGAAGCTATCCAGTTGCTGATCAAGGTTGGTTGAAGATGTTGAAGGCTTAGCATTTATCTTTATCAGTCTATTTCTATTCCTGTATTGATGTCCTAGTCTGTTGGACATTTATGTATTTTCTTTTAGCCACTTTATGTTAAGACATTGTTGTATTTTATGTAGTAGCTTCATGAACTGCTATTATGACGATGTATTTTCCGCTGCATTATTCTGTGACTGTTCTGTGTCTGTGATGTTGTATTGTTTCTCATTTACATTTATGTATTTATAATCCTATAATGATTCGTGTTTTGTATTATTTAAGTTGACATGTGTGGATTATTCTCAATTTAAATGGTCCAAATATACGGGTTGTTACAATTGGGATGGTGCCTTCAAGTATAATATGGCCCATAAGCATGTCATACCAATTGAAAAATGGTTCAAATAATTTTGAGTAGTCAATGATACAAATGTTCATATCTATAGAGATGTAAAGGGTATTTTTGGAAATTCAAAAAGACATCGTGCAATCTTATTCATGGAATTCTCATTATTATTAGCAGAGATATAAATATATTATAATTTATTATATAATAATCATACATAATTCTTTATTATTTTCATATATATAATTCTGTTATACCTTTACATTCTTTGGTTTAATAAGTTTATCAAGACATTATTATTACAACAATTACTATTTGTATAAGATTATATATATATATATTGCATGTATATATATAGATAATATGATATATTTGTAAATATAATTTATATGATATCTATTTATTATGTACATAGTTTGTACATATTTATTAGAAAAACCAAATATATTTTAGGGGTCAGAAATCTAGAAAACATAGTGTGATAGCTGATAGTCCAATACGTTATTAATGTGCAAAGTTTCAACACTAATGGAAATTTGGCATATGATCTGATTTCTTTTCCAACGCAAAATAGAAGTACTGTATAACAATGAAAACGGTAGAAACAATATAGAAGAAACAAATAACATTTTGTGCATAAATATATTCATCCTGACTTTAGTCTTCATGCTTAGCTTCTTCAAGTTTTGTTTAGGTTTCAGAGTTCATGCCAACTTGACTCCAACCCACGGCCTGAGTTGCAATCCACCAACTCACACCCATCAAGACCCGCTATAGTACCATTCAACTAAGTCTGGTCCACTACCAGTTTAGTTGTAGTTTGCAGCATATTTAATTAGTTCTTGGTTAAGCTTGCCTTGCATCAGTAGCGGCTTCATGTTAGAAGAGAAGAAATAAAAATTTATGTATGATTATGTGCATCATCTATAACCAACAATATTGAAAGTAAGAGTACAAATAATGAGATATAACTCTTCGAGACACAATTGTTGTGTATGCATAATGATAACAAAAAGGTTTATTTGAAACTCCTTTATTTTGTCTCTAAATAAAAGATTTTGTCTCTAATTTATATTTGAGACTCAATTAAGACAAATAATGTTGTCTTTAAAATCAGGTCTCTAAATAAATAGAAACAAAAAATATTTGTCTCTAAAATATTAAAGACCTCACTAATGGTCTCAAGTAAGTCTCTAGAGTAGAAACTCAATAGAGACAATTTTATGGGTCTTTAATATAACACTAGAGACCATATATAGTGTTTGAAATCGGTCACTAATATAGATATTATTAAGTAATTAAAATAGGAAATGCAACATATAGTATCAAAATATAGTACATCAGGAAATGCAACATACAATCACTAATATATAGTGTTTCAGCATCAACACAAATCAATGAAAAAACAAAATATAGTATCAAACTCAACATATAGCTAGATAATGGACAAACTTTCATGTAGAAAAATAAATATCCCACTGTCATTGCTAGAAGAACAAAATAAAAAGTATCAAATACACAAATATAACTAAAAAAAGCATGCGTCATTACATCCATTCTAAATTTAGGACACACTAGTCATAAATTTTTTTCAAATAACAGAAAATCTAGAGTAAAAGGTTAACACAATATGTGATTTAAGGCAAGAAGTATACAAGGATATCATTATGACATAAGTGATGATTAACAAGGAAAATGACCTGATGATTTGTTTTAGGATAAGTGAGGATAAGTAGGCGAGGCTCGCAAAAGGAAGTCTGGAGTTGATTGGTGAAAGTACCAGGAGTGTGTCTCCCAGCTATAGGATGAGCACTAGTGTAAAGGGCAAACTTCAAAATAGCTCTCTGACCATATGGACTTGCAGATTGAACAATAATGTCTTAAGGGTATTCTCAATTGCAACAATAACCCTTGCAACAAGATAAAGCTTTTCCCATGTCTTGCCGAGGTTGATGATGAAAATACCTGAAGTGTTAAATTGAAAAATAATATAGGAAAAAATATATACGCACAATAATAACTTTATGGGTGTCAATTGAAATACATTTTAGTCGCAAATATGTTGTAATCATTAAATCACACGAAACATTAAAGTATTTAAACATCATAACCTATAAGGAATATAATTATTTTCTTTTCAAATTAACTCTGCTGATTCTTACATTTTATCTTTGACAATGTACTATGTCAAGCAATTTTATGTTTCCATGGATAAAAAAATCAAAAATTGTGGGGAATTTATTTAATGTACTTAAACATCATATTCAGGTAAACTTCTACCATTATTACATTACAATTACCATAACTAAGCCAATGCATATGTACTTTCCAAAGTGCAAAATGTTGCAAAATTTGCACTAATGTTATTGTTATAACTTAATTTTTTACCTTTGATATAATTAAATTAAAATAATTTAGCGAACAATATGTATTTGAACAAACACTTTTGAATAATATAATTCAACTAACAATAAAAAGTGAATAGCATAAGTTTCAAGACTAACAACGGTTTAACCTGTTAAACGTTAAGGAAAACGGCTCTCATTTCACAATTTTGTAAGCTAATCTGAAGTTTTTTTACAATGAAAAAATAACCTCAACCCAATCATAAATCGGTTAATTTACATTTTGGGTATGTCTAACTAATACTACAAACAAAATTTTACTTATACATGTGTGAGTATATAAACCAAAAATCTTAAATGAGCTGATATACACATCCAAGATATGAAAATTACCTAATATGGCCATATTCGAAAAATGGAAACGGCTGTGAATATGGCAATATCCGCGTCCGATAATTATCCATCTGGTTTTAATCAAGATTATGGTTATTTTTTATATATTATAATACATTAACTGACTGTCATTTATTACTTTATCTAGGCACAAAATTTTAATACACATATAAAAATCTATATTTGATGCTTAAAATTATTTTTCTTAGCATACTTATTGTTTTTTATATTTTTAGTGCCGAAATGGATTAGTATGAATCCAAATTTTCTATTTATTTGTTTAGATTTATTTATTGTGAATTAGCAGAAGAATATTCGATAAATATCTGATATACGTCCGCATCCGTGGATACGGATATCCGATGTCCAAAATGATTTTGGACATGTGTACGGGTATAGCATTATCCAAATTCGTATTTGACCCTTACGCAATTATATTATAATTCGTAAAAAATAATCAAGTAATGTAAATAAATTTAGACAATTATATATTTGACTCATCTTGCAAAAATCCACCTTTTAAATTCGGTTGAGCTTAATAAAGGTGGAATCCAGTGCATGAGGCTCCCCATGATAGCAGGCTATGAGGAGATCGATAATGTACATAGGCTTTCCCTCGCATTGCGAAAATGTTGTTTTCGAACTTGAACTTGGACACCCAAATCACCATGTGGGTAAACTAACCATTGCACCAAGGTTCCACCTCTCGGCTGAGCTTAATGTAGTAGGTAAATTCAGATGCAACCAAATAAAATGAAAATGGTAGTTTAATTCATAGTGCAAACTTGTAGCTTGTCCTATGTATATTAGTTAAGATACTCCAATTTTCCATTTTTCACAAAGATTTCAATTATAATTTTGTTTGCCTGTCATGTTGGGTACAAAAAAGTACAGTTTCATAAACACTACTTCCAAAAATTTAACCTGAAGATCATTAATTTACATATTCATTATGTTTTGCATAACGATTTACATTGTTTGCTAGCAAATACAGAGATACTGAAAAATGTCAAGCTCTCCTAATCCATAATCTTTGATTGCATAACTAAAAATTGAAACGTTTGGTGTCGTTACTACTATAGTTAATAGAATGCGACATGGAATTATTACTTGTAATAACTACCATAATTAGATCTATCTCAAATTTTCAAATTGAATCCCTATTTTTTACTAAAGGGAATTATGTTAAAAGAAAGCTTAGAAAATTAATTGGTGTAAGAAAGAAAAAGAGGAAATAGTGAATATCTTCTAAATTGAACAAAATATGATAAAAAAACAAAAATTACCTAAACTAGTATGCACAACTGATCATTACCTTTTGATCTGATTACTTAAGAACCATTTTTTTAAGAGAGAAACAAAACAGATATTTGGTAAATTTTTATTACGATATATTCAGCTTTAGATTAAGTAGATTAGTCAAATCCAATTAACATCTAAGACAATTTATTTATTAAACAAATTTTCTTAGTATATAGTCAAATTTTAATGGAAATTACATTAATACACAGTAGTTACTTATGGAATGATCAAAAGGCTAGCTAAAATAGTTAATCACTTGCTTATTTTGATTAAAATACATTTAGAATAAACCAAGTATAGTTTTTTGTAATCAAATTATAAGTAATTTAGCTACTATAATTAGCATTATTTACTACTAATTTTTAAACAGTAAAATTTGATTAAAATGGCAGTAGACTTAGTAAACCAAATTATTTTGAATAAAATACGTATCAACTTCAAATTATGTGCTGACCAACTTTACTAATCAAATAATCAAATGTTAGCACTAAATACAATCTTATAGATTAATCAAATTAAATAATATTGAATATATTACCTATATTATTCAAATAAATTTGTTCTAAACACATTAGTAAAAGTTGATTAAAATGTCATATGAAGTAGACTAAGTAATTCAAAATAAACTTTAACCTACAAAAGATTTAACATTATGCTTGAACTATTTGGTAATGACAACACTAATATAATTTTTTTAAGGTTAAACGAATAAGACAACATAGTATATAAATCTATGTTATAATAGGCGAAAAACGAGGCAAGGCGATAGAAGTATCGCTTCGCTTAATGCCGCTTAAGCGACGCTTAAGTACTACTTAATTCTTTAGCATTCTTTATCTATACCTATATAAATATATTATAAGGATATTATATTAAGTGTATTGTATGTGTACAAGTGTACTATATTTGTACTCACACATTCATCACAAAGAGCTAAAGTTTACCTTTGAAGTTAATTTATAAATTCATAGGTTTCAAAGTTAGATTTGACTTTCACTATTCACTAAATTTAGCATACTCGAGTTGAATACAAACTATTCACATTTGTTAAATAAAATAATCATATCTTAGTGCATACCATCCATCGATCCATATCATAGAAAATGAGAAAATTTAGTTAGGAATGTGGTTTTTTGCTATAATCCCAATTCCTTTTATTTTAAAAATAATAAATTTTTTGCCATGTATTGTTTAAACATTGCTTAAAATTAAGCAAAGCGCATATAAGCGCCAATTAAGCACGCTTAAGTGCTCATCGCTTAATCATTTTGCCTTTTCAAAAAATTAAGCATTGTGCATGCATTTAGCGCTTAAGCAACGCTTCAGTGCGCTTTTTATAACATAGATATAAATCATGCCAATTATTTAATTTACTTGCTACATGAATAGTTATATTTAACACATAGCATGTCCATGGTAAAAGTTTGATTTAACTGGAAAAAAATGTTATAAAGAGTTAAAATTATTATCTAGAAAATGACAAAAGCTAACTATTTACAAAAGGAGGGAACATTCACTTATTTAAACTTGAGCTATCTAATTCATCAAGTATTCGAAGATTATGTTCCAAATGTGATATATCTTTGTAGGTTTATCCATGTATCCACTTTAATAGATATCAATAACAATTATATATAATGCACACCTCAAATATACGTTATTTGGAAGATTTGTGAAGAGTGAAAACTTACTATACTTTTGAGAAAAATGTGTGATCCTCTATGCATAGAGGAGAGCACACATGTGAATATATATAACACGAATATAAGGAGCTGCCAACATGCCTGGTAGGTAACAAGAGCAAAAAATAAACAAAAAAAGCTAATCACAGGTACTCCTAAGATGAGTTCCGGCAAGGCCACCACCCATCGCACCTTAATATCAAGTTCCGGCATGGCCACCACCCGATATTAAGATGTAAGAAATACCAAAAAGGCTAAACAAAAAAGAAAAATTCCAAAGGTCAGAACCAGAAGAGGAGAAAAAGCATCTGCTCTGAAGAGGATCTGCTGAAATAGGAGACCACTCTGAATGCTCTGAAAAAGAAGAAGGAGTGCCAAACTGGAGAAATAGAACATCCTGAAAAAGTACTCCAAAATGAAGATAGCAGAATCCTATATCTGATGGGATATCAGCAAGAAGTCCTGGATGAAGAAACTCTGTTGTGGTAACCTCTCTACTATCTGATATCCAGCAAACTGAAGATGAGAGAAACCTGCAAAAAGAACCTAATACACAATCTACCAAAATCTGAATCTGAAACAAGACTAGGAAAAAAATTAGAATGATACATATATATGTATATTTATATAGTAAATATACATATATATGTATTTAAAAAATAAAATAAAACCTAAATAAGACTAACAGGATAAAAACTAAAGGAACGAAAAAGCTGAAAACATAAACCAAACAGAGATTAGAACAATAAATGAGACGGATCAGGCTGATAAATCTTAAATCATAAGAAAACTATGATTTAAGGTGAGATAATCATATGAATTAGGAAAAGTATTAATAATACTATTATTAGTGTTATAAAAGATATTGTTATGTTTAAAAAAGTTAATATTATAACTAACCTTGCTAAGATACCGTTTGAAAAGGATATTTTTAGCTAATTTATATTTGGGATTAGAAATCCAATTAAGACAAAATGTAGATATTGAAAAAATCAATTTGTTGAGATGACTATTATTATTATTATTAAAAACTCTTTGATTTCTCTCAAACCAAATAAACCAACTAATAATAATAAATAAAGTATCTAGTAAAAATCTAATATTTTTAATGAATTTGAATCTATAATTTTTCCAGTAGAATTCGCAATCCGAAATTTTATTAATTATATTAAAGTTAAAAAATTTAAAAGTATTAGTAAGGATGTAATTAGAGTCCAAACAATCATAATATAAATGATTTATGTCCTCAAGATGCAGATTGCAAAAATAACATTTATTATCATTATGAATGTTTTTTCTCTTTAAGAATTCTATTGTATTAAGTTTTCCATGAAGTATTAACCACATGTAAATTTTGGATTTTGGAGGAGCATTAGTTTTCCACATGTATTTAAAAGAGTTATTTAAAGTACCCGAAAAATTAATAAATCTATAAAAAGAATTTGGAGTATATTTCTTACTCTTATCCCATTCCCAACTAATAAAATCATTATCATTATCAATGTTATAAAGCTCTAATCTAGCAAAAAGCAAAGAAAGTTGTCTAAGGGTAGAACCTATTAAAATTCTATTAAAACTGAAATTCCAAGGAGGATCATTTTCCGGAGAAAACACATCCTTAATTAAAGCATACTTAAAGTTACAAATATCATACAATTCCTTAAAATCAAACTTGAGAGGCAATATCGAAATCCAACTATCATGCCAAAAGGAAGTACAATTTCATGAATGCACTATAGTTTTAGTTCCTAAGTTAAAAATTTCATAACATTTTAAAATATTTTTCCAAAAATTAGAAAAATGGGAAGAAGAAAAAACAAATTGGTGTAAATTGAAATTACCGTTATAATAATATTTGGAAATGATCTCTTTCCAAATAGCATTATCATTAATATCTTTAAACTTCCAAAGCCATTTACCTAAAAGAGACAAATTCATGTTGCGCAAATTAATAACTCCTAAACCACCCTCCTTTTTAGCTTTACAAACATTTTCCCAGTTTACAAGACATTTTATATTGTTATTAATATTATCCCCACTCCATAAGAAATCTCTTCTAATTTTATCGATGTTATCAATAACCCAATCTGGAAACAAATGCATAGACATCCAGTAGATCGGCAAAGCTGATAAAACCGAGTTTATTAAAACAAGCCTACCTGCTCTAGATAGAAATCTTCCATTCCAGTTAGAAATCTTATTTTTAATTTTATCAATAATAATAAGCCAATCATCATGCTTGAGTTTTGTAGGTCTAATCACAAACCCTAGATATTCAAAAGGAAAATTCATACTATTGCAATTTAGAGTATTAGATACTAAGTTTTCTACTCTATCAAAATCATTTAAAACAAGAACTGAACTTTTGTCAAAGTTAATTTTTAAACCAGATAAAAGCTCAAAACTGTAAAGAATAAACTTGAGAGTAATAATGTGTCTAGGAAGATGAGAAGAAAAAAGTAAGGTATCATCCGCAAATTGCAGAACCGATATACCATTACGCGATATGTCATTTCCAATACTTCCTAGAGATCCATTATCCGCTGCTCTCTTAATAATTTTAGAAAAAACATCAGCGGCTAAGTTAAACAACAAAGGTGATAAGGGATCCCCTTGCCTTAAACCTCTCTTAGATTGAATTTTATTACCAAGAATTCCATTAACCATAATACTAGAATTCCAGTTTTAAGCAAAGTCAAAATCCAACTAATCCATCTATGACCAAAACCTCTAGCATGAAAAATATCTATAAGAAAATCCCAATCAACTGAATCAAAAGCTTTGGCAAAATCAAGTTTTAAAATCGCGCAAGTTATATTATTTTTACAACAGTAATTAATATATTCTTGAACAGCAGCCACACCATCAGTAATATTTCTCCCTTTAATAAAAGTCGATTGTGAACAATCAATTAAATCATTCATTTTTGTACTAAGTCTATTAGCAAGAACTTTAGAAATGATTTTTACTGAACAGTTGATCAAAGAAATAGGTCTAAAATCTTTTAAGTTGTTAGCTCCTACTTTTTTATGCAGTAAAATAACATTAGCGAAATTAAATCTCCCTAATTGCAAATTTCCATTATAAAAATCATTAAACAAATTAATTAAGTCAAATTTTAAAACATCCCAAAAAGTTTTGTAAAATAATATAGGAAAACCATCAGGTCCAGGTGATTTATCACTTGGCATATCATTAATTTCTTTCCTAATTTCCTCTTCAGTAAAAGAATTATCTAACTCTGATAAATCAACAATAGAATCCGATGGATACAGATCTATCCATCTAACATTGATTCTATGTTTGATTTTAGAACCAAAAATATCCTTATAATAGTTTGTAAAAGCCTTATTAAGATCTCTTTGGTCAACTAACTCTATATTATTAACAAATATGGAGTTAATTGTATTACTACATTTTCTACCATTAGCTATATTATGAAAAAATTTGGTATTATTATCACCTTCGTTGATCCATTGAATTCTGGATCGCTGTTTCCACATAACCTCCTCCTTTTCTAAAATAGAATTTATTTCATCCTTTAAATTAGTAAGAACGTTACGTTCACCTATATATAGAGATCTAGATTCTTCTATCTTATTAATTTTGAGCATTTCATTAAGAATATTGTCTTTTTTAATTTTAAGATTTCCAAAAACATTTTTGTTCCATTTTTTAAGAAAAGTCCTAAGCTCCCTAAGTTTAGAAACAAAAACTTTTGCAGAATTTTCCTTATTTCTAATATTATAAAAACTCAAAGAAACCCATTTACCTTTAACAATATTTACAAAGTTTGATTCCAAAAGCCACATCTTTTCAAATTTAAAATTGTTACTAATAACTCTAAGATGCTCACAAGTAAGGATAATTGGACAATGATCGGAATACGTATACGGTAAACCAGTGACTCTACAGATTGGAAATTTATCTTCAATCTCATCACTAACAAAAAATCTATCAAGAAGAGCCATGGAGGGAGATTCTCTAGCGTTACTCCAAGTAAACTCCCTATTAGAAAGGGGAATTTCGATCAAATTAGAATTGATAATGAAATGATCGAACTCCTCTATTACAGAATAATCCCCTTCCCTGGGAGAACGCTTACCTATGAAACGCGTAACATTAAAATCACCCCCCAAAATCCAAGAACCCGGAGCTAAAGATCTAAATTCTAGGCACTCTTCCCATAAAATTCTCCGATCAATTTTTGAGTTAGGCCCATAAACATTAGAAATATTTAAAAGCGAATTATCAGAAAGATTAACAAAAATAATATGAAGAGAATGCTGTTTAGTAATACATTGAAGCATCTTAAAACAATTATCCCACCACCCTATCATTACACCCCTTGAAGAACCCACAGAAGGTAGAAAAGCCCAATTTTTAAAGTGATAACCTCCTAATCTTCTAAAGAAACGAATATCTGGACAGTCAATTTTTGTCTCTTGAAGTAAAGCAATGTCAATAGAAAAATCTTTAAAGAACGTTCTAACCTTATCACACTTATTCAAATCATTCAAACCTCTAATGTTCCAACTAATGATCCACATAATCTAACTGTACTAGCCCTCTCTAACTCCTTACGCCTAATATACTCTCTATCAATCTCAATATCAGAAAAAATAAATGAAGTATCACAAGCAAGCTGTCTAAACTCAGAAGATGATAAGCTGCCTAAAGCGTAGGTGGAGTAAGTACTACCCATAAAAAAACTCATACCTGAGCCTGGATTCGAAGCGCCACACGTGGCACTCGATCCAGGTAACTCACCAAAAGACTATGGATGGCAATTGCGTATCCTAGCACTTCGACGAACCGTTCCACTAGAAGCTACTGATTTCCTACACCTTCTTTTCTTCGACGAAGAATAGCTAGGAGTTGATCTACCACCACTCACAAGCCAATATGAATCCGAGCCCTTGATAGACCCTGCCTCAACATTAGAGTACAAAGATAGAGCACCATCTCCTGAAGAGATTCCCGATGTAGCATCCACCCTCCTGTGATTAACTAATACTAAATCCATCAAAGATACACTGCTGATATTCATTGTATCACATGTGCATAAGTGCACATCAGCTACAACCTCTTTCAAAGCCATCCTAGATTCAGACCCGACTTCCAATAGAATATCTAAATCAACAAAAGACTCTACTTCATCCAGAACATCAACATCTTCAGATTCCATAATCCAATCCATAATATTTAGACAATTCGAATCACTATCACTCAAGACTGCTTCATTGACAGTTAAAAAGTCATCACCGAAGAAAACTGGAAAATTATCAATATCTGTTGGATGAAACACACTAGCATTCGAAAGATTTAACAAATTATCGAAGTGATTATCCACGTCTAAATTCACAACAACAGAAGGTTCCTGCTCAACTAGATCAATATCCATCACTTGAAGAAAATCAGACCAAACAGAACTACCAGTGCACAAAAAACTGCTAACAAAAGAGCATGTCCCTTCTTTGAAATCAGAACTAAATAAACACTCCTTCAAAATAATCGATTGATTAGCTAAGTGTTCCGAGAAATCAAGCGGACCACCAACATCCTCTAGATTGTCTTTAAAATCAGCGAGGCAATCAAATGCATTAGAGATATTAATCTCAAAATTTTCCTGAACGCGGCATTTGGTTTTGTGCTTAATGATACAAGCGAAAGAGTCTACCGCTATTTCAAGACCAGCCAAAGATGAACACTCACCGTTGCATAGAGATACAGCTGGATCTAAAAGAATAGGATCAAAACCATGATGAACTTCATAAATAGTAAGAGAAATAAGGATTATAGACTCCTCAATCACAGATGATGCAGGCTTTATATATGAATTTGAATTATCAATGAAATCTAGAGGATTTTCGAAAGGACTCTGTCCGATATTTGGTTCATTAATACGATCAAAATGGAAAAATAAATCATCCAGATAACCAATTCCTATATCTTTCTTGAACTAGAGATTGTCGATCAAAATACCCCTCAACATAAGATATTTCAAGGCAAATTGAAACCCATGATTCACCAATACTGGAATAGAATTCACTTGATCCTGTCTCCTAATTATTCTATCATCTGTTTTACCAAAGAAGTCTTCAGGATTGCCAAATCTATCGAAGTAACCTTTTCCTATATTCGGTTCATTGACAGTATCAAAATGATGTAATAACTCCTTAAGATATTTAATGCCTTCATTTTTCTTGAACCCGAGATAGTCAATCAAAATTCTTTTCAGTAATAAGAACTTCAAAACAAACTGGAATCCATGGTTGATCGGAAAAACCTTTGATTTAGAGGAGACCAAATTCGTCCCACAGTCTTTGCTCTTGTGCCCAAAACAACCACAAGAAAAACATCTGATCGGATCACGGCAGTGTTTCGTGAAATGGTTAAGATCACCACATCTATAACAAATTTTTTTACCCTTCCTAGAATCGATCCATTTCAAATCTGGATTCTTGACGACAGTCGATCTTTGAGAAGAGAACCTATTTTTTACAACTTGAGCGTATGAAACAGGAGGACAAAGAGGTTTGAAAACAGAAGAGCAACGATAAAGATTTGATGAATTCCCAAATGACGATGAAGATTGAAAACGAGAATCTTGAGAGGTCGCCATTATTCCCGTCCACACTTGAATTAATTTTCCTTTTAAGAAAAAGAACTTTTTATATAACAATTTCAAAAGGAATAATGATAAAAAAACTTACTATACTAAGTTAGCAATGATTTTTATGTGTCACATGAAAACATGATATAAGACTAATTTTCATCTGAATAACCTATTAGTCATAAAGCATTCATTTGAAAAATCTTGAAGTTGTTCACATATATTTGTCGATAAATAAAGTATATATGTTAGAGTGATACCTCCTAATCATAATTATGTCAACATGATTCTTCTACTTCTTGTTGCTCGCCAAATCCAAATTTCGCCAACAAATGGTTTACGTCATTGTGTTTCCACCCTATATGCCCTTGATAATAATACTGTACCATTATCGAATCACATACAATCGTTATCTAGCACAAAATTCTCATAACTTAAAGCTAGAAATAAGACATTGCAAAATTTTGGTTCATAAACCAATTTGGTGTAGTCAATAATATGCATGGTCTTAATTAATAGTATTCAAAAATCAATATTATACATAATTTTTAAGAACACTAAAATCAGATTGCAATACTCATATAGTGAACGCGACTTGCTAACGGAGTGAGAATAAAGGCATTCTCAACCTTGCTAACGGAGCGAGAAGAGATCTACGAATTAAAATATTTAATAAATCAATAAATATTAGCATATACACAAGATGTATGAATCAATAAAAATACCACTTCTTCAAACAAAAAATATATTTTTATCATCAAACTTCAAGACACCAAGAGTAAAACACTGAAGTGAGAAATTTAAAACAAAACTTTATTTCTTACACACCAGGCTTAACTAAGGAAAATAAAATTAACTTGTCTCCAAAAGCTCATGGAAAGAAGCAAAATATTATCATTATACTTTGAACCTTAATAATCTAGTGGATAATAAAAATTATATCTTCTTTTATCCAAATAATAAACCATGCCCAAATTAAATAAACAATAATGACTCTTAACAGCACAAGTAAAATTCTACATCTCTTCATCAAATTTTTATATGTCAAGCATAACAATTTCATACTTATTTGTTAAACAAGTAAAAGGCATGTGAGATAATTTTACACATTTACTGTGCATATCATAGTCCCAATATTAATAAGCTCATCAATTTGTGGGCATTATGTGTATGTATATAATGAAAAATAATAAAACGAAAGATTTCATATGAGTTTGAAACTTTGTATCCTCGCCTATCAAATAAATAATTTTTAAAAAATTAATCATTCGTTCTTTTTCTTTTTTTCAAAAAGAATGGCAAGACACATTATTATATATGTACTTGCTGGCATAAAGGATTAAAACGATATTGCTTATTGCTAGAGTAAGCTATAAGTTTCATGTTTGGTGAAGTAAAGCTACGAAATACTATTCATTTTGAATGTTATGCCTATGACTATTTTTATTAGATATGAAGTAACAATATATATTGAATATGCTTAATTTGTCATTGTCGCAGCTTACAAGTTTGGTACACTATCAATAGTTAAATAAACTATTAGATGCTTAATTTTACTTATTTTGCCACAAACTGATATTCAACTATTAGTACTCCTTAACTAGTGTTTCATGCTACATAGTTTCTCCAATCTAATTAGCTTCAACAGAAACAAAAATAGAAAGCAAGAAACTTCTTAGTCTAGTATTGCTATGGATTGGAAAAAATGATGTTGGCTGGAAAGTGTGATAATATATTGAATTTGCAACAAAGGTAGCTTTTCAGGTTTTTGTATAAAAGAAATTGTGACAATACAAACATGGTTCAGTAAGATTATGCAAGAGAGCTAATTTTCATTTCTAAAGTGCCGCTTGTTGTATCGTTTCTTAATACTATTTTAAGAAGCAACAATTGATATAAAAAAAGCACAATGAAGTTTGTTTGTTAAATCAAATAAAAATATTCAACATAACAAACGCAAAAATTATTAATAAACACCAATTGATGTAACAGTCCACTTATAGCTGCAATTCAACAAATAGTACAACAATTTATAGAAGCATTTCATAAAACAGTCTCATTTGCCTGAAGCTATATCAACTCAAAAGCAATTTACCATGATGCTAC
This sequence comes from Allium fistulosum, assembly GCA_030737815.1. Taxonomy (NCBI): domain Eukaryota; kingdom Viridiplantae; phylum Streptophyta; class Magnoliopsida; order Asparagales; family Amaryllidaceae; genus Allium; species Allium fistulosum. Next base: position 1,138,139,214 of record CM060901.1, read on the forward strand.
TATTGGTAGGCAAGAAAGAGACGATACATATGAAGATAATGAGTTATTGCAAAAGAATTAACTAATGGAAGAAGTTTCAGTTTTGCACTAGGTGAAATGAGTCTATATATATGCATGCATCAGGTTATGGGAAAAGGTGCAAACTGATACATGATGTTCCAGCCAATAGTTTCTTTATTCTTTGTGTGGGTTGTAATCTTCTTTGTACATTGATATAGTGGGCTATTTACATGCTAAGGTATGGTTAGAACTAGGATGGAGTGGCTAATGTATATGCGCATGGTTATATATAAAGCATGGAAAGGAAATGATGTAATAGGTAGGATATTGAAATAACAGTCATTTTCTTTTTCCTGCTGGCAATCTTGTGCACTTATTCTTTCTTGTACTCTCTATTTCTCTTCTACTATCTACCTGAACCTCCCCTCCGTTCATCTTCCCTAACTATCTAACCTTAATCCTCTTCTATTGCTCTTACTCTCAGCACTCTTCTTGCTATCTTTTTCGTCAAGTTCCCTCTCCTGCCTTCTTCTCATTAACTCCTTTCCCTATAATAGCCTTTCACCTACCACAAACATCACCAAAAACCATGAAATAAGTTCTTGAGCAACCAGATTCTTTCGATTGATAATCAATAAAAATATTCGACACTTGCGATCAAATCATATTGTTGACCCAAAAAATGGATTAACACCCTAGTTAGAGTTTGAAAGCACCAGCCCTATTCTGACAGACAATATCACAGATCATAGGTATAAGAAAAGTACAGTAAAAGAAAGAAGACAGAGAATTTTTATAGTGGTTCGGCTGTTAATGAAGCCTACGTCCACTTTATATTTTTCTTATAGACTGATTGTTGTTACAAGATGTGTTTGATTACAAGACTTTGATTATCTCTCAATATATTAAATCCCCGAAGTTAATATCCACTGGGGAATCATAGTGAATTCCTTTGGAGATTGTTGTGAGGGAGCTGAAGAGTGAAGAATGTTTCATGCAGAGCTTCGACAATCAGCCCGGAGAGGACCCTCCTTGTGTTGCAGGTAGGATGCTATTTATAGAGATCGGAGAGCTTCTGGGCCAGGCCTGTCTTCATCAGCTCGCAGGCAGGCTACATGTGACCTAAGGGGGGGCTTTGACTCACAAAACGAGCCAAAACCATGGGTCAATGGCGATCCATGGTCCATGGGTCACGGGCGACCTGATGGGTCAATTCGTTTTGCGGAACAAATCTTGCCTCTTTTGACAGCGTTCCATATCGGGTTTGCTTACTGGTTTGAGCAGCGGCATGGGTCGCTGACGAGATAAGCACTTAGAATTTTTCTAGGGTTTGTAATTGGAGATGTTTCCATAGTCTTTTATTATTGTTGTTTCGCTTCGATGGTAGTTCTCTAGTTGTTTGCATTTACTTGCCGATTGAACTAAAGGAATGCTGATCTCTCGGCGTCGCTGATCCCAGTCGTCTTAGTTGTATACCTTGGCCCTTGTTAATTCCTTGCCTTAGCTTTTCTGATTAAGTTCTACGCCATTTTGATGTGATGGGATTGTTCCATATTCTGCTAGATCCTGTCGGGTTAAAAACCCGGATAACATTTCCCCCCAAAGTACGCCTTTTGAAAGAAAGGTGTGATTTGCTTTAGAACAAGTCATGGCAACGAGTCTTCGGTTGTTGAGCTTTAGTCCTAGTGAACCATTCAGTTCCTTCGGATTCTCTTGCCAGTCACAAGTCATTCCAAACCTGTTATAGCCTAAGACTCTAGACTCCACCTAAGTGTAATCTATACATGACAATCGTTCCGATTTCATTCAAGGTTACTGCATCACATGTCTCTAATTACATTACACATCTCTAATCATCCCGCGTTCATTCGGGATTTACATCACTATCAATTTTTTCTTTCCATTCAGAGTTTTTACATCATATATCAAAATCAAATCATATATCAGAATCACATCACATCACATCATATATCAAAATCACATTACATCTCAAAATCACATCACGTCACAACATATACCAGAATCACATCATATATCGAAGTCATCCTGTGCTCATCCAGGATTTATCCATTTTGTTCTATTTATAAGGCATTCAAATCCTTTTTTTTTCAAAACCAAATCTGTTTTAAGGTCCGATCTTTTTGGACCGCTTAAGTAAGTTTAATGTGTGATCTCTCCGGATTGTTTAATGTTTAGTTTAATGTTTGATCTCTCTAGATCGTAAAATGTTTGGTTTAATGCGCAATCTCTCGGGATCGTTTAATGTTTTAAGTTAAGGGGACGATCTCTCCTGATCGTTTGTTTGTTAAGTCAAGGGGGATTAAGTAAGCCCATCCGCTCACTCTCCGATGAGGGGAGTTACTTCTTGCACTCCGGTCCCGTAGTGGGACTCTAAGGCGATCAATATCATACAAGTCCATCCACTCGCTCTCTGGCAAGGGGACTTGCACCTTGCACTCCGGTCCCGTAGTGGGACTCTAAGGCGATCAATATCAGTTTTCAAAATTCAAATATTCAAATCAAAACAAATAAATAGAAATTAAACAAGCAGGAGTCCTAAATGCTCATCTCGGGCATCCGACTCAGAGCGTCCCTAGGGAGCGTTCGGGATCCCGTACACGTGTAAGCGGTCTTCGATTGTTATTGTCCTAAGTTCTCTCAGGCATCCGACTCAGAGCGTGCCTAGGGACCATTTGGGATCCCGTACATGTGTAAGTGGCCTTCGATTATTATTGTCTACATACAAAATGAAAAGTACGGGAAAAGAAAGGATAAAATAAAGCATTGGAATCGAATCCGCCACCTGTTTACCCCGATCATGGGATAATTTGTCTTGGGGCTTGTCCCTGGGCATTTCATGATGCATTTTCCATGGACGGCGGTTGTCCCTGCAATTCCACCGTAGTTCTGTTCCTCACATATTGTGGCTGCTAGTTGTTCCGGACCATTTCTTCTATCAGATCACGAAGATGTTAACACTCGTTTGTCTCATGCCCATTCAACTCATGGAAGATACAAAAATTTTCAGATCTTTTTTCTCGATCAGTGGGCTCCCTTCTAGGCGGCCTTCGGTAGAGGTTCTGCTCCTTTGTATCCAGGTATATCCTCTCCAGGGTTTCAGTCAGGTCAGTGTATGAGGAGAATCTTGGCTCATTTCTCTGTCATTTTGGGTCTTTGATGTTGTCATCGCCTTTCCTCTTCCCTTGGTCTTTTCCAATTCCAGCTCTAGACGGTCCCCCGCCTTCGAAGGCATTTATTTCAACATCCACATCCTCATCCTCGGCTTCGGCGTCTTCCTGACGCAGGTACCTCCCAGCTTCGTAATAGAATTCCGCAAGATCCATCGGTGGTTCCCTTTTCAATTCGGCTTTGAAATCAGTCTTATTAGTGACTCCAGATACTGCTGCGATTAGGATAAAAGATGGGTCTGGTTTGTCTACCGCGGCTGCCACCGCATTGAATCTTGTTAAATAACTTCTCAAGGATTCTCCAGGCCTTTGTTTTACATGTGAGAGTGTAAGTACATTCCTTGGTTGTGAGACATGAACCTTGAACTGTCTTAAGAATCTGCTCACTAAGTCGGTCCACGTGCTTATGGACCCATTTTCCAATTGTCTGAACCACATTGCAGCCAAATTTGTTAAGTATAAGGGGAAGCATCGCCCCATTATTTCCTCAGAAGCACCTAGCACCTCCATATGTTGGATGTATCGAATCATATGAATCGTCGGGTCTATCTTCCTGTCGTACATTTCCAATGTTGGAAGCTTGAAATCTGGAGGGTTTCTCACGTTCCAAATATTAGCGGTAAATGAATTTCTGTTCACATCTTCCAAACCCTGATCTAGGGGGCCTCCTCTGATGAATCTCCGTACCAATTCGGCAACTCTATTCTTACCATCCAATGAAAGTCTCTGTCCTAAAGCAATACTTTGCCCCTGCCCCGTTGGGGGTATCTCGGGATGGACTCTTCTGGGAACATACCTATATTCTGATTTGCAACTCTAGCTTCATTCTTTCCTCCATTCCTTCGAGGAGTTCTGGTACATATCCTTCTGTCGGTCGCATCCTAGTATTCGGATCAGCTCCCTGCCACCAGTCCTTGGCGTTTCAACAGTCGCTCCGGCATTGGCATTGATTCCCATGTTGATTCCAACACTGCCTCCATGTGTTGGTTGCTCTGGGCGTGAGGGCAAGGCTCCACCTTGCTTCAATCCAAACCCGGCAATCCCTGCATTGTTCCCTGGAGTTTGATTCCTATTCCCTGCAGATCTAGCTATCCTTTGCTGCTCCATCCTCTGGAAGAATTCATCCATCATCTCCTGTTGTGTAGCAACCCTATATTTTCAACCATTCGCATCCGCACATGTCGGACTTGAATTGCTCAAAATACCGCGTTGTAAATAAAATTTGGCAAATCTCAGAATATACAGTAAATAAATAATCACAAATCACAGACACAGAGTAAGAAGTGCAGCGGAAGTAAAAGAAATAGTAGTTCATGAAGCTACTATGTAAATATATTAGAGTTAAATAAGATACAACAGAAGAAATAAAGTACAACAGAAGTCTCAATATGATAACCAGGTACAACCTGAACAGAACAATAGAACTGAGATAGATAAAACTAGATAAGCAGATAATCTCCAGCGATTCCAATCTCCAAAAAGTGGAATCCAAATCTGTGAATACTCAGGCTGACCCGAGCGTAAATAAAAATACAAACACTCGAGTCAGGACATACATACTTATACAATGTAAACCAACTCAAGTGAACTGTAGTAAAAGTACAAGTAACTTAAAGAATGCTTGGGATCACCCATTCTTTAAGGATCCGTTAAACTATCTACTATGTAGTAATATTCGCTATTATAATAATGTCTGATATAAAATTAACATACTTTTAAATAGCATTAAGGCTTTACATTTTCCACCTTAACATGTAAAATGCCAATAGTCTACACAGTACCTGCATACCTCGAAAGGCTATGAGAAGATACTCCATAGGTACGACACAAATAAAAACTCGTAGTAAAGCTCGATATGGTAGGTGACACGGCACACAAGGCAATGCCAGGGTAGATATACCAATTACGCACACGGACTGATGGAAACGCATAGCAGCCACTACCGCTCCACCTCGAACAACACTCCCAAATCAAGGGGTTCACCCAATCAATCACAAAGTAATAGAATGGTATCGAAGAAGTGCGTCGGATAAGAGGTGCTACCTCATTGGCCCGAGATCGCTCATGTTTTAGCCACCTTATGCCAACTCACGGGAGTTGGGTCCTCGTATATACCTTAGGATCGTCGCCACCATTCTATTTCATTCTGGAAACTCCACCGCGTACACAGTTGTTAAAGTGGGTTTCGGTATCGACAAAGAGTATGTCCATATCTGATCCCGGTCTCTTTAACAACCAATCGTTATTATAACCCGTGGTTATAATTTTAAAATAATATTTTATACTTCAAAATAGAATATCATTTCAAATCCAAATCTTTATCAAAATAAAAATTAAATCAATTCCAAATCATTTCAATATATTTAAAATATCATATAATTTCAAAACTTCATTTCAAATCATTTCAATATATCAAAATATCATATCTTCATTTGAGTTCAAATCCAAATATTCAACTTTAAATACCTTTTAAATTCAACGATATCATTCATTTATTATCATTTCAAGTCACCTTTTAAATAGTTTATATTTCAATGAAAATAATTCATCTAAACCATTTAAAAGTGTAATTATTATACTTTCAAATCAAGTATTCAATTTCCAAAATTTTAAACTATTATGAGTTCATTTACTAAGTTAAAAACCATATACATTGAAAATTTCAGCCTTTCACAGAATTCAGAAAAAGCTATTATAAGTTGTAACGACCCACCTTTTTGGACAGTTTAAATCGACAAATCAAACCCTCTTGTCAACTCAAACCATTCAAAAGGGAGGATTGTTAATGGGGAAAATAAGAAAAGAAAAGAACAAGAAACAACCACAGAATCTCGCGGCGGAAAGATAAAATATAATAATCAAATAAACAGTTCATGAAGCTGTTTAATATACTTTTGATTATCATTTATACATCATTTATCAGAGTTATACATATACAACAGAACAAATAAAATAATGCAGCAGACAGCATGATGCAAGGATAATAATAGTAATAGTATACCAAATCTTCGTCTTCGTCCTCCAGAATAGATCTTCAATAAGCTGAAAAACTCAGGACTGACCCGAGCGTAATGAAAAGACAAAACACTCGAGTCAGGACTAAAACATCCTTATGTAAGTCAAATCAGTCGTAAATAAATATGAGTGTAACGGCGTCAGAGATGTTTACGGGGTTTGACATCTCTTATCCAGTGTCGACGTGTGTGCAGTAACTCAAGAGATGTTATGGGATTTTCCATCTCTTAAGGATCCGTTAAACTATCTACTATGTAGTACAATACGCTATTATAATATGTCTACAGTAAAGTAAAAGTATTAAAATAGCGTTAAGGCGTTACCCATATCCCCCTTAACACATTTTTATAAATATTCCCATAGTCTATACAGTACCGTAATTCCTCCGTAAACTGGAGGGCTATCAGAGGGCACTCCATAGGTATGGTACAAAACAAACTCGTAGAAGGCGCTCTAGGGCATGTGAACACGGCACACGAGGAAATGCCAGGGTAGATATACCGTTTGCGGATCCGGACTGGTGGTGACGCATAGCAGCTACTACCGCCCACCTCGGACACACTCCCAACAATCGAGGGGTGGCCACCAAAACAATCACAAAAGCAATAGAATGGTATCGAAGAAATATGTCCGATAAGAGGAATGACCTCACATTGGCCCGACGTGGCTCCTGATTTTAGTCACATCTAAGCTGACTCACGGGAGTCAGGGTCACGTCATACCATATAGAATCGTCGCCAAACCATCCTACTTCATTTCTGGAATCTCCACCACGTACATAGTTGTTAAAGTGGTTTTCGGTATCGACAGAGAGTATGCCCATATCCGATCCCGGTCTCTTTAACAACCAAACGCTTATTACACACCGGATGGTTCTTTTACATTTCAAAATCAATTCATAATTGATATCAAAATATCAAGTTTGCTTCAAAATCAAATCCATTTCAAAATCATCGGATCTACTCAAAATATATGATTCCATTTCAAAAATCATTTCGCCCCAATATCTCATTTCAATTTAAAAATCGTTTCACATTTCAATTTAGGTTGTAACTTCATTTAGCCCAATTCGTATTTAAATCCAAGATTTAAATATAAACATTTCACCTTATTGACCAGTTGGAAATTTTGGAAAATAGTTTTGAATAGTTTAAAGTTGCTTAAATAATTGAAAATAGTTAAAATACTCTAAATATTAAAGATAGATTTCAAAATAGTTTTAAATTGCTTTAATATAGTTAAATAGATTTAAAATAGATTTAATATAATTAAATAGGTTAAATAGCTTTAAAAATAGATTAAATATAATTAAAAATAAATTAAATAGGTTAATTATTTTAAAATAAATTAAATTAAATTAAGTAGATTTAAAATAGATTAAAATAAGTTAATATGTTTAAATAAGTTAAAATAACTTAATATAATTAATATAGGTTAAAATAGTTTAGTATAAAATAGTTTAAGTATTTAAATATAGTTTATATAGCAGAATAACTTCAGAAAAACCAAATTTGAAATAGCTTCAAAGTCAACCATTTTAATTTCCAACTTACCAATCTGAATCAAATTCAAATTTACATTCAGTCGATTCAAATCTCAATTTCAGTTCAATCAATTTCGATTTCAAATTAATTCAATTCCATTTTTCAAATCCAATTAATTCAATTTCAATTCCAGTTTATAATGATTTCGAGGTTGATTTTTCTCAAAATATTAATTCAAACACTTAAAACCCAATTATTCCTTAATATTCAGTTTCACAATCCAAATCTTCAATAAAATTCAATGTCAAGCTCAAATTTCAAAATGTTGTCTTTATCACACTTTTACTTAATAATATTCAAAATCCGAATAAGAATTGAATCCTTTAAAAATCAAATCAATTTACGAAAATTCAATCATATCACAATTTTAATTTCAAAGTCTTAACTTCAATTATTAACCAATTTGTTTAACAAAAATTATTTCAACATCTCAACCTCAAATTCGCGATAAATTCAATTCTATAAAATTTGATTTCTAATTCCTTTAAATCAAACCATTTAAAATAATTCCAAATCAAAGATTTTACAAATTATTTAATTTAACCAATCCGGTGCCCATATATAATTTTCTATCCTATGGCCAAATGATCAGTTATTTCAATTAAATTTCAGGAATAGAGATATATCATTTCAATTCGAATTATAGTGTCATAAGTATATATCATTTCAACCTATTTCTCAATTTATTCAAAATGATTTAATTTACAACTGTAAATAATACACAGAGTGATGACAGGATATATACAACAAATAAACATCCAAACATTCAAACATCAATCAATAGCATCTATCGCAACCAATCATCCAAACAGACAAAATAAATCACGAAAATTTCATAGTTCTAAATGTTCGGTAACTTAATTTCGATTTAAATTCCAGTTCTAATTTGACTGTCGATTTCAATTTCAAACATTAAATTCGATGACAATCTAGATGATAGTTAAATTTTATCAACAACGACAAATAAAAATTATATCACTTCACAATATTAAATTTAACTAGCATCAGAATATTCTAGTACGTTGTGAGCGTTATAAAACACTCACCTTGAGTTTTAAATTTCAAATCAAATCGAACGACGTTCGATTTAACCTAAAATTTTAACGAGCTCGAAACACTCCCGGGTCTGCACTGCAGTGTAGATCTCGTCTCTGCGATTTCGGCGTCGCCAGTTTCGTCCGATTCTGATAAAGTATGAGAGAGATACACATTTTTTTTAAAGTTCGAATACAAATTAAATAAACAATTTTCCTTCTTTTTATATTTTTAAATTTTAAACCTTAATCGAAATCTGGCCGTTCGATCTAAGCTCCAGAAAATCAAGGCCGAGAGTAGCTTCCCTCTTCCAAAACGCGTACAGGAAGTCGAACACGAAGAACCCAACACACGCAACCCTCAACCGATCGCCGCGACCACCATCTTCGCCGTGACGTCGATCAGCCGGCTTCAAGTCGAAGCCCTACACCTCCTCTTCCTTCGCCCCAAACCAAGTGGAGCTCGGTGCCCCCATTGCCTCGGAAAATGCGAACGAACGGCCACCCTTCCTTGCAAAAATGCCGTCAACTCCTATCACCAACGGTGATCTCCACCGGTAAATATGCTCGCCTCCTCGAGTTCTTCCTATGCCTAGTTGAGAGCTTTTGATGAAATAGCGTGGATTACAAGAAAACGAGGGGGAAAGGGGGTTGCTTATCGGCCATCAAAATTGTCTCTGGCGGCCACGAGATAAACGACTAGGGTTTCGATGCGTAAACTATTTATATACGTATATACACATTATTATAATATTATTATCCACAAATAACATGATTTTCGAACGAACTCCAAATTAGACGTGCCGACAGGCGTTCGTAAGGTTCTACCCGCATTCCGAACACAATGGAACGTGTTTCGGAGGCTAATTTGATCGTATGTGTGAGTTATGGAAACAAACTATCGATTTTAAATTAAACCGATTAAATGAATTTCTAAACGTTTTCAGCTGCCACGGTCAAATGGCAACTCCGATTGCTCCGAAATTTGAAATCCGATAATAATAAACTATTACGGATCCAATGGAACAGGTTTCGTCGAATTCCGAGACTGCGCCTCGGAAGGCTATTTTTACTCGTCGATTAAATCGACGACTTTTCAAAATTTATAGAATTTCTTACAATCCAATTTTAAATGTTAACAAATTCATTGTTGTTTAAATAAAATTTTATATCAATCTTCGATATCATTTTCAATCATATTATATTCAAAATTCAATTATTCAAATATTTGCAAATTTAAATTTTAAATAATTTTGATTACCCGAAATTCATTATCTTGAAATATTTAAAAATGAACTTATAAAATTTAACTTTAAAACGAATTCAAATTATGGAACAATTATTTCCGTTATACAGTTATTCAGTTCCCGTTATTCAATCTATTCAATTATTCAATTTATTTCCAATATCAAATTTAAACAATTTAATTGATCCATATTCAACAAATTTCAATATTAGATTTTAAATGAATTCTCATTACTAATCAATTACTTTATTTACATCTAATGAATTCAACATTTATTTATCCAACTATTGATCGTAAACTCATTCAATAAGTAGCATTTATATTTCAATATTGGATTTTTAAATAAATTTCTGTTATTAGTCAATTACCTTATTCACATCCAGTGCATCCAACATTTGTTATTCAACTTCAGTTATTGATTGTAAACCCAGTTAATATATAAAAATTTCATTTCATTTTCAATTGGTTTCTAAATTCGATTCGACTGACAAATAAACAAGTAACTTATAATAATTATCACCATTTACTTTTAATCACACTTATAAGTTTATTATTTACTAACAACTGTCACAAATTTCCTATATAAGACAAATTAGATTCCATTACCATTGACTACATCTTATTTCATTAGTTAACCTAATATTTACATTTGTTTTTCTTATATTCCCTTATAACCAAGTTATAATGTTTGAGACATTTCAATTGATTGGAATATCATTTAATTCATTAATAATTAACTTAGATAAATATTGGTGCAATTCATTCTCGTTATTATTATCATGAGTAAATTACAAATTTTTTAATTCTTCCAACATTAAGCCATGTAATCTTATTAAATTAACTATTTTAATTATCGAAAATTTACGGGTTGTTACATAAGTTATTCTTGAAAACATTTTAATTCAGCAAAGACAGCATTTTAAAACTACTATTAAATCTTAGTTTAGTTGAAATTTAGTTTAAAACAGCAAAGACAGCATTTCCAGAAATGCTGTAATAGCTCAGGTTTCAAATTAAAGGTTTTAATTAAATTCAGCAAAGACAGCAGACCACTACAGCATTTACAAAACTACTGTAATAGGCCTTTATTAAGTTTTTAGCCTTTTACTTTACTACAGCAACTATAGTATTTCAGAACTGCTGTAATAGCCTCTTTATAAAGCTTTTAGTTTATTTACAAAAACAATAGCATTTCTGAATGCTATTAAAAGTATTTTCTAGATTTTTGTGTATTTCCAGCAAATAATAACCTTCAATATTAAACCTTTTAAACATTATAAAAATCATATTTTGACATTCAAAAATGTTCATTAAAATTACTCTTTTAATTTATGATTTTTATAAGAATCATTTACAGAAAATTCAAATTTCCAATAATTTTACTTAACAAATCCAAATGTACAAATTTCGTTTCTTCACATTTTTTTAAACAAATAAACTTAACACTTATATTTTATTTCCATTTCAAAAATTAAACTAAATTTTCAATTATATTTAATTAACTTAAACCTTTAATAAAAACCAAATTCACATTTCCAAGTCAAGTTATATTTTAAAATTACACTTTTAAGCATTCATTTATTTAACCATTTTAATACATAGAAAACTCAATAACACTTTATTAAATCACTTAAATTCAAGTTCAAATAAAATTATCATATTTACCATTTTCCAAATATAATTAAATTTCCATTTTATTTATATAACTTAAATATCATTTTAAAACCAAAATTCCAAATTTCCAAACTTAAGTTATATTTCAAAAATTCACTTTTACCATTCATTTAAAATACATTTTTACTTCTAGAAAAATCCAAATTTCTTTATTTAAACATTAAAAATCCAATTTAAATCAAATTTTCATAATTTTACACTTTTAAAAATATTTAAAAAATTCAAAATACTTTATAAAAATAACCACGGGCCTGTATATAGTTTTCTAACCTAGGTCAAGTGATACGGATATGTATCATTTCAATCCGCAGTTTAAAAAGCGAAATCTGGGTTCTATCATTTCAAACCCATAATCCCAAGTTAAAAGAAAATAAATAAAATCCGTTCAGGCCTATCATTTCAGCCCATAACGATTTTTCCCTATTCTAAAGTCCGTTCGGGTATGTATCATTTCAACCTATAGTGAATCTAATCTACAGGGAACTTGCAGTGTGATAAACAGGTATAAATGAACAGTTTAACAATAAATAATAGTAATAGATAATATGACTGGTAAAATAACAGGTTTAACATCATATAATTAATAATCATAGGCAGTATAACATCATATATAATATTCTACACATTCAATTGTTGTCAATTCACATTTGCATAAGTATATATGTCAAGTGAGATTTTCTCACCTCTATGGCTAGAGATTGCAATACAAATGACACAACGGAATCAAAAGCACGATGACAAGACTAGAATTTGAGTGGAGAGCGAGATCCAATGCTACAAATCTTGTGTTACAACCCAAAACAAATCAAACATATTATAAATTTCAATGCAACTTTGAAATGATATAACTTTGGAATAAAAACAAATATGAATGCAACGACTTTTGCTTTGCTTTCTCTATTCTTTTGCACGGCCTAGGGGGTGGTTTAGCTCTGGTTTAAACATAGTATGGCTCAGGTTTGGGCTAGGAAATGCATGGCATAAGCAAGAACATGTAGAGGAAGTTATACTTGGGAAGGTGAAGGGGTTCAAGCAACATAGGGTAGGTTTTTGTTCAATTTTGGGCTCGGCCATTGAGGGTTTGGGCTCGGCCCGTGGGGTGTGGGTCTGGAAAGGGGTAGGAGGGGTGAGTAAGGGTCTGGACAGAGATGGTGGCGGCGGCCTAAGGTGGTGGTGGTGTGAACAAATGGAGTGGTGAAGCATGTGGTGGTCAAACAAGCATGGTTTCAAGGCAAATGTTGAATTTTTGTGGATATTTGCATCATGGTGGGCTCGGCTATGGTCAAGACTGAAGGGGTAGGTGGTGATGATGGCAGGGAAGTGGTGTAGGAGGTGGTGGCCATGGCTATGGAGGGGAGGCCGATCAAAACTATGGAGAGAACAAGGCCAAAATCATATGAAAATAAGAAGAAAAAGGAAGAAAACAAGGAGGAGCACTACAACAAAATATGATATTAATAACGCTATTTAATAACGTGTTATTCTGAAGCGTTATTATTGACCCTTAATTATCTAGTTACCGGTTGATTTTTGTTCTTCCTACAGGTGTAACGCGCGCATCTCCCTTCCCCTTCATGTGTAACGCTGCCCCAAAACATCTCCCTCCAACTTCCCAAATTATTTTCCCTCTCCCTCCAAAACCATTCCGCCTCCCTCCAAAACGCGCGCATCTCCCTCCTCCAAATTACGTTAGCGATTCGAAGACTCCAAAACGCACGTAGCTCCCTCCTCCAAATTACGTTAGCGATTCGAAGACTCCAAAACGCGCACAGCTCCCTCCTCCAAATTACGTTAGCGATTCGAAGAAAGCAGAAACCCTTTTAAGTTTTGTCGAAGAAAGCAAACTCCTTCGATTTCGAAGCTAGGGCTTGGCGTGTAGCTCCGATCGGTCGAAGCTAGGGCTTTACACGCGCATCATCTGCTCATTTATTGTGCCACCTCATCTAACTGTGAGTAATTCTATTCCTAGTCCTACCCAATACTACTTGGATTATTGGGATTAATTGGTATAGTGGAGGATGAAGAGGGGAATTGGGCGACGGGAGCAATCGCTGCACTAATTGATGGACTTGGAGCGGTCACCATAAAAACAGTTGATTGGAATCTTGGGGTCTTCGTTGACCTTTTGTAACGCCCCACTCTGAGACCCACTGTAACAAAGAGTATTACGGTAATAATACTGTCTGTTAAAGAGGAGAATAGAGTATAGTGGAAGCGACCATTTGTAATCAAGCTATAACTATCTACTGAATACGTCAAAAGGATGGTATCTATATTTTTTTTTCAAGTGGTTCGACATATTCGGTAAATACTTATAACGAAATTACAAATGGCTAAAGATCTATCAGGACAAAGCATAATAATAAATGATAAAACATCACAGAACAGAATCACATAATAGATATAAAATCCCAGAACAATACATCGTCAATACAGATCCAAATACAATAAGTGGGTATAAAGCCACTGCCCACACATGTGGGTCAAAAATATGTACATATCAAAGTCTGAATAATAACAGAGTAGCGGAATAGTGGACAAATAAAAGCGCTATCTATCAGCTAGCAGATAATGTCCAAGCGGAAGCACAGAAGCTAAGTCCAGAGACCTAACCTGAAACAACTCGGTCTGACCCGAGCGAAAACACTCGGGTCAGGCTAGCTAAACAATCTGTAATAACTGAGATATATAATAATGCGGTACATAAATAAAATAGTACTTATCCAAAGAGAAGTATATTATGAACAACATGAATATAATGACGATCCCTAATCATCAATAAACAATAAAAATCTCCAAAGAGAAATCAACACCAAAGTGTAGAATAAATAAAATCGCCTCATATCATCGGCGTAACCAAAGCCATAAAAAGATGCCCATAGGCAATAATCCCAAGAGTGACCAGAGTCTGTAATCAATGCCCAAGCAAAGATCGATGCTCCAAAGAGCAATGGGTATATACTAAAAAGTCAATGAAATCCAACACTGAAAAGCAGTGTCCAGAGACACTGTGAATCCACAAGGCAATCGCACTTACATCGTATGGTTCCATAGAACCAACACTGAATGGCGGTACTCGAATGGATATAAAAATCATCAAATAATACCAATATTGCACGTGCACCGACCAGAGTCGTTGTTGCCAAGTACTGTAGAGTTTTGATCGATCACTCGCACAGATGCGGAACGCGCGAGACGGCGAGATCCTTCCCAGAAGGATAAAGGCCCAGAGGCGCACGCCGAAAATAAACTGCTCCATAGAGCAGGTGTCCAGAGACGGTTGCCCAGAGGCGTGGTGACCCAGAGGTCCAGTACTGGCCGCCCAAAGGCTAATGTGTCACTAACTTCTTGGAGAGGAACCCGTAAAGTGTTAACAATGAGTCTCATACCCCACGTTTGCACTAAACGGTTTCCCAACTAATAGCAAGCTCACACTCCAAACAATAAAAAGTCCACCTCGTATCATCGGTAAACTAGACCTAGAGGTCAAAATGATCAATCGAATAGGTCGGGGATTAACCGGAAAGAAAATACACACGGTTCCATAAGCCGGAGATTTCCTAACCGTTTAAGCACCTTTCCACTTCACTCGACGTGCTAAAAAGTGAGTGTGAGATTTTTATTATAGCAAATAATGGTGCGAAACAGATTTATAATTGATTTTGAAATCACTTTAAAACGGCTTTTGAAAACTCTCCTATTATGGAGTAATTAATTTAATAACTAAAAATAATATTATATAATAATTTCGAAAGCCATTTAGGAGTGAAAAATCCTTTGAAAATAATTCATAAAACCGGTGTACGAAATCTAGAGACAAATCTCAAAGAAATCAATAAACAAGAAAATCACTGAAAATATTCTAAGTGTTGGAAAATAGTCCAAAAATGACGCAAACCCAAGTTCGAAAAATTATTCGGACCAGCAAACTGAATCCTAATAGCATAAAAATTGGTAGGCATATAGTCCAACATTCCTGCTCCAAACTGCAAAAAGAATCGTGAAATTCCGACTTGAAACGAAGAAACGGCGTCATCTCAAAGTCGGACAAAAATCGTAAAACTTTACTGTGTCAAAATAGTGTAAAGGTCTCACTTCGACGACATGGTCGAAGGGTCACATGAACTCAGATCTTGATGAAAATTTGCAGGAGCATAGTAAGGTACTCCTACTTTTATATGCAATAAGAATCGATCGGTTTTGACTTGAAACGAAGAAACGACAATGTTTCAAAGTTGGTCCGACGATAACTGAAAATGATCACTATTGTAAAACAGTTTCTGGGTGCTACTTCGGTAATAGAAACGAAGTATCTAATGCACCCAGATCTAAACCAAACTTTGCATGGTTAAAGATCTCGATCTCATCTTTTAACGAGACAAAAAACGATGAAATCCGACAAAGGACGAGCCCGGGATGGCGTCGCAAAGTCGGGGTTCTACGCTGAAAACAACGGGAGAAAAGAGACTAAGGCCTATAGCTATGCACTAACTGGCCAGAGATGAAAAACCACAATTTTGGCATAGTAAACTTCAAATTCTGGCAAAATGAATAATCTGAAAGTTGTAGCTTAGTTTCTAAGCTTTCCGTAATGACCAAGATCGTCAAATTCCGACCAGAGATGAAAATTCTATGACTAAAACAATTCTCAGATCTAAATTTTATATCACTGTCGTTGTGCTCTCGGGACAGTGGTAAGAATGCACAGTTTTGACCAAATTAACTTCGAAAATTCATGAAACTCAAAACATGAAAGTTTTAGCTCTAAATCTATGCTTTCCAGAACATCCAAAATTATTAGATTTGGATAAGAAACGAGTAACTTATGGTCAAATCAATTTCAGGTTTTTATTTTATCAACCCTGTAGTTTGTTGTCAGGTCAGCGACAAACAAGCATGATTTCGACCATTCAAACCTCAAAATTAGGCAAAGCACAAAACATAAAAGTTATAGGGTACATAATAAGCTTTCCAGAACATACAGAAAATCTTAATTCCGATTTAAGATGAATGAGATATGCCTAATTTACTAACAGCAATAAACTAATTATAATTTCAGCTAGCATATACTACAAGTACCTTATGTGCACACCCCAAAATGAAAGCAAAGATGATCAAAGAGCTATGATTCACATGTTACATAATAAAACATGTGTTACTAACTGATTACCAAAATCAAAAGATGATTAAACACATATTAGAAGAGGTTTTTAGCAATATACATCTCTTGAAAGCAACGAAGACTATTATAGCATTAACCCAAGTTAGCAAAAGATGATTAGGAGGCTATAAGATCAAAAAAACACATAAAACATGTGTTACCAAATACATTTCAGAAATGAGAAAGATATAAAAATGGATTTGAGGTGGGTATTTGCATTACCTTTGCATAGAATGACTTGCATAAGCTAAAACTAGAAGGAGATGAAGATAGAGGCCATTTTTGTTATGAAAGCTTTAGAAAATGATTAGGGTTGAATGAATGAGGTTATGAGAGTATGAGATAATTTATAGATGAGGTTTAGGGTGGGTTATTGGGTTAGGTTTTGTAACCCAATAAGAAGAGAGTTATTTACATGTTTCCAAAAATTAGTCTAAGTGTTCATATATGTTTATAAAACTCATTTTTTTCTTATCCAAACCCATTTTAAAATCTCTCCTCAAATATTTAACTTTCCAAAAATAACATTTTATCCTCATTTTAAAATCCCATATTTCCCATTTAATTAAAATAGCCTTTTCAAATAATAAATTTTATTATTCCAAATCCTTTTATGCTTCATTAAAATAAATAAAAACCTAACTTTTATTTATTAATTGATAATGCAAATCCCGGGTTGTTACACCTTTCCATCTCCTATTTCCCTCCTGCTAAAATCAATGTATGTCTTTTTATTTTTTCATTTGTTCCAACTTTTGTGTTACTGTTGTATAATCTTGTATATTCTCGACAATGACATACAGTTATGTTGATTCTCTTTGATAAGAGATATAACGATTTATCAATTATAACTTAGTCCTCTATATTAAGCCCAAAAATTGCACAAAACCTAATTTGTTTGTTCATCTTATTTTATTTTCGGGTTGTTCCTACAAATATTGATGGTCTATAAATAATTTGTCGTCTAACGACATGTATTTGGGAGCCCAAACTAGAAATGATGCTTCATGGTTTATAAGTCTTAGAATGACTGGATATGAAGGTTTATAATTGGAGTCATTCAACCTATACATTTCCTTTACTGAAAAGAAAATTTCCATTTGCTTAACTTTGGAGGTAGGTCGGTAATGAAATTCAACAGGTATATGCCTTAGTGAAATAATTAATATCATAACAATGGAATAACTTGTTGGTCGTTTCACAAATCAAAACTCTATTTGGCTCAACTTCATGATTTTTGATTTGTCAATGAGCAAATATTGTTAGAACCTCATCATAATATTTTGATTATTATACAACGAGTTTGCATGCTGTAAGTATTGGTTTGCCAAATAATATGTTTATGAAATAAAATTATCATTGCCTTATTTCTTTTCAGAAGAGGAGAATAGTGGAACTTCAGTGTTTGAAACAGTGGTAGGTGGTGCCAGTCTTTGCTCTAAACAAATGCAAAACAATTTGGATTCTTCTTCAGAAGAGAGGAACGCTTCTCTAAGTATTAAAAGGAGGAAGGTACCAGAGGCAGTTCTCAGTTCAAGAAATTATTGTCAGGCAAGTGATGTATATGTAGTTCAAGAAATTCATTTATTACATGCACATTATAAATGAAATAAATCATCATGATCATGTATCATTCCCCTTTCCGAGCTTAAACCATGCTCCTGTATTCCATTTGACTCGATTTAGCTTCTTTCCATACGAGTGATTGATGGGGTTAATAACACCTAATTTGCTTTGGATATGCTATGCTTGAAGATATGACTCACAAGAATTATAATACTAAAATTTGATCTATATGAATATCTGCATTTGAAATTTCCAATGTTGGAACATCGATACCTTGAAGCCTTTCATACCTCCGGACATCAATTACCGACTTTTGAAAGAAAGAGAAAAAAATTTAAAAAGACAACCTGCCAATTTTTTATGTAGTTTTTAAGAAAGGGTGAAAATATGTGTTATCATGAGGTAACCAATATTTTCCCTAGAGAAAATAATAATAGGAAATTATAAACAAAGAGCTGAAGGATCCGAACTTGTTCAAAGAGGAAGCAAATGGTTGCTAAAGCTTAATAAATTGATAAACTTTTTCTGCGTACACAGGAACTGGATGATATTTACCATAGGAATAACTGGATGCTACCAAGATATAAAGTAATGCCATGTTATGGGGATCATGATATTACTGGTAATTCACTTCCTTTCTCAATACTCAGTGTATATGCAAGAAAGAGATAGCACTTGGGGTCCCAATTTTTTACAAGAACCTGTTAAAAAAAGAAAGTTTTAGTTGATTAATTGTTATCTTTCTGAATTCTAATCAAAATACATAGGAGCATTCAAAGCGACTGTCGAACTCCATGGTAAAGATTTAGATTTTAGAAGCTACGTGGAAAAAAAAGCAGTCCCTGCTAGGCTAGACATCTGAAAGCATCCGTTGACAGGCCTATTTCTTTTTTTGTTAGGTAAGATGATTTGCATAAACATAAAAAAACATAAATCAAGAAATGAGTAATCTTACTTTTGTCCATATGTTGCTAGTCTCATTATGCTAGGAAAAGAACCGTAGAAAAACATCTGAAAAGCATTTCAGTCTAATACATTAATTCTTTCATACCCTCACCAAGTTTTAAACCATCATCAAATAAAGCTGCTGATCCACTAGCTTCAGCACTTTCAAATTCATCAAAGCAACTCCTTTTCATTTGATTCCAATGTACCAAAACTTATAAATTTGAATAATTCATTTTGAACCTGCACATCACAAGTCACATGCATAAATTTTCTTAGTTATATTTAGCCAATAATTTTGTGAATTTCCATGTTTGTTTGATATTTCCGTTCGACAACACCGTATATGCATCTTTGTTCATGTTCAGTACAACTGATATCGCTTTATTTCTCAATATTTATATTTATGTATATCCCCTTTTAGTTCTTGTACTGTTGTACTGAAATGTAGGAGTTGACTTCGAAATTTATACTCCATGACTTCTATAGTTAAACTACTGTTCTTTTGACTCCAATGTTATAAAGAGATTAACAAGGACATATTCCAAATTAGGCTCACAATAATGTTAGAAGTAAAAAAATTTAAAGTGGGATAATAAGTGTAAACGTATCAATTATTTTTCCTACTAAATTTTTTTTTGCTGCACATTGCTTCCCATTTTACATGCATATATTATGAATTATGAACCAAGTAGTAGAGTATTCCTATGAACGGTACAATAAATTCCACATAGACCTCAGGCAAAGATTACTTTAAATGTACAGAATCATCACAACCCACATAATGTGATTAAAGAATAATTATACCTATTATTGAAATGTAGTGCTAAGATAGCTTAACTAATAAAGCAAAAGTTTTAGTGTTGAAGAATTATTTATACTAGAAACACACTGATAACCAGAGAAATTTTTTTGTTCGTAGGTTGCAAAATCGGAAGGGTTGATTCTTTCTAACAGTATTGTGGAATTTTTTAATTGTAATGTTTATGACTTGTGTTCTTAATTGCCTATGAAATGTCGATCTTAATTATCTTATTATGTACTCATAAAAAAAACTTATCATCGTTGACCTGCTAGCTTTATCATAAGTTGTAGTCAAATACTCAAGTTATCTAATAAACAATTTGTAATCATGGTCCATTAGGCGTAGGAAAACGAATAATATAATAATTACCATTGGTGGACCAACATTTAAGAACTTGATTGTCATATGATTCAACATTGTATATTATTTCTTGCACACGCCACATGCTTGTTTGAAGCAAGACGGCTATACCAAATTGAGGTTTAGCTAGGCTAATACCGCCATCTTCATTTTATGTACAAATTTTAAGCGAAATTAATAATTCCATTACCGATTATATTTAAATGCACCCCAATAATCATTAAAACCAATCACACAATACTCTATCTTCACTTAAACTTTGATCGAAAAAAATTCATCAAAATAACTTTACTTCAAACTAAATTTCAAATCATTAATTCAAAACACTTTATCTTATATAAAATATTTCAAATGTACAAATATTTTTTATAATAACTTTACATTTTGAAAACAAAATTTCACAAATTTTATTCCCTAATAATTAATAACTTTCATACTTGCAATCCTTTTTATGGTCAACATATACTGTTGCGTACACTCATGTTCAAACACCTGGGCTCA
Source organism: Allium fistulosum (assembly GCA_030737815.1). Classification (NCBI taxonomy): domain Eukaryota; kingdom Viridiplantae; phylum Streptophyta; class Magnoliopsida; order Asparagales; family Amaryllidaceae; genus Allium; species Allium fistulosum. Next base: position 1,138,160,253 of record CM060901.1, read on the forward strand.
CATATATGTGTGTGTGTTTACTTATTTATCATAGATGACTTTATATTTTTCATTTTGAAAACTATATAAAAAATTAGACTACACAGACTTTCTCATACATATAAGTACACACATATAATCACCGTTAAAAGGCAACGATCATTCAATACTTCAGTAAGAAATGGACGACCAGATGCTAACATACGAACCTGAAAAAGAAAAGCTTATGAATTTGAAATTCCTTATTCTATAAAAAATAGAGGTTAAATTATGTAATACATCAATATCTTGTCTCACTGCAGCATGAAATTTGTAGCTGTCACCTTTGCAAACAAAGAGTGCATTGCTCTTAAACTATCTCCTAAAAATATTGAAGTCTTAAAGTCATAAAATGCAAACTGCACATCAACATGAAGTGCATACACTTATGTGTTGCCTTAGCCTAGTAATGTCAGATACTAAATATATATGAACATCAAATTTAAATTTTTTTACACATCTTGCACACGCCACATGCATGGGTTGCAACCGGTCGGTCGTCACGTAATTGCGGATAGCATCAATTTAGCTTTTGGTTCTTATATTTCTACATACTGGTGCTATCTAAGCACCTAAAAAATAGCATGATGCATTCTGTAATCTATAACGTAAGTATAAAAGCAAGAACTAAAATCTTCTTAGGTGGCACTTTCAAAATTCTATATCGCATAATTCCTCAATTATCAGCAGTATTGATTTTTTTGATTTTTTTAATTTTTGGTTCAAATATGCAGCTCACAGGATTCATCAATTGCGGGTAGTCTCATCGATTTGCATTTCCAAATTGATTTGCACAGAGAATCACATTTCTAAAATTGGAGATGGAGAAGTTGACATAATCGTAGTAAGTTTTTACAAATCAATACTTAGTTTGTATTTTCTTGTTTGACTCGAGTAAAATATCAAATTCAAACCAACAATCTAATATTCATCTTTCCTGTAAATGTTATTCAGTTGCTGAAGCTTATGTACCATGTACCACCAACTGCCGGTTATCATCAGAGCGTGTGGAACAAGATAGGTCGAATATGCCCTTTTCTTGAATTCTGCTACTTCAGCAACTCAGAGATGGTGCTTCAGATGAAAGCAATAAAATTTTGCAGATGCTCACTATTCCTTGTTTGCAGGGGGTTACATAAGCTCTTGTAAAATATTAAAAAGATGGTTTATTCTTGACCTTATTCTTTTAATGGTTGGACATTTGTTACGACCTTTTATAACCTTATTATGTTAATGAATTTTTTAGATAATGTATTGTCGTGTTCATCATATTTGAGATTGTGATTTTGAGCAACATTTATCTGAATTGATGTTTCCTTTGAAAATGTAAGCAGATATATGATTTGTCAATAAAGATTTCCAATTCTGTTGAGATTTAGCTGTATTATAGCGGCTATAATGAGCTATTGAATAAATATTTTATAGCGGCAAAATGGTGTTATAAAGATTTCCAGTTCCATTGAGATTTAGCTGTATTATAGCGGCTATAATGAGCTATTGAATTAACGTACCATAGCGGCGAATTTGCGTTATAAAACTAAGCTCAACCATAGCGGCATATTTTGTGTTATAAATATTCAACAGTTTTTTATAACATGTCGATATACAGCGCTTATCAAACCGCTATGGTTGTGATTAATAGCGGCTATATACCGCTATAAAAGACACTTTTTGTTGTAGTGGAGCCATTACCAAAATATTTTGAGCTGTGAATGAAGAAGTGGGATATGAGTTTTTTCATGAATGAGAAGTGCAAGTCATGGCTAATTGAGAAAAAAAATTGCACGTCCAAAGTAAATGACGAGAATTATGGTAAATGAAGAGACATTGATGACGAAAAGACTTAAGTTTCAAAAGCTTTTAAAACTCTTCATATTTCTTATTTTCTTTAATTCAAATAAAAAAAAAATAAAATCAGTAATTAGCTTTAAAACTGAAACAAAGTAATATAGAATAAAAACAAATAATTAATTTTTGAGAAAATGGAAAAAGAATATAAGAAATTACTTAAAAATTCAAAACAGTGTCCAGAAATTACAAATAAATCACCATTGACTTTGGAAAATTATCTACTTCATTTAAAAAATATTCTAAAGAAAAATTTTGAAAAATAAAATAATTTCTAAAGTATTTTCAAAGTGAAATAAATAATTTGATTTAGAGAAAATAGAAAAAGAACTAAAGAAAATGTTTAAAAATTGGAAATAGGACATGAAAATTACAAATAAATATCACTAGCCTTATAAAATTTCTATTTCACTTTAAAATAAATAAAAGTCCAATAAATAAAATAAGATGAGAAACAAAATAAAGTAGGAATGAGAATAGATAAGTTCTTAAGAAAATAGGAAGATAAATAAAGAATTACTTTAATTATTTGAAACTAGGAATTAAAATTTATAAACAGAATACAACTGGCATTTGAAAATGTCAATTACACTTTTAAAATGTTTTAAAACTAAAATATATACATAGCATGTTATTTACCCATATAAGTATAATTTAGAACATTACATGACCAAATAAAATATTATTTATATAATTTAAAATAAACAATTTTGTTAAATACAGCAAATTACACACAATATTTAAAAGGGCATAACTTTCACATTATAAATCAGATTTCAACGAAACGAAATGTATTCTTGAAATTTTATTTACTTTCATAATAAAAGATAAAATTCAAAATTTCATCATTTTAAAATTTTAAATTAAAAGTCAAAGTTTGACCATATTGACCAAAATTCACATTTCTGGAAAATATCTTATTTATTCATGTTTGAAATTATAATTCACATTCAAAACACAATTTATATTTAAAATAAAAAAATTATCTAATTTAAATAAATAAAATAAATTTTTTAAATCAGGAAATTAAATTAAAGCAATTAAAATATATAATTAAAATAATCAAAAAATACAGGGTTGTTACACTCTCCCCCACTCAAAAGTTTTCGTCCCCGAAAAGGAATGAGGTACGGGAAAGCACAGAAAAGATAAAAATGAAATAAGATTAAGACAAGATGACAAGAAGATTGAAATTGTACCTGATAACTGTTATTATAGGTATGTTTAACAAGGTGGAGATGATCTTCCCAAGATCCTCCAGAATCAAGAGCATAAGCACAAAAGAAGATCCTCTAGAATCTGATTCACCCCTTTCCGTTTGACCGACGGTCTGTGGATGGCAAACAGTGTTCCGATTCAAAATGAGTACCAAAGATTATCTAAGATTATGGAAATATTTCTAAACAAACTGGTATAAGCAATAGCCTTCCCATTTTGAAGCAAGATACGGGAAAATAAGGACATCCAAAAGATAGTTTGAAAACAAAAGAAGATAATAAGTTAGAAACCATGGAAATTCCAACTTAAATTGATGGTTAATTTTACATAAGTTAAATAAATCTTAACTATCTCTAATTTCATTATCTTATCATCCAATTTTCTTAATTTAACAATCTCTAAAATCATGGATTTGAAAATCATTTGTTATACTCATAATGTATTCGGTATATTTAATTCTTCTTTATTCCTAATTAAAATTAAATTTATTCCTCTCAATATTTTTATCACCTATGTTAAATATACTTACACCTATTATAACTGCTTTAATTTATTCTTAGCTCCTTTAACATCATTTTATATTGTAAATTATTCCATTTACCCTATTTCTATTTACCTCTGTTAATCTTTTATAACTAAAATTTAAGTGTTTAACATTTATTATAACCACTCAAATTTTTATTTATAAAAATCTTTTTATATTGTATATCATCCAATTACATTGTTAACTTTTAAAAATTTAGGTAAGTTATATTGGAATGTAATGGTGTATTATACAAATAAAACTTTCCAATTCAATTATCTCAAGTTTGAATCATTTATTCTAAATTTTGATTTTCTTTTTATAATTGAAATTATTCTTTATGATAAAGTTTAAGAATAAAATTTCCGATTCCTTTCAAACCATTTAGAGATAAATAAATGTATGTACAAAATTTGTCAAATCAAATTTATATCATATCTCTATATATATATTATAAATCAAGTCATATTTTAGAAATTTTCAAATCTATTAAATTTCCCAAAACAAAGCTGTAGCAAGACTACGGAACGGTCTCTTCACTTCGAAACTCGAAAATGAACGTCGATGATGCCGCAGTCATCACCGAAATTATTTTCCAGCGACAAAGAGAAGAGCACTAATTTTTTTAAATTTTAAAATTCCTTGGAAACAAATTTCTATTCGAAAATACTTTAAATAATATATCCCTTTTTAAAACTTTAAACACATGGTTTGAAACCATCGGAAATTGAATTCTCAAATTCTTGTTTTAGATTCATTTTAATTTTTCAAATAAACTTATAACCATGTTTTATAGTTCAATTATTTATATATGGAAAAGGAGATAATGATATATATAAAATCAAATATTATCTCTTAACAACCAATTTATTAAAGATCCAAAAAAAATTAAAATATAGTTACAAAATTTATTTCATTACTAAATTTGAAAAAAAAACCATATTGTGTCAGTTTGCTCTGTTCAAGTGCTTTGGAGATCCTATCGATATCGCTGATCAGACGAACCGATCGGAAACCCAAATCAACATCAACAACTCAAACAACACAATATATTAAACATTTTAGATTTTCAAAGCAAGGATAGAGATTTAAATTTGATGGACTAAAGTCAAAGAGAATTCTGATTTGAAGATAAGTTGGAGACAAAAGATAAGTTGATTAAGTAATAGAATAAGAAGATGGATAAGCTTATATAAATCGCGGGCAACCTTAACTGGGTCAACCATGACTTAAAGAATAAGATCGATGTGGATTTTTTGGGGTAAATCTACATTCGATCTCAAGAGATAGAATTTGGAGTAACAAAAGATATTAGCATCTAAACCAAAGATAAATATAAATCTCTAGTGAGTCGATGCTAATTGTAAAGGAGTTTCCCCCTTTTACAAGTCATTAGAATATTGGCGAGACCGCCGATTCACTATAAAGATCATTTGAAGTGGAGTTATAGGATACTCCAGAATCAAAAGAAGATGAATAGTGAGGGACATGAATGGATTTTGGAACCGTAGGGAACGTTCCAAAATTCAAAGGAAACCGAATCGAAGAAGAAGGAATTCAAATTCGAACGAAAGTGATTCTGTAATTAAATTTACCCTATATGCTGAGTTTGCCTAAAACCAGAGCTCTGATACCAACTATAATGGGACAATGCCAGTGAAGTAACGCCCACCGTAGCATACAATGGTATCTGTGTTCTGCATTTACGGCCAGCCTCTCGACTGCACCAACCCCGCGGAACATGTAAGAGTAAGAGTCATCCGCTCGCTACCAAACCCAAATGCGAGAAACCCTTATCATGCTGCACCCACCAAGTGCATAAGCAGACACACATGCCGGACTTGAATTGCTCAAAATACTGCATTGTAAATAAAATTTGGCAAATCTAAGAATATACAGTAAATAAATAATCACAAATCACAGACACAGAGTAAGAAGTGCAGCGGAAGTAAAAGAAATAGTAGTTCATGAAGCAACTATGTAAATATATCAGAGTTAAATAAGATACAACAGAAGAAATAAAGTACAACAGAAGTCTCAATATGATAACCAGGTACAAACTGAATAGAACAACAGAACTGAGATAGATAAAACTAGATAAGTAGATAATCTCCAGCGATTCCAATCTCCAGAAAGTGGAATCCAAATCTGTGAATACTCAGGCTGACCCGAGCGTAAATAAAAATACAAACACTTGAGTCAGGACATACATACTTATACAATGTAAACCAACTCAAGTGAACTGTAGTAAAAGTACAAGTAACTTAAAGAATGCTTGGGATCGCCCATTCTTTAAGGATCCGTTAAACTATCTACTATGTAGTAATATTTGCTATTATAATAATTTCTAATATAAAATAAACATACTTTTAAATAGCATTAAGGCTTTATATTTTCCACCTTAACACGTAAAATGCCAATAGTCTACACAGTACCTGCATACCTCGAAAGGCTATGAGAAGATACTCCAAACGTACAACACAAATAGAAACTCGTAGTAAAGCTCGATATGGTAGGTGACACGGCACACAAGGCAATGCCAGGGTAGATATACCAATTACGCACACGGACTGATGGAAACGCATAGCAGCCACTACCGCTCCACCTCGAACAACACTCCCAACTCAAGGGGTGCACCCAATCAATCACAAAGTAATAGAATGGTATCGAAGGAGTGCATCTGATAAGAGGTGTTACCTTATTAGCCCAAGATCGCTCCTGTTTTGGCCACCTTATGCCAACTCACGGGAGTTGGTTCCACGTATATACCATAGGATCGTCGCCACCATCCTACTTCATTCTGGAAACTCCACCGCGTACACAGTTGTTAAAGTGGTTTTCGGTATCGACAGAGAGTATGTCCATATCCGATCCCGGTCTCTTTAACAACCAATCGTTATTATAACCCGTGGTTATAATTTTAAAATAATATTTTATACTTCAAAATAGAATATCATTTCAAATCCAAATCTTAATCAAAATAAAGATTAAATCAATTCCAAACCATTTCAATATATTTAAAATATCATATCATTTCAAAACTTCATTTCAAATCATTTCAATATATCAAAATATCATATCTTCATTTGAGTTCAAATCCAAATATTCAACTTTAAATACCTTTTAAATTCAAAGATATCATTCATTTATTATCATTTCAAGTCACCTTTTAAATAGTTTATATTTCAATCAAAATAATTCATCTAAACCATTTAAAAGTGTAATTATTATACTTTCAAATCAAGTATTCAATTTCCAAAATTTTAAACTATTCCGAGTTCATTTATTAAGTTAAAAACCATATACATTGAAAATTTCAGCCTTTCACAGCATTCAGAAAAAGCTGTTATAAGTTATTCTTGAAAACATTTTAATTCAGCAAAGACAGCATTTTAAAACTGCTGTTAAATCTTAGTTTAGTTGAAATTTAGTTTAAAACAGCAAAGACAGCATTTCCAGAAATGCTGTAATAGCTCAGGTTTCAAATTAAAGGTTTTAATTAAATTTAGCAAAGACAGCAGACCACTACAGCATTTAAAGAACTGCTGTAATAGGCCTTTATTAAGTTTTTAGCCTTTTAATTTACTAAAGCAACTACAGCATTTCAAAACTGCTGTAATAGCCTCTTTATAAAGCTTTTAGTTTATTTACAGAAACCATAGCAGTTCTGAATGCTATTAAAAGTATAACTCAATAACACTTTATTAAATCATTTAAATTCAAGTTCAAATCAAATTATCATATTTACCATTTTCCAAATATAATTAAATTTCCATTTTATTTATATAACTTAAATATCATTTTCAAACCAAAATTCCAAATTTCCAAACTTAAGTTATTTTTCAAAAATTCACTTTTACCATTCATTTAAAATACATTTTTACTTCTAGAAAATTCCAAATTTCTTTGTTTAAACATTAAAAATCCAATTTAAATCAAATTTTCATAATTTTACACATTTAAAAATATTTAAAATATTCAAAATACTTTATAAAAATAACCACGGGCCTGTATATAGTTTTCTAACCTAGGTCAAGTGATACAGATATGTATCATTTCAATCCGCAGTTTAAAAAGCGAAATCCGGGTTCTATCATTTCAAACCCGCAATCCCAAGTTAAAATAAAATAAATAAAAACCGTTTAGGCCTATCATTTCAGCCCATAATGATTTTTCCCTATTCTAAAGTCTGTTCGGGTATGTATCATTTCAACCCATAGTGAATCTAATCTACAAGGAACTTGCAGTGTGATAAACAGGTATAAATGAACAGTTTAACAATAAATAATAGTAACAGATAATATGATAGGTAAAATAACAGATTTAACATCATATAATTAATAACCATATTGACGCAGCGGATTAATCAAAACGATCTTCAATCGGTGAAAGTAGTAATCGGTGGATTGGAAGATACTGAAATGCCCAAATTCGTTGATCCGAAGATACCGAATTCTAGCTATCCCGAACTCGTTGATCGCGCACGATACCGGGTTCAAAGATCTTCAATTCTTCAAGCGTTGATCAAGCGCACTTGATTCCGCGAATCGGCTTCTACAATCGTTGAATCGAGCGCACTCGATTATCCGAAAGAGGAGATAGGAGATTACACTCAACTACCAATTGGGAATGAAAGCACAAAGCAATCAAAGAGAATTTTATTCAAAAATCAACAACCTTTTACAAATGAGAGACTCGGCCTATTTATAGGCATTTTACAACTCACACAAAAAAAAACAACAAAAATTACATCTCCTAAGTCGGTTCCGAGCTAACAGTCACGATCTAACATAAGTCGTACTCGACTTAAGCCCAAACAGTTACAACATAACGACTTAACAATACCTCCGCCTTACACCTTACAAAATACAGACCATTCAACTTACAACAGACGACTTAGTATAGGTCGGCATACGACTTACAAAACACACAGCTTTCGACTTAACAAATGGTAATTACAACAACACTTAGGTCGTGAGCGACCTACGACCTAAAACAGGCGACTTAATAGCAGCTTCTTCACGACTTAAGGAATCAACGGTTTTAGATTAACTCGGCATAAGAATCTACGGCCTCCAGAGCTTCAGTGACTTAAAAAAATAAGCGGTATCCCAAATCAACGTCTTAAAGAGATCAACGGTCTTCATACTTCAGCGACTTAAAGAATGGACGGCATCCGTAGCTTTGCGACCTAAACAAAAGCGGCATCAGGAATCAACGTCTTTAAGGGAATCAAAGACAGAGATTAACTCGGCAGACACATCAACGGCATCCAGGGCTTCGCGACTTAAGATGAGACTTTGCGACTTAAGAAGCCTAACTCCGCGACCTAAGTCTGTACGACTTAAAACCTCGCGACTTAAGAACATAGCATCTGAACCCTCTTCATGCGACCTTAGTTCCAACTCGTTAACTCGTACACGAGTTAAAAACAAGTTAAGTCGTATCTCTTTTTCCTTCAGGCTGGTAGGTCGTAGCTCCGACTTAAAAAATACGTTAGGTCGCTCGCGACCTAACACTTCAGCTCCCAGCCAATCCTCACACACTGCTAACTCGCTAGCCTCTTTGTTAGGTCGTAGCCTTTTCTCCCTGACTTGGTTAAGTCGTAACCCTCCCCTGTTAAGTCGTAGCTCTTCCTCACGTGGCTCCTTAGGTCGTAGACGACCTACAACTTCTACGTTAGGTCGCAAGGCTTGGTCACGACTTATGCCTTTGACAAATGAAGGTTGCGCTGCATCATCCTCCCCAGGTTGAGAAAAATTCGACCTCGAATTTGTAAATTCTTCTCTACCAGCTCGTTCATCTCCGTGATATGGTACGAGATGTTTAACATTGAACACATCAGACGTATACACATCATCTGGCAGCTTCAATTTATAAGCATTTTCATTGATTCGTTTCACAACTTCCACCGGACCAATTTTCCTGGCTTTCAGCTTGTTATAAGCGCCTACTGGAAAACGATCTTTTGTTAACACTGCACAAACCATATCTCCTTCATTAAACTCAACATTTCGTCGTTTCAAATCTGCAGATTGTTTATACTTCTCATTTGCTGTCTCCAATCGTTCTTGAACGATTTTATGACATTCCGTCAGCCCCACAACAAAATCAGCAGCTTTCTTAACTGTCTTCTTTGATTGTGGCACTACCGTTAAATCCAACGGTCCCTTTGGTAAGCTTGAATATACTATCTGAAATGGACTGAACCCTGTGCTACGATTTATCGCATGATTATGGGCAAACTCTGCCTGGCATAACTTCACATCCCAACTCTTCAGATTGTCTTGTACAAGACATCTCAACAAATTTCCCAATGATCTGTTAACCACCTCAGTCTGTCCATCTGTTTGCGGATGATAAGCACTGCTAAAGTTCAACTTCGTTCCCACCATCTTCCACAAACTTAGCCAAAAATGACTCAGAAAACGAGTATCCCTGTCCGACACAATCGATTCTGGCAATCCATGAAGTCGATAGATCTCTCTGAAAAACAACTGAGCAACATGAACAGCATCCGCCGTCTTCTTACAAGCAATAAAATGTGCCATTTTCGAGAATCGATCAACCACCACATAAATGGAATCATTACCACGCTGTGTTCTCGGTAATCCCAACACGAAATCCATACTCACATCAACCCATGGTTTAATTGGTACAGGTAACGGCATATATAAACCAGCATTAGTCGCAGTTCCTTTCGAAACCTGACAGATATGACATTGTTCCACAAACCTCTCCACTTCTTTCCTCATCGATGGCCAAAAGTAGGATTGTGAAATCAACTGTAATGTACGGTCTCTACCCACGTGTCCTTCGTCATGTAGCTCCTTGATAATCTTCATTCTCAGACTACCCTCCGGTATGCACAATCGATTTCCTTTGAACAGAAAACCATCTACCATCAAAAACTCATCCGTCTTTCCCTCCTTGACTTTATCAACCACCTTTGCAAAGTAAGGATCATCGACAAATAATTCTGGCAACACATCGAACCCTGTCACCTCAACTTTCAGTGTAGTCAACAAATGACTCCTTCTACTCAAAGCATCAGCCACTCGATTCGTCACCCCTGACTTGTGTTTAACAACAAAAGTAAACTGCTGCAGATATGCAATCCACGATGCATGTCTCGTTGAGATCTTATCTTGCCCTTGCAAATGCTTCAATGCTTCATGATCAGTATACAGAACAAACTCCTTCTGAAATAGATAGTGTCTCCAGTGTTTAATAGATTGTACAACAGCATAGAATTCCACATCATACGTACTTACCTCATCTTCGCTCCTGACAACTTCTCACTGAAATATGCAATTGGACGTCCCTTCTGACTCAACACTCCTCCAATTCCAACCTTGGATGCATCAGTATGTAGTTCAAACACTAACTGAAAATCTGGTAATATTAGAATTGGTGCAGATGTCAAAAGTTCTTTGATTTGCTCAAAAGCAACCCCGGCTTCCTCCGTCCATGCAAACTGTTTACCCTTCATGCAATCAGTTATAGGTGCCATCACACTACTAAAGTGTGGTATAAATCTTCGATAAAATGAAGCCAACCCATGAAAACTACGAACTTCCATTATCGTCTTGGGCTATGGCCAGTCTCTAATCGCTTCAACTTTACTTTGGTCAACCTGTATTCCTTCTTTCGATACAACATATCCCAGAAATAAAACACTATGCGTCATGAACACGCATTTCTTCGTTGCAGCATAGAATTGTTCTTGTCGCAATACCATCAGCACTTCTCTAAGATGATTCAAATGTTCCTCTGGACTCCCACTGTAAATCAGAATATCATCAAAATACACCACCACAAATTTCCAAATGAACGGTCGAAAAATCTGATTCATCACCCTCATAAAAGTACTCGGTGCATTGGATAAACCAAATGGCATGACCAACCATTCGTATAGACCCTCCCTGGTTTTAAAAGCAGTCTTCCACTCATCTCCTGGTCTGATACGAATTTGATGATATCCGCTCTTCAAATCAATCTTCGAAAAGATAGTAGCTCCGCTTACTTGATCTAACAAGTCATCCAACCTCGGCATTGGAAATCTATACCTCACAGTAATCTTATTCAATGCTCGACTGTCAGTGCACATCCTCCACGTTCCATCCTTTTTGAGTACCAATAAAGCTGGTACAGCACAAGGACTTAAACTCTCCTGCACACGCCCCTGTTCAAGCAATTCCTCTACCTGCCTCCGCAACTCTTCATGTTCCTTCGGACTCATTCGATAATGTGGTCTGTGTGGCAACACAGCACCTGGAACAAGATCTATCTGATGTTGTATATCCCTCAACGGTGGCAACTCCGTTGTTAACTCCTTTGGAAATACATCGTCAAATTCTTTCAAAACTGGTTTTACTTCTTCTGGAATCTCAACCTCTTCACTGCTCTCTCGCCCAATTAACAAAAACACTTCAGGTTCCTCCTCTACTTCCTTCACAAACTCCTTCAACGATAACAAAGTTTTGAGCTCTTCAATCTCCTCTAATTTGTTTTCCTCCTGTTGTCGCTTCTTTGGAGCTAGAGTAATCTTTGTGCCTTCAAACATGAAACTGTAACTGTTGGTACGCCCATCATGTTGCACCGCCCTATCATACTGCCACGGTCTCCCAAGCAACAAATGACAAACGTCCATGTCCACAACATCACACCACATTTCGTCTTTATATTTCTTCCCAATGGAAAACTTCACACGAGCCCTTCGTCCAACCTTCACCTCCCCGCCTTTCCTCAACCAAGCTAGCTTGTATGGCTTCGGATGTTTCTCAGTCTTCAATGCCAACTTCCTCACAGCCTCTGAAGAAATTATATTGTCACAGCTTCCAGCATCAATAACAAATTTGCAAACTTCCCCAGAATAGTACATGTCGACTGAAAAATATTGCTCCTCAACCAACTACAATCCTCCTCTTGCTTTGGTGTTAAACAGGACCTCTTCATCATGAGATTATAACCTTCGTCTCCTGACACTTCTTCTTCCTCCTCATCAGGTGGTGAATTGGAACATTCAGCTTCTTCATCCTCATCCTCAACCTCCGCTATCATCGCTCTCTTCTTCGGCTTTGGACATTCGCTACTTTTGTGACCAAATTCCTGACAATTGTAACATTTGAAACCGTTGTTAACCTTTGTCTTCTCAGCCTCCTTCACTACTGGTCTACTGATAGGTTTGGTAACATTAGAACTCCCACCAACACCCTTCGTTTGATTGTTAGAATTAGTAAACACACCACTTCCTCTTCGTCCCTGTTTCTCCCAAGCCAATGCTTTCTGATGTGCTTCCGCTACAGATCTGGGATCAAACATGTTAACCATATCCTGAATCTGCATTCGCAATCCCCCAATGAACCTAGATGTCAACTGTTCTTCCGTTTCCATAATATCATTCCTCGCAATGAGTTGATAGAATTCATCAGCATAGTCGTTAACAGACTTCGTTCCTTGTCTCAAGTTTTGCAAACGTTGATACATCAAAGACTGATAATTGTATGGTAAGAACGTTGCTTTCATCAATTTCTTCATCTTCTCCCAAGATTCAACTTTTGACTTTCCCATCCGTTCACGTGTAAGTTTGGTCTGCTGCCACCATGCCAAAGCTCTACCCCTCAACCTTGTAGCAACCAACTTCACTCTACGATGTTCTGGAACTTCTTTGAAGTCAAAAATCTCTTCAACATTAGCTACCCAATCTAGAAACTCCTCTGCTTGCATACCACCTTTGAATTCAGGAATTTCGGTCTTCATCCCCGACTCCCACTTGTGATCATACTCAGAGTGATTTATTCCTTGTCCTCGTCCTTGTCCTTGAACGCTACCACCTTCATACTCCTCTTCAAAATCAGATGTATATCGTTGTCTATCTCGTCCACCCACATCTCTACTACCATTACGTCTTCCACCATCATCCCTTCTATCTACATTTCTCCGTTCTCGATCATTCACGTTCCTCCCACGCCCTTGATCATTTTCAACACTTCTGTCTCGATTGGAATGTGGCGAGACTCTACTACCCCCATGGTTAGATTCAGGTGAAACCCTTCTCCGATTTTGATTCATCTCCGTCATAAGCTTCTCTAACCGGCCAATTCCTTCGTTAAGCTTTTCACTAAAGTTCTCATTGATTCTTTGCTCCATCTCATCAGCCTCTTCTCTTCGATACAAAGCTTCAACGTTTTGATGTCGATTGGCTCTTCTTGGCGGCATACTTGAAATCTTCACAAACTCCTCAATACTTCAAAATTCAAAAACTTTTCGGACTTTGATCCAAAATGAAACGGATCGAAAACTTCCACTTTGTAGCAAATCGTGATGAACACGATGGACAAAGTTTCGGCTTCCAATACAAATTCGATCAATCAATCTTTGAACAAACTCTTCTTACTCTCGGCCGTGATAAACACAAACTCTAATCTTCACTTCGGCTCGACAAATCACTTCAACTTCTAAAAGAATAGGCTCCAAGTCTCGATCTAGCTATGATTGGCTATAACAAGCTCTGATACCAAACTGACGCATCGGATTAATCAAAACGATCTTCAATCGGTGAAAGTAGTAATCGGTGGATTGGAAGATACTGAAATGCCCAAATTCGTTGATCCGAAGATACCGAATTGTAGCTATCCCGAACTCGTTGATCGCGCACGATACCGGTTCAAAGATCTTCAATTCTTCAAGCGTTGATCAAGCGCACTTGATTCCGCGAATCGGCTTCTACAATCGTTGAATCGAGCGCACTCGATTATCCGAAAGAGGAGATAGGAGATTACACTCAACTACCAATTGGGAATGAAAGCACAAAGCAATCAAAGAGAATTTTATTCAAAAATCAACAACCTTTTACAAATGAGAGACTCGGCCTATTTATAGGCATTTTACAACTCACACAAAAAAACAACAAAAATTACATCTCCTAAGTCGGTTCCGAGCTAACAGTCACGATCTAACATAAGTCGTACTCGACTTAAGCCCAAACAGTTACAACATAACGACTTAACAATACCTCCGCCTTACACCTTACAAAATACAGACCATTCGACTTACAACAGACGACTTAGTATAGGTCGGCATACGACTTACAAAACACACAGCTTTCGACTTAACAAATGGTAATTACAACAACACTTAGGTCGTGAGCGACCTACGACCTAAAACAGGCGACTTAATAGCACCTTCTTCACGACTTAAGGAATCAACGGTTTTAGATTAACTCGGCATAAGAATCTACGGCCTCAGAGCTTCAGCGACTTAAAAAAATAAGCGGTATCCCAAATCAACGTCTTAAAGAGATCAACGGTCTTCATACTTCAGCGACTTAAAGAATGGACGGCATCCGTAGCTTTGCGACCTAAACAAAAGCGGCATCAGGAATCAACGTCTTTAAGGGAATCAAAGACAGAGATTAACTCGGCAGACACATCAATGGCATCCAGGGCTTCGCGACTTAAGATGAGACTTTGCGACTTAAAAAGCCTAACTCCGCGACCTAAGTCTGTACGACTTAAAACCTCGCGACTTAAGAACATAGCATCTGAACCCTCTTCATGCGACCTTAGTTCCAACTCGTTAACTCGTACACGAGTTAAAAACAAGTTAAGTCGTATCTCTTTTTCCTTCAGGCTGGTAGGTCGTAGCTCCGACTTAAAAAATACGTTAGGTCACTCGCGACCTAACACTTCAGCTCCCAGCCAATCCTCACACACTGCTAACTCGCTAGCCTCTTTGTTAGGTCGTAGCGTTTTCTCCCTGACTTGGTTAAGTCGTAACCCTCCCCTGTTAAGTCGTAGCTCTTCCTCACGTGGCTCCTTAGGTCGTAGACGACCTACAACTTCTACGTTAGGTCGCAAGGCTTGGTCACGACTTATGCCTTTGACAAATGAAGGTTGCGCTGCATCACATATGCAGTATAATATCATATATAATATTCTACACATTCAATTGTTGTCAATTCACATTTTCATAAGTATAAATGTCAGGTGAGATTTACTCACCTCTATGGCTAGAGATTGCAATACAAATGACACAACGGAATCAAAAGCACGATGACAAGGCTAGAATTTGAGTGGAGAGCGAGATCCAATGCTACAAATCTTGTGTTACAACCCAAAACAAATCAAACAAATTATAAATTTCAATGCAACTTTGAAATGATATAATTTTGGAATAAAAACAAATATGAATGCAACGACTTTTGCCTTGCTTTCTCTATACTTTTACACGGCCTAGGGGTGGTTTAGCTCTGGTTTAAACATAGTATGGCTCAGGTTTGGCTAGGAAATGCACGACATAAGCAAGAACATGTAGAGGAAGTTATACTTGGGAAGGTGAAGGGGTTCAAGCAACATAGGGTAGGTTTTTGTTCAATTTTGGGCTCGGCCATTGAGGGTTTGGGCTCGGCCAGTGGGGTGTGGGTCTGGACAGGGGTAGGAGGGGTGAGTAATGGTCTGGACAGAGGTGGTGGTGGCGGCCTAAGGTGGTGGTGGTGTGAACAAATGGAGTGGTGAAGCATGTGGTGGTCAAACAAGCATGGTTTCAAGACAAATGTTGAAGTTTTATGGATATTTGCATCATGGTGGGCTCGGCTATGGTCAAGGCTGAAGGGGTAGCTAGTGATGATGGCAGGAAAGAGGTGTAGGAGGTGGTGGCCATGGCTATGGAGGAGAGGCCGATCAAAACTATGGAGAGAACAAGGCCAAAATCATATGAAAATAAGAAGAAAAAGGAAGAAAACAAGGAGGAGCCATTACCAAAATATTTTGAGCCGTGAATGAAGAAGTGAGATATGATTTTTTGCATGAATGAGAAATGCAAGTCACAACTAATTGAGAAAAAAAATTGCACAGCCAAAGTAAATGAGGAGAGTTATGGTAAATGAAGAGACATTGGAGACGAAAAGACTTAAGTTTCAAAAGCTTTTAAAACTCTTCATATTTCTTATTTTCTTTAATTTAAAAAAATCAGTAATTAGCTTTGAAGCTGAAACAAAGTAATATAGAATAAAAACAAATAATTAATTTTAGAGAAAATGGAAAAAGAATATAAGAAATTTCTTAAAATTTCAAAACAGTGTTCATAAATTACAAATAAATCACCATTGACTTTGGAAAATTATCTACTTCATTTTAAAAATATTCTAAAGCAAAATTTTGAAATAAAATAATTTATAAAGTATTTTCAAAGTGAAATAAATAATTTGATTTAGAGAAAATAGAAAAAGAACTAAAGAAAATGTTTAAAAATTGGAAATAGGACATGAAAATTACAAATAAATATCACTAGCCCTATAAAATTTCTATTTCACTTTAAAACAAATAAAAGTCCAATAGATAAAATAAGATGAGAAACAAAATAAAGTAGGAATGAGAATAGATAAGTTCTTAAGAAAATAGGAAGATAAATAAAGAATTAGTTTAATTATTTGAAACTAGGAATTAAAATTTATAAACAGAATACAACTGGCATTTGAAAATGTCAATTACACTTTTAAAATGTTTTAAAACTAAAATATATACATATCATGTTATTTACCCATATAAGTATAATTTAGAACATTACATGACCAAATAAAATATTTTTTATATAATTTAAAATAAACAATTTTGTTAAATACAGCAAATTACACACAATATTTAAAAGGGCATAACTTTCACATTATAAATCAGATTTCAACGAAACGAAAAGCAGTATTCTTGAAATTTTATTTACTTTCATAAAAATAGATAAATTTTAAAATTTCATCATTTTAAAATTTTAAATTAAAAGTCAAAGTTTGACCACATTGACCAAAATTCACATTTCTGGAAAATATCTTATTTATTCATGTTTGAAATTATAATTCACATTCAAAACACAATTTATATTTAAAATAACAAAATTATCTAATTTAAATAAATAAAATAAAGTTTTTAAATCAGGAAATTAAATTAAAGTAATTAAAATATATAATTAAAATAATCAAAAAATACAGGGTTGTTACATGTTGTCTAGATAAGAATCCATCCTACATCTCTTTCATCATCCTTTCCATCTCCTCTCTAATCACATAGCTGGGTTGAGAAGAATTTGAGGACACTTCCTGGCTGCCCCCAAGCCCTGGTTGACTTGCTCCAGTTTTAGATCTACTGTTAGGCCACTTCATTTTCTTTGAATCTCGGATTCAAACTTCAATTTTTCAGATCTCGTTCAAGGTTCTGAGTGAAAGCACCAAAATATTGATCTAAAAAATGGATCAACACCCCGGTTAGAGTTTGAAAGCAACGGCCCTGTTCTGACAGAGCAATATCACAAATCAAACATATAAGAAAGAACAGTAAAACAAAGAAGACACAGAAATTTTATAGTGGTTCGGCTGTTAATGAAGCCTACGTCCACTTTATATTTTTCTTATAAACTGATTGTTGTTACAAGATGTGTTTGATTACAAGACTTTGATTATCTCTCAATAGATTGAATCCCCGAAGTTAGAATCCACTGGAGAATCACAATGAATTTCTTTGGAGATTGTTGTGAGGGAGGTGAAGAGTGAAGAATGTTTTTAGCAGAGCTTCTGCAATCGGTCCGGAAAAGCCCTTCTTTGTGTTGCAGGTGGGATGCTATTTATAGAGATCGGAGAGCTTCTGGGCCAGGCCTGTCTTCATCAGCTCACAAGCAGGCTACAGGTGACCTAGGGAGGGGGATTTGACTCACAAAACGAGCCAAAACCATAGGTCAATGGCGACCCATGGTCCATGGGTCGAGGGCGACCTGATGGGTCGATTCGTTTTGCGGACCAAATCTTACCTCTTTTGACAGCGTTCCATATCTGGTTTGTTTGATGGTTTGAGCAGAGGCATGGGTCGCTGATGAGCTAAGCACTTTGGATTTTTCTGGGGTTTGTAATTGGAGATGTTTCCATAGTCTTTTATTGTTGCTGTTTCGCTTTGATCGCAATTCTCTAGCTGTTTTCATTTACCTGCCGATTGAACTAAAAGGAATGCTGATCTCTCGGCTTCGCTGATCCCAGTCGTCATCTTAGTCGTATAGCTTGGCCCTTGTTAATTTCTTGCCTTTCCTTTTCTGATTAAGTTCTACGCCATTTTGATGTGATGGGATTGTTCCGTATTCTGCTAGACCCTATTGGGTTAAAAACCCGGATAACACATATTAATCGGTGCAAAGCAATTGAAAGAACTAATTATACATCAAAATTCATATAGATTTATATGTAGATCGGGGAAAACTAACCTTTAATTTCTTCGAATAAAACTTCCACCTGCATATCTCGATGGCTTAAAGGGTCGGGTTTTTTTTACTTTTTTCCCTCCTATTTTCGTTTTGGGATAAGGGGATCTAGCTAGGGTTTTATTTGATTTAGAAGAAATAGTTAAGTTGGGCCGATTGTGGCTGATGATGTGCAAACTAAAATGAGAAATTAAGGGATTTGACAAAGTGTAGGGCCTGCGTGTATTGATTGAGACCACTATAAGACAGTGAATTGGTCTTTTTAAAATGAGGAGAGACACATTTATTTTGTCTTTAATTAGACTTTATTTAAAGACAAAATTGGTTTAAGACTCAAAAGGTTGTCTCATTTTAATATATTTTTTGTAGTGATTTCTAGAAAGAAGTCTATAAGCAAAGAAAAACAAATAATGTTCAGTCGATCTAAGTATAGTAGATTATTTTCAGAGATATTTTGAATTATAAAGAAAAAAAATGTACAAAGCGATTATTTATTGTACACATTTTCTCACCAAAGCCTAGTCCACGAAATCACATAATCTACATTTCTAAATAAAAGAGCAATAAAGAGAAGGGAATAGATGGGAATATCAAATTAATATTTTACTACTAGTACTATGCATCTATGTTGCAAGTAGGAACATATGTTTCATTCTTCCTTTTATAAATGCAAACACAACATCTCTTTATTTACAATGCACATATATTTTGATCTTTCACTTACAAAATGATAATTTCGAAAGTATTGGAAAAATAGGTTTTACAAACTATCTATCCGCTTATCCGTATTACAAAAAAATACTTTATATATATATTTAGAAATTTTTTCAAACAAGAACCCCAGAAATAATAAATTAGAGTTTTAGGCTTCATTAAAAACTTATTGAAAAACTAGTCCTCGTTTTCAATAAGGCTTGTGCAATTATGGAATGCGCAAGCATTATTTTTATACATAGAGTTTGTGCAATCTATACATGCGCAAGCTCTATTTATATTTCTTGAGCAATCCATATTTGCCCAAGCTTTATATGTAAAGCTATAAAGCTTCCGCAAATATGGATTGCGCAAGCTCAAATTCAGGCATGAAGATGACAGTAAGCCCAGATTTGAAATCATTTTACCTATTTCACCATCTTCCTCTCAAAATCCTCCCAAACTCTCATCCCAAACACAATTTTTATCAAATCCAAATTCGAAATTACATTATTCTCTACTCTTCCTTGAAGCAGCTACTTGATTAAGCTAAAAATGGAAGGAAGTTCTTCATCCACGGTGATTAAAGGTAAAATAATTTTAGTTTAAATTATTGTTTAATTAACAAGTGATTGTTATTGGTAAGGGACGAAGTAGTGTTGTTGATGTCGACGATAATTTACTCCTATGGCTATTGTCATAGTTGAAAATGTAAATAGTAATAAAGCAATCCTAAAACCTAAACCCTGGATGGAAAATAGATGTTTGAATGATTAATTGGTTGATGTATATAATGTAGAATTAGCTCCCGGACCCGAAGATAGAAGTGTTCTCTATCTTTAAGAGCAACATAGAAGCCACAATGATACGCTTATGGAGGTATTTATGTTAAAAACAATGCGTTAATATTAAACCAAAATGCAACTATGAATGACTAATTTCAATTCTTTGTTATTAATCGGGATGTGGAAACAATTAAGCTTTGCGACCATTCGAGCAAGCTAAAGGAAATAGATTTTAAAGATCTTAGGTTGGAACAGAACCTGAGAATTGCCGAATTTTGAAAAGCTATGCAAATTGTCTACATTCGACTAGATCATCACCTTAATACAGCCTTGTGCGATAGATGGAGACCGGAGACAAATACTTTTCATTTAAGAGTTGGTGAAATGACGGTAACTCTAGCCGATGTTTATTTTCTTTTTGGTCTAGGCACATACGGCTTCCCGGTATGTTCATAAAATTTGGATATTGATTATTTGGAATGTGTCATGATTTGCTTGGTATTTTTTCACTAAAAGAGGCTGTTAAGTCTAAAAGTGAGCTAGTAATGACATGGTTTAAAATTGAATTTTCTGAACCACTACGTGAAGGTGCGACGGATTTAGATATACTTCGTCATAGTTGTGTTGTCATATTGTACTTTTAAGTTGTCTCATTTTCCGGATCATTCGAAAGGCAGATTAAATTTGAAATTCTTACCATTTCCGGAAGATTTAGCACACTGTGGTTACCATTCATGGGGCAGTGTTGTACTTTGTTATTTGTACAGTGAGTTGACTAATGTTGCCTTTTAAAGAAAAAAAGTTTTAGGGGGTTCTGCAACATTGTTGCAAATATGGTTTTGGTCCCATATTGCTATTAGACGGCTATCTGTAAGAATTCCTACTGATTTAGATCCGTATCTTTCATTTGGATATAGGTGGAATTGTGCTAGGAGTTGGCGTGAAACTCCAAAAAATGTACAATTTTACCGAAATGAATTGGATTTGTTAGCGAATGACACCGTTACATGGGAACCATATCCTTTGGTGAACAAATTTGGGCATTCTGACATTGAGTATATGTTTGTTGGTTGGATCGCTAAGAGAAGACTGATTCTTTTTTTGGACTTTGAATTATATGCTCCTGACCGAGTAATGAGACAATTTGCCTTTGACTATCAGCACATTCCCGATCCCGTGATGCCATTAGACCCAGAACCCCTTAGTAGGATGGCATTTCTGCAAGAAAGCATAACATTATGGAATTCCAGAATTGATCGTGCTGAACAAGCATGTGATCCCCTGACACCGTTGAGCGAGTATGAGTATTGGTATTGGAAAATTACTCGCCGTTATATTCTGAAAAAGTCGGCTAGGAAATTGGTTGCGTACGTTCCCCGAGCTCCACTAGAGCGTGATGTGGTTAGTATTGTAATTTATAAATTTTGATTATTCAATTTTGTAGATCATATTCATTGTTACATTGTTTTGAATTTCGCGTAGGTAAGCGAGATATATAGCGCTTTGGTCGACAAAATCGAAGATAGTCGTATGGAGCCGGATAAGGTGAAAAGCAAATGCATTGACCTACGACATATACTCGATACGCTTCTAGGTCGAAACAAGTCAAGAAAGGCCGGCAAAACCTTTGCGCATTGTAGAAGAACGACCACGTGCTACGGAGGAGATACGTACAACAGTGGAGGGAGCGGAGGGAAGATAAATGCCATAGGGAGAGGCACATACGGAAGGGGAGGGAACACAACATGTCGGCGGAGAAATTCAAGCTCGATGGCCCGTTTGGCATGAAGGAGAACAACAATACGTCGGCGGAGAACTTCAAGCTTAATGGCCCGTTTGGCATGAAGGAGAACAACACTTTGGGTATCTTGGTCAATCCACACAAGAGAAAACAGAATAATGGCCGCAATGGGAGAGACAACAAGAAGAATTAATTTTCGGGCCTAGTCAAGAACAAGAAATACCAGTTCCAACACCTGCTCCAACATTTGAAGAAGGACAAGGTTCTGCTCCAATCGTGTACAAAAGGAAGAAGAAAAAGAGAGACACACCTGTTAAGGTTAGAAGGCTTCGCGATTGAGGTGTTTTATTGTTTGGCCGACATATGTTGTTGATGTTTCATTAGTTGGAAAGGTGGTTGTTGATGTTTATGAAGTTGGTTGATTGTATATATTGTTGAACTTAATGTTGAAGATTTTCAATTGCATTGTGGATGGTATATGTAATGTTGATTGTTGTGTATGGGAGTAAGGTGCAGCAGCTCTCTGTCTTTGACAGCAGCAAAATATTACTGGTGCATTTTTGAATTGCGCAAGTTTATTAAAAAAATATAGCTTGTGCAATTATGAAATGCGCAAGCTATATTCGTAAATATGGCTTGCGTATTTCAAAACTGCGCAAGCTATATTAATTTATATTTTGGCAAGAGCATATTATCACTTGCGCATTTCACAAATGTGCAAGTGAAAATATGCTCTTGCCAAAGACAGAGAGCAATATTCTGATGTATTGCGCAAGTTATATTAAATAATATAGCTTGCGCAATCCAGAAATGCGCAAGCTATATTTTACTACTGTGTAAGACAATGAGCATTTCGAAGATGACAAACAATGAAAAGAATGAAAAAACAAACATATGCAATAAAAAACAAACATATGCAATAGCAAGCAAACACAATTCTTACATTACAAATAAATAAAAATATTCAATAATAAAGAAATACAACAACTCATACAATTCAGCGAAGACATGTTTTTTCTTATGGCCAATAGAACCACATTTTCTACATCTATTATGGCCGGATGAAGATGGCGGATCCATGAAACCTTTGATTCGAGTAGACCGCGGACGTCTTGAATTTCTGCGCACTGGTGGTGGTTGAATAATAGGACCTTCGTATACATCGCAATGTTGACTATCTAGTACAAGTTGGAATAAAGGAGCATAAGCAGCGGTATACTTAGCCGTCATGTACCACGTGGAGATTAAGTCAAAATACGCTCTATTAGATCCACCCGAACCACGTGAACAAGCTGCTAATACATGAGAGCACGGAAAATTATCTAACATTGGCAAATTGCACGGACATTCGGCGACATTATCTTCGATATTCACCGTATAATCAAACATATGAACATCTTTCACCTGCCATTCTATGAAGCTATATCTCTCTATGGACATGAGCCTTGATTCTTCATTCTTCTCCTCGCTAATGCTTCCCACTTCGGTGCGAGCTGTGATGTCCACTCTTCTCCTTGAGTTCGGCATTCGACTAAGTAATGGTTCAATCGACGAAACGTATGTGCAACCAAGGATCTAACAGGTAAATTCCTAGTTCCTTTTAGCACACCGTTAAAGCTATCAGAAACATTAGTTGTCATAATATTGAATCTTACACCGTCGTCGTAACAAAGAGTCCAACTTGATTCCTGATTTTTCAATCCACACATCGGCATCTCGATTTACCGCCTTCAACTGTTTTCAAAGTTCAATATATTTTACAACCCCCGATGCCGTGGCACATGCATGTAACAAATTTTGTAGCTCATCCGTGCCAAACCCCGCTTTATTGAAATTTGTTTTAATATGACGAATACAAAAGCGATGATGATGTCCAATTGGCCAGGCTTCTCTAAGCGCACGTGGAATCCCTTTCATACAATCTGGGATAAAGGTAATACATCGGGTATGTACAGATGGAATATAATTCCATATGCAACGAATAAACCAACTCCATGTTTGCCACGACTCTGTTTGTACAGTAGCAAAGGCTAACGGAAATAGACCTTGGTTTGTGTCTACAGCAGTAGCTACTAGTAATGTACCCATATACTTTCCATATAAATGAGTGGCATCAATAGAGGTTGAAACCATCAATAGAAGGTCCAAAAGCCCAAAAAGCACCATAAAAAATACCACGACTATGAATAACATCATCTACGGTTCCGAAGTTGGTACGTTGTAGAGCTCGAAGATATTTTGGCAATTCTACGTATGACGATTCCTAATCTCCATAAATCATTACAACAGCTTTCTGTAATCCGTGCCACGCTCGAGAATAACTCACTTTAATATGAAACATATTTGACATTGTCTCTTGAACTGTTCTTGCAGTCATGTTTGTTTCAGCTTTAATCAATGGAAGTATTTTGCTACATATAAACTTTGAAGTTGCCTGTCGATGGTTTGAGTTGATTGTTGTGTTTAAACAAGTGTTATCGCTGCCATATGTTGTTATTTTTCACCAATTTTGATTTTTTTCTCACCGATAGGCTAGCATGCACTCATCAAGGACATGTTTCATCCACATCACAACGGACTGTGTATTGATTTGCACGCGATTTCAGAACTTGAAAAGACACTGAACATTTAATCGCCCATTCACATAACTGTTCAGCAAGCTTCTGCTTACTTTCAAAAATTAATCCAACTTGTGGTCCATTTTCAGCACATTCTCTTCCAAACACTTCCATGTCTAATTGATAATTTTCCATTATCGATTTCACCATCATTGTTGCAGTGCATAAATCATCGGCTAAAGACTCTTCATAAGTTATTTGTTCATCTTCGACATTTACATCATCAGACTCCTCAATGTCTGCATATATGATTGCATCATTATTAACTTCCATTTGATGGATCCAAGTTCTATCTACAACATCCACACAAGCTACTTACATGCTATCCAATTGCACTCCGCTCTCGTTTGCAATATCAACATGATCATCATCGTCGTCGTCTACACAACCAATTAATGCTTCTTCCCCTACATTTATTTCAACACTATGAATAGAAAAAATAACGGTAAGAGTAAATTCCATGAACATAAGTCAAAATGCAAGTGCTGGAGTATAATATTACTCACTTTCCCAATGCTTGCGATTGATTAGGACGTATAGAGTTATGCATCATATTTTGTTCTTGACTTGAAGATACTCCAACCATTCTGTTGTACCTAAGAAATTTGTAAACTCTACGCCTTGATGACTTGTCAGATAAGAAGGATACGCCGACCGTTGTGTTTCTTGTAACTGTGTGGTGGGTACAAACTCATCCACAGAAATTACTGTCGGATGTGTTTCTACCACATTAACATGTTCCACTTTCGCAACATATATTTCTATCACTCTCATTCCAACCGAAAACATAGAGTTCAAATCATCGTCGTCTTCCAAATCAATAGCGGATGAACCATCATCTCTAACACATTTCACCACTAATTTTAAATCATACATCATAGGATTGACTTTTGTCACTTCAAGTGCCCGTTGTTTAAGCTCTTCAAAACTACAATGATTTTTTATTATCGATCCTTTTCACTTTCGCCAACATATCTAGGTTTACCTTCATCATTAACCAACAATTCTCCATCATAGTAAAATATAGTTGGAACCTTTGACATTATCTACAAAATTAGTTGCAAGACCATAGTCAAAATCTTGATTTTGTGACATAATGCTAAACATAAATTTGTTGAATTAATACCTTATTTTCCCAAGAAGATTTTGTTTCCGTAGGAAATCTTCAACCACAAGCAGTCAAATCAATCTTTAAGAAAAAGCAAGCAAGCAAATCAATATAATATTATAACCAATATATTTCACCAACAGAATCAACACTACAGTTCTACAGTACATTTAAACCTAAAATCACATCAGTCTTTATCCAACTGCTTAACTATCACACAATACGGGTTAAAACAAAAACAAACATTTTTGAAATTCATATTCAAAATAATACAGTTCAACAAAAAAACCAAATTTGACAACATTAACCTAGGCCCAAACGACTACCAAAATCTTGGCCTCCCACTGTTTCCCTTAGTTCTTCATTCACCGTTTTGAGACGACTGATTTCGACTTGCAATTCATAGGCATACTCGGGTCCCCTTTCGCACAATGGTTGATCAATCCATTTAAAATAATTACAACAATCAACTTCATGAGGATTCAGTCTGTATTCGTTGTACGAACTACAACCGAAAAATCTTCGCTCGGCATTCTTTTGCTTTCCGCAAACTACCACTACACACATATCTCCATAATAACAATTTGGATATGGTCATTGTCCCCGTGGCATGAATGGACCAATAAAATGTACAGGCGTCAGCATATTTCTGTCAACGTGAATTTGATGACCGGGTCATTCGGTAGAAAGAACTTCACGTAAACGAGCGTGTAAGGTTGATGGTCCAGAATGGAATTTACGCGGTATTATTTCGAACTGTGTTTTCGGAACATGATCAACATCAACGTCAATATGACTTGAGCTTGCAACATCGATTTGTGCTTTAAGTTCATCACAATGTTTCATCAACGTTTCATTGTCAATCTCCCAAACATTCATTTCTACCATTAAAATAAACAATAAAACATTAACATGTCAATTAGGATTTCCAATTTACAACTCGGTTTTCCTATTTCATTAATCATTACCAAATTTTTCAACAATAAGAACACCATTACCTAGTACCTACCATCACTAACAACAAAAACTCTTAATTTTCAACAACAACAAAAATATAAAATTTGAGCACCATTTTGATCAACATAAATTATTACCTTTGTTTTGTAAAGATATAGAAGAGTCTTCCATATATAATTCAGCAACTATTTGGTTGACAAGGTAATTTCAAATTTGGATTTGGTAAAAATTGGGTTTGGGATGAGAGTTTGGGAGGATTTTGAGAGAAAGATGGTGGGTAAAATGATTTCAGATCTGGGCTTACTGTCTTCATCATGCCCGAATTTGAGCTTGCGCAATCCATATTTGCGCAAGCTTTATATACAAAGTTTACGAGTGTGGATTGCGCAAGCAATATAAGTAGAGCTTGCGCATTTATGGATTGCGCAAGCTCTACGTATTAAAAAAAATTAATGCTTGCGCAATCCATAATTGTGCAAGCCTTATTGAAAACGAGGCATAGTTTTGCAATAAGTTTTTAATGAAGCCTAAAACTCAAATTTGTTATTTCTGAGGGTCTTCTTTGAAAAATTGTCCTATATTTTCCCTTACTAGCTTATCTTTAAATTCCAAAAGATTCAACTATCTACATATGATTCTCTAGTGACACTAAAGAGAGGAATATCATTTTAATAGCTTATAGCCCAATAGTGTTTTTTGAAAGCCTAATGAATCCAAAATTAATGTATATAATGCTTTTAAACAAATTTATAAGTATAAAGTTATTGTTGCCTGCGACATAAATTGAACATCCAAGCAATGATATTTCTCATTTCATTAGATTAATTAACCATAATCATATATTTCTACAGGAAGAAAGAAAAATATCTAGTAATGATGTCGTTCTACCATGGTATAAACCTTTCTCTTCTTATGGCTTTCCTTAAATAGTGTTTCTCAAATAAAATCCTTGAGAAGGTTGGATTGTGTGATAGATTAGGCATGATCGTGAAATAGATTATTTCAACTTCATTGTTTAAATAAACAGTGTAGTTTTCTAACGAATAAAACCTTAAAGGCATGTAACTTTAAGAAGGAGAAAACGACTTAAATATGAAAAAAAGTGAAATAGGTGACAGATGGTTTAATCGGCACCTCTAGGATTAGATTAATGTTCATCAGTGAAATCAGTTTGCTTTGGGAATTTTACAATGCAAATGCACCTTAAAAAAATATACTAAACTGCTATCTTAAAAAATTGTAATAGGATACTCACTTGCATTTAGGGTACCCGTTGCACCCAATGAAAATATAGCTTGATCCAAATTTCCTGACTAAGTACCAACAGAACTAAGAAGATAGGATTATAAAAGCATTAGCTAAGAATTATCAAATGAAATTTGCAGGCTAAAATTTAGATTATTTTAACTACTAAATTAGTTCAAAAACCAATAGTTTTGAGTCATTCCATTACAAATACATAATAGACAGTCATGTGTGCTACATGGTAGTTCATTTATGGTTACAGGAGTACTAAATAATTATTAAAGGAAATACACTGACAGAAATATAGCATCATTACTTAATATATGGAACTGAGTGTGTAGGATTAACTTGTGCTAGTCGTTTCAACTGTCATTAACTTGTGTAGGATTACTCATTACAGCATCATTACATGATATATTTTAGAAATATCACATCCTATTGAATCTCTACATCACGTGCTTACTTGTTCACATCATGCATGTCATGAACTAGTGTCAATTAAAAGAACAAGTGGCAATGGTTTAAAGATCAATAGACTAATCATCTCGTGGGAACTTCAATATTTGTAAAGCTTATTTTGTAAAGAGCAGGCTTCAACTAACTCTATGATAAAATTCTAGGAAATACCTTAGGCGTAATCTTATATCACTGTCAATTTGAGAAAACAAGTAATGCTCAAATGTTTTTTCTAACATTTTTTTCAGCACATTTAATTAGTTCTTGGTCCACTACATTTTCTTACATCCTTGATAGTCATGCTGTGCATCGCCAAGCAGTTCACACTCCATCTTCAAATGCACCTCTAGCCATGCAACAACTCAACCCAATTTCTTCTAATCTCGTGATGAAGCTCTCAGTCCCATACGCAACATCCACTCATATCATCTAGTTCTATATCAAGTTGTAGCAGTCCAAGCAACAGTTTCCTTATTTTGCAGCTTTGAACCCTGTTTTCAACCTTGACAGTCCCTTTGAGCATTCACATGCACCAGCTTGTACTACATCATGCTATAACAGTTCATGCATGCTCCTATAATCATAGTCGCTCATGTCCTCTACATCCCTTTTTCCATGTTATTGTACTCTATCACATGCACGCATAACGTTAGTGCATTCTCAGACCTCTTCTCATAGTTTGGAAACTCATGTAACATGAGCATGCAATTTAGTAGTATTGCTTAATTTGCTAGCAGCTTTAGCCCATACAAATATATAGTGGAGGAAGGGATAAAGGATGGGGAAGAAAAGGCTTTGTAGAAAATGCTTAATTATAGTGAACCATATTAGATTTGAATTAGGACAACACAAGGACTGCAGAGGAGTCAACATTCCAAGTAATTTAGAATATGGGATTCTAGATTAAAAAAAGTGTCAGTCATTTGCTTAAATTTTATCACATGCAATTTATATAATGACTTTTAAATTAAACTTGATTATATACCTTGACATACATAAATTACGAATATCTCAGAAGCCATGATAGGTTCAAGTATCATCGAGAGAATCGTCGGAATCAACTCAAAGTCTATGGAAAAAAGCTTGGAAAGCATCAAATTGAAGATAGTGGAGCAAGGCAATGGAAAGTTGAGAATTTGCAACTAAGTAGACCTTTCAACACCCAGAGGAACCTCTCAGTACCGAGAGGTTTTTATGGCTAACTGGGCTAATGTGCTCAGTGGTGACTTACTTAAACTGGTATCTGGACTTCAATGCAAGTGGACTCCTGAACCTTTACAGCTGTTTCTCTATAAATATCAGCCTTACTGCAACTACAGAAGGTTGTTTTTCTTCTCCATCTTCACTCTAATTGACACTCTGTATCATCTTCACTCTTATCTCCTTCCCCAAATAGGCACTAGAAATTCCATTGTAAATCTGAGATTCACTAGATTATGGTCAGATTTGATAAAATTACTTGCAATCTGAAGAGAAAACGACCAATAATAAAGATTAAAGTGAACGTAAGCTGGAGAATTAGCCGAACCACTATAAAAATGTTATCTCCTTTTCTGTTTTTTCCTTTATTTTATTAGAATTGGTGCTTTCATTTGATATTTGAGCGTTGGTGCCATTTTTGACGTCAACATTTTGGTGCTTTCACAGAGAAAGAACTAGATTTCATAACCTAAAGCTTGGAACTGAAGTTTGAAAATGATGAAGAGACTTAACACTAGATCTAAAATTGGAGGAAGTCAATCAGAGCAGGGGGGAAGCCAGAAGGTGTCTTTGACATAATTCCATCTACATGACCAGAGAGAAGATAAAGAGAATGATGAATGAGATGCAAGGTGAAATAATGGCTCGACAACAAGAGATGTTAGATGGATTTTTTAGAAGCATGGAACAATAAGAATAGCTGGATTAGCTGGAATTCAGAACCCAAGGCCAGAAACCAATGCGGGAGCATTTGAAGATGGAACATAGCAAACTGGAGTAATGCCCCTACAAGCAGAACCAATTGGTATCGACCACAATCCTCTCAGTACCATGAGGAATTTACTCGGGGGCACAGTCAATTTGGATCTAGGATGAGTTCTAATGCCTAGAACGAACGATGTTGGAGCCAGAAAGGAAGAACGGAATGCAAATGCACAACAACATGAGCTGAAACCAGGTTCAATCTCTCCAAATCGTTTACCATCCTATCTAGGGTTCAATCTCTCCAAATCGTTAGTCATACACTCTAGGATATTAATGTTTAAATATCTAATTAATTTTAAATATTCAAATAACAGGTTTTATAATTAAAGAAAAAACTATTTTAAATAATAAATATTGAAGATAAAATAATTTTCAAAATTAGTTTACAAAAATATTTAGTTCGAAGAAAAATCGAAAATGTGACCGGAAACTGTTTTCCGAATTTTCGACGTTTCATCGTATAAAAGTTGTTTAAAATGTTACGAGGCTTGTTTTGTATTTGAAACAACATTTAAATAGTTAAGAATGTAAATTAGTCAGTATATGTATATATGTGTGTATTAGTGTATGTGTATATGTATTCATAACAAAGTATATAAAGTTTAAAATATAAATATAAATGTCACATCATTAGAAACATTTTGGTAACTAAGTACAAACATGTTTTATCACGAAAAGAGGGGAGAGGGACAAGAAGGTGGCTCAAGGACATGAGGTGTAGGAGGCTAGGTGAGGTGGCAAGAGAGTAGTGGAGGGTAAAGGACATGGGTATTTAGGTAATTCACATTTTCTCTTGCCTATAAATACCATTTTCACTTCTTCAATTTTACCTCTTTTACTACTACCGTATCTTTCTCATAACTTAATCAAATGGAGAATTTCTTCTTTTAAAACCGTATAAAATTTCAGTGTCTACAACTTTTATTCGAACCGTTTCTTCTAATTTTGAGCTTAACCATGTCCAAATCTCATTTCTTTACAGAGCATTTTTGGACCCAGAATTTCAAGTCCGAAAATGGTCTTTCTTCTTTTGACCATATCATCTTCAAAAATAATCAAAATTAGGTAATTCTTTTTTTGAATTGTAGAGAAGAAATTTTCTAAAACTTTTATGTTGACCACTATTACAAAATCGAAGAGTAAATAGTCTAAAAATCAATTGTAAAATGACCTATTTTCGGCTTTATTTTTTAGAGTTCGATGATTATCCAAAGTCACTCCACCTTACCAGAACAAGTTTCATTTCCTTCTTCTTTCAAAGCCAAGCCTGCCTAGTGTATTAAGGGTCCAAGACTCCATCTTTGACTTATGAATGGAAGTGCTAGATCATACCCTAATTTAGCAAAGGTTTGGATAGCTTTCGGTGAGTAAAACTCTTAACTTTTTTGGGAAATATTTTACTTAAGTTACAATGTGATATATATTGCTTGCTTGGTTTGGATAAGATGTGAATTTGTTCATGTTTGGTTTTGAAATTTATATGTGTGATGGACACAAACATGTTAAGTAAATATTAGTTAGCAAACTAGTTAGTAAAATTTTACCCTCACTACGCCATAAATGGCCTTCTGCAACACAAAAAAATTGTTGGCTCAGGACCGAAAAATGTTGCCATAGGTCTATGGCAACACTTTTAGGGTGATGCAATTTTTGCCGTTGCCTTAGACCTCAAAGGCAACATTTTGACTATCTAAGGCAACATAAGTAATATTGTTGCAATAGAACCCTATTTGGGTCTATGGCAACACCCATAGGTATCTGTAGCAACATTCCAAAAATGTTGCTATAGGGTATTAAATTTCTGAAGTTATGGGGCCCGCATATTGTGGGGCCCACAATGTGGGTCCCACGACCCAACTGGGTCCATCCCTATGGCAACACCTTGAATGACTATTGCAACATTATTTTAAGCAACATTTATAACCCGGTGGCAACACTATTATGAAGCTACTGCAACACTATTCAGAAGCCTACTACAACACTATTCTGAAGCTACTGCAACACTATACTGAAGCTACTGCAACACTATACTGAAGAGACACTAAGAGCTCATAGAACAGTACAATATCACATAGAACACTTGCATAATACACAGTACAATATCACATAAAACACTTGCATAATACACAGCATAATACACAGTACAGATAACAATTCATACAGCAGTACACATCACAATTCATGTCAGTTACCCCAAAATACTACAAAGCTACCCCAAAATACTACAAAGCTACCCCAAAATATCCAGTACACATAACAATTCATAAATGAGACTTAAGAGCTGGTGCCTCCAGTCAGATTATCAGTCTCACTGGACATGATTGCGGAAGTTAGATCCTCTACATTGATGTTCATCTCTGGGTTGGCATCACCTAATTTCTTAAGCACCCTAGCCAAATTCTCTTGTACCTTCTGATTTACCTTGGATTCTAGCTGTGCTTCAATTTCTTCGACAAGCCTTTGCCTTAAGTCATGTACGTAAGCATTTGTTAGAGCCTCGGTTGATTGTTTTGCACACTTTGCACGCCTCCCTATAAGCAAAGGACGACCCTGTGATTTTCCATTCGAAATTACTGTTTCGACAGTATTTCCTCCTTCTCCACCGGCCATTGCCTTTTGAACTAAGTCCTACAAAATAAAACCACATCAAAATTACCCTACAGTAAATGCAGAGAATGCAGCAAATGCTTATATATGGATTGTGTACAGCAAATGCAGAGAAAGCCACATTTTGGAAACCAATTTGTTTATGTGCATGTAATTAGAAAACAATTTGTAACATATATACTAGTAAAAACTGGAAAACAATTCCGTCGACAGCCAGCTATGGCTTCGTCATCTGGATTCTGAGGCTTCAAACGGCCATTCATTTTATTTATGCACATATGTGTATTACTATAGACATATATTTTTATATAAACCAAGTTAGTAATCCCTTTAACCAAATTCATTTCTTCGTTTCCAGTTTTTGTGTCATTTCTAGCCAAACGCAAAAGCAAGTCCTCTTCATTCGACTAGAAAAGGGAAAAAATGGCTGAGGGTTCAAAATTCTTAATCTCACAATATACTCAATTACAATTTCCAAAGCAAACATCTATGCCATTAGTACGTTTGCGAAACTCTGGTTCAACAAGTGTTTCAAGGACAGTTTCAAGGACATGAGCATACATGCACATGAGCAAGACATAAACAATGTGCAGCATGTGCAAAACAGAACAAAATTATTACAAAACAGAATTATTACTTACAAGTTTGTACTTCATTACTTGAGGATTAGACACGTACTCACGCCCATCTGTTCTCTTACGACTTTTAAGAAAAAGTGCTGCATCGGATGGTGTCTCCTGATACAAGTTCAATAGATAGTTTAGCATACACTCTCTTCAGTCAAAAATGTAAAGTATCACATACCATCTTATGACGAAGCTGGGCGAACGACTTTGGACCAGCGGTGTGTGTGTCTTGATACGACTTACGACTATCAGAATTTTTCAGTGCTTTTTGCTAAAAAATACACAAAAAACAAAGTACTCGTTTATCTCACAAAAAAAGTACTCGTTTATCTTGCGAAATAAATAATATGTACGTATACCTGAATCTCATCATCTGCCCAATACCTCAAGAGCACTTTAAAATCCTCCACTGGGATGTTGTCCGGCTTGTTTTCTAGCCTCTCCTCATCAGTCTTATAAGCTTTATAATGAGCAGTTTTTATGCGACTCTTGTACCCCCTCCAACAGTCACGAATAGACTTCAACACCCAGTTTTCACATTCATCCGGAATAATATACCGTTGCTTAAATATAAATCAAATATAAAAAAGAATAAATAAATCAAAATTCAGCTACATTATAGTTAATAGATCAATATTACTTATTAAAGTAAAATTCAGCAACATTATAGTTAATAATAGATTACCTTAACATAATCCCATAGAGATTTCTTCAACTTTTCAGGAACATCCGACCAAGATTTATACGTAAGTGGCACGGACCTTTTCAATGTTCCTAAAAAGTTGCTCAGTTCAGATATTACTTTGTCATCATCTGAAATAGGTTGGAACCACTTGTTCATCATAATTACAACTCTTTTGTCATTCGCCCTTGTATGAACATTAAACATCTTTGTGTGACCTCTGAGTCTTTTAGGAACTTTACCTTTAATTAAAATGAAAAGTCCCGTCAAATAATAACATAAATCATAATGTAAATTCGGTACTTAAATATTAATCCTACTGTAATATTAAATATTATTATCACATCAATTCAGTACCTGCTTCAACTTCTTCATTTTCAATGTCTGGCAAGACATTCTCCGCAACATACTTATTTGCCATACCACTTGCACTAGCTTTTGCAGCATTTTTCTTTTGTCGTTCCCGCAGAGCCAAATAATCAGCCATTGTTCCTTTTCCTTCAGCATCCTTCTCAGTTGAACTTACTACCAGGCTTGGGCTTGGGCTTGTGCTTCTCAACTTTTCCTTTTCCTTTGCGATACCACTAGCTGAACGAGTTTGTGGTCCACTAACAGGCTTGGGCTTCTCAACTTTTTTAGTTCTCTAAATTGTATATATAAGTAGGAAATAAGATTGGATTTTATAGTTATTATCTTCATAAGCAGAAAAAATAAGATATGTAGCTATCACACACCTTTCTTCGACTTTGTAAAGTATCATTTTCACTATGCTCCTCATGGTCCGGATTATATTCCTGATCACTATCCACATCCTCTTGCATCTTTTCTTTTCCTTTAACTTTTTTTTGGTTTACATTTCTCAGTTCAGCTGAAATTGCAGGCACACCTAGAGAAGCAAGAACTTCGTTGTTCCTCATCACATTAACAGCTCTATGTACTTCATAATCTTTTAGGTTCACCATCAACTTAGCAGCTCTCTGTACTTCATAATCTTGTAGAGATAGTGGAGGTGTAGAATACTCATTTGGAGGTGGTGGAGGTGGTAGATGAACATCCTGCAAGTATATAATAAACAGGAACATCATAGTAAGTATGCTGCAAGAGTGGTACAAAATATTCAAATTACAATAAGATCATCATAATAAGAATTCTTCAAACCTGCATGCCATTTTCATCCATATCTTCTTCTTCCGATGTTGGTAAACGTGATTCCAACTTCCTATTAACACTTGATGAGTTCAGATTCACTGTTGAATCGCTGATTTTTGGTTTTTTTTTCTGTGTCATCTTCTGAGGATTTACCTGATCAGCTAACTTTAGATTCTCGGTTGCATTGCTGGGTTCTGGATTATTCAGCCGTGCCGACTTCCGAGGACTTTTCACCTCAGCTAACTTTAGATTCACGGTTGCATCGTTGGGTTCTGGATTAATCAGCCGTGTCGACTGCCGAGGACGGTTCACCTCACCTAACTTTAGATTCACAGTTGCATTGCTATTCAGCCGTGCTGACTTCCGAGGACTATTGACTTCAGCTAACTTCTTGTTTTTTTGGTTCTGTTTTAGTTGATGAGCCGTCACGTACTGTCGTTTCACTGGTTTTGTAGCTGCAACAATACAATGATATTATAATCATAATCTTTAAATGTTATAATCAAAATATCACAATAAATTTTTTTTTTGCTATATCAAAATATCACAATCTGTAAATGATATTAACTATCCATTTATATATACCTGTAACCAGATTCTGCCTTGGCCGCATGATTACATGCGGCTGCATTTGCTTTAATGGCTCAATTGCAGTATCGACAACGTTGTCGATATAAAAATCCAAGTTGCCACCAGTGTTAACTCCTTTGACTAATTCGGAGAGGTCCGCATCATTCGTCACTAACTTCCACCCACCCTTCTCACCATTTCTCATATAAATTCCTCCTATTTCGGTGTATTGAAGTTCATCCTTCACAAACTCCATAAGCACTGTGTACGAGAAGTAGTCAGGATCAACCCTCTTTACCATAGTATCGGTTCCACCAACATATTGTGCCTTCTGAAATGCACCCTTGTGATGAAATGTGAGCTGCATGAGTTCCCCCATCCTATACAAAATGGATACAGAATGGTGAGTTTACATTGGAAGCAAGATATGAAATAATAAAATGGGTAGGTATATTAAGTACATATGTGTATGCAGGTATATAAAGCACTAGAAACAACAAGGGAACACATAAAATCAGAATAACTTACAAGCAGTCAAGTAATTAAAAAGTAGTAAATTAATTATGAAAATCAATAGATACAGAAGTCGTCCCTTAATTAAGAACTAATACATAAATAGAAGTCACTTGATATTGCTACATAGAAATCAAGAGGAAGTTTCCTCTATGCTAGGCGGAATGAGGATTTGTGTTGCCGGGACGTCATCTCTATACCACCTAACATCACTAACTTGATTTCCTATTCCATTACCACATTGAATATCATGTAAAACCGGATCATCTTCATTTCCATTTTCATTTTCGACATCACACCAGTCCCTCGGCAATTTCTTGACAACGTTATAAAGTGCCATATCAGTTGGATCTTGTATATAAAATACTTGTTGTACTTGTGAAGCCATAACATACGGATCAGATTTCTGGCACAATCTATTAAAATTAACTCGAGTCATCCCATACAAATCTTTCTCTTCTTGGTACCAGCAACACTTAAATAAAACCACTGAAATTTCTCCCCAATAATCAATTTCTAGTATTTCTTCAATTGCTCCGTAGTAACTAACATTACCAACCAATGGATTTTGATCTTTTGAACTTGCAAAGCTAGTGGTCAAGGCAGTCAAGAATACACCACTATTCTGTGTTTTACACTTAGCATCTCTATATTTTGTATGGAATCTGTATCCATTAATAACATATCCACTAAATTTCCTAGCTGTCCGATTAGGGCCCATTGCAAGCACTTCTAGCTCTTTCGAAATGTCCTCTTTCTTCCCAACCTCATCCTTCAGCCATTTCCAGAATTCTTCAGTATGTGCTCTCTCTCTTTTATATCTTCTCGATATTGCATGACCATCAATTAAAGCTCGATGTTCCCTATAATAATTATGATGGTATTAATATCAATAAAGAAATATTCTAATTCTTTAGTACTTGCTAGAATAAATTAGAACATAAAAACTTACTCTTTTAAATTATCTATTTCCTCGTTACCACAATTGAATAGAATGTACCGATGACATGCCATCCACTCAGATTCTTTTAGATGAATAGCTTTTCCGTCTTTATTTCCTCTTGTACCAATAGAATATTCCATATTTTGTGGACAACTTTCAAATTTAGGTACTGCATCACCACCGCTTAAGAATCTTGAGCATAATGTCAAGCATTCTTCTGCCAAGTAACCTTCGGCGATGGAACCCTCCGGTTTAGATCTGTTGCGCACATAAGATTTGAGTTTAGCTAGATAACGCTCAATCAGAAACATACATCGAACGTGCACAGGTCCACCGTATTCAACTTCCTTGCACAAGTGAACCGTCAAGTGAACCATTATGTCAAAGAAAGCCGGTGGAAATATCATTTCAAATTGGCAAAGAATTTCGACAATTTCTTGTTGTTGCCTCTTCACATCTTCCAAATCAATTACTTTGCTCCAAAGACCTCTTAAGAATGCACCAAATCTTATCAGAGGCAATGCAACCTCAGGCTTCAGTGTTTTTTTCACAGCAAATTGCAACAAGTAGTGAAGTAGAAAATGAGCATCATGCGTCTTGTACCCTGAGATTTTCCTTTCCTTCGTGTGAACATACCGACTGATATTGGCTGCACAACCGTATGGCAATTTAACATTCTCCAGTACTGAGCAAAATATTTCTTTTTCTTTATTCGTCATGTCAAATATGGAAGCCCTAATTTCAAAGTGTTTGCCGTCATTTGATAAAACGGGATGCAGGACCTTCCTGATGCCCATTTCCTGTAAATCAAAACGAGCATTCAAATGGTCTTTTGACTTGCCACTAATATTTAGCAAAGTACCGAGTATGTTGTCGCATATGTTTTTCTCTATATGCATAACATCAAGGTTATGTCGCAATAAATTGTGGCTCCAATACGGTAAATTGAAAAATATTGACTTCTTTTTGAAAGGGGAATCCTTTTTCTTCCCAAAATTATTTTCAAAGTCACGCAACAGTTCTTCAATGTCTGTTCCTGATAAATTTCCCAGAATCTGTCCTATTTCAACTTCACCATTGAACCTCCTCTTATCAAACCTCCACTTGTGTTTCCGATCCAGAAATTTTCTATGATTCATGTAGCACATTTTTTTACTATGTTTCAAGTACATTGAAGAAGTCTCATAATGGCATACAGGACAACCCAATTTACCCTTTGTGCTCCAACCGGATAACATTGCATACCCCGGAAAATCGCTAATGGTCCACAACACACTTGCACGTAACATGAATTTTTGATCAGTAAAAGCATCATAAGTTTCTATGCCTAGATCCCATAATTCTTTCAACTCTTCAATTAGAGGCTGCATATATACATCAATTTTATTCTTTGGAGACTCTGGACCGGAGATGAGTGTTGAAAGAATTAGATTTTCGGGCTTCATGCACAACCAAGGTGGAAGGTTGTAGTTAACTAATACAATTGGCCATGTACTGTAAGTTGTAACAACCCGTAAATTTTCGATAATTAAAAATAGAATTTAATAAGATTTCATGACTTAATGTTGGAAGAATTAAAAATTTGTAATTTACTTATGATAATAATAACGAGAATGAATTACAACAATATTTATCTAAGTTAATTATTAATGAATTAAATGATATTCCAATCAATTGAAATGACTTAAATATTATAACTTGGTTATAAAGGGAATATAAGAAAACAAATGTAAATTTTGGGTTAACTAATGAAATAATATTTAGTCAATGGTAACGAAATCTAATTAATATTGTATAGGTAATTGTGACTCTTATTTGTAATAATATATTTATAACTGTGATTTAAAGTAATGGTGATAATTATTATAAGTTACCGGTTTATTTGTCAGTTGAATTGAATTTGAAAACCAATTGTAAATGGAATGAAATTTTATATATTAACTGGAGTTGAATAATAATTGTGAATTATTTAGAAATAAATTTGAAATAGACTGATTTCGAAGATTTAATAATAACAAGTATTAAAAGATAATGCTACTTAGTAAATGTCTTTACAATCAATAGTTGGATTCGATAATAATGCTGAATTCATTAGATGTAAATAGAGTAATTGATTGATAAGTACAATTCAATTAAAAATCCAATATTGGAATTTGTTGAATATGGATCAATTAAATTGTTTAAATTTGATATTGGAAATAAATTGAATAATTTAATAGATTGAATAACGGGAATTGAATAACTGTATAACGGAAATAATTGTTCCATAATTTGAATTCGTTTTAAAGTTAAATTTTATAAGTTCATTTTCAATTATTTCAAGATAATGAATTTCGGATAATCAAAATTGTTAAAAATTTAAATTTGCAAATATTTGAATAATTGAATTTTGAATATAATATGATTGAAGATGATATCGAAAATTGATATAAAATTTTATTTAAACAACAATGAATTTGTTAACATTTAAGATTGGATTCGTAAGAAATTCTGAAAATTTTGAAAAGTCGTCGATTTAATCGACGAGTAAAAATAGCCTTCCGAGGCACAGTCTCGGAATTCGACGAAACTAGTTCCATTGGATCCGTAATAGTTTATTATTATCGGATTTCAAATTTCGGAGCAATCGGAGTTGCCATTTGACCGTGGCAGCTGAAAACGTTTAGAAATTCATTTAATCGGTTTAATTTAAAATCGATCGTTTATTTCTATAACTCGCACAGACGATCAAATTGGCTTCCGAAAAACGTTCCATTGTGTTCGGAAGTCGGGTAAAACCTTACGGACGCCTGTCGGCACGTCTAATTTGGAGTTCGTTCGAAAATCTTGTTAAATTTGTAAATAATATTAAATAAT
Source organism: Allium fistulosum (assembly GCA_030737815.1). Lineage (NCBI taxonomy): Eukaryota > Viridiplantae > Streptophyta > Magnoliopsida > Asparagales > Amaryllidaceae > Allium > Allium fistulosum. The sequence goes on from CM060901.1 coordinate 1,138,200,608, forward strand.
ATATATATACGTGTATATATACGCGTTCTCTACCGAAACCCTAGTCGTTCATCTCGTGGCCGCCAGTGTAAAATTTCAATGGCCGAGATAATACGAACTTCCTCTTTCAATTCCTCCTCATCCATCTCGTTTTAGCCTTAACCGCCAACACGAAGATCGAAGAGCTCATCGAGACAATCGTATCCATACGGTCGAGATCGCGAACGAGTCGAGGTAGATGCCTGAAATCGCTCGAGTAGGTGGTAGGTTTATTCGCATTTTCTGAAGCAATGGGGATGCGTGGTGATGCCGCTCGTGGCACGGGGGTCGAGTAGGCTGAGGCGCGTTCGGTGGGGGTCTCCGATCGAAGTCGAGATGAAGGGTGGTGGAGCGGCGATCGAGTGTGGGTTGCGTGTGTTGGGTTCCTCGTGTTCGACTTTGCCTGTACGCGAATGGAGGAGGAAGGCAATCTCACGGCCTCGATTTTTGCTGAGGGATTGAATAACCAGATCTTGTATGGTAATAATAAAAAAAAAATTGTTTATTTAAATTGTATTCGAACTTTAACAAGTCGTATCTCCTTCATTCGCTATCAGAATCAAACGAAACCGGCGATGCCGGAATCGCAGAGACGAGAGCTACGCTGCAGTGCAGATCCGGGACTATTTCGAACTCGTTAAATTTTTTGATTAAATCGAACGCGCTCGATTTAATTTAAAATTTTGAACGATTGGCAACGTAAACTCAAGGTGAGTGTTTTATAACGCTCACACCGTACTAAAATATCTTGATGCTTGTTAAATTTAATATTGTGAAGTGATATGATTTTTATTAGTCGTTGTTGATAAAATTTTAACTGTCATCTAAATTGTCATCGAATTTAATGTTAGAAATTGAAATTGACAGTCAAATTAGAATTGAAATTTAATCGAAATTAAATTACCGAACATTTACAACTATGAAATTTCCGTGATTTTTATTGTCTGTTTGGATGATTGGTTGCGATGGATGCTATGGATTGATGTTTGAATGTTTGGATGTTTATTTGTTGTATATATCTTGTCATCACCCTGGGTATTATTTACAGTTGTAAATTAAATCATTTTGAATAAATTGAGAAATGGGTTGAAATGATATATACCTATGACACTATGATTTGAATTGAAATGATATATCTCTATTCCTGAAATTTAATTGAAATAACTGATCACTTGGCCATAGGATAGAAAATTATATATGGACACCGGATTGGTTAAATTAAATAATTTTTAAAATCTTAGATTTGGAATTACTTTAAATGGTTTGATTTAAAGGAATTTAAAAAAATCAATTTTATAGAAATTGAATTTATCGCGAATTTGAGGTTGAGATGTTGAAATAATTTTTGTTAAACAAATTGGTTAATAATTGAAGTTAAGACTTTGAAATTAAAAATTGTGATATGATTGAATTTTCGTAAATTGATTTGATTTTTAAGGATTCAATTTTTATTCGGATTTTGAATATTATTAAGTAAAAGTGTGATAAAGACAACATTTTGAAATGTGAGCTTGACATTGAATTTTATTGAAGATTTGGATTGTGAAACTGAATATTAAGGAATAATTGGGTTTTAAGTGTTTGAATTAATATTTTGAAAAAAAAAATCAACCTTGAAATCATTATAAATTGGAATTGAAATTGAATTAATTGGATTCGGAAAATGGAATTAAATTAATTTGAAATCGAAGTTGATTTGAACTGAAATTGAGATTTGAATCGACTGAATGGAACTCGAATTTGATTCAGATTGGTAAGTCGGAAATTTAAAATGGTTGACTTTGAAGCTATTTCAAATTGGGTTTTCTTAAGTTATTCTGCTATATAAACTATTTTAAATACTTAAACTATTTTATACTAAACTATTTTAACCTATATTAATTATATTAAGTTATTTTAACTTATTTAAACATATTAACTTATTTTAATCTATTTTAAATCTACTTAATTTAATTTAATTTATTTTAAAATAATTAACCTATTTAATTTATTTTTAATTATATCTAATCTATTTTTAAAGCTATTTAACCTATTTAATTATATTAAATCTATTGTTAAACCTATTTAACTATATTAAATCAATTTAAAACTATTTTGAAATCTATCTTTAATATTTAGAGTATTTTAACTATTTCCAATTATTTAAGCTACTTTAAACTATTCAAACTATTTTCCAAAATTTCCAACTAGTCAATAAGGTAAAATGTTATATTTAAATCTTGGATTTAAATACGAATTGGACTAAATGAAGTTACAACCTAAATTGGAATTTGAAACGATTTTTTGAAATTGAAATGAGATATTGAGGCGAAAATGATTTTCGAAATGGAATCGTATATTTTGAGTAGATACGATGATTTTGAAATGGATTTGATTTGAAGCGAACCTGATATTTTGATATCAATTATGAATTGATTTTGAAAATGTAAAAGAATCATCCGGTGTGTAATAAGCGTTCGGTTGTTAAAGAGACCGGGATCGGATATGGGCATACTCTTTGTCGATACCGAAAACCACTTTAACAACTGTGTACGTGGTGGAGATTCCAGAAATGAAGTAGGATATTTGGCGACGATTCTATATGGTATGACGTGACCCTGACTCCCGTGAGTCAGCTTTGATGTGACTAAAATCAGGAGCTATACCGGGCCAATGTGAGGTCATTCCTCTTATCGGGCATATTTCTTCGATACCATTATATTGCTTTTGTGATTCGATTTGGTGGCCACCCCTCGATTGTTTGGGAGTGTGTCCGAGGTGGGCGGTAGTAGCTGCTATGCGTCACCACCAGTCCGGGAGTGCAATTGGTATATCTACCCTGGCATTTCCTCGTGTGCCGTGTTCACATGCCCTAGCGCGCCTTCTACGAATTTGTTTTGTACCGTACCTATGTGGTGTCCTCTGTGTAAACCTCTCGGAGGAGCGTACGGCATTGTATAGACTACGGGAATATATATATAAAAATGTGTTAAGGGGGATATGGGTAACGCCTTAACGCTATTTTAATACTTTTACTTTACTGTAGACATATTATAATAGCGTATTGTACTATATAGTAGATAGTTTAACGGATCCTTAAGAGATGGAAAATCCCGTAACATCTCTTGAGTTATTGCACGCACGTCGACACTGGATAGGAGATGTCTAACCCCGTAAACATCTCTGACGCCGTTACACTCATCTTTATTTACGATTGATTTAACTTACATAAGGATATTTTAGTCCTGACTCGAGTGTTTTGTCTTTTCATTACGCTCGGGTCAGTCCTGAGTTTTTCAGCTTATTGAAGACCTATTCTGGAAGACGAAGACGAAGATTTGGTATACTATTACTATTAATATCCATGCATCATGCTGTCTGCTGCATTATTTTATTTGTTCTGTTGTATATGTATAACTCTGATAAATGTTGTATAAATGATAATCAAAAGTATATTAAACAGCTTCATGAACTGTTTATTTGATTATTATATTTTATCTTTCCGTTGCGAGATTCTGTGATTGTTCCTTGTTTCCTTTCTCTTCTTTTCTTATTTACCCCATTAACAATCCTCCCTTTTGAATGGTTTGAGTAGACAAGAGTGTTTGATTTTCAATTTTAAACTGTCCAAAAAGGTGGGTCGTTACAGTTGGTATCAGAGCTTTGGTTTAGCGATAACCTTAGCTTTGTGGGGTCAGACTCTTTATAAATAGGGTAGTAATACCCTATGATGAGTCGCTGAGTGTGTATATGAGAGAGCGTATTTGTTAGTGATATAAAATTGTTTTATATTGTGTTGGTTGATTTGTTGAGTGGCATATGGATTCTGGTCAATACGAGTAATTAACGTCATTGATAGGGATCTCTAAACACTTGAACAGAACAATTCGACATAGTATTGTTTTGAAATTGGGTGAATGAAATAATTTTGCCCCAATTATATTTTGTATATAAAGAAATAATTTTTAGAAATTATTATGATACATCCAGTTTGTTTGGTTGTTAGAAATGATAATATGTATGGTTACCGTAAATTGGATATTGTGTTTTAATAAATATGGTTTATTACAAAATAAACAATGATAAAACAACTTGTGGAATGTTTTAAGAAGGTAAAAATTTTGTAAGAATAATTTATAAATGTGACTTATAAATCAAGATAGATTTAAATTGTGAAATATTGAATTTAAGACCCGGGGATTTTGAAATGGTTTTCAAAACTTTGAAGAAAATATGTAGTGATGTTAGTTGAAAAATATTTATGGGAAATATTTTGAAAGGAGTTTTTTTTATATAAATTCAGTACTCCTCTCTTATGTCGCTGGGAAATAATTTCGGTGATGACTGCGCAGCATCATCGACGTTCATTTTCGAGTCTCAAAGTGAGGGGACTTCTACAAAGCTTTGCTTTGCTTCGGAACTGTTTTGAAAAAAAAAATGCATTTTGGTTTAAACTCCGAAAGTATGATTTGATATATATATATAAGATATAAATGATTTTATCTTTATTTCAAATTGATTTGAAATGAACCGGGCATTTAAATTTCTAAGTTCGGTTAATTAATATTTTTCAAATTTTCTGAGTGAAATGTGAATAATCAGAACTTATATAATAAGAAAAAAAAACTCTAAGCTAAATGTTTTGAGAAACTTTAGAGTTGAAGTTGTAACTCTTGAAATTGAAAAGTAAAGAAAATTTAAATGAATTAAAATTTTGAACATTCTAATTAAGTAAAATAAATCCTATAAATTTGTAATATATCAAATTGCATTCTAATAACATATAATATGACTTACCAAATGTTTAAAGGTTAAAATGATGTTTAGGGATGTAATGAGATATTATACAAGTAAGCAAAACCTAAAAATAATTGAAATATACAAGTAAGCAAAACTTAAAAGTGATTAAAATGTATATAAATGGAAATTTGATTGTGATAAGAATGTTATATACTTAAGTAAAATGTGAAATGATGAATGGCTAAATGGAATAAGTAAGTGAACTTAAGAAAACAGACAAATGAATCGAAATAATATCCTTGTAAATTTGTTACGGAATTGAATATAAATTTGCAAAGAAATTGTGAAATTGAAATTTGTAGTTTTTAAGGTAATTATAAACTTGGATAAAGTCAACTTCTTATGTATGACTTTTATAGAATAATTATAAACTAAGTGATGATTAATAAAATGTTCCCCAAATAAATCATTATTAACTGAAATTATGAAAATGAAGTAAAAATTAACAAATGAATTTGATATAGCTAAGAATCAATTGAAGAATGAAATTGAATTTAATTAAATTACATGGAATGGTTAAAATGAACTTAACGAAGCAAATTGTATGAAATGATACATAAGAAATGATAGTATAAAAGAACATGCTATGTAAAGAAGGGATATACTAAGTAATTAAGGGATATGAATAATGCACTAAGAATAATAAATTGTAAATGAAATGAAGATAAGTAAATTAATTGAATATAGATGAATTGTATAGGAATATATTGGAAGGTAATACGTAAGTTGTACGTATATTGTTTTATTCGCATAACAATTTGACCCGAACTCGAGCACAGAATTTCGAGATAATTTATACCGATCCAAGTTAGGATTTTTCACTCGATTCTCGACGGCGAACCGTGGATATAGATTTTTGATTTGATTCTGGAATTCTCTATCATAGTATATGGCTATGTAAGGAGAATAACAGTTTCTGATCAAGGAACCAAATCTGAGTCCGCAATAGAGAGTCGTGTGAACGATACTAGTTTGGAAGTGAAATTTTGTGATCGAATGAATGATCAGATTTGATATTGCGTACGGATGATATATGTACTTCGTACAGGTTTAAGTAAAACTAATATTGAAAATTTAAAATGCAAATTTTAAATTGATTTTAAATTATATGATTTGATATCATTGAGAAATAAGATGCAGGTATTTCAAATCAAGGAAATTTGGATTGCCCGACAAAAAGGTATGTGTTTATTTTGTCATTGGATTTGATGGTTTTTGGGATGGAGCCACTTGGCTTTTGTTTTCTTTTATTGGTTTGGGGCCCGTAGAGGCGTTTTGTAGTTGTGCCGATCGAGCCGCGCAAAGGAGACGCTGCCGAAATTTTCCGTAAATCCGGGTGTTAGAAAATTTTTGAGTTTTAAAATTTTATAACTCATTTGGATAACCAACTTGTAAATTTCGTAAGCTTATCGGAGTAGCGTAGTGGAAGTGTAGTAACGACTTAATAAATGAAATTTCTTTGTTTTGTAAATTGATAATTTTGAATAAAATATATCTCAAATGTTGAACTCTTGACTTAGTTCCTTTTCCCTTTTTTTCCTTTTCGAGGACGAAAAGTTTTGAGTGGGGGAGAGTGTAACAACCCGTAAATTTTCGATAATTAAAAATAGAATTTAATAAGATTTCATGACTTAATGTTGGAAGAATTAAAAATTTGTAATTTACTTATGATAATAATAACGAGAATGAATTACAACAATATTTATCTAAGTTAATTATTAATGAATTAAATGATATTCCAATCAATTGAAATGACTTAAATATTATAACTTGGTTATAAAGGGAATATAAGAAAACAAATGTAAATTTTGGGTTAACTAATGAAATAATATTTAGTCAATGGTAACGAAATCTAATTAATATTGTATAGGTAATTGTGACTCTTATTTGTAATAATATATTTATAACTGTGATTTAAAGTAATGGTGATAATTATTATAAGCTACCGGTTTATTTGTCAGTTGAATTGAATTTGAAAACCAATTGTAAATGGAATGAAATTTTATATATTAACTGGAGTTGAATAATAATTGTGAATTATTTAGAAATAAATTTGAAATAGACTGATTTCGAAGATTTAATAATAACAAGTATTAAAAGATAATGCTACTTAGTAAATGTCTTTACAATCAATAGTTGGATTCGATAATAATGCTGAATTCATTAGATGTAAATAGAGTAATTGATTGATAAGTACAATTCAATTAAAAATCCAATATTGGAATTTGTTGAATATGGATCAATTAAATTGTTTAAATTTGATATTGGAAATAAATTGAATAATTTAATAGATTGAATAACGGGAATTGAATAACTGTATAACGGAAATAATTGTTCCATAATTTGAATTCGTTTTAAAGTTAAATTTTATAAGTTCATTTTCAATTATTTCAAGATAATGAATTTCGGATAATCAAAATTGTTAAAAATTTAAATTTGCAAATATTTGAATAATTGAATTTTGAATATAATATGATTGAAGATGATATCGAAAATTGATATAAAATTTTATTTAAACAACAATGAATTTGTTAACATTTAAGATTGGATTCGTAAGAAATTCTGAAAATTTTGAAAAGTCGTCGATTTAATCGACGAATAAAAATAGCCTTCCGAGGCACAGTCTCGGAATTCGACGAAACTAGTTCCATTGGATCCGTAATAGTTTATTATTATCGAATTTCAAATTTCGGAGCAATCGGAGTTGCCATTTGACCGTGGCAGCTGAAAACGTTTAGAAATTCATTTAATCGGTTTAATTTAAAATCGATCGTTTATTTCTATAACTCGCACAGACGATCAAATTGGCTTCCGAAACACGTTCCATTGTGTTCGGAAGGCGGGTAAAACCTTACGGACGCCTGTCGGCACGTCTAATTTGGAGTTCGTTCGAAAATCTTGTTAAATTTGTAAATAATATTAAATAATATATATATACGTGTATATATACGCGTTCTCTACCGAAACTCTAATCGTTCATCTCATGGCCGCCAGTGTAAAATTTCAATGGCCGAGATAATACGAACTTCCTCTTTCAATTCCTCCTCATCCATCTCGTTTTAGCCTTAACCGCCAACACGAAGATCGAAGAGCTCATCGAGACAATCGTATCCATACGGTCGAGATCGCGAACGAGTCGAGGTAGATGCCTGAAATCGCTCGAGTAGGTGGTAGGTTTATTCGCGTTTTCTGAAGCAATGGGGATGCGTGGTGATGCCGCTCATGGCACGGGGGTCGAGTAGGCTGAGGCGCGTTCGGTGGGGGTCTCCGATCGAAGTCGAGATGAAGGGTGGTGGAGCGGCGATCGAGTGTGGGTTGCGTGTGTTGGGTTCCTCGTGTTCGACTTTGCCTGTACGCGAATGGAGGAGGAAGGCAATCTCACGGCCTTGATTTTTGCTGAGGGATTGAATGGCCAGATCTTGTATGGTAATAATAAAAAAAAAATTGTTTATTTAAATTGTATTCGAACTTTAACAAGTCGTATCTCCTTCATTCGTTATCAGAATCAAACGAAACCGGCGACGCCGGAATCGCAGAGACGAGAGCTACGCTGCAGTGCAGATCCGGGACTGTTTTGAACTCGTTAAATTTTTTGATTAAATCGAACGCGCTCGATTTAATTTAAAAATTTGAACGATTGGCAACGTAAACTCAAGGTGAGTGTTTTATAACGCTCACACCGTACTAAAATATCTTGATGCTTGTTAAATTTAATATTGTGAAGTGATATGATTTTTATTAGTCGTTGTTGATAAAATTTTAACTGTCATCTAAATTGTCATCGAATTTAATGTTAGAAATTGAAATTGACAGTCAAATTAGAATTGAAATTTAATCGAAATTAAATTACCGAACATTTACAACTATGAAATTTCCGTGATTTTTATTGTCTGTTTGGATGATTGGTTGCGATGGATGCTATGGATTGATGTTTGAATGTTTGGATGTTTATTTGTTGTATATATCCTGTCATCACCCTGGGTATTATTTACAGTTGTAAATTAAATCATTTTGAATAAATTGAGAAATGGGTTGAAATGATATATACCTATGACACTATGATTTGAATTGAAATGATATATCTCTATTCCTGAAATTTAATTGAAATAACTGATCACTTGGCCATAGGATAGAAAATTATATATGGACACCGGATTGGTTAAATTAAATAATTTTTAAAATCTTAGATTTGGAATTACTTTAAATGGTTTGATTTAAAGGAATTTAAAAAAATCAATTTTATAGAAATTGAATTTATCGCGAATTTGAGGTTGAGATGTTGAAATAATTTTTGTTAAACAAATTGGTTAATAATTGAAGTTAAGACTTTGAAATTAAAAATTGTGATATGATTGAATTTTCGTAAATTGATTTGATTTTTAAAGGATTCAATTTTTATTCGAATTTTGAATATTATTAAGTAAAAGTGTGATAAAGACAACATTTTGAAATGTGAGCTTGACATTGAATTTTATTGAAGATTTGGATTGTGAAACTGAATATTAAGGAATAATTGGGTTTTAAGTGTTTGAATTAATATTTTGAAAAAAAAAATCAACCTCGAAATCATTATAAATTGGAATTGAAATTGAATTAATTGGATTCGGAAAATGGAATTAAATTAATTTGAAATCGAAGTTGATTTGAACTGAAATTGAGATTTGAATCGACTGAATGGAACTCGAATTTGATTCAGATTGGTAAGTCGGAAATTTAAAATGGTTGACTTTGAAGCTATTTCAAATTGGGTTTTCTTAAGTTATTCTGCTATATAAACTATTTTAAATACTTAAACTATTTTATACTAAACTATTTTAACCTATATTAATTATATTAAGTTATTTTAACTTATTTAAACATATTAACTTATTTTAATCTATTTTAAATCTACTTAATTTAATTTAATTTATTTTAAAATAATTAACCTATTTAATTTATTTTTAATTATATCTAATCTATTTTTAAAGCTATTTAACCTATTTAATTATATTAAATCTATTGTTAAACCTATTTAACTATATTAAATCAATTTAAAACTATTTTGAAATCTATCTTTAATATTTAGAGTATTTTAACTATTTCCAATTATTTAAGCTACTTTAAACTATTCAAACTATTTTCCAAAATTTCCAACTAGTCAATAAGGTGAAATGTTATATTTAAATCTTGGATTTAAATACGAATTGGACTAAATGAAGTTACAACCTAAATTGGAATTTGAAACGATTTTTTGAAATTGAAATGAGATATTGAGGCGAAAATGATTTTCGAAATGGAATCGTATATTTTGAGTAGATACGATGATTTTGAAATGGATTTGATTTGAAGCGAACTTGATATTTTGATATCAATTATGAATTGATTTTGAAAATGTAAAAGAATCATCCGGTGTGTAATAAGCGTTCGGTTGTTAAAGAGACCGGGATCGGATATGGGCATACTCTTTGTCGATACCGAAAACCACTTTAAGAACTGTGTACGTGGTGGAGATTCCAGAAATGAAGTAGGATGTTTGGCGACGATTCTATATGGTATGACGTGACCCTGACTCCCGTGAGTCAGCTTTGATGTGACTAAAATCAGGAGCTATACCGGGCCAATGTGAGGTCATTCCTCTTATCGGGCATATTTCTTCGATACCATTATATTGCTTTTGTGATTCGATTTGGTGGCCACCCCTCGATTGTTTGGGAGTGTGTCCGAGGTGGGCGGTAGTAGCTGCTATGCGTCACCACCAGTCCGGGAGTGCAATTGGTATATCTACCCTGGCATTTCCTCGTGTGCCGTGTTCACATGCCCTAGCGCGCCTTCTACGAATTTGTTTTGTACCGTACCTATGTGGTGTCCTCTGTGTAAACCTCTCGGAGGAGCGTACGGCATTGTATAGACTACGGGAATATATATATAAAAATGTGTTAAGGGGGATATGGGTAACGCCTTAACGCTATTTTAATACTTTTACTTTACTGTAGACATATTATAATAGCGTATTGTACTATATAGTAGATAGTTTAACGGATCCTTAAGAGATGGAAAATCCCGTAACATCTCTTGAGTTATTGCACGCACGTCGACACTGGATAGGAGATGTCTAACCCCGTAAACATCTCTGACGCCGTTACACTCATCTTTATTTACGATTGATTTAACTTACATAAGGATATTTTAGTCCTGACTCGAGTGTTTTGTCTTTTCATTACGCTCGGGTCAGTCCTGAGTTTTTCAGCTTATTGAAGACATATTCTGGAAGACGAAGACGAAGATTTGGTATACTATTACTATTAATATCCATGCATCATGCTGTCTGCTGCATTATTTTATTTGTTCTGTTGTATATGTATAACTCTGATAAATGTTGTATAAATGATAATCAAAAGTATATTAAACAGCTTCATGAACTGTTTATTTGATTATTATATTTTATCTTTCCGCTGCGAGATTCTGTGATTGTTCCTTGTTTCCTTTCTCTTCTTTTCTTATTTACCCCATTAACAATCCTCCCTTTTGAATGGTTTGAGTAGACAAGAGTGTTTGATTTTCAATTTTAAACTGTCCAAAAAGGTGGGTCGTTACATAAGTTGTACTCATTGTACGAAAAGGATTGAATCCATCAGAGGCTACACCCAATCTGATATTTCTATTTTCTGATGAAAAATCAGGATACATAGCATCCATCGCCTTCCAAGTCTCGCTATTAGCTGGATGTCTAAGTTTTCCGTCTTTTTTTCGGCCCACAGAATGCCATCTCATAAGTTGTGAATACTCCTTGCATATAAACAGCCTTTGCAGCCTTGGTTTTAGCGGAAAGTAACGCATCACTTTTGCCGGGACTTTGTGAATCAACTTCTCTGGATCATTGTCATGGGTGCCTTTCTTTTCCTCTTCCCACCTCGAAATACCACAAGAGTTACAGACATCTTTATCTTCATTTTCTGCCCAATAGAGCATGCAATCATTTGGACATGCGTGTATTTTTTTGTAATCAAGACCTAAATCTTTAATGATTTTCTTCGCGGTTCTAAAAGATAAAGGTATGTGGGCCTGTGGAAAAGCCTCTCTCATCAACTCTAGTATATCCCCAACTGCAGACTCTGTAATTCCATGTACACATTTTAAAGAATAAAGCCTGATGATAAAACTTAATCTCGAAAATTTTGAACAGCCAGGATATAATGGCTGCTTTCCATCTTCGACAAGGCGATAAAATCTTTTAGCATCGGCATTTGGTGCATCAGAATTCTCATCTTCACAGTTCTGCATATTTCCACGAGTACGGTGCAACATTTCACCTAGATTATCTCCAAAATCACCAGCATCACAGTCTATATCTTTATCACTGCTTCCAAAATTTGGGTGAGAAACCTCACAAATCCATTTCACATACAATGGAGATGGACCATTGCAGATGAGATGATCATAAATTATATCTGGATGACGCCACTTGCTATTTTTACAATTCTTGCATGGGCACGTCATTTCATCGCCTACGGCGAATTTAGAAAAACCGTTTTGTATAAAGGCTCTTATCCCGCTAATATATCCTTCACTAAACTTTGGAAGTTCTATCCAAATGTTTTCGCTGTCCATCACTACAATTATGAATATGAGTATTTTAACATAAAAAGATAAAATTTGTGTGTGTGTCCAACAAGAGGAAACCTAGACAAGTCGAATTGTTAATTCCGGCCGAATTAAGAATTTATAAGTAGTTTAAATCGAAACCCTAAAGTGATGGGAGAGAGTGTTATACCTCAAAATCAAAATTGAAGCCCTAAAGTGATGTGAACAATGCTTGAACCCCCAAATCGAAGCGAAATCACTGAACAAAGCTTGAACCCCCAAATCGAAGCCCTAATCGAACCGAAATCGCTTGAAACTTTGTAAGAAGACAGAGAAGAATGAAAATAAAAAGTTATTTGCAGGGACTTTTTTTCTTCGCGGCTCTAAAAGATCAAGGAGTGGTGTTCGGATTGCTGAGGTGTCACGTTCTCCAACGTAGGATTTGCCTTGGTAGATTGGCGCGGATCGGTGCGAAAGATATGCAAAGGTCTGCTATAGCAACACTATAAAAAAATGTTGCATCAATTACACTTGTTTAGCTAGAGCAACACATTTTTATGGCTAAGGCAACATCAAAAATTCAACGTTGCAGTAGGACCAAAATTGTATAGCTATCGCAACATTTTACCTGGCAACACCTTGCAAAAATGTTGCAGAAGGCCATTTATGGCGTAGTGCCTCAAAAACCAAAGCTTTAAAACAATATTCATGTTCATATTTATTCCCTATGAATGCTTGTTGTATGTATGCTTAAACCATTGCTATGTGATGTTTGGTTGTGTTGATAATATTATAAACTTGTTTGCCGAACTGCCCGTATAGCGATAATCGCTGTATCGGCACTTCTGGAAAATCACTTCTTATCAAACCATTTGGTTTCATCTTCGTGCTTGGAATTGTTTTACAAGTTAAGCAAGATTTTGATTGATGATGTTTTAAAAAATATTTAATTATTTTAATAATGATTATTTAATTTAATTAATTATTTAATTAATAAGGATTAAGGTTAACAAATTAACTTATTAATGATGTATTTTAAATTAACAAATTATTAAGTTAAAGATGTTTTAAATTTAATTAATCATTTTATTCAATGACCTTTAAGGCTAATTAATCTTTTGAAAATTATGGATTAAATTTAATTAATCAATTAATTAATGATGTTTTTAAAGTTAATTAATCTTTTTAATTAATGACTTTTAAAAGGAAATCAACTTGTTTTAACTTTAATTAATCTTTCCTTAATGATGGTTTAAATTGATTAATCATTTTTAAATAATGATATTTATTAATTAATTAATTAATTTAATTAATTATATTTAAATATTACTAATTAATTGAATTAATGACGTTTTAAAGGTAATTTACCCTTTTTAATTGAAGTTTAGTGGACTTAATTAACCAACTTAATTTATGAAATTTCAAAGTGAAATTATCAAGTAACAAGGATGTTTTGACTTTGTTATTCATTTTTAATTATTTATTAATTTAATTAATTATATTTTATTAATTAATTTAATTAATAAGGTTTAAAAGTGGTTTATTTTTTTATTCAAAGTCATTAGAAGTTCAATAATTAAATTGTGTGATGAAGTTTAAAGTTAATTAATCAATGTAATAAGGATGTTTGAAGTTATTAAATCCCTTTTATAATGATGTTTTAAATTAGTGAACTTTTAACAAAGCGTTTTAAAGCTAATACTTGCAATGTGAAGCCCAAGCACGAATTCGGGTTTTTAAAAGAAAAAGTTTGATTCGTTTATGGAAATGAATTAATTTCCGTAAAGTGATTCACTTATATGGGAACGATTTATTTGTATACTTAGCACTAAACGTCGAAGAAGTAGACTTGTCGCTATTTCGAAAGTTAAGAATAATAGTGAGACATAACTTTAAGGTAACACTACCTTGACTTGTCTGATATTATTGTTAACCAAGAAATAGTACAAGTTGGAATTCGATGAGTGGTGATAAGTATACAAGACTTAATTTCCATATAAGATCGTTTTATATCCTCGATAGTTGGTTTCTCAACTATCGGTTATTTCAGCTTCTTTATTATCGTCATTCTAAGATGATGTGTTGCTCTATTGAGCTTTGATATCCTTTGTCGGAGATGACTAAAACCAAAGAGCGAGTGGGGGCCAAGTTATGTGGGGTTGCTCCCAATAGGGTATTTTCACATCCAGTCAATATTGGATTCGAGATTACGCATTGAGATGTGAAATACTCGGATACTCGGTAACAGTTGGCAGGGTCCATCTTGGAGGTTTCTGAGAGCCACCGGAGTTATCAAATATATTTCTAGAGGTATGCTTTCGGTAAGGGGGGCACACCCTCCTAGTCATTGTTGAAAAATTTAATTTTCTTATTTGATTCGAACCTTTGAATCTATTTTCTTTAATTACAACGTGAAGAGTCAACCACTCTTCGCGGTGTTCAATTATTGGTTTTGTCCATTCTAACGAGTTTGGACAGCTATCTTGTTTAGTCCATTCTATCGAGTTTGGACTGTTGTCTTGTTTTTATCCATTCTATCCAGTTTGGATTTCTATTCAGACTATTTCCATTCTTTCAACTCTGAATGTTATACTAATTGTACCCATCATCTATGTTTGGATTTGTTCCCTATTGTTCATTTCCATTTTTTTAATGTTTGGTTGTTGTTTATATGGGAGAAAACACGTTCCACGTTAGCGGCATGGTCACACATATTATTGTTTAAATACATCCCATTTGTTTCATAGTTTTACTAATACCAGACATTTTGTCTGACCTGAGTTGTTTGTTTTCCCTAATCTCTCGGGTACTCAATTATATTTGGGTAGTCCGAGAATAACAAGTTTTCTTATGAGCTCTTTGAAGATGGTGATCGAGCATGCAACTCCTTATTTATCTAGTTATTTGTTTCCACTATGTGATTATGTTGGTATATTTTGTATCTTAAAGATGTAAAGTCAGAATGTATAGCTACAAATCTATTGGATGTAGTACTTTTGTTTAACTCTGATAGCTCCATGTAAGGAGTAATCTTTTGTACTATATCATTTTATATTATATGTAACCATTCCACTGTGAGGTTTATCTATTCTGTCTTGTTCAGTTCTTTATTTTACCCAAGAAACTTATCTTTCGGATGCTTGGGCAACGGCACATGAATACCGAGGATGTATTAAGTATCGTTTCCAGGGATCAGAAAGGTGGGTCGTCACAAATGGTATCAGAGCTCAGGCTTAGCGACCCCTAAGCCCTGGTGGGGTTAACTCTCTATGGATAGGATTAGTAATATCCTAGGATAAGTCTAAGAGTATAAATATATATTGAGTGTGTATTTGTTAGTGTTATAAACGTATTTTATATTGTGTTGTTTGATCCATTGAGTGGTATATGAATTCTGGTTGATGCGTCTGATCAGCGTTATCGATATGGATTCCTAAACACTTGAACATATATACCAATACAGTATTGTTTTAGGTAAATGAAATAATTTTACCTAAGAATATATTATATATAAGAATGATTTTCAAAATTAATATAGTTGTTTAGTTGAGTTGATTATTTAGAAATGATAATATTTTATTGTTATTATTTAGTATTTGATTAGTTATGCTCGTCCAGTTTGAGCATTAACTATTGTTGAATAGTACATAAGAAATATTCCTTAGTAAAATATAGGTCGAGTAGATGGGAACTAGAGAATCTTGGAACGAATCCTTGTGAATTAAGTTTCACAGTTTGATTATAAGATGTTTGGTGAAAGGGTTAAGTTAAAAGTCATCTTTTAATAATGTTAAGCTAAAAATAAACTTTTAATAAAAAGTTGTTTAATATAATCTGAATAGTAGGATAATACATTTAGAGGATAAATATAGGAGAAAATTTAGTTATAATAAAGAATAATTATTTAAATATGAATTAACCCACATCCAAATTTACTATATCATATATGTGATGCTATAAACTATTGTTGATTTCTTGGATGATAGTTAGATTTGTTTGATTGATTAATTGAAATTAATCTGGATATTCCATTTAAACCGTTTAAGTGTTGTTATAGCAATTTCTACTATACCGTCATTTATTAAACATCATCCCCTAAACCCTTGAGTATGTTTGAACTTGAGCTTGTGTTTTCCCAAAAGTAGATGTTTAAAATTCATTAATCATTGATTAATGATATTTTAAATTAATTAATCATTTTAACTACTAATGTTTAAAATTAATTAATCTTTTTGGATTAATGAGATTTGGATTCAATTAATCATTTTAAGTAATGATATTTGAATTTAATTAATTATTTTAATTAATGATATTTGAAAATTAATAATCATTTTAATTAATGATGTTGAAAAGTAATTATTCATTTTAATTAATGATTATTTGAATTTAATAAATCATTTGATAAATAATATTTTAAGTTGGTTAATTGATTTGATAGTTTTGGAAGTAATTAACTATTTTATTAAAGATAATTGATTTTCTCATTAAAGGAAATTGTAAATTTGATTAATTATCTTTTAGGATAGTTAATATTATTTTAGATTTATAAAAGAGATTATAAATGTGATTTATTATTTTTTAGGATAATTAATGTTATTTTAAATTTAATAAAAGAATTAAAATTTGATTTATTTTATTTGGAAGATTTATATGGTTTTAAGGTTTTAAAAAGAATATTATAAATCATCCCCCAAGATGATTAACATTGTTTGGAATTTATAAAAGGTATTTAAATTGCTTTATTATCCTTTAAGATAATAAATATTGTTTTAAATTAATAAATGATGGGTTTTAAATGAGAACTTTTAAATAGAATTGTTTATAAATAAAGCTAAGTGTAAATTGTTTTGGGATTTTAGTAAACGATGTTTAAAATGACATTTGTTTTGACCCTTGTTTTAATACACTTAGTATTATAAATTTGTCTTCCAAATAAATTTAAAGAGTTTTTGGAAAATTTAAATCCTAGAATTGTTTAAAATGATTTCAAAAGATTTTGAGAAAAGTAATAGCGGTGTTATTTGAAGTTATTTCTAAAGTAAAATATTTTGGAAAAGAAATTTTAAGTAGAATGCTTTTTCTTTGAATAATTCGGAGGAAAACATTTTGGTTAGTTTTGTGGTAATCTGAATAATCTTCTAAGTGACTATCAGATGTGGCTTAGTCAAATGTCGTGGAGTACTTAGTAAATTATTCTCTTTATCATTGTACGATCAAAATGAATTCAAATTCGAACAAACCCAAAGTGAGTTTAAATAAACAAATTGTTTGAAGTTATTTTATATAAAAAAATATGTAGTATGCTTTCAAAGATGAGTTTTGAAATTTATAACTGGGTATTTAATCTTTAAGTTCCCTAAAAGGGAATTGATTTCAAAATAAAAACTATTTTTGATAAGAGATTGTTTTGATAAATGAATTTTACCCTTAAACAATATAAGAGGTAATTTAACACCAATTTAAATGGGTTAGATTGGATATGAAGGTTTTGATAACGTTGTTTTATCAAAACCATAGATATTATTTAAGTATCTAAGCAGTGTAAATTACTAATTAGTGCTATTGGATAAGTCCATAAACATGATTCATTATAACACCTTAATGTGAAAAGGTAGGAAGGTTTTAATAGACATTGTTTTATTAAAACCTTAGCTTTTGTTTAAACTTGTAAGTATAATAAACTATTTGTTATGATTAGTCAACCCATAAACATTGTCCATCTTAACACTCTAAGTTAAAGAGATCGAGAGGTTGACTCAATTTTAAAAGACCCAAATTTTGATTTGATCTTCACCTAAATTGTGAAAAGCAAAATAAATTTTGTGTTTTGTGTAACTCTTAGAATTTAGAAGGGTATTATACAAGTAAGTAAAGTGGAATAAGTTATTATTTGGTGCTTTATAAAGAAATGACTTTATAAAATATTTTTAAACTTAGATGAAAATTTATGAAATAATTCGTAAACAATTTTGGTATTGAATAAAATATTAAATGCAAATTTATGTGATTTTAAAAGATTTGTGTAGTCAAGAAACCAATAATTTTAGAGTACAACTTTCGATTCTGTCCGAGTAAGTTTGGATAATCATTTAAGCAATAACCAAAGGCTAATGAGCAAATAATGGTACGCTTAGATAATTATCTATATTTGGGCAATCAAGAAAGTTTTGGACCTAAGTTAGAAGATTGTTGCTAATTTTCTGACACTTTAAACAATGTTGAGTGTTAGATTTTTTTTCCTTATGCAATTTGAGTGATTGATAGTGTTAGTGTATTCCTTTATGGAATTTGATTGACCTGACTTAATTGAATTTGATTGATTGATTGTGTGGTCTTATAAGCCATATAGTTTATAATGTCAAAAGAAAAAAAATTATAAACCAAGGTTTTTGAATTATTGTTTATTAGAACTTAAATCCCGTTGCTTTTGAAAATGTCATTTTGGAAATTATTTTTTTTGAAAAGAGATAATAATTGTTCACTCTAGTTGTTGTATTTGGAGGAACCGGAATACCACTAGATGCTCCATGTTGTTTTGGTTCTAGAGTTTTACATGTTTTGCTAGGAGGACCCCCTCCTAGTCAATTTTGGTTTTGGTTTTAATACATTTCATTTTTGAAGAAATTTGAAAATAAATTTTTGAATATAAGTGTCGAGTATTTAGTTCTAAATTTACCTTTTGATACGATTGGATGCACAATATTTCATTTTAGGGTATTCTCTGAATTGTTTGCATATAGATTTATATCATACAAGTTTTTGCTGGATAAGTTACGTCTGATTAATGTGTTAGGTATTTCTTGGATAGTCTGTTTTCTGGGATAGGACTGTGGTAAATTTCGAGGATGAAATTCTTTTAAGGAGGGAGAGTGTAACGACCCAGAATTTCACCACATTAATGTTTGAATATCTAATTAGTTTTAAATATTCAAATAATAGGTTTTATAATTAAAATAAAAACACTTTTAAATAATAAATATTGAAGATAAAATAGTTTTCAAAATTAGTTTATAAAAATATTTAGTTCGAAGAAAAATCAAAAATGTGACCGGAAACCGTTTTCCGAATTTTCGACGTTTCATCGTATAAAAGTTGTTTAAAATGTTGTGAGGCTTGTTTTGTATTTGAAACAACATTTAAATATTTAAGAATGTAAATTAGTTAGTATATGTATATATATGTGTATTAGTGTATGTATATATGTATTCATAACTAAGTATATAAAGTTTAAAATAAAAATATAAATGTCACATCATTAGAAACATTTTGGAAACTAAGTACAAACATGTTTTATCATGAAAAGAGGGGAGGGGGACAAGAAGGTGGCTCAAGGACATAAGGTGTAGGAGGCTAGGTGAGGTGGCAAGCGAGTAGTGGAGGGTAAAGGACATGGGCATTTAGGTAATTTACATTTTCTCTTGCCTATAAATACCATTTTCACTTCTTCAATTTACCTCTTTTACTTTTGCCGTATCTTTCTCATAAATTTATAAAATGGAGAATTTCTTTTTTTAAAACCATATAAAATTCCAGTGGCTACAACTTTTATTAGAACCGCTTCTTCTAATTTTGAGCTTAACCATGTCCAAATATCATTTCTTTACAGAGCATTTTTGGACCCAGAATTTCAAGTCCGAAAATGGTTCTTCTTCTTTTGACCATATCTTCTTCAAAAATAATAAAAATTAGGTAATTATTATTTTGAAATTGTAGAGAAGAAATTTTCTAAAACTTTTAACTTGACCACTATTACAAAATTGAAGAGTAAATAGTCTAAAAATCAATTGTAAAATGACTTATTTTCGACTTTATTTTTTAGAGTTCGATGATTATCCAAAGTCACTCCACCTTACCAAAACAAGTTTCATTTCCTTCTTCTTTCAAGGCCAAGCCTACCTAGTGTATTAAGGGTCCAAGACTCCATCTTTTAATTATGAATGGAAGTGCTAGATCATACCCTAATTTAGCAAAGGTTTGGATAGCTTTCGGTGAGCAAAACTCTTAACGTTTTTGGGAAATATTTTACTTTAGTTACATTGTGATATATGTAACGACCCGTATTTTTCACGGATCGAAAAGTTCGTCAAATCTGGAATTTTTGCATTTTTAAGTCATTTCAGATTTTTGGGGAAATTTGTCTAAGTCCTAGGTCGTGGACGACCTAAGAGCTAAGTCGTGACCGAGTTAAGGACTTGCGAGTTAGTGTTAGGTCGTGGGTTAGTTGGAGCGACCTATAAAATTGTGCAACCTAGGATTTAGTTAAGTAATTAGGTCGGCAGGGCGAGTTAACGACCTAAAGACTGACCGACTTAAGGATATGGCGACTCAAGGGTAGGCAGACCTAGTGGTTCCGGGTTAGCGACTTAGTAATTAAGTTGTTAGGTCGGTTGGGACGACCTATAGAAGTTAGCAGTGTAGTTAGGTCGGCAACGACCTAAGTAGTAGTGAGCGACTTAAGGAGTTAAGTCGTAAGTCTGGGTAGAGTTAGGTCGCATCCCAGTTGTTCGCGACTTATGTTAGGTCGCGTGGAGGCTTAAGGAATTAGGTCGTAACCTGTTAAGTCGTAGGTCGCTGGGTTTCGTCTAAGTGTTAGGTCGAAGTATGTGTTAAGTCGTAGGTCGACTTAATAGTTAGGTCGTATGCGCAGAAGTGTTAGATCGTAGGAGTTGAGGCGCGCGTATCTGTTAGGTCGGAGTTGTTGGCTAAGGGTTAGGTCGGAGGCTCTGTTAAGTCGTGGGGGTTTTTAGGTCGTAGGTCGGCATATGTTAGGTCGGCAACGACTTAAGGAGATAGCCGAGTTACGACTCAGGCAGTTTTCAGCTATAAATAGGAGGGGTTGTTCTCACTTTTTGGGATCCGGATTTTGAAGCGACGAAGTGCTGCCATTTTGAGAGCTCGACTTCTACACTTCTTCACTTCTTTTCTCCACTCTAATCTAGTGCTTCCATCCATCCAAATCGAAGACCGAGATTGAAGATTCAAAAGCTTGGATTGAAGATCTTCATCTTTTCAAGAGAGATTTCTTCATTTGAAGCGGATTTGTGATAGATCTAGCTTCATCCTTCGCTGTCCAGATCTGAAGTGTGTTGATTTGAGGTTGTTTAGGTGATTTGGTGAGTGGTGATTATCTCTCACACGGATCCAAAGGAGTATATCGGATTGTTGGCTCGTTTTGGTGTTAAAATAGAGATTTCCATGCATTTTCTTCATCCTATGTGTAGATCCATATAGATCCATTGTTCATGATGATGTTGCATCCATTTTATCATATGTTAACCTATGCAAGTTCATTCATCAAGTTTGTAGAGATATAATACATGTTTTCATGCTTATTGGACTTTCAACTCTTTAATTACGAAAATGCCATTATTGTTATAATTGTCTACTTAGATCATTTTTGAATGCTTGATTGCTTGGATTGATGTTTGATTTGATTGATTGTTATGAACTAGATGATTGATGACTAGATTTAGATCGAAGGTGATTCAAAAGCTAAGGGAAAGGCTCTTGAATTGGAAAAGCTGCTCGTGGCATATGTAGCGGGATGATGAAGCTCTTATGCATAGATTTGATGATGTGAAGTTGAGATGAAGCTTTGCAAGGGTGTAATGAAGCGAGGCATCATATGATGAAGACTTGGTCTAATCCAGACGGGATCATTCCAAGCATGTTGATAACTCGGTGATATGATTCGAGTTGAAGATAATGAATGGATATGAGAATAGTCGTCGAGGAGGATGACTAGGAGGCTTGGATAGCATCGTTGTTGAAGGTTCTAGCATGCTCTAAGCAAGAGTACGTTTGGGCAGATTCGATAGTCCCAACGGCCAACTGTTGATGGTCGAGTACTCTGGGCAGATTCGATAGTCCTAGGCACGGGCTGCGACGACGTGCGGGAGTTATGTCTAGAACCGGGGTTTCCATTAGCCCTTGACGGACGGCTGAAAGAATGTGCCGGTCATTCAATTAACGGTGATATCGAAGCAATGATAACAGTGATAGCCAGAGTCATGGATGTGTGGTTGTATCGTCATTCGGACTCAAGAGCGGTATTTTCTGGGTGCTTATCTGATTTAGGCCTTGGTACTTGGAAAACATCGCCCTTGACTCGAGTGATAGTAGCTTTACTTTAAATTGTATGCTCTGCTATGTTTGCTTCTGCTTAGTGTGTGTCTGGGGGCTATCACTGTAGAATGAGGTTGGAGTGGAAGGGTTGTATTCCTATTCCTTTTCCTTTATACTCTTTTGGTATGTTGTTAGTTAATTTACTGCTCACTAAGACTGTTGTCTGACTCAAGGCTTTTTGTTTTAAATTCTTATTGCCTTGGGCTGTTCGTCCATTTTGGGACGGGCAGACTAGGTAGCAGGTGACAGGTGCTGTTCTCTTCTCACGATGCTGATATCGAAGACGAGCTAGAGGGTTGCATATTATTTTCTTATATGTACTGGATATTCCGCTGTTTTGTATTCTCTGAGAGATTTGTAGTGAGGCTGGATGTATTGACTATGTGGATGCTTGTATTCAACTATTATGGAGTTTTATATGATGTCATTTTGTTCTGTAAAGCTTCACTATACATATGTTCTATTGTATTTTGTCCATGCGCTGTGAGTAATACGATAGATCCTTTTGTTTTAAATCTTACCTTGACAATCGTCTATGGTCGCCTGGCACACTTTACAGCGCACTATCTCTAGATTCGGTGCAGGGGTCATGGGCGGTCGTCACATTTTGTCTAAGTCCTAGGTCGTGGACGACCTAAGAGCTAAGTCGTGACCGAGTTAAGGACTTGCGAGTTAGTGTTAGGTCGTGGGTTAGTTGGAGCGACCTATAAAATTGTGCAACCTAGGATTTAGTTAAGTAATTAGGTCGGCAGGGCGAGTTAACGACCTAAAGACTGACCGACTTAAGGATATGGCGACTCAGGGGTAGGCAGACCTAGTGGTTCCGGGTTAGCGACTTAGTAATTAAGTTGTTAGGTCGGTTGGGACGACCTATAGAAGTTAGCAGTGTAGTTAGGTCGGCAACGACCTAAGTAGTAGTGAGCGACTTAAGGAGTTAAGTCGTAAGTCTGGGTAGAGTTAGGTCGCATCCCAGTTGTTCGCGACTTATGTTAGGTCGCGTGGAGGCTTAAGGAATTAGGTCGTAACCTGTTAAGTCGTAGGTCGCTGGGTTTCGTCTAAGTGTTAGGTCGAAGTATGTGTTAAGTCGTAGGTCGACTTAATAGTTAGGTCGTATGCGCAGAAGTGTTAGATCGTAGGAGTTGAGGCGCGCGTATCTGTTAGGTCGGAGTTGTTGGCTAAGGGTTAGGTCGGAGGCTCTGTTAAGTCGTGGGGGTTTTTAGGTCGTAGGTCGGCATATGTTAGGTCGGCAACGACTTAAGGAGATAGCCGAGTTACGACTCAGGCAGTTTTCAGCTATAAATAGGAGGGGTTGTTCTCACTTTTTGGGATCCGGATTTTGAAGCGACGAAGTGCTGCCATTTTGAGAGCTCGACTTCTACACTTCTTCACTTCTTTTCTCCACTCTAATCTAGTGCTTCCATCCATCCAAATCGAAGACCGAGATTGAAGATTCAAAAGCTTGGATTGAAGATCTTCATCTTTTCAAGAGAGATTTCTTCATTTGAAGCGGATTTGTGATAGATCTAGCTTCATCCTTCGCTGTCCAGATCTGAAGTGTGTTGATTTGAGGTTGTTTAGGTGATTTGGTGAGTGGTGATTATCTCTCACACGGATCCAAAGGAGTATATCGGATTGTTGGCTCGTTTTGGTGTTAAAATAGAGATTTCCATGCATTTTCTTCATCCTATGTGTAGATCCATATAGATCCATTGTTCATGATGATGTTGCATCCATTTTATCATATGTTAACCTATGCAAGTTCATTCATCAAGTTTGTAGAGATATAATACATGTTTTCATGCTTATTGGACTTTCAACTCTTTAATTACGAAAATGCCATTATTGTTATAATTGTCTACTTAGATCATTTTTGAATGCTTGATTGCTTGGATTGATGTTTGATTTGATTGATTGTTATGAACTAGATGATTGATGACTAGATTTAGATCGAAGGTGATTCAAAAGCTAAGGGAAAGGCTCTTGAATTGGAAAAGCTGCTCGTGGCATATGTAGCGGGATGATGAAGCTCTTATGCATAGATTTGATGATGTGAAGTTGAGATGAAGCTTTGCAAGGGTGTAATGAAGCGAGGCATCATATGATGAAGACTTGGTCTAATCCAGACGGGATCATTCCAAGCATGTTGATAACTCGGTGATATGATTCGAGTTGAAGATAATGAATGGATATGAGAATAGTCGTCGAGGAGGATGACTAGGAGGCTTGGATAGCATCGTTGTTGAAGGTTCTAGCATGCTCTAAGCAAGAGTACGTTTGGGCAGATTCGATAGTCCCAACGGCCAACTGTTGATGGTCGAGTACTCTGGGCAGATTCGATAGTCCTAGGCACGGGCTGCGACGACGTGCGGGAGTTATGTCTAGAACCGGGGTTTCCATTAGCCCTTGACGGACGGCTGAAAGAATGTGCCGGTCATTCAATTAACGGTGATATCGAAGCAATGATAACAGTGATAGCCAGAGTCATGGATGTGTGGTTGTATCGTCATTCGGACTCAAGAGCGGTATTTTCTGGGTGCTTATCTGATTTAGGCCTTGGTACTTGGAAAACATCGCCCTTGACTCGAGTGATAGTAGCTTTACTTTAAATTGTATGCTCTGCTATGTTTGCTTCTGCTTAGTGTGTGTCTGGGGGCTATCACTGTAGAATGAGGTTGGAGTGGAAGGGTTGTATTCCTATTCCTTTTCCTTTATGCTCTTTTGGTATGTTGTTAGTTAATTTACTGCTCACTAAGACTGTTGTCTGACTCAAGGCTTTTTTGTTTTAAATTCTTATTGCCTTGGGCTGTTCGTCCATTTTGGGACGGGCAGACTAGGTAGCAGGTGACAGGTGCTGTTCTCTTCTCACGATGCTGATATCGAAGACGAGCTAGAGGGTTGCATATTATTTTCTTATATGTACTGGATATTCCGCTGTTTTGTATTCTCTGAGAGATTTGTAGTGAGGCTGGATGTATTGACTATGTGGATGCTTGTATTCAACTATTATGGAGTTTTATATGATGTCATTTTGTTCTGTAAAGCTTCACTATACATATGTTCTATTGTATTTTGTCCATGCGCTGTGAGTAATACGATAGATCCTTTTGTTTTAAATCTTACCTTGACAATCGTCTATGGTCGCCTGGCACACTTTACAGCGCACTATCTCTAGATTCGGTGCAGGGGTCATGGGCGGTCGTCACATTTGGCATCAGAGCATTGGTTAATCGGTTTTACCCAACGCTCGTTGTCATAACTACGTATGAGAGACGTAATTGTATTTTGATGGATGATTACTATATATAATATAGTAGCTTAGTAGAGTTTGAGTCCTTTATGCAGTTGTTTCTCTAGATGTTCTAATCATTCCTTTTTATAGATATTGAGAATGAGTCGAAGAGGGAGACCAGCTGCTAGGGGAGGTCGTGCTACTGAAGAGACTGCTGATTATGCAGCCATGTTCGAAGCTATGATGACTTCGATCATGAGAAGGATACCAGTTCCGGGGGCGGCAGTTGATGTTGGAGTTCAAGTCCAAACTTCGAAACCAGTGGATTTTGCTAAGCTGTGCAAGGATTATACTGCTCTTGGAGGGAAGGTTTTCTTGGGAACAGAATCTACCATTGAAGTCCAGAGGTGGATAGATGCGTGTAGAAGGATCTTTGGTGATTTGGGAATTGATGATGCAACTAAGAGGAAGTTGGCATCGAGGCAGCTTCAAGGGAGAGCTTCTGATTGGTGGAACTCTATTACCATCACTACTCCGGAAGAAGAGATTACTTGGGAGCAATTCCAAGTCAGATTTGAAGCTAAGTTCATTTCTACAGCTCAGAAGTCTGTTCTGTTCAAGAAGTTTGTAGAGCTCAAGCAGGGTGGAAGATCTGTTCTTGAGTATGTTTCTGAGTTCGAAGCTTTGTCCAAGTATGCTCGGTCATATATTGAATCTGCTTATCAGAAGAATGAGAAGTTTGTGACCGGCTTGGATAGTTATCTTGGGAGACAGTTGGTAGATCATTTGGACGATTCATTTGAGAAGCTTGTGGAGAAAGCTCTTAGGCATGAGAGTCTGTTTCCTAAGGAAGGACCTGTTGTTGCTGTTACCAAGGGAGAATCTAAACCACAGCAGGGTGGAAACCAGAAGAGGAAGCAGCAGCAGCAGAAAGGTAAGGATGGCCAGAAGAAGCCGAAAGGCGAGGTGACTTGCTACAATTGTCAACAGAAGGGCCATTTCTCTAAGGATTGTAAGAATCCGAAGGCACCGATGAAGTGTCACAACTGTGACAAGCCGGGGCATTTCAGGAAGAATTGTCCAGAACCAAGGAAGGACAGGCAGATTGTGCAAGCCTATGCTTTAGGAGCTGTTCCGTCGTCTTCGAAAGCTCCTACTGCTGAAGAGAAGGGAAAGAGTGTGGTTGTTCAAGGTACTCTTTTCCTATGTGGTGTTCCAGTTAGAGTTTTGTTTGATACTGGAGCTTCGCATTCGTTTGTTTGTAATGAACTAGTAGGCCGGTTAAATTTGAAGCCGGATATTGTTGATAGGCCACTGGTTGTGACTAATCCAGTTGGGGGTTCGTCTTGTTTGTGTATGTTATGCCGTGGTCTAGTTGTATCGAGTCATGGTTGCTCTTTTGTTTGTGATTGCTTTGTTCTGAACTTTGCGGGGTTCGGAATTATCTTGGGTATGGACTGGCTTAGGAAGTATGCGGCTAAGGTTGATTGTGAGAGGCTGGAGGTGACAGTCGAGAATGTGGAGGGGCGAAAGATTGTGATACGATGTAAGCATGAAGAAGACGTCTTCATGAGCTTCATGTATTCGCTAGTTGTTCCACGGGATGGACTGTCTTTAGTGCCGATCGCAAATAGATTCGAGGATGTCTTTGACGAAGTCAAAGGGTTGCCGCCGCATAGAGAGATCGAGTTTCGTATAGATCTAGTTGAAGGAGCCAGACCTGTTGTGATGCCTCTTAGGCGGATGGCGCCTAGGGAACAGCAGGAGTTGAGGGTGCAAGTTGATGACCTTTTTCAGAAAGGATTCATTCGGCGAAGTGTGTCCGAGTGGGGTGCACCAGTTGTGTTTGCAACCAAGGCAGATGGATCATTGAGATTGTGTGTCGATTATCGTGAGCTGAACAAGGTGACTAAGAAGAACAAGTATCCATTGCCAAGGATAGACGACTTGTTTGATCAGCTTCACGAAGCTAAGGTGTTTTCTCAGATGGATTTGGCAACGGGATTTCACCAGTTGAGAGTGGCTAAGGATAGTATGCCGAAGACTGCTTTTAGGACACCATCCGGTTTCTTTGAGTGGCTGGTAATGCCGTTTGGATTGACTAACGCGCCAGCATATTTTGTGGATCTTATGAATAGAGTGTTCAGAGATCAGTTGAACAAGTTCGTACTTGTGTTCGTGGATGATATTCTGATTTATTCCAGAACGGAAGAAGAGCACAAGACGCACTTGCGTATCGTTTTGGAGATCTTGCGAAAACATCAGCTGAAGGCTAAGTTTTCGAAGTGTCACTTCTGGAAGAGTGAAGTGAGGTTCTTAGGCCATGTGATTTCTGGAAGTGGAATAGCGGTTGATCCCGCTAAGGTGGCAGCAATCCAGGATTGGGTTAGACCTAAGAATGCATTAGATGTGAGAAGTTTTCTTGGATTAGCAGGATATTATCGACGGTTTATCAAAGACTTCTCCAAGATAGCTGCACCATTAACAGGATTGACGAAGAAGAACCAAGTGTTCAGTTGGGATGCTAAGTGTGAGCAAGCTTTCGGAATCCTGAAAGAGAGACTGACGAGTGCTCCTGTTTTGACTATTCCAAGTGGGAATGATGAGATGGTGGTTTACACCGATGCATGTGGTACTGGACTTGGAGCAGTGCTGATGCAGAAGGATAAAGTTGTTGCGTATGCCAGTCGACAACTGAAGCCGCATGAAAGGAATTACCCAACTCATGATTTGGAATTAGCGGCGATTGTATTTGCTCTGAAGATGTGGAGACATTATCTGTTGGGAGTTCGATTCGAGTTGTTTACGGATCATAAGTCGTTAAAGTATCTTTTCTCCCAGAAGGATTTGAATCTTCGGCAGCAACGTTGGTTAGAGTTTTTGGCATCGTATGATTTTGGTATAGCTTATACTCCGGGAAAAGGTAACGCAGTGGCAGATGCGTTAAGTCGAAGACATGCAGGATTGGGAGCCATGTTTTCAGAATGGAAGAGTCTCGAGTATTTAGCTGGATTTGACTTCAGGCCTAGATGTGAATTGGAACCTGAGATGTTGGCAAACTTATCGATAAGACCCACTCTTGTGGAAAGGATTGGTGAGAGCCAAAAGCGAGATGATAAGCTTGTCAAGATTATCCGTGAGTTGGAATCTGGATTGGATCCAGAAAAGGATAAAGGATTCGAGGTCGATCAAGAGGGTTGGCTTCGGAAGCAAGGACGACTAGTTGTTCCCGATATAGATGAATTGAGGAGTGAAGTTCTGAAGGAAAGTCATCACTCGAAGTTGACAATTCATCCAGGTGGAAATAAGATGTATCGGGATATGAAGAGAACCTACTATTGGGAAGGTATGAAGAAGGATGTTGGAAATTTTATTTCCAAGTGTATGAACTGCCAGTTGGTTAAAGCTGAACAGAAGAAGCCAAGTGGATTGCTTCAGCCATTAGAAGTTCCTACATGGAAGTGGGAACAAGTGTCGATGGATTTCATCGATGGATTGCCTAGAACCAGAACGGGAAATGAAGGGATTTGGGTCATTGTGGATCGTCTGACTAAGAGTGCACGATTCATTCCTGTTCGATCGACTAGGACTGCATCAAAGTTGGCTGAGTTGTATATTAAGTGGATAGTTCGATTCCATGGTATTCCGAAGAGCATAGTGAGCGATCGAGACCCATTGTTCACTAGTGGATTTTGGAGGAGCTTCCAGGAAGTTTTGGGAACCGAGTTGTGTTTGAGTACAGCTTATCATCCCCAAACAGATGGTCAGACCGAGAGAGTCAACCGAGTTTTGGAAGATCTTCTCAGAGCATGTGTTTTGGACTTCGGAGGATCATGGGAAGATCACCTTCATTTGGTGGAGTTTGCGTACAACAACAGTTACCAGTCAAGCATTGGTATGGCACCGTATGAGGCGTTGTATGGAAGACCGTGTAACTCTCCGACATGTTGGTTGGAAACTGGAGAAAAGCTGATACTTGGGCCAGAGATGATTCGTCAGACCTCAGATTGCATAGAGATCATTCGGCAACGAATGAAGGCAGCCCAAGACCGTCAGAAGAGTTATGCCGATAAGCGTCGAAAGGATTTGGAATTCGACGTAGGGGATATGGTTTTTGTGAAGATTTCTCCACTGAAGAATGTTATTAGATTCGGGAAGAAAGGAAAATTGACTCCGAGATTTGTTGGACCATTCCCGATCATCGAGCGAATTGGAAAGCTCGCTTATAGATTGGAGTTACCGGAGAAGATGTCGGGTGTGCACAATGTTTTTCACGTATCGTATCTACGGAAATATGTGCATGACTCGAATGCAGTGGTTTCTGCTGATAGCTATGAAGACTTTGAAGTTGATCCAGTTGATAGAAGACCTCGTAAGCCACTTCGTGTTGTGGAAACCGACACGAAACAGCTTAGGAGGAAGGTAGTTAAGTTGCTCAAGATACAATGGAGTGATGATGATAACGACTGTACGTGGGAGGTGGAAGAGAGGATGAAAGCAGCTCATCCTGAACTCTTCAAGGTATGGCCCTAAGGTGTCGTGTCATCTCACGATATTGTAACTTGTTCTAATTTTAGAATTCTGTACGCTAAGTTAGAATTGGATGCATGGTTTGTTGATTGCTATGGATGGTAGGCGTACAGAATAGTCTTTGATTGCTTTGTTTGCTTGGAATTTCGGGGGCGAAATTCCTAAGGGGGAGAGAATGTAACGACCCGTATTTTTCACGGATCGAAAAGTTCGTCAAATCTGGAATTTTTGCATTTTTAAGTCATTTCAGATTTTTGGGGAAATTTGTCTAAGTCCTAGGTCGTGGACGACCTAAGAGCTAAGTCGTGACCGAGTTAAGGACTTGCGAGTTAGTGTTAGGTCGTGGGTTAGTTGGAGCGACCTATAAAATTGTGCAACCTAGGATTTAGTTAAGTAATTAGGTCGGCAGGGCGAGTTAACGACCTAAAGACTGACCGACTTAAGGATATGGCGACTCAAGGGTAGGCAGACCTAGTGGTTCCGGGTTAGCGACTTAGTAATTAAGTTGTTAGGTCGGTTGGGACGACCTATAGAAGTTAGCAGTGTAGTTAGGTCGGCAACGACCTAAGTAGTAGTGAGCGACTTAAGGAGTTAAGTCGTAAGTCTGGGTAGAGTTAGGTCGCATCCCAGTTGTTCGCGACTTATGTTAGGTCGCGTGGAGGCTTAAGGAATTAGGTCGTAACCTGTTAAGTCGTAGGTCGCTGGGTTTCGTCTAAGTGTTAGGTCGAAGTATGTGTTAAGTCGTAGGTCGACTTAATAGTTAGGTCGTATGCGCAGAAGTGTTAGATCGTAGGAGTTGAGGCGCGCGTATCTGTTAGGTCGGAGTTGTTGGCTAAGGGTTAGGTCGGAGGCTCTGTTAAGTCGTGGGGGTTTTTAGGTCGTAGGTCGGCATATGTTAGGTCGGCAACGACTTAAGGAGATAGCCGAGTTACGACTCAGGCAGTTTTCAGCTATAAATAGGAGGGGTTGTTCTCACTTTTTGGGATCCGGATTTTGAAGCGACGAAGTGCTGCCATTTTGAGAGCTCGACTTCTACACTTCTTCACTTCTTTTCTCCACTCTAATCTAGTGCTTCCATCCATCCAAATCGAAGACCGAGATTGAAGATTCAAAAGCTTGGATTGAAGATCTTCATCTTTTCAAGAGAGATTTCTTCATTTGAAGCGGATTTGTGATAGATCTAGCTTCATCCTTCGCTGTCCAGATCTGAAGTGTGTTGATTTGAGGTTGTTTAGGTGATTTGGTGAGTGGTGATTATCTCTCACACGGATCCAAAGGAGTATATCGGATTGTTGGCTCGTTTTGGTGTTAAAATAGAGATTTCCATGCATTTTCTTCATCCTATGTGTAGATCCATATAGATCCATTGTTCATGATGATGTTGCATCCATTTTATCATATGTTAACCTATGCAAGTTCATTCATCAAGTTTGTAGAGATATAATACATGTTTTCATGCTTATTGGACTTTCAACTCTTTAATTACGAAAATGCCATTATTGTTATAATTGTCTACTTAGATCATTTTTGAATGCTTGATTGCTTGGATTGATGTTTGATTTGATTGATTGTTATGAACTAGATGATTGATGACTAGATTTAGATCGAAGGTGATTCAAAAGCTAAGGGAAAGGCTCTTGAATTGGAAAAGCTGCTCGTGGCATATGTAGCGGGATGATGAAGCTCTTATGCATAGATTTGATGATGTGAAGTTGAGATGAAGCTTTGCAAGGGTGTAATGAAGCGAGGCATCATATGATGAAGACTTGGTCTAATCCAGACGGGATCATTCCAAGCATGTTGATAACTCGGTGATATGATTCGAGTTGAAGATAATGAATGGATATGAGAATAGTCGTCGAGGAGGATGACTAGGAGGCTTGGATAGCATCGTTGTTGAAGGTTCTAGCATGCTCTAAGCAAGAGTACGTTTGGGCAGATTCGATAGTCCCAACGGCCAACTGTTGATGGTCGAGTACTCTGGGCAGATTCGATAGTCCTAGGCACGGGCTGCGACGACGTGCGGGAGTTATGTCTAGAACCGGGGTTTCCATTAGCCCTTGACGGACGGCTGAAAGAATGTGCCGGTCATTCAATTAACGGTGATATCGAAGCAATGATAACAGTGATAGCCAGAGTCATGGATGTGTGGTTGTATCGTCATTCGGACTCAAGAGCGGTATTTTCTGGGTGCTTATCTGATTTAGGCCTTGGTACTTGGAAAACATCGCCCTTGACTCGAGTGATAGTAGCTTTACTTTAAATTGTATGCTCTGCTATGTTTGCTTCTGCTTAGTGTGTGTCTGGGGGCTATCACTGTAGAATGAGGTTGGAGTGGAAGGGTTGTATTCCTATTCCTTTTCCTTTATGCTCTTTTGGTATGTTGTTAGTTAATTTACTGCTCACTAAGACTGTTGTCTGACTCAAGGCTTTTTGTTTTAAATTCTTATTGCCTTGGGCTGTTCGTCCATTTTGGGACGGGCAGACTAGGTAGCAGGTGACAGGTGCTGTTCTCTTCTCACGATGCTGATATCGAAGACGAGCTAGAGGGTTGCATATTATTTTCTTATATGTACTGGATATTCCGCTGTTTTGTATTCTCTGAGAGATTTGTAGTGAGGCTGGATGTATTGACTATGTGGATGCTTGTATTCAACTATTATGGAGTTTTATATGATGTCATTTTGTTCTGTAAAGCTTCACTATACATATGTTCTATTGTATTTTGTCCATGCGCTGTGAGTAATACGATAGATCCTTTTGTTTTAAATCTTACCTTGACAATCGTCTATGGTCGCCTGGCACACTTTACAGCGCACTATCTCTAGATTCGGTGCAGGGGTCATGGGCGGTCGTCACAATATATATTGCTTGCTTGGTTTGGGTGTGATGTGTATTTGTTATGTTTGGTTTTGAAATGTATATGTGTGATAGATGCAAACATGTTAAGTAAATATTAGTTAGCAAACTAGTTAGTAAGTAAAATTTTACCCTAAAAAACGAAAGCTTTAAAACCATATTCATGTTCATATTTATTCCCTATAAATGCTTGTTGTATGTATGCTTAAACCAATACTATGTGATGTTTGGTTGTGTTGATAATATTATAAACTTATTTGTCGAACTGCCCGTATAGTGATAATCGCTGTATCGGCACTTTCAGAAAATCACTTCTTATCAAACAATTTGGTTTCATCTTCGTGCTTGGAATTATTTTACAAGTTAAGCAAGATTTTAATTGATGATGTTTTCAAAAATAATTAATTATTTTAGTAATGATTATTTAATTTATTTAATTAATTAATTAGTAAGGATTAAGGTTAACTAATTAACTTATTAATGATGTGTTTTAAATTTAACTAATTACTTAGTTAATGATGTTTTAAATTTAATTAATCATTTTATTTAATGACGTTTAAGGCTAATTAATCTTTTGAAAATTATGGATTAAATTTAGTTAACCAATTAGTTAATGATATTTTTAAAATTAATTAATCTTTTTAATTAATGACTTTTAAAAGGAAATCAACTTGTTTTAACTTTAATTAATCTTTCCTTAATAATGGTTTAAATTGATTAATCATTTTGAAATAATGATATTTAATTATTAATTATTTAATTTAATTAATTATATTTAAATATTACTAATTAATTGAATTAATGATGTTTTAAAGGTGATTTACCCTTTTTAATTAAAGTTTAGTAGAGTTGATTAACCAACTTATTTTATGAAATTTCAAAGTGAATTTATCAAGTAACAAGGATGTTTTGACTTTGTTATTCATTTTTAATTATTTATTAATTTAATTAATTATATTTTACTAATTAATTGAATTAATATGGTTTAAAAGTGGTTTATTTTTTTATTCAAAGTCATTTGAAGTTCAATAATTAAATTGTGTGATGAAATTTAAAGTTAATTAATCAATGTAATAAGGATGTTCGGAGTTATTAAATCCTTTTTATAATGATGTTTTAAATTAGTGAACTCTTTTAACAAAGTTTTTTAAAGCTTATACTTGCAATGTAAATCCCAAGCACGAATTCAGGTTTTTAAAAGAAAAAGTTAGATTTGTTTAACAAATCTGTTTGGTTATTGTTTATGTGGGAGAAAACCCGTTCCGCGTTAGCGGCATGGTCCCACATATTATTGTTTAAATACACCCCATTTGTTTCATAGTTTTACTCATACCAGACATTTTTTCTGACCTGAGTTGTTTGTTTTACCTAATCTCTCGGGTACTCAATTATATTTAGCTAGTCCGAGAATAGCAGGTTTTCTTAGGAGCTCTTTGAAGACGGTGATCAAGCAGGCAGCTCCTTATTTATCTAGTTATTTGTTTCCATTGTGTGATTATGCTAGTATATTTTGTATCTTAAAAATGTAAAGTCAGAACATATAGCTATAAATCTATGGATGTAGTACTTTTGTTTAGCTTCGAAGCTCCATGTAAGGAGTAGCCTTTTGTACTATATCATTTTATATTATATGTAACCATTTCGCTATGAGGATAATCTATTATTTCTTCTTCTGTTCTTTATTTTACCCCAAGACAACTTATCTTTCGGATGCTTGGGCAACGGCACACGAATACCGAGGATGTATTAAGTGTCGTTCCCAGGGATCAAAAAGGTGAATCGTCACATATATCATTATATATGTTTTAGTTTAATTTAATTAACTTTATATATTTATTTAATTAATTAATCCAATCAATTAATATAGAATTTAGAAAATAATTCATTAAGTTTCAAAAACAATTTTTGAATTTTTTTTATAACATTTATAGAAATTCATTTAAATTTTAAACTTGTAACGACCCGTAAATTTCAACTGTTTGAATAACGTAATTAGTTGAAATTTTGTGAAATTTTAAACGATAAAATTTTGAAATATAAATTTGATATTTGGAATGCGTCTAGTTGAACATAGCAACTGGTAAATTTTCGTCCGAAAATATGAAAGTTTATTTCGCGCGTAAAATTTAATTCAATTTAATCAGTTAAAAAGCGATGAAAATAAAACGTTTCTAAACCTGAATATTTTCACATAGAAAAATTCTAAACCATCTTCTGAGCAAGACGTCATTTTTCGTTTTTCAAAATTTGGACTTCTTTAGCTACGTCGATCTTATTTTCCTATGTTTTTCTTGCATTTTCCGCTGGTAGAAAATTCGAATTTTTATAATTCAATCATACCACTGATATCTTTATACCGTTGTGATCGTCTCGTCGCACTGACCTTTACGGTATCATCGAATAGTGAAATCCGTAAAAAGGGTTAACTATATCGGCGTTTTTTTTTGAGCTTTTGATATTGGTGTCTATTCAAATTTCCAACGGCTGATTTAAAAGGCAACTAGCATTTATATTCTCAACTGCTTTTCCATAATTTACTCTAATTTAACGTGCTTTCCCTATTTCCAAAATATGGATTGCTGTTCCATCATTATGTATCTGCTTCACTTTCATTATTTTCAATTGCCTCTGTGTTCTTCTTTCCTTCTTTCCCCATCTTTCCCAAGCCTCTCACTAATTCTAGTTCTTCCATTCTTCAAACAAAAGAAAATTTTATAAAACAAATCGAAGCCTGCAATTCTCACATGCAAAACCCTTAGCTCTCAGCCATCATTTTCCATGCATACTTCCTCCACGCCCTACTCTCTCCAGCCCCGCCACGCAAGGCCTTTTCCCCCACTTCGTGCTCCTCAAGCAACCTCTCCCAAGACGAGTTCAACTGCAACACCATCTTCCTCCCTTCACGTAGCCTGCCCGCTTCTTGTCCGCCCACCGCATTTGACAGTTGAACTTGACCACGTTGCTTTACTGGTCCACGCTCTGGTCTAGTCACCATAGCAGCCATCTCGAGCCTAGCAGTGCACCGTCCATCACCATTCTCCCACCACTCGAAATCGATGTGCCAACCACCGTGAACTGCCTCCTCCGTCTCCCATGATCTGCTCTTGTGCCTTGAAGGAGTCTTGCTTCTCTTTTGTATATAGAATAAGGTATAACTTATTTTTTTTATATGATTTCGTATAGCCTGCAACCTTTTAAATGCATATATATATTTTGGATTGGAAGTCAGATGGTCTATACAGGGGATATATGTTAGCTTGCCTGAAGCCTATTTTATTGTTTAAGAAATGTACTTTGATTCTGTTAGCACCAAAATTGGTCACTAACCTCGTTCAGAAAGATTGTGTAGAGATATAAGTGATGAAAGCAAATTAAACAGAGAAGACAATCCTAATTCAAGTGCAGAAAGTAAGAACACCAAATTTATAGTGGTTCGGCGTAATTGCCTACGTCCACTTTGCTCAACTTTATTGATTTCCTTTATGATTGATTACAAATACAATTCGTGAATCAAATGCTTGAATGAAGGTGTTTAAGTAGAGAAGATGAGTCTTGAAAATGGCAGAGTCTTCCCGTCTTTCTCTCCAAAAAAGGATCCCTTTCACTGTGACCCTGCCCCTCTATTTATAGGCAAAGATGGGCTGGACTTCCCAAGTGGGCTGATTGCCGAATGTTCCAGCCCGAGTACAGTGGTCGCCGTATGCCGAGCAAGGTTCGCCGAACGATCCGCGCCGAACCAATCCTTCTATGCCGAACGGTGTGCTGGTTAGTTGTGTTGAATGTCTCTTGGATGTCGAGTATTACGCCGAACACCATGAGATGCCGAGTACTCTTGTGTGCCGAGCAGCCTCGATGCCGAGCGACCTTGTACGCCGGGCAGTCTTGATGCCGAACAGCCTTGATGCCGAGCACTCTGGTATGCCGAGTACTCTTGTATGCCGAGCAGCCTCGATGCCGAGCGACCTTGTACGCCGGGCAGTCTTGATGCCGAACAGCCTTGATGCCGAGCACTCTAGTATGCCGAGTACTCTTGTATGCCGAGCAGCCTCGATGCCGAGCGATCTTGTACGCCGAGCAGTCTTGATGACGAACACCACTTGACGCTGAGCACTTTGGGATGCCGAGTTCTCCTGATGCCGAGTACCACGCTGAGTACTCCTGGGTGACAAGTGCTTCGCCGAACACTCCTGGATGCCGGACACTCTCTGATGCCGAGCTCCACTGGATGCCGAACGCTAGCGCCGAGCATTGGTTGTCGCCGAACACTAACTGACGCCGAGCACTACGGATGCCGAACGCCATGGATGCCGGCTCCCATTGGATGCCGCGCGCTTCGCCGTGTCCTCCTGGATGCCGAACAGTCCTCCATGCCGAGTAGTGGCCAATGCCGAGCACTCAGTGGCCTGGTCAAATCTCCAGGAAACACTTGCCCCCCAAAGTGTATCGCGTGGCCGAACGTGGTACGCTTTGAACTGTGCAACCTTTTCGTCACGTCTTAAACCCTTGGCTAACCTCGAACGGAGACGTCCCCTTTGTGGGATCGATGTGTGCCGGACGTGTTCCAAATGCCGAACGAGACATGCGCGTTCGAACGGTGCTTCCTTGCCGAGCGATGCTTCAGTGCCGAACCGTTATGCGCCGGGGCCGGACGCTATGACCTTGACCGGTTCTACCGGTCATGGCCTTTTCGACTTCTACCTCCCTCTATATATCCAGTCGCCCTTCCATCACTTTCCCTTTACGCTTTCTCTTCTATTATTCCCAGAGATTTGCAATTCTTGCCACTCTATCAGATTTAAAGTCTAGTTGATCCTTCCTCAATCTCGATCGTCGAACTAGGTATCATTCCCTCCATGATTACATTACTTCAATCTTTAGGTTCATCACATGGTGTACAATGTGTGGTTAGTAGAAGTGGTTCGCACGTTCGGAGTCGCCGAACAGTGCATGGTAGTTAGACCTAGCTCCTTTGTGCCGATCAAGATTGGAAGAAAAAGGGAGATGGGGCGCCGAACGGCGTAATCTTCGCCGGGCGATCTTGTCTCTGTCGTTCGTCGTGAATGGAGAAAGAGCAGGGCGGAGTTATGATCGAGGGCAGAGCACTGCCTTAGCCGAACGAACTAAGGCCGAACAGTACCCTTATGCCGAACAGACATATATGCCGAGTAGCTCCTAGACTGAACGACATAATTACCGAACAACTGTCATGCCGAACAGCTACATACCTGCCGAACAATATAACTGCCGAGCATTATATTTGCCGAACATCAAAAATGCCGAACAATATAAATACCTAGGCCGAACAATATACGTGCCGAACATCATATTTGCCGAACATCAAAAATGCCGAACAATGTAAATTGCCGAACATCAAAAATGCCGAACAACATAAATACCTAGGCCGAACAATATATGTGCCGAACATCATATTTGCCGAACATCAAAAATGCCGAACAATATAAATTGCCGAACATCAAAAATGCCGAACAATATAAATTGCCGAACATCAAAAATGCCGAACAACATAAATACCTAGGCCGAACAATATATGTGCCGAACTATACTTGGGATGGACAATACAATTGTCGCACAATAATTCAAGCCGAACAACATTCAAATGCCGAACACTTGACAATGACTTAACCGAACCAAGATACATGCCGAACTCTTCTCAGGATGAATAATGTAACTCAAGGCAAGCTTTTTGAGACGGTCAGCGATGACGGTCTTCGAAGGCGATGATTCGAAGCTAATTATTATATCTTTAAAACCTTTAGATCCTTATTGTCTTTACACAATTGCTTGCACTAGTTCACACACCACGTGGGGGGAAAACTCGTGTTGCTAATTCTAACGCTCAACGTTTTTCAAGTATAGCTTTCTCAAGCATTTAGCCAGGTTCATTATTTATTTGGGATGTCAGGAAAATCTAGTTCTGCCACCATATCTGACAGGCCTGGGCCGTCAACAAAGCAAGGAGCCGCAGATGCTTCCAACCCGTCAATCTCTCCCGCTCATAATTTGGCGCCCGATGCTCTGGAGTCAACCATCTTGCTGGACAATCCGGTCGATTCTCAAGCCTCGAGGATCAATGAGGCCGCTCTGCGACGGATATGTTCCATTCACGGAATTCCCTTTACTGACGTGTTAGTTCCTTCGAGATACGACCGTCCTCATTTGCCCCCAGTCGGGTACACGGCCTGCAACAAGTTTATGTGCTGGATGGGCAGCGTGCCTCCGTTTAACCTATTTCTCCGAGATGTGCTGCAGTATATAGACATCGCTCCGTCGCAGCTGCACCCGAATGGTCATGCGTTCCTATATGGGACTTATTTACTCTTCATGGCTGTCTTCTCCAGACCTCCAACCCCCGGTGATATCCGATACATTTATATGTTCAAGAGACGGAAAGATAGCCCTTCCTTCATATTCCTCGAGCCATATCACAAGTGCCAGATTTTGACAGGGGCCTGTAGCAAATTCGCCCTGTACAAACAGGAGTGGTTCTATGTGCGATGCCCATCTGGTTTTGCTAGGAGATGGGTCGAAGGCAGTAAGTCTCTCTGCTGAACCGTTACTCGTACTTAATGGGAGTCATGTTTTTCTTAACTCTTCGTTTCATCTTTTCAGGTATTAACCCACGTCCGGAAGGCCGAGGATATTCCGACGTTGTCGACGCGATTAGAGCTCTTCCGGCCGAGGATCGAGATATTCGAGCTATCATTTCAAATGAATCGCTGTCGGGGTTTGGCTTGCTAGCTCCTGACCGTCGGGTCAGCCTTCCAGAAGGTGTTACAATTCCCAAACCTCCATTTGGTAAAGGGAAAAAACTTGCCGGCCCGTCGTCGCGTCGCGCTCCCGTCGCGCACGAAGAAGGCGAGCGTAGAGAGGATGATGCACCCGACTCTCAGGGCGAGAACGTGGGCCCTGCTTGGAATCCGGCAATCGAAGTTCAGGATATTGAGACGTCATCCTCCCCTTCGAAGGGAAAGAAAAAGCTGAAATATACGGTTCAGAAAGAGAAAGTCGGCGACACCTCAAAACCTACGCCTATCCCTCCTGAAAAAGAGGCTTCTTCACAGCGCCTGGAGAGTTCTCTGAGGGGTCTCTCGAACCTCTCTATCCCCGAAGACATACTTAATTATGGGTTCGATGATCCTGAAGCTCTCAAATTCTCCTCGCCTGCTAGAGGCAATGTAGGAGTTCAACTCCCAGCTCACAGAGATAATACTCCGATTAGCAAAGACAAACGAACGGGTCCGTCGGGGGGAACACTTAGGACACACACGCACACGCGCATTTCATAGCATACTTCAAGTCTTTTAATTCATGAATTCTCCTTAATTCGTTGTTATCTTCCTTCTTTGCAGGTGATATGGGCCGCTCTCACGGACTTGATCGCCTTCAGGGGTCTTCAATATTTCATCACTCCGGACGGGATTCCGGTTCAGGCAGACGCCGGGACCGAGGTGATTACGAAGATAGGGACAATCGCCCTCGCGAGTCGTCTCACCGCAAGAAAGCGCACTATCAATCTTCTCAGTCCCGTGATCTTCCTCCTACTGCTGAACCAGATAAAGAGAAGTCTTTGCAGAAGGGTTATCAGTCTGATGCTGCTCGAGAGCAACATTCCAGTTCATCGAGTACGAGGCAAGTCCGAGAGCCGCGTAAAAGAACGGAATTCTCTAAGCCTCCTCCTCCTGCTCCTGCCGTGGACCCAACCGTTGCGGAAAAGATGGTCGATCTTAAGGCCAAGTTTCCGAAGATTTGTTTTGACGGTCTGAAATTCCTCCCGACCATCCATCACATTCCTGGGCACGTGAAGCAAAGTGCGATTGCCTGCAACAATGACGTCTATGTTCAACATGACGCATTCGTGCACCTGGTGGAGAAGATCTCAGAAGTATCTGTTGAGCGTCAACACGAGATTGACCGTCTGAATCTGGAGGCTGACAGCGATAAGAAAATCATCAAACTCCAAGACGAAGAACTCGCCTCTTATAAGTTAAAGCTAGAAGTCGCTGAACAAGGCGCAAAAGATACTGCCGAGGCAGTTACTCGCTTAGAGGTGGCTCACAAAAAGGAGCTTGATGAAGCAGTTCAGCGCAGCGGCGCCCTTGCCCTAGAAAAAGACTCTGTTCAAAAAGAAAGGGACGTGCTCGCTATTCAAGTCAAAGAGCTGAAAGAACAACTCTCCAAGGAGAAAGAAGACAAAATAGCCGCTTAGGAAGAATCACAGCGGTATTGCGATGAGATTGTTGCTACCCGGCTCCTAAAGGCAAAGCTCGACGGTGAACTTGCCGGGGTCGAGAGAATGAAGGATGAAGCCCGTGAGGAGGGTAAAAGAACGGCTGAGGAGGAGCTCGATTCTCGCCTTGAGGCGGCCGCAGAGACTGGCAGGGAAGAGGTCAAAAGTATGTTTGACCCGTTGATCGCCGAGTACGGAGCCCGCGTCCTTATGCACCGCGACCTAACATTCTTGGGCGACGGCTACCATGAATCCCTGGCTGAGGCATGGGAGACTCTGATAAAGATCAAGAAAGTCAAATCAGGCTCCGAAGAAATCGACGAGGATGCACTGGTGAAGGAGTTCCTGAGGGGGAATGAGCCATCGGATTTATCCGTAGCATTGGCTCTCTATGGCAAAGGCTCTTCCCCTTCGAAAGAGAAGAACAACGAGGCTGGCCCATCAGAGGCCGACACTACTACTCCTCACATTGCCGCTCCTTACGCTGCTCAATCGGCTGGTCGGTCGACGCTTGATCCATTCGAGCAACACGCCAGTTATGATCCCGAAGATCCCGGGCTTGGCGTTCATGTGCTGTCACCTATCCTGGAGGGTGAAACCCTGCGCGCCACCGACAGTCAACCTGATCCTGGTAGGAGATTCTTCTTTCTCTAGAAATCGAAGTGATCCCGTCATTTTTCAGCAGTGGTTATTCGTTCTAATGCCCACTTCTTATATTTCTCACAGGTTGTTCTGACACTGAGCTAACTCCGAGGAGCGATGACGCCAAGGAGGAAGCGGGGAAAACAAGTGACGCTGCTCACGCAGAGGTAACTCCCGGCCCAGACGCTCAAGTGATCGGGGCGCTTGACGATGACAAACTTGACACCTCGTCTCCGGCCGAAGGAAGCGACGAAGTTAAAATCACTGGCGCCTCTGAACATACTTCAGAGATGAGCATGAAGGATCGTCTTGCCGACGAGGAGAAGAGAAAGGTCAAAGTCAAAGTTGAATCTGAAGTCCTGGAACTTACTGACCCGCGGAATAGACCTTTGAAAATCATTCTCCCGGGCAGGTCCAAACCATTAGATGTTCCGTCTCCTACTCCTGACTCCGTCTCTCTAGCAAGCAAAAAGTCCAAGAAGAAACGTGAGGGAGAGGAGTCGTCGGAAACACCGAAGGCGGACAAGAAGAAGAAGTCGAAGAAATGATCGATGCACTTGTTCAACAAGTTTTTGCTTAAGTTTGTAACAGTTTCTACCTTTCATAACTTGTAGTTTGTATAGGCCCGAATTTTGTAGGAGTGATCTTGTATCCCTATTTTGGACTTATCGAATAAAATTTTAGTTTCTTCTTGTTTGAATGATTCTCTTGTCTTTATTTGGTTTGCTGACACTGTGCTCCGGGGACTTGGAGACTTGAGACTGTTCATACTCTAGTCCGCGCTCTAGAGACTTAGAGTACTCCGCTTCGCACTCTGGGGGTTCGGAGATTGGAAATTGTTTATACTCTAGTCCGCGCTCTGGAGACTTAGAGTACTCCGCTCCGCACTCTGGGGATTCGGAGATTGGGAATCGTTTATACTCTGGTCCGCGCTCTGGGGAC
Organism: Allium fistulosum; assembly: GCA_030737815.1. Taxonomy (NCBI): domain Eukaryota; kingdom Viridiplantae; phylum Streptophyta; class Magnoliopsida; order Asparagales; family Amaryllidaceae; genus Allium; species Allium fistulosum. The sequence goes on from CM060901.1 coordinate 1,138,243,540, forward strand.
TTAAAGTACTCCGCTCCGCACTCTGGGGATTCGGAGATTGGAAATCGTTTATACTCTAGTCCGCGTTCTGGGGACTTAGAGTACTCCGCTGCGCACTCTGGGGACTCGGAGATTGGAAATCGTTTATACTCTAGTCCGCGTTCTGGGGACTTAGAGTACTCCGCTCCGCACTCTGGGGACTCGGAGATTGGAAATCGTTTATACTCTAGTCCGCGCTCTGGGGACTTAGAGTACTCCGCTCCGCACTCTGGGGACTCGGAGATTGGAAATCGTTTATACTCTAGTCCGCGCTCTGGGGACTTAGAGTACTCCGCTCCGCACTCTGGGGACTCGGAGATTGGAAATCGTTTATACTCTAGTCCGCGCTCTGGGGACTTAGAGTACTCCGCTCCGCACTCTGGGGACTCGGAGATTGGAAATCGTTTATACTCTAGTCCGCGCTCTGGGGACTTAGAGTACTCCGCTCCGCACTCTGGGGACTCGGAGATTGGAAATCGTTTATACTCTAGTCCGCGCTCTGGGGACTTAGAGTACTCCGCTCCGCACTCTGGGGACTTGGAGATTGGAAATCGTTTATGCTCTAGTCCGCGCTCTGGGGACTTAGAGTACTCCGCTCCGCACTCTGGGGACTCGGAGGTTGGAATCGTTTATACTCTAGTCCGCGCTCTGGGGACTTAGAGTACTCCGCTCCGCACTCTGGGGACTCGGAGATTGGAAATCGTTTATACTCTAGTCCGCGTTCTGGGGACTTAGAGTACTCCGCTCCGCACTCTGGGGACTCGGAGGTTGGAATCGTTCGTATGAGTCTGTACGCCGCACAGAATAATGTAATTTATCATTCAACTAAGAGATACAGAAACTTCATAGAAAATGTGGCTTCAAGCCTTTATTAATGAAAATCAACTAAATTGCTCGATTACAACTTCAAAAGGAAACTAAGTCATTATTGAATGGAAACATGCACAAAACAATAGTGCTTATAACAAGAAAGGGAAACATGCTAAACGTAATAGTGCCGCAAATGTTCACTGTTCCATGCTCGGGGGAGTGTCGCGCCATCAACGGTCGCTAGCTTGAAGGTTCCTTCTCCAAGCTTCCGTTCAATGGCGTATGGACCTTCCCAGCTGGGATTCATGCGTGATGGTACTGGGAAGACTTGTTTCAGAACGAGATCACCCACATCAAAGATTCTTGGGCGGACTCTGCCATCGTAGTAGCGCTTGACTCGATGTCTGTGCGCCGCCGCCCTTAACTCAGCTTCTTCACGCTTTTCGTCGATGCAGTCCAGTGATTCCAGCAAGAGGTTTTGGTTCGTCTTGGGGTCATAGTATTTCACTCGGTGCGATGGAACTTCAAGTTCCATGGGTATTACGGCTTCAGAGCCGTATGCCAAGGCGAACGGAGTGTGGCCGGTCGCGGACTTGTGGGTAGTCCTATATGCCCATAATGCTGTCGGGAGTTCATCTACCCACTTGCCTCCAACCTTCTCCAGACGCTTCTTTAGTATGGACTTGATTATTTTGTTAACGGCCTCGACTTGTCCGTTAGCTTTTGGGTGTGCAACGGCAGCGAACTTTTTCTCGATGCCGTACTTTAAGCAGAACTCTTTGAATTCTCTACTTTCGAATTGCGTTCCGTTGTCTGTAATGATGGTGCGTGGAAGACCAAAGCGGCATATAATATTTCGTACAACGAAGTTAATGACTTTCTTAGAGGTGATAGTGGCCAAAGGTTCTGCCTCAGCCCATTTCGTGAAATAGTCGACTGCAACTATCGCGTATTTCGCACCACCTTTGGATAGAGGCAAAGAGCCGATTATGTCGATTCCCCAGATCGCGAATGGCCAAGGGCTGATCATTTGTGTGAGTTCCGTTGATGGAGCCCTCGGGATTTTTGCATATCTTTGACACTTGTCGCATTTTCTTGCGTAGTCCGCGGCATCCCGGTTTACGGTGGGCCAGTAATACCCATAGCGGAGGATCTTCTTTGCTAGCGTTTGCCCCCCAGTATGGTCGCCGCATTCCCCTTCGTGGACTTCCCTCAAGACTCGCTTCGTTTCATCATGAGCGATGCATCGTAACAATGGGACGGAGAATCCTTTCCGGTACATGGATCCATCCTGCATGACGTACCGCGCGGCCTTTCGAAGGACCTGTCGTCTTTCGCTTCTTCTTTCTGGTAAAGCCCCGGTTGTCAGGTACAGTTTGAATGGGGTTATCCACGAGTCCTTCTCGATCTCTGTTTCCAACACAAGATCGATTTTCATCTCGTCTGCACTCGGGGCATGCAAGACTTCCACGGGATACAATCCCATTTGTTGAACATCGTCGGTACTCGCGAACTTAGCCAACAAGTCGGCTTCTTTGTTTTGTTCTCGCGGGATATGTGAAATGTCATAACGCTCAAGATTTGATAGTAGTTCCTGGACCTGAACGAGGTACGGAGCAAGCTTTCGTCCTTTTGCTTGGTAGTCTCCTCGTACTTGGTATACCACTAACTGCGAGTCACAAAAGATTTCGATTGATTTGATTCCGAGTTCTTTGATAAGCTTCAAGCCAGCGATCAATGCTTCATATTCAGCTTCGTTGTTCGTAGCCGGAAAATCGAGCTTCAGGGCATAACAGATTGATCGGTTTTCCGGAGTTATAAGAACTACGCCCGCGCCGGAGCAACGGTCGTTTGATGCACCGTCAGTGTATAACTTCCATCGTATGGGGGGAATGATGTCGTGATCGTCCGGTTTGATGGGTATGGTAAATTCAGCGATGAAGTCTGCTAACGCTTGCCCTCGGATAGCTCTCCGTGGTAAGTACGCGATATCGAATTGGCTCAACTCGATGTTCCATTTTAGCAATCTTCCAGAAGTTTCTGGTCGCTGAAGTACCTGCCTCAGGGGTTGATCGGTATAAACGCCGATTGAATGCGCTTGAAAGTATGGGCGTAGCTTGCGTGATGCAATCACCAAGCAATAAGCCAATTTCTCAATTTTAGGGTAATTCTTCTCTGCCCCCGTTAAACGCTTGCTAACATAATATACCGGCTTCTGGACTCGATCCTCCTCACGGACCAAAGCTGCGCTTATCGCATGAGGGGATATAGCCAAGTAAACGTACAGCATCTCATGGTCAACTGGTTTAGATAGCATCGGTGGGCTCTCCAGATGCCTTACCAGGTTCTGGAAAGCTTCCTCGCAGCTAGACGTCCATTCAAAATTCCTCTTTCCTTTCTTTATTATGTCGAATAATGGGATGCACTTGTCAGTTGCCTTGGATATAAATCGACTTAGCGCAGCCACTTTTCCGTTCAAGCTCTGTACCTGCTTTACAGTCCTGGGCGCTTGTACGTCTCGAATGGCTTGGATCTTTTCTGGGTTGGCTTCGATTCCCCTAGCGTTGACGATGAATCCTAAAAACTTCCCTGATGCAACGCCGAAAGAACACTTCAGCGGGTTGATCTTCATTCCATAGGACCTGAGTATGTTAAACATTTCAGCTAAGTCTTGAATGTGGTCGTTTGACTGCCGTGACTTCACGAGCATGTCATCCACATAGACTTCCATGGTTTTGCCCAGCTGGTCCTTGAACATTCGATTCACCAGACGTTGGTAAGTTGCTCCAGCATTCTTTAATCCAAAGGGCATCACTACATAGTAATACAGCCCGACATTTGTAACGAAGCTGGTGTGTTCTTGGTCCGGAATATGCATTGGGATTTGGTTGTATCCCGAGTACGCATCCATGAATGACAATAATTCGTGTCCTGCCGTGGAATCGACCAACTGATCGATCCTAGGCAACGGGAAACTGTCCTTAGGGCATGCTTTGTTCAAGTCGGAATAATCTACGCAAGTCCTCCATTTCCCATTTGCCTTTTTCACTAGCACGGGGTTGGAGACCCACTCCGGGTAGAGGGCGTCGCGGACGAACCCATTTGCTTTGAGTTTGTCCACCTCCTCTCCAAGAGCGGCGGATCTTTCTGGATCCATTCCTCTCCTCTTTTGCTTGACTGGGACGTATTTCGGGTCTATGTTCAACATATGACTTGTGATGGTGGGAGAAATCCCACACATATCAGAATGCGTCCAGGCAAAAACATCAAGGTTTGCTCGGAGGAAGTCGCTAAGGTCTTCCGTCATTGCGGGGCCTAACTGTGATCCGATCTTCAGTATTCGCGAAGGGTCGTCACGGCTAACCGAAATGTCAATTGTTAATTCAGCCGGTGCCGCCTTCTCTTCCCTGGGTTTCTCATCGTCGTCTCTCGGATCTATATCTCCGTAGATCCGAGAACTATGCCCGAGCCAGGGCTCGGGCACTACTTGTCAATTATTCGGGTTTAGGATGCGGACAGGATTGTCCGCACCCTTTCCTTTTTCCCTCCGGTGGGCTTCTCGGAGCTCGGCCACATAACAAGAACGACCAGCTGCTTGGTCTCCGTGAACAATGCCTACTCCTTTGTCAGTCGGGAACTTCAAAGTCAAGCACCAAGGGGCTAGTGCCGCCCTAAATTCAGCCAGGGCCGGCCGACCCAAGAAAACATTATATGGAGAGTCCACATCCAAAACTACAAAGGGTAGAATTCGTACCCTCCGACGCTCGCCTTGTCCCAGTTCAACTGGTAACTCGACATATCCCACTGCATCAGTCGCAGCGCCGTTAAAACCTTGGATACGAGCTTTGGATGGTTTCAAGTCTTTTGTCTCTAGCTTCATCTGATCATATGCCTTCTTGAAGATGATGTTGACTGAACTTCCACAATCAATCAAAATTCTTTTTACATACGCTGGTCCGATTGTTGCAGATATGACCATGGGATCGATGGTCGGAGCCTCTATCTGATCAGCGTCTCTGTTTCTGAACACAATATCGTCTGTCATCACGCGCTGCTGCTTAGCAGGGGCCCCGTCCTCTACGTTTGAACAGCACTCGAAATCCGCATGCTTCAAGGAGCTCGCATATCGCTCCATCTCTTGCCAGTTCTTATCTGCGGGATGAGGTCCGCCGATAATTGTATTTATAACCAGTCTTCCAACAGTCCGGGCAGGTTCCTCTGGATGACGTGGAGCCGGTGCCCGACCTGGGTCGGACGTTCCCTGTCCTCCTTCCTGCGGATCCTTCACAAATTCTTGCAACTTCTTTTGTCTGATCAATTTCTCGATAGCGTCATGCAGGTGTCTGCATTCTTCCGTGTTGTGTCCATAGGTTTCATGGAAGCGGCAATATTTCCCAGTCCGTTTCTGTTCTTCAGTTGATTCTTTCGGACGTGGTTTTCTGTACTGAAAAGTATTGCATGTGGATAGGTAAATGTTCTCAAGTGGGGCGTTTAGCGGAGTGTACTCGCTGTAGCTTGGAATTCTCGACTTCCACTTTCCCGCTTCTTTCCTCTTTCCTTGACTCCTTCCTCCGGACTCTTTGGGCTGCACAGGCTTATTCTGGACGTTGACTTGGACCTTTCCTGAATTGTCTCCAGATTGCTTCACAGCAATGTTGCTCTTGATTGACTCTTGGGCAGGTCCCGGTGCCTTGTCTCGTCGTACCCACCTAGCTTCCTCTCTTCTTATGAACTGGTGCGCCTTGGAGTAGAAACGCTCTAGCGTAGTCGGAGGTTTTCCTGCCAGCCAATCTCCGAATTCAGAATCTGGATCTACACCTCTCATCACAGCCATTAGAATTGCATGGTCGTTGGGATTACTGACTTCAGTTGCCGCAACGTGGAATCTTTGTAAGTATTCCTTCAGCGACTCTCCGGGATTTTGGATTACACTTGACAGAGACATCACGTCCTTCGGGCGTGTAGTGTGTATCCTGAACTGCTCAATAAACTTCTTTGCCAACTCCTCGAAATTTGATACGGATCGCGGAGGAAGTCGGGTGAACCACATAGTAGCGATCCCAGATAGAGTAATCGGAAAGCACCTACACTTGGTGGCATCATTTGCTCTGGCTGAATCCATCATCCATTCATACCTCATTACATGTTGTCTGGGGTCAGTCTTTCCTTCGTATGCAGGAATGGTTGGCATGCTAAACTTCTTGGGGTAGGACGCTTGTAGCACAACATCCGTGAACGGAGTATGACTTCTTGACACTCCCCAATCGTCATTTGATAAGCCCTGATTTTCCTTCATCAGTTGCCTGATCATGGCTGTCAGATCGGGTGTTTGTATGGAAGCTGGGAGGTTGGAGTCAGTTCTACGTGCCTGTCCATGCTGATGCCTCCTTTCCTGGCGATCTGCCAATCGTGCGTCATGAGGTTCAACATTGTTAACATCTTGATGATTTGGAGCTCCCTCCTCCACCTGTACTCCGGTTCGGAAGTTTCCAGTTCTGGCTTGGTCGTGGTCTCCTGCTGTTCGAACAGCAGCATCTGCCCTTGCAGTTTCAGTCTTACGGCGTCTGCGCCTGGGTGGCTCATCAGAAGAAGTTGAGCTGTCAGAAGAGGAATAAGCAGCTGGGTTGCCCCCAGCATTCTGTTGCTGCTGTTGAGTGAGTTGTGCCATCAGGTTGGCATTAGCCTGCATCTGTTCTCCCAGTTGTCTCCTGCTTTCCCTAAGTTCCCTCATCAAGTCGTTGAACTCCACTCTGGTGACAACTGGAGTCTGTTCTTGAGCGGCAATCCCTGCACTCGGGATTGCTGGTTGATTGCTAGGTCCTTCCTATTGCACGCTAGCAGTCTCTCGGGCATCCGCATTAAGAGAAGCTGACCTGGTACGTGGTCTTGCCATTGTAGAGTTATTGGTATGAACTCTGAGTAGGATCAGCGGATGTTCTATCAATAAGTCGGATCTTCTTTGGGGGATTTGCTCAATCCAGTAGCTTCAAAGCAGATCCTTGAGGTCTGAGAATTCGATTCTCGGTGAAAGCACCAAAGTGTTAGCACCAAAATTGGTCACTAACCTCGTTCAGAAAGATTGTGTAGAGATATAAGTGATGAAAGCAAATTAAACAGAGAAGACAATCCTAATTCAAGTGCAGAAAGTAAGAACACCAAATTTATAGTGGTTCGGCGTAATTGCCTACGTCCACTTTGCTCAACTTTATTGATTTCCTTTATGATTGATTACAAATACAATTCGTGAATCAAATGCTTGAATGAAGGTGTTTAAGTAGAGAAGATGAGTCTTGAAAATGGCAGAGTCTTCCCGTCTTTCTCTCCAAAAAAGGATCCCTTTCACTGTGACCCTGCCCCTCTATTTATAGGCAAAGATGGGCTGGACTTCCCAAGTGGGCTGATTGCCGAACGTTCCAGCCCGAGTACAGTGGCCGCCGTATGCCGAGCAAGGTTCGCCGAACGATCCGCGCCGAACCAATCCTTCTATGCCGAACGGTGTGCTGGTTAGTTGTGTTGAATGTCTCCTGGATGTCGAGTATTACGCCGAACACCATGAGATGCCGAGTACTCTTGTGTGCCGAGCAGCCTCGATGCCGAGCGACCTTGTACGCCGGGCAGTCTTGATGCCGAACAGCCTTGATGCCGAGCACTCTGGTATGCCGAGTACTCTTGTATGCCGAGCAGCCTCGATGCCGAGCGACCTTGTACGCCGGGCAGTCTTGATGCCGAACAGCCTTGATGCCGAGCACTCTGGTATGCCGAGTACTCTTGTATGCCGAGCAGCCTCGATGCCGAGCGATCTTGTACGCCGAGCAGTCTTGATGCCGAACACCACTTGACGCTGAGCACTTTGGGATGCCGAGTTCTCCTGATGCCGAGTACCACGCCGAGTACTCCTGGGTGACAAGTGCTTCGCCGAACACTCCTGGATGCCGGACACTCTCTGATGCCGAGCTCCACTGGATGCCGAACGCTAGCGCCGAGCATTGGTTGTCGCCGAACACTAACTGACGCCGAGCACTACGGATGCCGAACGCCATGGATGCCGGCTCCCATTGGATGCCGCGCGCTTCGCCGTGTCCTCCTGGATGCCGAACAGTCCTCCATGCCGAGTAGTGGCCAATGCCGAGCACTCAGTGGCCTGGTCAAATCTCCAGGAAACAGATTCTTTTGAGAATATACATAGTAGTATGGGTTAGCTGTTAGTTTACATTACATAAAATATATGATTTTCAGTATGTATGTGTAGTTTATATATAAAAACTGGGCGTAAGTGTTAACATTTCTTTATATAGATACTTATATATATTACTGTATATTGTTATATCATATCTTATATATAAGTTTATACATCGGATTTTAATAAAGGTTAATATATATCAAGTTTACATTAATATTTATGCAGCAGTGGCCTACCTTTCTTAGCTTTGAGTAGGTATGTATATTTATATCTAGTTTTATGTAATGTTATATGATTTTTATATGTAGCTAGGTGTTTTTTTTTGGGATCTGACTTTTGAAAACAAGGAAGTTCTGTTACTTTTTCGTGTATATATACTAAGTTTGTATATGTTTTACATTTTTAGTTATATGCATGCTGCAGTATTATTATTATTATTTGTTAAAGTATATATACTTTGTTTTCTGAAACCGGTAAGTTACGCGAGTGTATATATATATATATATGTTTTTCGTATGTATAGGTCTACCTTTCCTATTATATTTAATATTTTGTTATACAGTAGATTGGTGACTAAGTATAATTTTTTTTTATCTACTGAAACATATTTGTACGTATGTTTATATCTGGTTTAAAGTACAAAATACTATTTAAGCATATATTTGTATAACCTACATTTCTTGTTGTATAATATATTAGTATTATATATAGTTGGTTGTATCCGGGATTAGGGTACTGTTTGTACACGTCAATGTACATACATAGGTTTATATATGAACCGGGTTGGTAAGTTTGGATTTAACTTTATATAAATCTGTAAGGAAATGTGAGTCATATGTTTATTATATATATGTCACTGTTTGCTTATGGTAAATTTGGACCATTGAAAATTTGCTGTATAAATTATAACGATGGATTTTATATACTTTACACATAAGTATAATTGAGTCTGATTCTAAACTACATTATATTTGGGTTTAATTTAAAACAATGATTTTGAAATGTATATATATTTGATTTAAATTGCGTTTGAATTTAGAATATGCTTTATATACGCAAATAGTTACATATAATTATATATATGTGTGTATAAATTCATTTTTACCAATTACTTTCATCAATCCTGTTCTGATTTGATCTCGGCAAATTCCTATTTACCAGCTTTACTCGGCGATTCGTGTTAATCTAGTTTATTCTGAAAGTCGTGCTTGCGATCCGTGACTCAACTTCGTTGTCTATTCATCTCTCTAGCCTCGGAAGGTGAGCAATCACTCACGATTAACGTTCTTTTATTTATTAAATTTGATTTCAATTGAAACGACAATTGAAATATGCTGCTGTTAGATATTTACACTGTTATTACCTGTATCAGTTAACCTATGACATCTGACACCATTATCTGTTATATATGCAATGATAATCCAGTTTGGTTGTTAAATGATTGATTGTTGATGTTTACAATTGGACGTTAAAATTGTAATGTATAAAGTGATAAATATTATGCAAATAAATTTGATATAGGATAATTAAATTTTGAACTGACATATATGTTGAATTTGATTAGCAGAATATGACCCCTTTTATTGTTAAATTAATTGACATGTAAAATAGTGATAATTACACTTTGAACCATTGAACGTATATTGGATTAATTAATGTAGTGTTAAAATTGAAATCGAATGACAAGTGAAGAACCGTATGAATAATTAGTGTAATAATCTTTAATCTACATGAAATGATGGTGTAGATTCTAGAAATAATTATATTAATTTGCACAAACAACAATGTGAATTAATACGATTATTTCGGGATTATTTGAATTGATTATTGGATTGTTACTGATTGTTGTTATTGCTTGTTTATTTACTTTGACACCATCCCAGTTATCACATTGTAAGTTCCCTTTGTTAAGCTTTGATTTATAATTGGATTGGAATCGGGTTGAAATGATAAATACCCAAATTTAAACTTGGACCTAGGATAGAGAATTAAATAAAAACCCGATTGGTCAATAATTTGATTTAAAATAAAATAAATATTTTATTTAGAATAAATGATAAGGTTTTGAAATGAAGTTGAAATTTGAATTTTTAATGAAAGGAAAATGTTAATATGTAATAATCCGAAACAAAATATTAACATAGTAGTTAATGAAGGAATGTTGTTTAAAATTTAATTATTAAGTTTGAAATTATTTAATAATTAAGTTTTTGAAATTATTTAATAATTGAATAAGATTGAATTATTTAAATAATCAAATTGAATTGAATTCTTTAATAAGTAAAATTGAACTTTTGAATAAGTGAATTTTACTTCGTAAATAATTGAAATTGAGTTTCTGTATTAATTAAGTTTTTGGAAAATTATTTAAGTAAGTAAATAAGTGAAATTGAATTTCTTTAAATAAAATGTGATTTATTGAAATTAATGTAAGACTCGAAATTTAAAGAATTTGATTTGATGAATTTAATTTAATTCAGATTTGTAAGTTTTGATATAAGGAAGTTGAATTTAAATAATGGATTTAATGAATTGGAAATTTAATAAAAATTGTTTGAATGGAAAATTTACTTAATGAATATTGAATGAAATTGATAAATGAATTTAAATTGATTTGAATGTTAAATTAAATCATTTTAAATGATTTTGAAATGAAACTTATATACGAATTTAAATGAATATTGGAATGGTTTGCATATAAATTGAAATTGGATTATAAGGTTTGAAATGGTAATTTGGAAGTTTTGAAACGTAAAGTATGGAAATTGGTTTTTGAAAGACAAGTGAAATGTTGATTTACGAATTCTATTTGAAATTGAATTTGATTTGGTTTTGAAATATATTAAACGACCAATCGATGTAATAATTACGAAAGTTATTAAAGAGACCGGAATCGGTTATGGACATACTCTCTGTTTAAACCGAAAACCGCTTTAATAACTATACGCGGAGTGTGATCCAGAATGAAGTGGTTGGAATGATGTACGTGATGACTGAAGAAAGAGAACGATAATGGATAGCCTTGACACTTGTGTCAAATTGGAAATGACTAAAACAGGAGCCGTGCCGGGCCAATGGAGGTCAGCTACCTCAAGCGAACACACTTCTTCGAATTACTCATTACTTGTTGTCGATTGGTGCACCCTTGATTTTGGGAGTGTTGTTTCGCGGTGTTGCGATCGCTGCGGCGATGCGTTCTCACCAGTCCGGATCAGGCAAACGGTAGTTTCACTACCTTGGGTATTGCCTCATGTGCCTTGTCATACTTGTATCCCTTTATACGCGACCACTACGATTTTGGTTTGTACCTTTAGTATATGGATTGCCCTCTGGTGACTTCCGGTTTTGGGGAAACTACGGTCTTGTATATGCTCTTGGGAATAAAAATGTGTTAAGGGGGATAATGGTAACGCCTTAACACTATTTTGATATCTTTATATTACTGATAGACATTATCTACTTATCGTACACTACTACCTAGTAGATAGTTTAACGGATCCTTAAAGGATGGTTATTCCAAACATCCTTTGAGTTACTTGTATTTCAATTGCTATTTCACTTGAGTTGGATTTATAAATATAAGATTGTTAATCCTGACTCGAGTGTTTTGTGTTTTGCTTTACGCTCGGGTCAGACTGAGTGCACCAGTATTCGAGACTCACCTTTGGAGTTGGAGCTTTGCTTGAAGATCCAGCCATCTATTCTGCTTTCAGTATTCGATGATTCCAGTGATGTGTTCTGATTTTGTATCTGATGTATCGTATTACTCTTTCGTTGTATCTGGTTTAACTCTGATGTAACTTATACATTTATATAGTAGCTTCATGAACTACTATCTCTTTTATTTCCGCTGCATTTATTACTCTGTGTCTGTGATCTGTGATTATTTATTTACTGTATATGTTCAGTTTTGCCAAATTTAAATTAACAACGCGGTATTTTGAGCAATTCAATTCCGGCATGATTGTCTACCTATACACTTATAATGGATGCGAATGGTCCAAAATATCGGGTCGTTACAGTTGGTATTAAAGCTTTGGTAGCTCTAGGCAAAACTTAACATATAAGGTAAATGTATTTACAGAATCACTCTCATTCGAGTTTAAATCTCTTCCTTTTGACTCGATTCCTTTGAATTTTGGAACGTTCCCTCGGTTTCGAAATTCATTCGTGTTCCCCACTATTCGTATTCTTCTGAATTCTGGAGTATCACATAACTCCACTTCGAATGATCTTTATAATGAGTTGGCGGTCCCGCCAATCTCAAATTGATTTGTAAAGGGGTAAAACTCCTTTACAATAAGCATTGATTTACCGGAGATTTCTATATCCTCGGTTTACGGTGCTATCTATCTCCTGCTATACCTGAATTCTATTTCTTGAGATCGAATGTAGATTTGTCTCGAAATTCTACATCGATCTAATTTTTGAAGTCACGGTCGACCCGGATAAGGTTGCCTGCAATTTATATAAACTTATCCATCGCCTTATTTTGTTATTTAATTATCTCGTCTTTGCTTCAAACCTATCTTCGAATCGAAATTCTCCTTGATTTGAGTCTATCAAAAATTTGAATCTCTATCCTTGCTTTGAAATCCATTATTGTATCGTTAAGTGAGGAAGTGTATTTGTAAATTAATTTTAAATGTTTTAATATTGTGTTGTTTGAGTTGTTGATGTTGATTTGGGTTTTCGATCGATTCGTCTGATCAACGCTATAGATAGGATTTCCAAAACACTTGAGCAGAGCAAACTGACACAATATCGTTTTCAAATTTGATAAATAAAATATAAGTTTTGTATGATTATATTATATATGAATATAAGTTTTCTGAAGTTAAATCGTTAATGGATTTGTTGTCTGAAATGATAATATTTGATTTTCATTTATTGTTTTGTAAACCATTGACTATTGCATAATATAAATAAATGAATTTATAAACTTGGTTATAAATTGATTGGAATTTGAAATGAATTTAATTCAGAAATTTGAGAATTTATTAGTTTTCGGTGATTTCGAACTTTGGTTTTTAAAATTTTAAAGTATATATTATTGAAAGTATTTTCGAATAGAAATCGTTTTCAAAGAATTTTAAAATATTGAAATCAGTGCTCTTCTCTTTGTCGCTGGAAAATAATTTCGGTGATGGCGGCCGCATCATCGACATTCATTTTCGAGTTTCGAAGTGGAGAAACCATTCTGTAGCTTTGCTACGGTTTTGTTTTGAGAAAAAAAAAATTATTTTGATTTGAATTTCTTCAGTATATTTTGATTTACATATATATAGGTATCTTATTTAAAATTTAATTTGATTTGATATAAATATATTATATATATCTCTAAATTGTTTAAAGTTAATCGGAAATCTAATTTTTAAATTTTGTTAAAGGATGATTTTAATTATAAATAAAACCAAAATTTGGAATAAATATTTAAACTTGAATAATTAAATTGGGAAAATTTTATTTGTATATTGTTCAACTGCATTCTAATACAACTTACCTAAATCATTCAGAAGTTGAATACGTAATTGGATAATATATAAGATAAATTGAATTTATAAATAAAATTTGAGTGTTTATAATAAATGTTATACACTAAATTTTGATTATAAAGATGTTAATAGAGTTAGATAGGATAATAAGTAAACTCGGTTAATGATGAAATAAATTTGTTTTGAAAGAATTAATAAATTTGTTTTGAAAGAATTAATAGATTTAAATTTGATCAACTTATGAAAATACCTTGAATTTAAAAGCGATTGGTAAGTATAAATTGATTTAAATCGAAACTTTTATGGTTTAAATTAATTTATATGGGTTAAATATATGTGATTAGATATATTAAGTAGAATAAATTTAACAATAACTTGGAATAAACAAGAATTTAAAATTGCTGAAAAATATGATTATAATAAAAGACTATTCAAATTTATGGTTTTAGAAATTGTAAATTGAAGATAATTGGATAATAAGATAATGAATTTAGAAATAGTGAGATTGATTTTAGTGAAATCAAATGGATTAAATCAATTATTGAATATCAATTAATTTAAATTTGAATTTATATGGTTTAAATTAATTGTTATTTTGTATTTCAAAATCTATTTTTCTTTCTGTTTGTTTCTATTCTCCTACCTCGTTCCATTTCGGGGACGAAAAGTTTTGAGTGGGGGAGAGTGTAACCACCCGTAAATTTCAACTGTTTGAATAACGTAATTAGTTGAAATTTTGTGAAATTTTAAACGATAAAATTTTGAAATATAAATTTGATATTTGGAATGCGTCTAGTTGAACATAGCAACTGGTAAATTTTCGTCCGAAAATATGAAAGTTTATTTCGCGCGTAAAATTTAATTCAATTTAATCGGTTAAAAAGGGATGAAAATAAAACATTTCTAAACCTGAATATTTTCACATAGAAAAATTCTAAACCATCTTCTGAGCAAGACGTCATTTTTCGTTTTTCAAAATTTGGACTTCTTTAGCTCCGTCGATCTTATTTTCCTATGTTTTTCTTGCATTTTACGCTGGTAGAAAATTCGAATTTTTATAATTCAATCATACCACTGATATCTCTATACCGTTGTGATCGTCTCGTCGCACTGACCTTTACGGTATATTTAATAGTGAATTTCGGAGTGCGCTACGCGGTAAAATCCGTAAAACGGGTTAACTGTATCGGCGTTTTTTTTTTAGCTTTTGATATTGGTGTCTATTCAAATTTCCAACGGCTGATTTAAAAGGCAACTAGCATTTATATTCTCAACTGCTTTTCCATAATTTACTCTAATTTAACGTGCTTTCCCTATTTCCAAAATATGGATTGTTGTTCCATCATTATGTATCTGCTTCACTTTCATTATTTTCAATTGCCTCCGTGTTCTTCTTTCCTTCTTTCCCCATCTTTCCCAAGCCTCTCACTAATTCTAGTTCTTCCATTCTTCAAACAAAAGAAAAAAAATTTATAAAACAAATCGAAGCCTGCAATTCTCACATGCAAAACCCTTAGCTCTCAGCCATCATTTTCCATGCATACTTCCTCCACGCCCTACTCTCTCCAGCCCCGCCACGCAAGGCCTTTTTCCCCCACTTAGTGCTCCTCAATCAACCTCTCCCAAGCCGAGTTCAACTGCAACACCATCTTCCTCCCTTCACGTAGCCTGCCCGCTTCTTGTCCGCCTACCGCATCTGACAGTTGAACTTGACCACGTTGCTTTACTGGTCCACGCTCTGGTCTAGTCACCATGGCAGCCATCTCGAGCCTAGCAGTGCACCGTCCATCACCATTCTCCCACCACTCGAAATCGATGTGCCAACCACCGTGAACTGCCTCCTCCGTCTCCCATGATCTGCTCTTGTGCCTTGAAGGAGTCTTGCTTCTCTTTTGTATATAGAATAAGGTATAACTTATTTTTTTATATGATTTCGTATAGCCTGCAACCTTTTAAATGCATATATATATTTTGGATTGGAAGTCAGATGGTCTATACAGGGGATATATGTTAGCTTGCCTGAAGCCTATTTTATTGTTTAAGAAATGTACTTTGATTCTTTTGAGAATATACATAGTAGTATGGGTTAGCTGTTAGTTTACATTACATAAAATATATGATTTTCAGTATGTATGTGTAGTTTATATATAAAAACTGGGCGTAAGTGTTAACATTTCTTTATATAGATACTTATATATATTACTGTATATTGTTATATCATATCTTATATATAAGTTTATACATCGGATTTTAATAAAGGTTAATATATATCAAGTTTACATTAATATTTATGCAGCAGTGGCCTACCTTTCTTAGCTTTGAGTAGGTATGTATATTTATATCTAGTTTTATGTAATGTTATATGATTTTTATATGTAGCTAGGTGTTTTTTTTTGGGATCTGACTTTTGAAAACAAGGAAGTTCTGTTACTTTTTCGTGTATATATACTAAGTTTGTATATGTTTTACATTTTTAGTTATATGCATGCTGCAATATTATTATTATTATTTGTTAAAGTATATATACTTTGTTTTCTGAAACCGGTAAGTTACGCGAGTATATATATATATATGTGTTTCGTATGTATAGGTCTACCTTTCCTATTATATTTAATATTTTGTTATATAGTAGATTGGTGACTAAGTATAATTTTTTTTTATCTGCTGAAACATATTTGTACGTATGTTTATATCTGGTTTAAAGTACAAAATATTGTTTAAGCATATATTTGTATAACCTACATTTCTTGTTGTATAATATATTAGTATTATATATAGTTGGTTGTATCCGGGATTAGGGTACTGTTTGTACACGTCAATGTACATACATAGGTTTATATATGAACCGGGTTGGTAAGTTTGGATTTAACTTTATATAAATGTGTAAGGAAATGTGAGTCATATGATTATTATATATATGTCACTGTTTGCTTATGGTAAATTTGGACCATTGAAAATTTGCTGTATAAATTATAACGATGGATTTTATATACTTTACACATAAGTATAATTGAGTCTGATTCTAAACTACATTATATTTGGGTTTAATTTAAAACAATGATTTTGAAATGTATATATATTTGATTTAAATTGCGTTTGAATTTAGAATATGCTTTATATACGCAAATAGTTACATATAATTATATATATGTGTGTATAAATTCATTTTTACCAATTACTTTCATCAATCCTGTTCTGATTTGATCTCGGCAAAATTCCTATTTACCAGCTTTACTCGACGATTCGTGCCAATCTAGTTTATTCCGAAAGTCATGCTTGTGATCCGTGACTCAACTTCGTTGTCTATTCATCTCTCTAGCCTTAGAAGGTGAGCAATCACTCACGATTAACGTTCTTTTATTTATTAAATTTGATTTCAATTGAAACGACAATTGAAATATGCTGCTGTTAGATATTTACACTGTTATTACCTGTATCAGTTAACCTATGACATCTGACACCATTATCTGTTATATATGCAATGATAATCCAGTTTGGTTATTAAATGATTGATTGTTGATGTTTACAATTGGACGTTAAAATTGTAATGTATAAAGTGATAAATATTATGCAAATAAATTTGACATAGGATAATTAATTTTTGAACTGACATATATGTTGAATTTGATTAGCGGAATATGACCCCTTTTATTGTTAAATTAATTGACATGTAAAATAGTGATAATTACACTTTGAACCATTGAACGTATATTGGATTAATTAATGTAGTGTTAAAATTGAAATCGAATGACAAGTGAAGAACCGTATGAATAATTAGTGTAATAGTCTTTAATCTACATGAAATGATGGTGTAGATTCTAGAAATAATTATATTAATTTGCACAAGCAACAATGTGAATTAATACGATTATTTCGGGATTATTTGAATTGATTATTGGATTGTTATTGATTGTTGTTATTGCTTGTTTATTTACTTTGACACCATCCCAGTTACACACTGCAAGTTCCCTTTGTTATGCTTTGATTTTTAATTGGATTGGAATCAGGTTGAAATGATAAATACCCAAATTTAAACTTGGACCTAGGATAGAGAATTAAATAAAAACCCGATTGGTCAATAATTTGATTTAAAATAAAATAAAGATTTTATTTAGAATAAATGATAAGGTTTTGAAATGAAGTTGAAATTTGAATTTTTAATGAAAGGAAAATGTTAATATGTAATAATCCGAAACAAAATATTAACATAGTAGTTAATGAAGGAATGTAGTTTAAAATTTAATTATTAAGTTTGAAATTATTTAATAATTAAGTGTTTGAAATTATTTAATAATTGAATAAGATTGAATTATTTAAATAATCAAATTGAATTGAATTCTTTAATAAGTAAAATTGAACTTTTGAATAAGTGATTTTCACTTCGTAAATAATTGAAATTGAGTTTCTTTATTAATTAAGTTTTTGGAAAATTATTTAAGTAAGTAAATAAGTGAAATTGAATTTCTTTAAATAAAATGTGATTTATTGAAATTAATGTAAGACTCGAAATTTAAAGAATTTGATTTGATGAATTTAATTTAATTCAAATTTGTAAGTTTTGATATAAGGAAGTTGAATTTAAATAATGGATTTAATGAATTGGAAATTTAATAGAAATTGTTTGAATGGCAAATTTACTTAATGAATATTGAATGAAATTGATAAATGAATTTAAATTGATTTGAATGTTAAATTAAATCATTTTAAATGATTTCGAAATGAAACTTATATACGAATTTAAATGAATATTGGAATGGTTTGAATATAAATTGAAATTGGATTATAAGGTTTGAAATGGTAATTTGGAAGTTTTGAAACGTAAAGTATGGAAATTGGTTTTTGAAAGACAAGTGAAATGTTGATTTACGAATTCTATTTGAAATTGAATTTGATTTGGTTTTGAAATATATTAAACGACCAATCGATGTAATAATTACGAAAGTTATTAAAGAGACCGGAATCGGTTATGGACATACTCTCTGTCTAAACCGAAAACCGCTTTAATAACTATACGCGGAGTGTGATCCAGAATGAAGTGGTTGGAATGATGTACGTGATGACTGAAGAAAGAGAACGATAATGGATAGCCTTGACACTTGTGTCAAATTGGAAATGACTAAAAACAGGAGCCGTGCCGGGCCAATGGAGGTCAGCTACCTCAAGCGAACACACTTCTTCGAATTACTCATTACTTGTTGTCGATTAGTGCACCCTTGATTTTGGGAGTGTTGTTTCGTGGTGTTGCGATCGCTGCGGCGATGCGTTCTCACCAGTCCGGATCAGGCAAACGGTAGTTTCACTACCTTGGGTATTGCCTCATGTGCCTTGTCATACTTGTATCCCTTTATACGCGACCACTACGATTTTGGTTTGTACCTTTAGTATATGGATTGCTCTCTGGTGACTTCCGGTTTTGGGGAAACTACGGTCTTGTATATGCTCTTGGGAATAAAAATGTGTTAAGGGGGATAATGGTAACGCCTTAACACTATTTTGATATCTTTATATTACTGATAGACATTATCTACTTATCGTACACTACTACCTAGTAGATAGTTTAATGGATCCTTAAAGGATGGTTATTCCATACATCCTTTGAGTTACTTTTATTTCAATTGCTATTTCACTTGAGTTGGATTTATAAATATAAGAATGTTAATCCTGAATCGAGTGTTTTGTGTTTTGCTTTACGCTCGGGTCAGACTGAGTGCACCAGTATTCGAGACTCACCTTTGGATTTGGAGCTTTGCTTGAAGATCCATCCATCTATTCTGCTTTCAGTATTCGATGATTCCAGTGATGTATTCTGATTTTGTATCTGATGTATCGTATTACTCTTTCGTTGTATCTGGTTTAACTCTGATGTAACTTATACATTTATATAGTAGCTTCATGAACTACTATCTCTTTTATTTCTGCTGCATTTATTACTCTGTGTCTGTGATCTGTGATTATTTATTTACTGTATATGTTCAGTTTTGCCAAATTTAAATTAACAACGCGGTATTTTGAGCAATTCAATTCCGGCATGATTGTCTACCTATACACTTATAATGGATGCGAATGGTCCAAAATATCGGGTCGTTACAAAACTTCACTTTTAAATTTGAAATATGATTAAAATATTCAAAATAGATTTTGAAAATTAGCCCAAGGCCCAAAATTAATTCAAGCCTTTATATTGAGGATAAACTATAGGCTTACTTCACCCTTCGGGCCAAGCTAGTAGCCAAGTAGGGCAGAGTACTTTTACCCAAATCCAACCTTAGATACCACATACTTAGACACCCTACTAAATGGGTAGACTTTAATAAGTTAGCCCTATTACTACTAATTTAGACCGCATAGGCTATTGGGCTCTTATATCATTGGATGAACTGGGTCATATCGTGGAGGGTTAAATAGGTGAATTAAAATTTTCTAATTTTTGGATATTTATTGGGCCTATGAAATTCAATTGATTTTAGATCCAATTTAAAATATTTTAAATAAAATCCTTATTTTATTTAATTTGTTCATGAAAGGTTTGATTTAATTTAAATTTATTTATAATATAAAAATTATATCAAATACACTTATGTATGTAAAGTCCATATGCAACATATATATGGTGTACAAGGTTAATTTGTATATTTATAGGTGTTGAATTTATTTCACAACGACAAATTTGTCCCCTTATATATACATTATCGTCTAATTTTTTTAAATATACATAATATTATAAAATTGAATTTTTTTTAATAAAGCAAATCATTTTGACAAGGTTAATAATTTTGAAATTCAAATTTCTTTCGAAAACATCAAAGTTGTTTACTTAGTAAAACAGTTCAAAAACAGATCAAGATTTATAAATTAAAAATGAAACATATATATAATATATTAAAAATTAAAATAAAATTGTCACGATATATTTAAATAAAAAGGATCAACAAAAATATATTTTTAATATTTTTTTAACATATGTTTACTTATTTACTTTACACTAAAACAATTGTAAAATATGAATAATATATGTATATACATATATTAAATTAAATGCCTTTCGCCTAATTTTATTACTATTATTAGTAAATTTCCTTATAAAAATAATTTTATAATATTAAAACATTAATTTATATACAAACACACACACATAGCAATAAAGATTTATTATCACTAAAACAGTTTGTAATTTATATTTTTAAATATAACAAAATGTTTCCAAACTTTTATTATTATTGTCGAATACAGATTAAGATATACAAAATAATTTAATATGTTATATATATATTCATATATATATATACACAAATTTATATTTATGTTAAAAATTAGCCTAAATTAATTAAAATTAATTGTGATGTTTTTAAAAATAATCCAAAAATATATACATATATTTCGTATATTATAATAGAAGATAGTTTTCATTTATCTAAAACAAAGATGTATTAATAGACAATGAAAATTTCATATTTATGTATGTATATAGTTGTGAAACAGTTTATTAATATGAGGACAACAATTGTGCATATAAAATCGTTCAAATATTATAGTGGTCTATATAAACATGATACAAAATATCACTGAATAATTAAATAAATTATACCTTAGAGATGCGGCAAAAGAAACACATATTTATTTAAAAGACTTCTTAGATCTCTCATATTTGTGCCCTTCTTTACAAGGGATAGACGTGCAAGCTCTAAATTAATTATATTTAATTGAATGGAGAGAAAAGGAGCATGGAGAAAAGTGGAAAGGGTAGGAGAGCTTGCAGCCATAACTAAGGCAGAGAGGAGCAAAAATATTAAACTAAAAACTAGAGCATTCGTTTCTCTTTTATATGAAGGTTTTGGCCAAAATATTAAGCATAAAAATCTTCCATACTAACTCAACATTTGACTCACTCTCCTCCTTTATTTGACTGGCCGTATCAAGGCCCCTAAATGGACCTAAAACCCCTCCAAACCCATTAGTAAATTATATTCTTTAAATCCAATTTAAATTATATTGATATGCACATATACAACTTTTATATACACACACCAAATAAAGTACTAATAACATCCCAAACAATTCTAGAGGAAACTTTGTTTTACTAAACACATCCCATATAATAAATAATATAATAAAAATTAATATTTCATATACCAAATGTAACGAACTGGTTTTTTCTGCCCTCGAAAATCGACACTAATATGTCCATTGTATTGCGTGCCGAGCATTCAAGTGCCGTAAAGACCGAACGTTAGGGGAAAAGAAAGAAGATAGAAGATAAGAAGAAACTAAACAATCACATAATCGCATAACGCAACAGAATAACATATATTAATCAACATAATTCTTTACAAAGTCATTTCCAAAATGATATGTCAGAGTCATACTAATACAAATATTACTCTAGGGCAGTTATAACAATCAATCCATACCTAACTGATACAATATATATACATATAAATAGCAGAAACAAGATAATAACTAGCTATCGATGAAGCCTCCTGCTCCAATCTCCTCCAAGCTGCATCTGGGAAAATCCTGAACTACTTGGCTGCCCATAAAAATTTAAGCACCCAAGTGGTTTAGGGAAAGAAAATAAAACTCTGGGTCAGACATGGGTCTGATGTAGGTAAACTCAAACAACTGAATTATTATGTTTAAAACCCTTTTAAAATCAAAGTTATCTCATAAGACCACGCCAAGGTTGTATAAATCACTAGGCGGATGCTAGGCGATAAGCATGGACTAAGGATTAATCTTCTAGGCGGGGATTAATCGAGAATTAATTGGAGCTAGGTGTTTTGGATAAACTCATGGATTTTGGATAAAATATTAGTATTTTGTTTAGTATTACTTGATCCATAATGTGATATCATGGATTTAGATGGTTTTGGACGCAACAATGGGGATAAAATTTCTTGAAACAAACATTTTGATGCTTATAAGAGGCATCAAACCTAAACTGGTGTATAAATGGTGCTTATAAACCGGTTTATATGCTAAGATAATGTCGTAAGTCTCATCTAGGCAAATTAGTCAAAATCGTAGGCGGTAAGGCTAGTCTAGCGCTTAGGCGGGGCCTGGGCAGGAGCCTATAAGGATTTTTACAACACTGGACCATGCCGTACATAAACACGGACGAGATTTTACCTTACAATAACCAAAACATATTTATAGAAAATCCAGTGATATTATAGTATTGTCTAACGACTCAAGTAAAATATGAATATATTTGAAATGCTTGCATCTCACATTTCAACATAGTTGGGTATATCTAAAACTGTAAAGGCATGTATCAGAGAATGGATTCCATACTATGATAAGGTAAGGGCCTACCTTCCGATGGTACATCTCTAGATAAAATGCACTGGGGTCTGACAAGAACATCTTGTACCCCTGCCACATAAAATTTTCCTACCACTAGACTAGTAGTACCGAATATGATCACCCCACTTTAGGCCCCCAAGCATACACGAGTAGATAGTAATCGATCTAGATTTTGGATGACCCTACGCTTATATAGCAATTCCCGATTTTTGTCATGTCTCGGTTGATGAGGCTTGAGGCTACGTTTTATCTTTATATAGCAATTCCCACTTGGAATGCTAACACTGCCCTCCAGGTAGAAATTCAATGCAAGCATTCATCCATACAAGTTCATTCTGGGTCTGAACGAATCCGAAGGCACTACCTCTACTACACCCATTTTATAATCACCCTCAGAATTAGTAGCAAGTAGCCCCTGCACTCCAAAAGCTCCATCTTCAATTATCTTCAAGATTTCTTCAGTTCAAAATGCTTGAGTTGGATCGAAGTGGTTTACGGATAACATATCTGATCCCGGTCTCTTCGAAACAACTTCAATAATTTTCGGTAAACTCAACCTCGGTTCTTTAGGAAATTAACAGATAAAGATAAGAGCGGGTTCACCTCCTAACCGTTAGTGGATGGAATTCCTTATCATTTATCCTAGAAGAATGAAATGAGATTTATATGCATAGTACAACATCATTGGGGATGATTCTGCTATATAACTCACATGTTTCTCCTAGATATTTCCAAAGTTATTTTTTGGTCCAGGTTTAATAGTCGGTTACTTATCTATTAATAAACAATCATTCAAACATTGATTTAATTCCATATCGGATCCTCTAAGCCTTTATTAATTGACTTTAATAAATGAAAACACTTTATAAAACTTGATCAAAAGATCTTTACACAACACTATTTCCAAAACCCATACTTCCCCTTCATATTTGGGAAATTATTTATACTTATCTTAGGGGTATAAGTATATTATCAAAAAAATTGGAAAATTCTCTCTTTTCAAATTTCTTTTTGAACACATTACTTACTATAAACCAATCAACTTATCCTTTATAAAAAGTTCCTTTTTAAAAGCTCATTTCACATTTAAATACCTTTACAAATTTTCAAAATCAATTTATAAAACACTTTTATAAGTCTATAAGTCAATTTACAAAACCTCTTTACAAACCTCTAAAATCATTTGTAAAACATTTTCCCATTTAAAACTTCTTTGATAAATGTTCTTTAGGAAAAATCATTTATAAAATATCTTTTGTGACACATCCTTTTAAATCACTTTAAGGAAACCCTTTTACTTAGTAAAACCCATTTTTATAAACAAGTTATTGTTTATAAATGCCTTTATAAAATAATAATATAACTTGAAAAATTACTTATAAACCTTTACTCCAAATTGATTAAAGAATTGAAATTAATCCAAAACCATATTGTATAATTTCAAAGGAGACTTAGCAATTCCAATGGTAGTAATTTAAGTTACCATTTAACATCAATTTCACTTTAAAATCACTTAACCATTTATTTACATAAGTCAACATATATGTAATTGCAATTCATATCAAGATAGGGAAATAACACGTGAATGCAACTCAACTAGCTTATACATGTCCAAATAACGTATAGCGGGATGGTGGTTTGTCCTGCTAAATAGATATCCAAACAATTTACTACTTAGAGCAAAATTGGAATTTATTCTACTAAACATTTGTCCACACAATAAACAATTACATTATAGTAGAATGGTGATTTATTCTGCTATCAAATGTCCAAACTATCAAACAGTCAACTTATACCAGAATGGGGATTTATTCTGCTAACACATGTCCACACAATCAAACCATAAACTTATAGCAGAACGGGGATTTATTATGCTAACACAAATCCATAAAATCAAACCATTTACATAACTCATTCATAACTGTTCGTCTACTTAATGGTATCAACATTTGAATCCCTTTTGTTCAAAACCATCTTTGGTAAAAAGTACCTTTAAAACAATTTGATTCTCGAAACAAAGGATTTAAAACTTAAAACTCCATTTTAAAATGATTAATTACAAGTTAAACTCTTTATTAAATCATAATTAATCTTTATTAAATTAAAACTTAATTTAATTATAAATTAATAAATAATTAAACCTTTAATAAATAATTATTTATAAATTACACCCTTAATTAATTATTTATTAATTATTAGATAATAATTTAAAAATTTTATTAGTAATTAACTATTAATTAATCTCAATTAATTAATTAAATAACCTATTAATTAAAACTTAAATAATAAATTAAACCTTTAATAAATAATTTATTTATAAATTTAAAACCTAAATTAATTTATCATTAAAAATAGTTAAATACTTGATTAATTAAATATATAGTTGACCATATATTTGATTAATTAAAAATAAATCATAACTTAACTCATAATTAATTAAAATTTACTCTTACTCTTAAAGGATAATTAACTAGTACCAACCTTTATTAATTAAGATTATTGAACCTTGTTTAGTACTTAATTAATTATTAATTACCAAGCTTAACTAATTAATTATTAATTATTAAAATATAACTAACTTTCTAAAACATTTTTTTTAATTTTATAAAACCTTTCCAAAATAATTTTAAAGTATGAAAATGAATTTTCAAAAAAACGCACTTTTATCGAAATTGCATCCATAGCATTTATTACTATGGATGTCATACTTGCAAATATTTCAGCTTTTCCCTTTGGAAACTTAATACTAGAAAGCTTATTAACTTTTTAGAACATAAAATAAATAATTTGAAACCAAGTTTTTAACTTTTAAAATCGATTTTGATTACAAATCAAAACTCGTACTCTTTACAAAGGATTCTTCATCGATAACCAAATCTAATTTTTAAATTTGTTAACTTTTATGTAACATCCCATATTTTTGGTAACATTATTTAGAATATTCAATTAGTTAAATAAAATAAAATAATGTGTTGATTAGGGGATTGAGATTTGATTTAATTAAGGGATAGCCATGCCATTTAAACATGAACTAAAAGAAGAGTTAAAAATAAAATAGAGGAAGGGTAAAATAGGAAAGAGGCCATTCCCATATCCTTAATCCTTGGCCGTGTATCCCCATATACGTTCATTTTTCATTTATCAAAAATTTTAAACTAGAGGTCAGCCACCATTAACAAGAGAAAGAGAAAGAAGATTAAGATAAGCTAAGGAAGAAGCTAAATCAAATCAAATCCATTCAAATATCAAGCTCCTTATCTCTAAAGTTAAGGTGAATAATGATTACATCTCTTATTTTTTTTCGGTTTTAAGACGAAATCTGAAATGTTTTCCAATGATTAGCCATGTTTTTGAATGATGGAATGATTATATATACTTGTTGATGATTTATGTTTGTTCATATAGATATTATGATATGTTTTGATATGAAATCCCTATCAAATGACATCCAAATGCCTTGCGAATTTTTATATAGATCAGAAATGATATTTTAGAGATGAGTTTCAATTTTTTGAATTTTTGTGGAATTTGTATGAATTTTCTAGTGAAGAAAATGTTATTTTGGGTTAAAAAATTATTTACGGTTAAATAATTAATGATTTGTGTCTGATATTAAAAAATATTAGAAAACATATTAAAAGTGATTTTTTGGAATTTTTGGAATTTTTGTAGAATTTTCCTAAGTGTTTTAATGGGTATATAAAATTATTTAAGGTATGAGACTTAAATGGTTTATATATTTATGAAAGGAGAAGGGGCTTTTTGTAATTATTGAAATTGTTATTTTTGGAAATTCGGTAGTGCTTTGAAAAGAGAAACTTGCAACCAATCACAATTTGACAAACAAGGCAGGTTAGGTACAAAGAAATAGTTTATAACAGACAAATATACATGGTTTTTACTATTTTGATGCTTTTAGCACAGGGCTTTCGCCTCCTTACCTTTGCCTCCGACTCCATCGAAACCAATGCACATGGTATCAGGTAACTGGTACGTAGTGGATTGGATATAGGCGGAAGGTATAGTGTCAAAACCAGGGGTTCCGAAGGGGTTGAAGCACTATTTTGTTTTTAAATAAAAATGTGCCCGCTTGCTTTCAACTGAATAGCTTTCGACTTGGTTAGCTTTCGATTAGGTCAATTGTTTTTGAAGAAATGGTTTTGATTGGGTTGTACTTTTGTTTTAAATAACTTCTTTCGACTAAGTCGAAACCTTTTGCTGTCGCTTTCTTCCTTTCGACCCAAATGGTTTCGAAGGGGTTACTTTGTTTTCTAAAATTTAGCCACTATTCCAATGCTTTCGAAAGGATAGTTTCGACATCATCACTTCTTTACTTAGGAAATGGTTTTGAAACAGATGATTTCAACTTAAATGATTTAATGACCCTTTTCTCTGATGGAAGTATAACCCAAATGGTTTCGAAAGAGATAGTGTAATTGGTTTTGAAAGGTGTTTCCACATATATTAAATTGAACCCAAGTGCTTTCAAAAGGTTTTAAAAGATGGTTTCGAAAGGGGTGGTTCCCCAGGGGTTTCGAAAGGTTTGAAAGGAAAGGTTTTCTAATGTTTTTGAAAGGCAATATTTAAAGATTCTAAAAGAAGGATGTCTAATGTTTTAAAGCTTTTGAAGGAAAGGCTTTTAATGGTTTCAAATGGGTTACTTGCAATGGTTTCGAAAGGGGTACTTTCAATGGTTTCGAAAGGGGTGCTTTTAATGGTTTCGAAATGGGTACTTTCAAGGGTTCCGAAAGGGTTGTTTAAAGGTTTTAAACAAAGGTTTCAAATATATTACCTAGGCAGAATAGCCTAAGTGTTTTTAAGTTAAAAAGGGTTTTAACTTATTTTAAGGGGATAGGTAATCCTCATTAAAATTCATCAACATTATTTTTGAGTAAAGTATATATAACATGGCAAAAATATCTTAGAGTAAAGCTAAAGATGTATTTTCCTTGCATAAGTATGATTTAAAAGGTTAAATCATTTGGAAAGGTTTTTCAAGGAAAAAAGATGAAGGGTAGTTAACCCTAAGAAAATGACTCGGATTAGAAGACCGGACAAGACTTGTGCAAGGTCGTGCCCTATACTCATTAGCTATTAGCCCCTAGCTTATTTAGTCTAGAATTTCAGTGTGTAAAGCTTAGTCATAGGTAAAACTAAAATCATGGTTACACACAGAAAGGAATATTTATGTACAGAGAAAGGTTATTAGTTAGCCCGCAAAACCAATAGGATCAGTTGACCCTTGGAGAAGTAAGTGAAGGACAGACCATCAAGAAGTTTTGTCTAACAGATGTTTAGACCATTTGATATTTTATCAGGTAGGCCCGAGTCAGCCAAAGGGATAGTTAGTCCACTTTTCGGACAGTTAGTCCAGTTTTCGGATAGTTAGCCCAGTTTTCGAACAGATAGTCCATTTATTACATGTTTATAGCATAACGGATATTGCTATTAGTATTATTATCATCATCATCATTAGTTTGATGAACCAGTTTGGTTATAGGAAAAGATTTGCAAAATATATGTTTTGAAAACGATATAAGTGAGGGGAAACTCGTTCCGCTAAACAGCGTGGTCTCGCTTAACATCAGTAAACCAAGATGTAACAGTATTATTCACACCAAGCTTTATGTCTGACTTGAAGTTTCTGTTTCTCCTTAAACTCTCGGGTACTCAAAATTGATTTGAGTTGGCTGAGGGTTGAGGTTTTTAGGTTTTAGTAATTTTGGCGAATAAAGCTTTCGAAGACAAGCTGGTGGCTGTCGGATAGGCAATTAGGAGTTGCAATTTTTTCTGTTTATTTCCGCTGTGTGTATTAAGTCAGATATGACTATATTGCTTTTATCAACCAAGGAGGCATCTTCATATGTCGCTCTTAGCGTATTATTGTAAATTATATTTAATCCAAAGTCTGGGAAACGTTATGGGATTATGTAACTTGGATATGAATTTGTTTTGAAATGTAATCAGTAAAATGTGGTTTTTTGAAATCTATGATTTTGTTCATATTCAAGTGCTTCTGATATTATGGATACCATTAGCATTACCGTATTTTGTCACCATAAGTTAATACTATAGATGACTGCAGCATCTGTAGCATTTAGCTTTTGGGATCCAAATACGGGATGTTACAACTTGGTATCAGAGCATAGGTTTATGAAAAACTTTAAACTAAAAATGATTTTGTAAACATAATCCTAAAGAATTAGAGTAAGATCGGGGTATGGATAACGCTATAGTAACGTACTTGTATTTTCTATATATAAGTATGCACTCTATCTCTAGTCTCCTATTTTTGTTAGGTTATTCTTTTGTATCTCATGAGGTTTGAATACAGATATGGATGGTAGAAGAGGAAGAGTTAACCCAGGAGGGGAAGACACTGATGGGAATGCCAGACCTAATACGAGGAGAAGTCAAGGTCAGGCACAAGTAGGGGATATGGGTGTTGGAGTCTCACAAGTGGACATGGGAGCTATGTATCAGTTTTTCGTGAATATGATGCAGTCTGGAATTGTAGCTGAAGTAGTAGGAGGAAATGCTGTAAAAGCTTGGGGTTCGGAAGTTCCGGTGGTAAACCATTATGCTAAGCTGAGCGGAGATTATGCTAAGCTTGGAGGGAAGCCATTTATTGGAACAGAGGATGCCATTTAGATGGAGAATTAGTTGCTGCACTATGATAGGATCTTTGCAGACTTGGGGCTCAATGATGAGCAGAAGAGGAGGCTTTCTTCGAGACAGCTTTAGGGAGCAGCTTTGTTTGGGTGGAACAATGTGACGGCTAGTGTGGATGAGGAAACCTTGACATGGGCAGATTTCAAGAGGAGGTTCCACGAGAGGTTCATATCTGTGATGGCACAGTCTGCTCTGATTAGAATGTTTGCTAAGTTAGAGCAGGGAGAGATGTCTGTTTTGGTGTATGCTAGAAGGTTCGAGGAGTTGGCTAGATATGGGTATGCTTTAGTGGATATAGTGATGAAGGGAAATGAGAAGTTCATCAGGGGGTTGAAGCCTGAGTTAGCAAGGGCTACATTACCTCATATTAGAGATCCTTCTGATTTTGTAGTGGAGATGGCCTTAAGGCATAAGGAGATGCTTGATTCTCTAGAGAAGAGTAAGGCTAAGGAGTTCCAGGTTGGGCAGAGGCAGAAGAGGAATTTATTTCCTAAGAAAGGAGCTCAGAAGGATGGAGCAGCTAAGAAAGGGAAGTCTAAGAATGTTTGCTTCAAGTGCGACAAGAAGGGGCATTTTGCTAATAAGTGTCGTCTAGAAAGGCAAAGAGAGTGACCGGGAAGAAGAATGTCATGTGCTTCAATTGTGACCAGATTGGCCACTATAAGAATCAATGCAAGGAGCCCACTAAGGATGGAAAGGGCAAGGTGTATGCATTAGAGCTTACTACTTCGAAGCTAACAACTCAGGAGAAAGGAAAGGCAGTTTTAGGAGGGACGCTTCAGATCCATGGTATGTTTGTTAGCATTCTATTTGATATTGGTGCATCGCATTCTTTTATATCTAGATGTTTGATAGATAAGCTTAACCTAGAACCCACATTTTTAGTTATTTCCTTATGGGTTGCGAATCCAATAGGAGGGTATGCAACTCTAGGGTTGAGATGTGACCAGTTAAAGATTGACTTGTTAGGTCATACTTTTGTTTGCAGTTTGCATGTGTTTGATTTTGTAGGGTTTGGAATTATTCTTGGTATGGATTGGTTAAGTGAGTACGATGCTAGGATATTTTTCCAAGATAGGAGAATATCTTTTAGACACCCTAATTGTAGTGACGGGATTGTTTATACCGTATAAGGTTCTAGCGGTGAGGTGAATGCTTGGTTGGATGTTCTAGAATTAGAAGATAAGCTAAATCGAGTTTTCATGGTTAGAGAATTCGTAGATGTTTTTGAGCCTATAGTTGGGTTGCCACCGAAACGAGCCAATGAGTTTCAGATAGATTTGGTTCCGGGAGCAGAACCAGTGAATAGACAGATAAGCAGGATGACCCCTATAGAGATGAGGGAGTTGAAGATGCAGTTAGTGTATTTAGAAGGCAAGAGTTTTCTCAGACCGAGTAGTTCACCTTGGGGAGCAACCACGGTGTTTACTAAGAAGCCGGACAGATCGTTAAGGCTATGTATCAATTATCGTACGTTGAATGAGAGGACGATAAAGAACCGATATCCATTGCCGATAATTGACGATTTGTTCAACTAGTTGAGTGGAGCAAAGGTATTTTCTTAGTTAGATTTGGCAACAGGTTTCCATCAGCCTAGAGTAGCGGAGGATAGTATACCTTTGACGGCATTTAGGACCAGATATGGGTCGTACGAATGGTTAGTTATGTCGTTTGGACTGACTAATGCGCCGGCTTTCTTTGTGAATTTGATGAACTGGGTTTTCCGAGAGCATTTGGATGGGTTCATGTTGGTTTTCATAGATGATATCTTGATATACTCTAAGGATAAAAGAGAGCATGAAGTTCATCTTAGAGTGGTGCTTGAGACGCTAAGGCAACATCAGCTGAAGGCAAAGTTCTCAAAATGTCATTTCTGGAAGAAGGAAGTGAAGTTTCTTGGTCATGTAGTCTCAGAGAAAGGGTTATCCGTAAATCCAACTAAGATTGAAGCAGTGAATAGTTAGAAGAGACCCGAGGCTGTGACTGAGATAAAGAGTTTCCTTGGATTAGCTTGTTATTATCGGAGATTCATTAGGGATTTTTTGCGGATAGCAGCACCGATGAACAAGCTAACAAGAAAGGATATGAAGTTTTTATGGACCGATAAGTGTGAGGAAGTGCTCCAGAGTTTGAAACACTTATTGACCCATGCACCTGTTTTGGTTCTTCCGGAAGGGAATCGGGATTTAGTGGTTTATATAGATGCGTGTGCAAAAGGATTAGGAGCTGCGTTGATGTAGAAAGGTAAAGTGATTGCATATGCTTCTAGACAGCTTAGACCGCATAAGGTCAGGTATCTGACGCATAACGTGGAATTGGCTGCAGTGATTTTTGCATTGAAGGTGTGGAGACATTACCTTTTAGGAGAAAGGTTTGAGTTATATACAGATCAAAAGTTGCTGAAGTATTTGTTCTCTCTGAAAGAGCTGAACATGAGACAACATAGATGGCTAGATTTTATTGTTGCTTATGATTTTAGGATTGAGTACACACCAGGGAAAGGCAACAAGATTGCAGACACACTTAGCAGGAAGCATCAAAATGCAGTGTTAGCGATGATTGCTGAGTGGAAAGATTTAGAAGCCTTGTCAGCTTGTAGAGTTCAGTGGAGATCCGAGGCTGGGTCTAGTGGAGAGACTGTTGTATTATCTTGTTTGGAAGTTCAATCGGTGATGATCGAAAAAATTGCTTCTAAATAAGAGGAGGATCCAGTGTAAGCTGAATGGATCAGGAAGTTAAGAGATGGAACCAAGAGCGAAGACTTAAAGGACTCCAGTCTTGACCAGAATGAGTGGTTGAGAAAGAAAGGGAGATTATATGTTCCGAGTGTAGGAAACATAAGGGAAGAAGTTTTAGAAGAATGCCATCGTTCGAAGTTGACTATTCATCCAGGAGGAACTAAGATGTATCAGGATATGAGGAGAAGTTTCTTCTGGGAAGGTATAAGCAGGCTGTTGGATTATGTGTGAAGCAGTTTTTGAACTGCTAGCAGGTAAAAGCCGAACATTAGAAGTCGAGTGGGTTGCTTTAGCTATTGGACATTCCAGTATGGAAATGGGATTCTATTTCTATGGATTTTATTGATGGGTTACCAAGGTCGAATAGAGGAAATGAAAGTATATGGTTCATAGTGGACAGATTGACCAAGAGTGCCCATTTCATACCAGTTAAGTCAACCAGAATGACACCTGTCTTAGCGAAGTTGTTTATGAAGGTTGTAGTTAGACTGCATGGGATTCCTAGTAGTATAGTAAGTGATAGGGATTCCTTATTCACTAGCGAGTTCTGGAAGAGTCTGCAGGAAGTTTTGGGAACCAAGCTCAAGATGAGTACCGCTTACCATCCGCAAACAGATGGACAAACGAAAAGAGTTAACAGAGTCTTGGAAGACTTGTTACGAGCTTGTGTACTAGATTTCGGGGGATCATGGAAAGACCATCTGCATTTAGTCGAGTTTTCGTAAAACAACAGTTATCTAACTAGTAGTGGGATGACACCATTTGATCCTTTGTATGGAAGGCTATGCAAATCTCCCGTTTGTCGGTTAGAGACCAAGGATAGGTTGGTTCTTGGTCCAGATTTTGTTAGAGAAGCTGTAGAAAAGATTGAGGTCATTCGGGTTAGAATGAAGGAGGCTTAGTCTAGGCAGAAGAGTTACGCAGGTAGAAGACGGAAAGATTCAGAGTTCTTAGTTGGAGATCAGGTTTTCATCAAGGTATCACCGATGAAGGGTGTGATCGGATTTGGGAAATCAAGAAAGTCGGCACTGAGATTCATTGGACCATTTGCTATTGTTGAGAGGATCGGGAAACTCGCGTATAGAGTTGAGTTACCGAGCAGTTTGGTAGGAGTCCACGATGTTTTTCATGTTCCTCATCTCAGAAAGTGTGTTAGAGACCCGGAGACTACTATTGCATCGACTGTGCTAGAGGACATAGTAGTAGAACCGGACTTGACCATAGTTAGAAAGCCAGTTGGTATAGTTGCGAGAGATGATAAGAGGCTTAGAACCAAGACGGTCTTATTAGTCAAAGTTCAGTGGAGCGACGATGACAGGGACTGTACTTGGGGGATTGAGAGCAGGATTATAGATGCTTGTCCTGACTTGTTTGATGGTATGATTTACCTCTTTAATTGTTTTTTGTGTACCTTATGGTAATTTTGAAGACGAAATTCTTTAAGGAGGGGAGTTTGTAACACCCCATATTTTTGGTAACATTATTTAGAATATTTAATTAGTTAAATTAAATAAAATAATGTGTTGCTTAGGGGATTGAGATTTGATTTAATTAAGGGGTAGTCGTGTCATTTAAACATTGAATTAAAAGAAGAGTTAAAAATGAAATAGAGGAGGGGTAAAATAGGAAAGAGGCCATTCCTATATCCTTAATCCTTGGTCGTGTATCCCCATACACGTTCACTACTCATTTATCAAAATTTATAAACAAAAGGTCCGCCACCATTAACAAGAGAAAGAGGAAAAAGATTAAGATAAGCTAAGGAAGAAGCTAGATCAAATCAAATCCATTCAAATCTCAAGCTCCTTAATCTCTAAAGCTAAGGTGAACAATGATTACATCTCTTATTTGTTTTGATTTTGGTTTTAAGATGAAATCCAAAATGTTTTGCCATGATTTGTCATGTTTTTGAATGATGCTTAACATCAGTAAACCGAGATGTCACAATATTATTCACACTAGGCTTTATGTCTGACTCGAAGTTTCTGTTTCCCCTTAAACTCTCGGGTACTCAAAATTGATTTAAGTAGACTGAGGGTTGAGGTTTTCAGGTTTTAGTAATTTTGGCGAATAAAGCTTCCGGAGACGAGCAGGTGGCTGTCGGATTGCTAATTAGGAGTTACAGTTTATTCTGTTTATTTCCGCTATGTTTATAAAGTCAGATATGACTATATTTCTTTGATCAACCAAAGGGGCATCATCATATGTCGCTCTTGGCGTATTATGTAAATTATATTTGATCCAAAGCCTGGGAAACGTTATGGGATTATGTAACTTGGATATGAATTTGTTTTGAAATGTAATCAGTAAAATGTTGTTTTTTGAAATCTGTGATTTTGTTCATATTCAAGTGCTTCTGATATTATGGATACCATTAGCATTACCGTATTTTATCACCAGAAGTTAATACTATAGACGACTGCAGCATCTGTAGCGCTTAGCTTTTGGCCTCCAGATACGGGATGCTACATTTTCTTTGCACAACAACCACATATTTATGTCCATAACAACTTATGCGTACCATAAACCCAAAAAACAAGATCACACTTTTTCATCATTCACAAAAATATAGACTTCGCATTCAAGCAAACATTAACTTGACCACATGCATTCACATATGTAAGCAACATATATATGCATTCAAACCATTTAATAATCCAACTAATAACATTATATATAACCAATATATATAAACGAATATTTTTTCCCACAAAATTAAGAATTTACTCACAAAAATTTGCTAAACTCTTTTGAAAACCCGAAATACTTTAGAACTTGCAAAGCTTGGAAAACCACAAAATCAATTCGAAAATAGGTCATTTTCCCTTCGATTTTTGGCTATGTTACTTTCGGAGTTTTTAAAAGGTGGTCAAAAGGAAAGTTCTTGAAAATTATTTTTTCTATCATTTAAAAACAGAATAACTCAATTTGGATTAGATTTGAGAGAGATATGGTCAAAAGAAGGAGTGGTATTTTCGGGCTTGAAAATATAGGTTCGAAAATGAATTAGAAAGAAATATATTTTGACCCAAAAATATTCGAATTTTGAAAGTGTGGTTTAAATAAAAATTATAAGAACTGGAATTATACATCGTTTGAAAGAAAGAAACTATTAATTTGGTTAAAAAATAAGGAAGATATGATATGTAACGACCCGCCTATCCGTACTATTCAAGCTGACAATAAACCACACATGTCCAACCCAAATCGAACAGAAAGACAGATAGTTATGAGAAAGAAAGAGGAAAGAAGAAGAGAAGAAGAAGAACAAAGAAACTAAAACAATACAGAATCTCACAATCACAGTGGAACAACGTATAATATAATATCAATGATTTTTTTATAAAAGAGAAACTATTATACACATACATCCATCAGAGTACAACAACAAACCACAATCATCCTCCTGGACAGTTGTAACAACATGTCCTCGCATATGCTAATGGTTTCAATCAACAATGCAGCGGAAAATAAACATATACGTGGATACGACTTGAAGACCTCCAACTCGTCTTCTGAGTTTCAATGCATCCAAAGCAATCTATAAATATACTAGGTCTGACCCGAGCATTATAATAAAATAACACTCGAGTCAGTCTGAAAAACCAGCGTGAGAAAAACACACCCAATTGGATTTTTAAAGTTATAGAAAACCTTTTGAAAATCAAAAGTATCTCATAAGACCACGCCGCACATAAACGCGGATGGGTTTTTACCTTACGATAATAAAAACATTTCATATGAAATTCTATGGTATTAAAATAGTGTCTAAATACATATACTTATTAATCTTAGCCGAAATTGTTACATTAATTAAATTCTAGCATAATAGCTATACAACTGGCCTACTGGGGTACTTCCTGTCACGGTGCATCTCTAGATAAAATAACACCGAGGTCGAACCTATCGACCCTGCCAACACAGAACCGGCGTACCCCTTACAGGATAGTAACGAATATGATCACCCTGCTTTTTAGGCCCCGAAGCATATAATTTGAGAGATAATAGCGACTCTAGACAGGGATGATCGTACCCTACTTGGGAGCGACCCACTTAGCCCTGCTGCATCTCCCTTGTTTTAGTCATTCTCGATTGATGAGGCTTGAGGCTACGTTTTACCTTTTATATAGCACTTCCCACTTAATATGCTAATACTG
The DNA here is from genome assembly GCA_030737815.1 of Allium fistulosum. Taxonomy (NCBI): domain Eukaryota; kingdom Viridiplantae; phylum Streptophyta; class Magnoliopsida; order Asparagales; family Amaryllidaceae; genus Allium; species Allium fistulosum. Next base: position 1,138,279,913 of record CM060901.1, read on the forward strand.
CCCTCCAGGAAACAATGCAATATCAACATTCATCCATACAAGTTCATTTTGGGACTAAATGAAACACTTGAGAGCTCCGTCTGTAATTCCATCATCTTCAAGATGTCTTCACTTTGAAAACGCATTCATTGGATCGAACTGGTTTTCGGATAACATACCCGATCCCGGTCTCTTTGAAACAACTTTTTGATAATTCTCGATAAACTCAACCCCGGTTATTTCGGAAATAAACAGTCAAAGATAAAATCGGAGATCACCTCCTTAACGTTAGTGGATAGATTTCCTTACCATTGTCCTAGGAGAATGAAACGAGATTTATACGCATAGTACAACATCATCAGAGATCACTGTGCAATATAACTCATGTGTTTCTCCTAGATATTTCCAAAGTTACTTTTGGGTCCAATTTCGATAGTCGGTTATTTAACTATCGAATTACCAACATTAAGTCAGGAATTTAATTCCATAGGAAAAACCAACATTGATTAAGCACCAAACAACACTAGGCCTTCTTAATAAATTCTTTCATTAACTCAAATCACTTTGTAAATATTTGTACCAAAATACCTTTACAAAGATATATATATATATATCCACAAATCCCTATTTCTCATTACTTGAGAAAAATATCCATATACTTATCTCAACGGTATAAGTATATTCACTAACATTTAGGGAAGATTTCCTTTTTATTAAATTCTAAAATCATTTAGTAACTCCATTTTACATCCACAAAACCGTTTATAAATCCATAAATCATTCTTAAAATTTTATTTATAAATATTTAAAACCATTTATAAAACTTTTTTACCCTTTTAAGCAATCTTCCTTTATATTTTTCCAAAATATGCTATAAGACTCCTCTTATAAAAACTCCATCTATTTATAAAGATCCGTTTATAAATCTCGGAAATAATTATAATTAAATTCTAATCACTTACCTTTAAACACTACTATATACTAATAACATCATAAAAACTATTAATTTTAACCATCTTAAAATAATAATTAATAATTTTCAAAACATTCTTAAATAAACAATAATAATTTATCTTCAACATTATTATAAATAATAATAATAAATTTTCAAAACTTTATTGATGATAATTTAAAACTAATTCCAACCCATATTAATGTTTTTTAAATAATTATCCTTTTAAAACATTTAAAATATTGATAAACAACTTTTAAACAATATTAATATTAATAAACAACCATTAAAATATAAATATGTTTCCTTGATAAAAATCCATACTTAATTCAACATAATCATTTCCATATTTATAAACTATGTTCGTAAATCTCTTCCCATTTTATAAAATTTCCTTTCATAAAAATTCCTTTATTTATGAACCCATTTACCTTTATTCCTTCATAAATCCTGCTTATTTATAAAACTCCATCCAAAAACATAATTTCAACCGTTATAACCTTGCTTCAATAGGTATAAATTTCTTTTATAAATTTCCTTCAATTTATTAAACATCGTTTAACAATCCCAATTCTTACCCCACCTTAAATTTCCAAAATAGAGTAAACTATTTTCTAGAATATCATTCCTCGTCTTATAATAAATCCACCACTTGATTTATTTCACCAATTTGTTGAACGATAATAATTTCCTTTGATTTATAACACCGTTTATAAATCCATACTTTTATAACAAAATACAATTTTACAAATCTTCACTTCTTTGTAAAATATCACTTTTATAATTTATCACATTTATAAATTTTACATTTATAAATAAATTATATTATATGTACCTACATATATCACTTTATATAAAATGGATAAAATTATTTATAATCAAAATATTTATATTTACTTTTTAAATCCATATCCCTCTATTATAAAAGATTGACTTATTTTCCAAGATTTTTAAAATCTTTATTTACCGTTCAAAATCTCTATTTAAAATATTTCAAAAAACTATAATTCACAATCTCTAAAAATTCATCTTTTATTTTAGAAGAATTATTAAGCCTATAATTTTCCAAAATCACTTTGAAACTCCTTTTTAAATCAAATCCCTATTTTCTAGCATTTTTAAAATACCAAAAATAAGGCACAGTGCTACTAAACACTAAATAAACAAAATCATATTCATGCCATTAATTATAGCATACAATACATCATATATCAATTTATATGAAAAATAAAATCAACAGTGTGAGGAATCATGTTGGATCCCTCCAACATGTCCCTCTGCATCACATACAACATATAATCGATAATATAAAAGTCAACCGCTTCGAGGCGGGATTCATATATAAAGGGTCATCTGCTCTTACACGTGAACGTAATAGGGTCTCATCCGCTCCAATAGGCGGGACTACGTCCAAACCAACAATATAATCAAGTATATTATCCAAACAATCAATAACGATCAGAAATAAGTATTCAAACATTCAATAAATAATTTTTATTGACTATACAAATTTTCTGATTAACCAAAAATGTGAGATTAACTCACATTGATTTTTGTTTCGTCAAACATTCCATTTTGAATTAAAATTGAAAGAATGTCCAATTTTAACCTAAACTCCAACTAGTTCCGAATTCGTCCAACCCAACTTCATATCGTAGCATTCATCGATACGATCGCAACGTGACTTGTCTCGTTCAATTCGGACCTCGTACAAGCGAGATATGAATTTACGAACGTTGAAATAAATTAATTTATAATTGACCTTAAGAAAATTAAATTAAAACTTAAACCTTTGTCTCCCTCATCTTTCCCTCCCTTATGCACTACTTACAGGCACGAACGTAATCCATTAACGGCGATGCTTCCACGATCGTCGCGCCTCCCACGCTAGCTTCCAGGTCGATCGGACTCCATCAGTGGTTGTGCCATCTCAAGTCGGACCTCCGCCTGCCTCCAAGCCAAGCTCAGTCATCAGAAACGCCACCTATGGCCAACCCTAGTCCGTACGAATGCGGGCCCCGTATGCCTTCATTTGTAAAAGATTCGTCGATCCCACTATTGATCTTGTAGAGCTCGTAGAGCTCGTCGAGCTCTCCATCTGTAACGACCTGATATTTTCAACCATTCGCATCCGCACATGTCAGACTTGAATAGCTCAAAATACCGCATTGTAAATAAAAATTTGGCAAATCTCAGAATATACAGTAAATAAAAAAATCACAGATCACAGACACAGAGTAAGAAGTGCAGCGGAAGTAAAAGAAATAGTAGTTCATGAAGCTACTATGTAAATATCAGAGTTAAATAAGATACAACAGAAGAAATAAAGTACAACATAAGTCTCAATATGATAAACAAGTACAAGTTGAATAGAACAACAGAACTGAGATAGATAAAACTAGATAAGCAGATAATTTCCAGCGATTCCAATATCCAGAAAGTGGAATCCAAATCTGTGAATACTCAGGCTGACCCGAGCGTAAATAAAAATACAAACACTCGAGTCAGGACATACATACTTATACAATGTAAACCAACTCAAGTGAACTGTAATAAAGGTACAAGTAACTTAAAGAATGCTTGGGATCACCCATTCTTTAAGGATCCGTTAAAGTATCTACTATGTAGTAATATTCGCTATTATAATAATGTCTAATATAAAATAAACATACTTTTCAATAGCGTCAAGGGGTTACCCATATAGCCCTTAACACATAATAGTCCCAGTAGTCTATTGAGTATTAGCATACTCCCAAAATGGGGGCTACCCTCGATACTCCACAGGCTACGGGAGAAATCACAACTCGTAGTAAAGCTTGATATGGTAGGTGACACGGCACACAAGGCAATGCCAGGGTAGATATACCAATTACGCATCCGGACTGGTGGTGATGCATAGCAGCCACTACCGCCCACCTCGAACAACACTCCCAAATCAAGGGGTGCACCCAATCAATCACAAAGTAATAGAATGGTATCGAAGAAGTGTGTCCGATCAGAGGTGCTACCTCCTTGGCCCGTCGATCGCTCATGTTTTAGCCACCTTATGCCAACTCACGGGAGTTGGGTCCATGTATATACCTTAGGATCGTCACCACCATCCTACTTCATTCTAGAAACTCCACCGCGTACACAGTTGTCAAAGTGGTTTTCGGTATCGACAGAGAGTATGTCCATATCTGATCCCGGTCTCTTTAACAACCAATCGTTATTATAACCCGTGGTTATAAATTTAAAAACAGTTTATACTTCAAAATAGAATATCATTTCAAATCCAAATCTTTATCAAAATAAAGATTAAATCAATTCCAAACCATTTCAATATATTTAAAATATCATATCATTTCAAAACTTCATTTCAAATCATTTCAATATATCAAAATATCATATCCTTTCAAAACTTCATTTCAAATCATTTTAATATATCAAAATATCATATCCTTCCAAAACTTCATTTCAAATCATTTTAATATATCAAAATATCATTTCCTTTCAAAACTTCATTTCAAATCATTTTAAAATATCAAAATATCATTTGAGTTCAAATCTAAATATTCAACTTTAAATACTTTTTAAATTTAAAGATATCATTCATTTATTATCATTTCAAGTCACCTTTTAAATAGTATATATTTCAATCAAATAATTCATCTAAACCATTTAAAAGTGTAATTATTATACTTTCAAAACAAGTATTCAATTTCCAAAGTTTTAAACTATTCTGAGTTCATTTACTAAGTTAAAAACCACAAACATTGAAAATTTCAGCCTTTCACAGCATTCAGAAAAAGCTGTTATAAGTTATACTTGAAAACATTTTAATTCGGCAAAGACAACATTTAAAAATGCTGTTAAATCTCAGTTTTAGTTGAAATTTAGTTTAAAACAGCAAAGACAACATTTCTAGAAATGCTGTAATAGCTCAAGTTTCAAATTAAAGGTTTTAATTAAATTCAGCAAAGACAGCAAACCACTACAGCAGTTACAGAACTGCTGTAATAGACCTAAGTCAAGTTTTAGTCTATTTAGTTCAACTACAGCAACTACAGCATTACAAAACTGCTATAATAGCCTCTTATTTAAGTTTTAGTTCATTTATAGAAATCATAACATTTCTGAATGCTATAAAAAGTAATTTCCAGATTTTAGTGTATTTCCAACCAATAATAACCTTCAATATTAAACGTTTTAAACATTATAAAAATCATATTTTGACATTCAAAAATGTTCATTAAAATTACACTTTTAATTTATGATTTTTATAAGAAACATTTACAGTAAAATCCAAATTTCCAATAATTTTACTTAACAAATCCAAATGTACAATTTTCTTTTCTTCACATTTTTAACAAATAAACTTAACACTTATATTTTATTTCCATTTCACAAACTTAACTAAATTTTCAATTTTATTTAATTAACTTAAACCTTTAATAAAAACCAAATTCACATTTCCAAGTCAAGTTATATTTTAAAATTACACTTTTAAGCATTCATTTATTTAACCATTTAATACATAGAAAAACTCAATAACACTTTATTAAATCATTTAAATTCAAATTCAAATCAAATTATCATTATTTACCATTTTCCAAATATAATTAAATTTCCATTTTATTTATATAACTTAAATATCATTTTAAAACCAAATTTCCAAATTTCCAAACTTAAGTTATATTTCAAAAATTCACTTTTACCATTCATTTAAATTACATTTTTAACTTCTAGAAAAATCCAAATTTCTTTATTTAAACATTTAAAAATCCAATTTAAATCAAATTTTCATAATTTTACACTTTTAAAAATATTTAAAATATTCAAAATACTTTATAAAAATAACCACGGGCCTGTATATAGTTTTCTAACCTAGGTTAAGTGATACGGATATGTATCATTTCAATCCGCAGTTTAAAAAGAAAAATCCGGGTTCTATCATTTCAAACCTGCAATCCCAAGTCAAAATAAATTAAATAAAAACCGTTCAGGCCTATCATTTCAGCCCATAATGATTTTTCCCTATTCTAAAGTCCGTTCGGGTATGTATCATTCCAACCCATAGTGAATCTAATCTACAGGGAACTTGCAGTGTGATAAACATGTATAAATGAACAGTTTAACAATAAATAACAGTAACAGATAATATGACAGGTAAAATAACAGGTTTAACATCATATAATTAATAATCATAGGCAGTTATAACATCATATATAATATTCTACACATTCAATTGTTGTCCATTCACATTTGCATAAGTATAAATATCATATGAGATTTACTCACTTTCTTTACGCTGGAGTTTGCAAATCAAAACACACAAATGAATTCCCGAAAGCACGATAGCACGATTTTGATTTGAATGGATGGAGAGATCCAAGACATAAATCTTGTATATAAAAATAAAACAAAGCACCCTATAAATATAGTTACAATACAAAAGGTTAATTGAAACAAGATTGGAAATAAAGTAGACAAGAACTTCACCAAGCTTCCGGACAAGTTTTGCTTGACCACAACTCAATGTATGCTCGACCTTACATGCTTAGGCTCGGCTTTGGCATGTTTTCAGGTGGGAAATGGATCGGGTTTTGATCATATAGGCACCGCTAAGCTAAGAATATGAAGAGGAAGGAGTTTGCAAGCCTAGAATGCAAAGGGACAAGGCAAATTGGAGTTTTTGGTTCAACCCTTAGGCTCGACCATAGGGTCTATGGGTCAGGTCAGATCTGGACAGAGGGGAGGGTGATGTTCAGAGGTGGTAAACAAGCTGGTGGTGGTGGCTAATGGGGTGGCCATGGTCAACAATGAAGGTGGTGATGAACTAGAGCTCGGCTATGCACTTTTGTGGAGTTTTGGACATTGTTTTGTGGAATTTTGTTCAAGGAATGGTCATGGCACTTTCAGGTCAGAAGAGAAGGTTTATTGGTCTTGGATTAGGTGGGGAAGGAAGTGGTGGTGGTGGTCGGAGGAGATGGTGGTGGCTAAGGCCGAGCAAGGCATGAAGAATCAAGGCAAAAATCAAGTAAAAGAATGGGAAAATGAAGAAGAAAAGTGAAAATGGAAGCCATTGCTTACCATAATTTTTAAGAAATGAAGAATGGCCATGAGTTGAATGAAGTGGGAAGCAATTTCACATGAATAACATTAGGAAATGTACGGCCGGGGAAGAAAATGAGAAGTCAAGACAATGAAGAGGCAGGAAAAGGAAGAGTCACAAGCAAATGAAAAGACTTTGACTCTTTGAATTTCCATTTCTTTAAATCCAAATAAACAAAATAAAAATTCAGTAAATGAACTAAAAACTGAAACAAAGAAAAATAAAATAAAAATAAATAATTGAATTTAAAGAAAATAGAAAAAGAATTAAAGAAATTGCTAAAAATTTGTAAACAGGCTCAAAAATTACAAATAATTTATCACTAACTTTAGAAAAATTATAACAACACTTCTAAGCAAATAAAAGTCAAAAAAATAAAATAAATGATGAACAAAAATAAAGTGGAGATGAGAATAAAATAAGTTCTTAAGAAAATAGAGAAATAAATAAAGAATTTCTTTAATTAATTGAAACTGGAAATTAAAAATTATAAACATAATACAACTGACATTGGAAATTTTCAATAACACTTTTTAAAAATGTTTTAAAACCAAAATATATACATAACAAGTTATTTTACCCATCTAAACATAAATTAGAACATTACATGACCAAATAAAAATATTATTTATATAATTTAAAATAAACAATTTTGTTAAATACAGCAAATTACACACAATATTTAAAAGGACATAACTTTCACATTATAAATCAGAATTCAACGAAACAAAAAGCAGTATTCTTGAAATTTTATTTACTTTCAAAATAAAAGATAAAATTCAAAATTTCATCATTTTAAAATTTTAAATTAAAAGTCAAAGTTTGACCATATTGACCAAAATTCACATTTCTGGAAAATATCTTATTTATTCATGTTTGAAATTATAATTCACATTCAAAACACAATTTATATTTAAAATAACAAAATTATCTAATTTAAATAAATAAAATAAGTTTTTAAATCAGGAAATTAAATTAAAGTAATTAAAATTTATAATTAAAATAATCACAAAATACAGGGTTGTTACACCATCTTCCTAGTTGAAGTCGAAGGCTGGAAGTGTGTGGCTAGAAAGAAATCAAGGGAAGAAGGTGGTTGAATTTAGGCCATTAAAAGTTTAAAAGAAGGCGGTTGAAGAAACTAGGGTTTGGATTGCAAACCTAAAATCTTCAAGTCCTTGTATAAAAAAATTTGCAGCACTATTCACACCTTAAAATTTTGAATTCCAAACGAAGCATGCCGCCTGGCGTTCTATATGTTATACCCCTATTCCGAACATAATAGAACTAGTCTCGAGACCCAATTCGATCATATGCAGAAGATAGCTTTTTGAACCCAATTATTTACTAGATTTCTCAAATTAATTTCTACGCGTTTCAAACTCGCACGACCAAACGATATGTCTGATCGCCACGAAATTCAACGGCATACAATAACTCACTATTACAGATCCAATGGAACCGGTTTCGTTGAAATCCGAGACAGTACACCGAAAGGCTATTTTTACATGTTAATTAAAACGAGAAATTTCCAAAATCAGTTTATTTACTTTTAAATCCAACTTAAAAGTTTACTATCCTCATCCTTATTTAAATAGATTTTTAATCGACTTAAGAAATCGTTTTCATTCATAATAAATTCAAGATTCAATTATTTAAGCAATTTCAAATATTAAATCTAACAATTTAATTATTAAATAAATCACTATACTTGAAATTCAAGTTATTTAACTTATAAAATTAACCTTTAAATATTTAAATTAAATTAAATATTCCAAATTCAAATTACTGGATTTCTAGGTCGTTACATTCTTTCCCCTTAAAAAGAATTTCACCTCCGAAATTACCAAGTAAGGAAAATGCCCCAAACCCATTAGCTTTTCAAAAAAAATAGTTAAAATGGATTACCAAATTCTTCTAAGTCGTTTAACTTCTTATAAAAACTTTTCTAAGTCTTCCAATTCAAAATTAAATTTCCAAAACCAACTAATATCATTCAAGTTATAAAACCAAAATCCAAATTTTTGTTATCAAAATTTTTCCCACAATTCTCAAAATTTTCTAATGCCTTAAATTTACAGAAAATTTCGCCGTCTCTTTTGCGTTGCTCGATCTTAAAAAATTTACAATGTATATATAATAACAAATATACATCCCATCTTCGAGGATGAGGCATCCCGTAGGGAAAAATATAAAAATACGGTATGTAATCCGAGATGTGTACCTTTTATTTAGCATTAGCGAGCATATACAATCAATATAACACGAAAGCGAGCTCCAAATGCGAAGCATAGGCCATCCGCACCTACTAATCACTCAACAAACAGTGAGAATATGTACGTAGAAAATAATATCACTATATAACATACACTATACCATAACTATATGCCATTTTAATGAATGTAACAAGAGAACTTATTAAATAAATAACATCCATCTAATTTATTGTCATCGTATAAATTGCATTTTCAAATGTCAACATTACACTTATACACTTTCATTTCTTATTAAAATTCAGTTGACTCACACTTAATTTATTTTTATTTAATTGACTCTCATTCAATTTCTTTACTTTCAATTGGTTGACATTCAATTAATTAACACTCTTTTACCATCCACTTATTTCATATTTAATTATTTAACAACCAATCCATTTACATTCAATTGATTTATATCCAATTTAAATCAAATCCAATTATTCACTTTAATTTCCACTTTCAAAACTTAAGTTCATTTTCAACTCTATCAACCAACAATCCAAACCATATTCTATTTATTTTACAACATAAGTTGAATTTCATTTTATAACTCAAGTTCATTTCCATTTCACTAATTTATTTTATTAGTTCATTTTATCCATTCTTTACAAATCGAATTCAATTTCAATTTAATTTAACTTTGCTTTAGTTAAATTTCATTTCAAAATTCATTTATTTAACTTAACTTAAGTTAAATTTCATTTCCTAATTCAATTTTCAAATTTACTTTTCTTAACATTTGTATTCAAAAAATTTAAAATTTGTTTAAACTTACTAATTTTCAAAATCTATAGTTTTAAACTTATTTCTTATCTACACCATCTTCCAAGTTCAAAAACTTATTATTTTAATTTCTCAAAACATTTAGATAGAAATATCCAGGATTTTAAACACCTGGTTTTATTTCAAATCATTTTGAAATCATATACATACATAACTCCTTTATATATCAAATTACACCTCTAGAATCTAAAATAAATTTGTTTTAGCAAAACAAACTTCAATGGTGGAAATTCCTCACTTAGAAAATCGAAAACGAATGTCGTTGATGCTCCAGTCATTACCAGAATTATTTTCCAATGACCAAGGTGAGTTCAGTGCTTTCTATTTCTTTTAAATTCCATTTAAAATATTTCTAGCCAAATATTTTAAAATAATACTATTATTATTTTTCTAAAACCTTTGGAAAAATAATTTCCTAAATCAATGAGATTTAAATTCTCTAACTTCTTGTTTTAAGTCCAAATTTATTAACAAATCAATTTTTATTAACAAATCATATCTATAAATATACTTAGGCAATTCCATTTATAAATCACGTTTATAAATCATATTTATACAATCTCACTTCCTATGTAATATTATTCCACAAATGTTGATTATTTTAAGTATAATCAATATTCTATAATTTATACTTATAAATTCACCATCATATATAACTCAATTTACTGATGTTTATCTTTGTTTAGATTATAACAATGACAACTTTTATTAGAATAACAACAAATGATAATAATCAAATATTATCATTCACCAACAACCAAGCACTCCATATATAACTATAATAATTTCTGAAAAATTATTCCTTTATATATAAAATATAATTTAGGTAAAATTACATTTACCCGCATTTAAAACAATGATGTGTCGGTTTGCCTTGTTTAAGCTTTTAGAAACCCCTATCGATATTGTGGCATCCCATGTACCAACCAGAATCCATAAACCACTCAACCTATAAATTAACACAATATAAAATATTTTTATAATCACTAATGAATACGCGCTCATATATACACGCTGAAACTCATCTTAGGGTCTCGCTTATCCTATCTTAAATGAGTAAATTCCCACCAAAGCCTCGAATCTTCTTTTACGGCCAGCCTTGCGACTGTAAGCACCTTGCAAACCAACCTATCCAAGCCTTATACTACCTCTCTAGGATATGTGGGGGTAAGAGTCTCTTGCTCGCCACCAAATAGAAAGCGAGAACCCACTATCACGTTAATCCAACCAATGGAAACAAATCCGATCCCGGTCTCTTTAAAAAAACTTTTCGATAATTCCCGGTAAACTCAACCCCGGTTTTTAGGAAATAAACAGTCAAAGATAAGATTGGAAATCACCTCCTAACCATTAGTGGATGGATTTCTTTACCATTTTCCTAGGAGAATGAAATGAGATTTATACGCACAGTACAGCATCATTGGAGATGACAGCGCCATATAACTCACTTATTTCTCCTAGATATTTCCAAAGTTACTTTTGGGTCCAATTTCGATAGTCGGTTATTCAACTATTGAATAACCAACATTAAGTAAAAAATATAATTCTATAGGAAAAACCAGCATTGGTTAAGCACCAAGCAACACTAGGCCTTCTTAAAAAATCCTTTCATTAACTCAAATCTTTATAAATATTTGTACCAAAATACTTTTACAATGATATATATATATCCACATATCCTTATTTCTCAATACTTAGGAAAAATATCCATATACTTATCTTAACGCTATAAGTATATTCATTAACATTTGGGGAAGATTTCCATTTTATTAAATTCTAAAATCATTTAGTAACTCCATTTTACATCTACAAAACCGTTTATAAAATACCTTTTATAAATCCATAAACCATCCTTAAAAAAATTTCATAAATATTTAAAACCATTTATAAAACTTTTTTTACCCTTTTAAGCAACCTTCCTTTACATTTTTCTAAAATATGCTATAAGACTCTGCTTATAACAACCTCATCTATTTATAAAACTCCATTTATAAATCTCGAAAATAATTATATTTAAATTCAAATCACTTATCTTTAAACACTACTATACACTAATAACATCATAAAAAATACTAAATTTTAAACATCTTAAAATAATAATTAATAATTTTCAAAACATTCTTAAATAAACAATAATAATTTATCTTCAACATTATTATAAACAATAATAATAAATTTTCAAAACTTTATTGATAATAATTTAAAAATAATTCCAACCCATATTAATGTTTTTTAAATAATTATCCTTTTAAAACATTTAAAATATTCATAAACAACTTTTAAACAATATTAATATTAATAAACAACCTTTAAAATATTAATATGTTTCCTTGATAAAAATTCATACTTAATTCAACATAATCATTTCCATATTTATAAACCATGTTCGTAAATCTCTTCCCATTTCATAAAACTTCCTTTCATAAAAATTCCTTTATTTATGAACCCATTTACCTTTATTCCTTCATAAATCCTGCTTACTTATAAAACTCCATCCAAAAACATAATTTCAACCTTTATAACCTTGCTTCAATTAGTATAAATTTCTTTTATAAATTTCCTTCAATTTATAAAACATCGTTAACAATCCCAATTCTTACCCCACCTTAAATTTCCAAAATAGAGTAAACTATTTTCTAGAATATCATTCCTCGTCTTATAACAAATCCACCACTTGATTTATTTCACCAATTTGTTAAACGATAATAATTTCCTTTGATTTATAACACCATTTATAAACCCATACTTCGATAACAAAATACAATTTTACAAATTTTCACTTCTTTGTAAAGTATCACTTTTATAATTTATCACATTTATAAATAAATTATATTATATGTACCTACATATAACACTTTATATAAAATGGATGAAAATTTTTTATAATCAAAATATGTCTATTTACTTTTTAAATCCATATCCCTTTATTATAAAAGATTCACTTATTTTCCAAGATTTTTAAAATCTTTATTTACCGTTCAAAATCTCTATTTAAAATATTTCAAAAAACTATAATTCACAATCTCTAAAAATTCATCTTTTATTTTAGAAGAATTATTAAGCCTATAATTTTCCAAAATCACTTTGAAACTCCTTTTAAAATCAAATCCCTATTTTCAAGCATTTTTAAAATACCAAAAATAAGGCCCAGTGCTACTAAACACTAAATAAACAAAATCATATTCATGCCATTAATTATAGCATCTAATACATCATATATCAATTTATATGAAAAATAAAATCAACAGTGTGAGGAATCTTGTTGGATCCCTCCAACATGTCCCTCTGCATCACATACAACATATAATCAATAATATAAAAATCAACCGCTTCGAGACGGAATTCGTATACAAAGAGTCATCCGCTCTTACACGGGAACGTAATAGGGTCTCATCCGCTCCAATAGGCGGGAATATGTCCAAACCAACAATATAATCAAGTATATTATCCAAACAATCAATAACGATCATAAATAAGTATCCAAACATTCAATAAATAATTTTTATTGACTATAAATTTTCTGATTAACCAAAATGGTGAGATTAACTCACATTGATTTTTGTTTTGTCAAACATTCCATTTTGAATTAAAATTGAACAAACGTCCAATTTTAACCCAAAACTCCAACTAGTTTCGAATTCGTCCAATCCAACTCCATATCGTAGCATTCATCGATACGATCGCAACGTGACTTATCTCATTCAATTCGGACCTCGTACGAGCGAGATATGAATTTACGAACGTTGAAATAAATTAATTTATAATTAACCTTGATAAAATTAAATTAAAACTTAAACCTTTGTCTCTCTCATCTTTCCCTCCCTTACGCGCTACTTACAGGCACAAACGTAATTCATCAACGCCGATGCTTCCACGATGGCCGCGCCTCCTACGCAAGCTTCCAAGTCGATCGGACTCCATCAGTGGCTGCGCCATCTCAAGCCGGACCTCCGCCTGTCTCCAAGCCAAGCTCGATTATCAGAAATGCCATCTACGGCCAACCCTAGGTCGTGCGAACGTGGGCCCCGTACGCCTCCATTTGTCGAAGATTCGTCGATCCCACCATTGATCTTGTAGAGCTCGTCGAGCTCTCCATCTTCCTAGTTGAAGTCGAAGGCTAGAAGTGTGTGGATAGGGAGAAATCAAGGGAAGAAGGTGGTTTAATTTCGACCATTAAAAGTTTAAAAGAAGGCGGCTGAAGAAACTAGGGTTTGGATCGCAAAACTAAAATCTTCAAGTCCTTATACAGAAAATTTCGTGGCACTACTCATATTTCAAAATTTCGAATTCCAAACGAAGCATGCCACCTAGCGTTCTATATGTTATACCCCTATTCTGAACACAATGGAACTAGTATCGAGACCTAATTCGATCATATGCAGAAGATATTTTTTTGTACCCAAACTATTTATTAGATTTCTGAAATTAATTTCTACTCGTTTCAAACTCGCACGACCAAATGATACCTCCGATCACCATAAAATTCGACGGCATATAGTAACTCACTATTACGGATCCAATGGAACTGGTTTCGTCGAAATCCAAGACAGTACCCGGAAGGGTATTTTTACACATAAATTAAGACGAGTAATTTCAAAAATCATTTTATTTACTTTTAAATCCAAATTAAAAGTTTACTATCCTTATTCTTATTTAAATAGATTTTCAATCGACTTAAGAAATCGTTTTTCATTCATATTAAATTCAAGATTCAATTATTTAAGCAATTTCAAATATTAAATCCAACAATTTAATTATCAAATAAATCACTATACTTGAAATTCAAGTTATTTAACTTATAAAATTAACCTTTCAATATTTAAATTAAATTAAATATTCCAAATTCATATTACTGAATTTCTGGGTCATTACATGATAGAAGGAAGAGGAGGAAAATTTTGAAGATGGAAATGGCTATTTATAAGTAAGAGAGAAGTTGAATTAACTAATTACCCTTGTCCATTGCACTCCATTAATTTTATCCACCTCACCACCTTGCCTCCCTCTTAAAACTTCATGTTTAAACATGTTTAAGTACTTAGTGTACTTTATGTCTCCCCCGATGCGACTTATACCTTTTTTTTCTTAATTATATTTTAAACTTTATATACCTAAATGTGTACACATGCATACACACATTATACAAGCTTAACTTATCTAAGAATGTATATGTTTTCTTAATATAAAAAGTTCTAAACATTTTCGATAACTTTTATCCGACGAAAAATCGAAAATTCGAGAAACGAACTCCGGTCACATTTTCGATTTTTCTTCAAGCTCAATTTTTTTATAAACAAATTTTGAAAACTATTTCATCATCATTATTTATTATTAATAAGAGTTTTATTTTCATTATGAAACCTACATATTTGAATATTTGAAATTAATTAAATATTCGCAAATCAAAGTAGTGAAATTCCGGGCCATTACATTCTCCCCCCTTAAAAGAATTTCGTCGCCGAAATTACGCCACAACCTATCCTAGAAAACCCTTAACACTATACATCAGTTCATACGATGTACATAGATCATTCATATACAAAGTCTAATTCGATCACTACTCGATGACATAATTTCACTTCCGAACTAGTATTGCTCACCAATTTTCTAGTGCGGACTCTGATTAGATTCCTTGATTAGGAAACTCTATTCTCCTTACATAGTTGTAACTATGATAGAAAACATTTGTCCATAGCAAAAACCCTCATCAAGTGCTCGTCTTCAAAAGTTGAGTAGTAGATCCTTATTCGGAATGGTATGAATCACCTCAAATACCATGCATTCGAATCTTAGATTAAATCTATATGGAAGGATAAATGACCTACATCCAACCTACACACTTATTTAACTGGTTCTCACTAATACCAATTCTATTTCCACTAAATCATTCATAAGACTAAACTTAGGTTCACTTGGATACTACTCAACTACATCCTAAGAGTATATAGCCCTATTTGATTCAACCATTCAGTTTTGCATTTATTTTCCTAAGAAAACTAAAGATCGAAATACTCGGTATTATTTCAAAATCATTCTTTGAATTGAAACAATATATTTTAATCATAGAATATATATATATATATATATAGCTTAAGTAACTCCAAAATGATACTAAGAAACTACTTATTATCCAACAGTAGCATACACTCCCTTACAAAGAAGGGTAATATTCAAGAGAAGTGTTTACCATCCGAACACATCTCTTTTCCAATTTTAAGTTATTTTCGAACCATTCGAACTAGTTAACATAAGAATATTACTTATATTTCAAAATCCCATTTTTGAAATGATACTTTACATATTTCCAACAAAACATTTATCACCAACTTGCATTAGGCTCGTTCGTATTTGATCTTGTTTTGATTGTACAATGATAAAGAGAATTATTTACTAAGTGCACTACAACGTTCATCTAGGCAAACATCTAATCGTCACTTAGAAGATTATTCAAATCATCACAAAACAAATCGAGACTCCTTCCCTTGAACCAATCTAAATAAATTACTTCTTACTTAACATTTTCATCCTCAAAAAATTTCATTCTTGACCCAATATGGCTTTCAAATAATACTATTATTATCTTTCAAAACCTTGTAACATTTTCCAAAAGTCTTGGGATTTAAGTTCTCAAATTTTCAACTTATAATCTTTTTTTAACTAAAAGAAACAATCCTTCCAATTTTATCGGATGTCCTCGAAAGAAATGCTGCGTACATTATCGACCTCCCTAGAGCCTGTATCGTGTGGGAGCCTCATGCACTGGGTTCCACCTTTAAAAGAAACAATCCTATAAATTATTTTTATAAATAAACTTTTATAAAACATTTTCCAAATATATATTTAAAATATACTAGCTTTTAATAAATATCTTTTATTAAATCAGTTTAACCCTACATTATCAATCGAGTGCCTTATAGTCAAATTGTGAAACTTAATTCACACGGTGTTTGTTTCAATGTTTTAAATATTTCTATTCACCCACCCTAAATCTTAAAAGGGAAGCTATCTATATACACTAACCATAGTCAATGCTCAACCGGACAAGCATGACTAACAAAATCCTAATTAATAATAATAGAATATTATTATCTCTTAGCAAATATCACCTCAACTAACTATACCGTACTATACTATTTTGAAAATCATTCTATTATATATAAAATAGACTTTTGGGTAAAATTATTTCATTTATCCAATTTCAAAACAATACTATGTGAGTTTTCCTTATTCAAGTGTTTATGAACCCCTCCCCGTGGCGTCCCACGTCTCGACCAGAGTTCTTAAGCCACTCAACCGATAAATCTGAAACACCCGGCCCACACCCCTTAATATACCCAAAAGGACACATTAAAAGGCATGGTGTGTTGTAGGTATAACTAAAGCTAACAAAAAATAAGATTCACAAGACAAAAATATATAAAAACAACGAAAACTTAAAATAATGACTTAATTAAAACAAAACTTCATAATTGCTTCAAAATAAGTCAAATACCAAATACCATATACATGTCTAAAAATCCAATATGTCTCATGAAACAAAAACTCATAGTCTCAAAAATCAGAGTACATAATATCCCTCATAATAAGCCAGTATATAGAAAGAACAAAAGCTAAAAATAAAAGAAATACATAGTAGCAAACTCCCCCGAGAAATCTCCAAGCAACTGCAACCTACTGTCCTCTCCCTTGATTGCCTAAGGGGTAGAAGGGGAAAATAGATGAGTGGGTCAGACTAAAAGTCTGGTGATGATAGTAATTACTAGAGTCTTTAAGCAAAGTAAAAGTAATAGACTACAACAGTTCTAGTATATAAAGAGGAAACAAAGGAAATAGGAAAGAGATAAACTAGAAATAAATACGATTAACTATAAGATAGGTTAATTTCGATTGCTTGCACTTGTCCTTGATTTCTGCTTTGGTTAGGTTGGATTCCTAATCCTGTAATTAGGATGTAACCCTAATTCTACCATTTTTAATCGGCCTGCTACTCCATAGACCTTACTGCGGACTAGCCACTATATACCTCCCTACACAGCAGCCAATGGTATCTACGAAAGATGCACAGAGCAACCACTATGGAACCAGACGACATATGTAGCTCCATACACAGAAGGCAATGGTGTCTACAAAAGACACTCATACTAAGCGCTTGGAACTCATAGCTATTACTGAGCACCCGAATGGAAGTCGCATGCGTAACTGCCACCATGCCCATGCTACCTTTTGCTCCACCTATTGGGTCTTCTTATTACCTCAAATTTCCAGCATAAGCGTGCCCGTCATCTCACTTCAGGCTAATGTGAGATCACCGTGTGTCCATAGAAACTATAGGGCAAATGTTGTTGGTACTGGCCCTTCATCCAAACAATATCTAGTTGCGCTCCTTATCCAAATCCCCCGTGATTTGGACTTTTATTTGACCAATTACTACCATTCTTAGCATAAGCGTGCCCTCATCTCACTTCAGACTAATGTGAGACACCGTTTTGTCTAATAGGGAATGTTATTTGGTATAGGTCCTACTTTCATCTTTGCTTATTAACTTAGATAAATTATTTAAATAAGCCTTTATTATCATTTTTACTTTCTACGCTTATTAATATCCCAAGGCTTAAATAAGCCCCATGCTATTCTTTTTTCTTATTATAACCCACATTATAATCATGCTTATTACTTAACCCAAGGTCTAAGTGTGAAAATAAGCTCTTTCATCTTTTACTCTTTTTTAGTTATAATTCTACGATATAACTAAGCCAGTTAATTAGTCAAATTCTAATCATAATTAGGCGTAATTTCAATCCAATTCCATTTATATTACCGTCTTTATAATTTACATCTCATAATTATAAATAGGCCAATCTCTTTAATTCAGTCCAATTAATATCATGATTAGGCATAATTTCAGTCTTAATTCCATTTTATTACAGTCTTTAAATTTACATCTTATCTTTCGTTATTTCAGAATTCTTATAATTTAATCCAATTTCGCGTTAATTCTATTCTAATCCATACGCGAAGAAGAAGGAGAAATAAAAGAAAACTGAAAATAGAAGAAAATCCAAGGCGTAGAAAGAAGATGTAAATAACGCATAAATAACAGTAAATAGATTAAAATACTGTAAATAAACTGTAAATAAATGGAAAAGCTATAATTAACAGAAATAACTAAAATTAACTGAAAAGAATAGCTAGAAAGAAATAGACTGAAAATAATTCTAAAAATTGTAAATAAAACTGCTAAAAAGGTTATTCCAAAAATCGTAGTAAAACTACAACTATAGGAATCCCTATTATTTTAAATTACTTAAAGAAATCTTAAAATAATTACAATCACTCACCTAAGACAAAAGCTAGAATCATTTTTTTTACAACAACCAAAATTCTCTAGAAATCTCCTCTAATTTGTACCATCTCCATCTTTTATTTGAATGTGTATACATAATATAATTTTATTTTATAAATGAAGAATGTAGGTAAATATTTAAGAGAGAGAAATTGAGGCTAGGTTTTGATTTTAGAGTGAAAACCTAGGTTAGTTTAGGTCCTATTTATAGTGTTTTAGGTGTGCTTTCAACCGTAGATTAGAATCTCTAGAAACTTCTGCTGACTCATTGTTGTGTCAAATCTTACAATGCGCCTTGTCAGCGCCTTATCTTATATTTAATTTAATTAGTTACACCCTCAATAATATACAAACTATAAATCACGTTATCTTCTCCTCGATTAATTTCTAATTTGTGACATTTTATTTCATATTAAATTTCCATGCGTCTCTCTTTATTCGCATGTTTCATTTCAGTTTTCAACATCCCATTTAATTTATATGTTTACGTCTGAAATAAATAAACAAATAACGTATCAATATCTTTCCACATTCACATCTGTTGTAATTAGATAAATAACATATGTCCGCAAAAATGTATATATGTTGTGTGTATTAATTAATAACCTAATTCTTTACCTTTAAATGGAGCAATCAATTACATTAATTGATTGGTATTAATGTTTTTATGTTTAAAAATCAAACCGACCCTTATTCTTTACTAACAAAGAAATAACATACCTTATATTTTCTGTAGAAATGTAATCCTTCCATAATACACTCTTGCCTTTTCTTTTCAAAATATAACGTTTATTTTATTAAATGCCTTTTTTATATAAATATATGGTTATATTTTCTCTCATTTACAATAACTCATCTCATTTGAACATCGTCATCTAAATTTATAAAAGTGGATGCCTTCTTTTTACATACACTGTTATACTTTTTTTTCTGTTTTGTAACAAAACAAACTCCCTGTTTATAAAGTCATATATATATATTCAAAAATGAGAAGATTATATTATTTATCTCAAAACATGCATTTATTTTTATTTAAAATGTTCATTCCATTTTGACACAAATGCAAGTTCTTATATTAAACTCAATCATTACAATTTAATTCCTTTTTCCTTTTCTAATTGAAACATTTCAATAAATCTACTGCCAATTAATTTCAATACTAATGTCAAACGAATTCTAATTATAAACACTACTTCTTTTCACTTATAATTATTTATTAATTCCTCCTTAAATTTTGGGTTGTTACATTCTCCCCTCCTTAAGGGATTTCGTTCCCGAAATCTCTAAGGATAGAAGAATGAAATAAAAGTTTTCATCCAAGTTCTACAACCAACTACTCAACCATCACCCATTACATCCATTGTCCTTAAGTTTTTCTAATGCGATTTATGATACTTATGAAATTAGTGCAGTGTCAATGTCCCTATCTAATGCAAAAGATTAGGCGGTCCACTGATTCAGTTGACCTCCTTTTATGAAACATGTCCATGCCATGTATCCAAATGAATGCAAAAATTTCCTAATGATAACTGATAATTCTATATGTGTGCTACAAATATCATTCAAATGCAACAATCATGTGATAAACATCCATTTATAGCAATCATGGAAATAAAATAAAAATGCGCACACATCCATATGCATATGCTCTAGTATCCTAGTTTGGTCGATCCGTAAGGATAATAGTGCCTAGTGTACCTATATGCATCCATTAGCATCCACTAGCAAACACTTGCAACCACTAGCATACATCATTTATAACATGTTCTATTAACATGTTTACATCAAATCGTACCATCCATAGGTTAAATCCTAAGTTCTACCCTCCCAAAGGATAATAAAGGAAAGAACCTATTCAAATCTAAAGATGGAAAAAGGAATTCTAAAACCTAGTATCAAAGAGACATGGATATGAGATACGAATTTTCTTCTAATCAAATTAGTCTTCTTCGAAATCTCTCTAACCATGTCGGAACTAAGAAGCAACCTTTTCGTAGACTCCAACCAACATGATGACGTCTTACACGGCCTTCCCAAAAAGAGCTTCAAAAGGTGTCATTCTGATGCTAGCTTGAAAACTACTTCCATATGAATTCCACTAAAGAAAGACGCTTTTTCCAAGTTCTTCCAAAATCAAGAATACTCATTCTCAACCATGCTTGTCTTACTATCCTACTAATTTCATTTTACTGTTCTTCATGAATCAACATTCCTAGGTTCTTACTAGTGTCCTATACACTTTACGGAAACTTCCATTATTACTTCTAAAAATAATTACTGCTATCTCCTTACACCTCTTTCGTTACTCCTAGAAAATTATTCTTATCTACTACACATTTAAGACTTTGGTTTGGTATTTATCACCTTGTTTTAAAAACTAAGGTTTCTAAAAAATTTAAAACATCAAATCCTAAAATCTTTGTCTTTAAAAGTGTTATCTTTTCAGTTTCTATTAATTTCAAAATACTTGGTCAGTTAATATTATTTCCCAAACCTAGAGGGAAAATCTTCCAAATTTTTAAGTCTAAAACTTATATCTTGCTTTCTTTTAAAGACTTTTACAGTTTTCTATAAAAATTTGAAAACAGACTTCTTTCCTGGAAGGCACATTCCCTTTCTTCAGCGGGACGCCTCGTCCTTGTTAAAACAGTCTTTTCGGCCATCCCTTCATACTGGATGTCACTTTTCAAGCTTCCAACCTGGGTAATCAAAAGAATCGACACGATCAGAAGCTCTTTTCTTTGGAATGGGGGAAGAATTAAAAAGCTCGTGAATTGGCGGACCGCTTGTCTGCACACTGACAACGGTGGTCTTGGAATTGTTAACCTATACTACTTCAACCTCGCGCTTCTCACAAAATGGCTCTGGCGTTTTCTCACCCCCGGAACCTTCCTTTGGAAAACATGGATTACCTCACTTCACTACCACTCCAACCCGCACCTTGTCCTTCACTCCACCACCAGCCTTAAACCATCCCCATTCTGGACTGGGGTCCTCGCCACCCTCCCCCATGTTAAACCACTCCTCCATGTCAAACTGGGCAATGGGGCAAGCTGCCTCTTCTGGTTAGATATCTGGCACGGCCAACTACCCCTTTCTTCTATCCTCCCCAACCTTTTTTCTCACTCAGCCACTGTCCATGCTACCACATCCGACTCTGCGAGTTTGGGCCCTGACAACCTCTTTCCTTCATCCTACTTTGACCTCGCCACCTTAGCCGAGCTTCACCAAGCAGCCTCCATCCTCCAAAACATTCAATTCCACCCCCGGCCAGATGAGTTCATCTGGGCCCCAAATCCCGCAGCTGGCTTCTCCGTCGCTTCCTGCTATGCTCACCTGAACAACCCTGGACGCCTCTTCAACTTCCCCGGACTTTGGAAATGCCAGCTCCAACCTCGAATCGCTTTCTTCCAATAGTGCCTTATCCACGGACGCATCAACACCAAAGATAGGCTCTTTCGTAACAACATCGTGGTGGACCCAAACTGTGTCTTATGCTCTAACGCAACCGAAAGTATCCAGCATTTATTTATAGAATGTGACTTTTCCTTTAGGGTTTGGGTTGCAACGTCTGTACACATACTCGACTTTATCCCAACAATCACTTCTTTTTTCGAACATTGACAGAATCACCCCCCCAACAAACACTTAGATCTTTTTGTGGCTATATTCAGTTGGTGCATTTGGGCCGAGCGAAATGCACACGTGTTCAGAAGGCCCAAATCTCACTTCGATGGAACATGCAGGCGTATTACTTACTATTTCTCATCTATATCAGGACACAGCTTCTCAGCTCCATTCAGGCTGAGACTGCCATTCTCAAGTTCATCGCCGGCTGAATCAGCAGGCAGCTCATGCGCAGCTCCTTCCAGATGGCAGCCTGGACACCATTGCTGATCACTCTGCAGTACTTCTCTATTTTATTTTCTAATATATGTACTAAGCAGTTATGTATATAAGACTCTGCTATGTAGTGACTGTTGTGCAGTATTCTCCCATTTGGGCCAGCGATCAGGCTTGTTGATCGTACTATTTACATATTATATGCTATCTAACCGGCTGTGTAGTGTCACGCTACACAACCGTCTTGCTCTAAAAAAAATAGTTTTCATTTCAAAAACTTATTTACTTTTTCACCAAACCATTTTCTTTTAAAATATCTTTAAAATATCCTTTATATGTTTTCAAAACAGCTTCTTATTACACCTAATAGTCTCATATCTTAATGTATTGGAACTACTTTCTCTTATGAGAAGTTATTAACGCTAAAATCTTCTATGAACCTTTTAAAAGAGAATTTCATGTTTATGTGAAATTACAAGGAGCTTATTTTATATTTTTCGAAATAGGCTATACAAAATACGGTGCTTTCATACCTTGTATATCTCTTTCATGTATTCCTTGTAACTTGCACAAAACATTTTTATTGGTTACATAGAAAATCATACCATTATTCTTTTCATTCCAATAGATTAAAATATGTTTAAATTATACTCTTCCATGATAAATATTTTCTAATATCTAACTTACACATTTTCCTTTCAGAAAAACTCATCTTCAAAACTGTTTTAATATTTCCATAACTGCAAAAACACTTCCTTATACTTATTAATAATAAGTGTACTTTACAAACCATTTTGTTTCTATACTTAGAAATTACCTTTTAAAATATATTTTTATTTGGGTTAAAATGGATGTTGCGTAAAACACCGTTACTACAACCAAAAAAATACTAGTGTATGGATTCAATTAAATAAATACTAATAAATCTAATATACCTATGTAAAAATATTTCTCTTGAGAGTCACTTACTATAACAATAGTGTTATAGCCTATGCTCCACTTATTTTCCACCAAAACATTTATTACAACAATAAAAGTTGTAATCTACGTTTTCGATACTTGATACACTCTAGGTTTTTATGTTTAAAATCTTTGTTTACTTACAATGAAACTAGTGAGTTATATATATATATATATATACACTCCATAATTCTTCAAAAAGAATTCCAATTTTTCATTATATAAAAACCAACTTAAATTTCATACCATTCTTCAAAAACCTCATGTCTATTTTCTGAAAGAAAATATCAACAATGAAAATTTTCAATTCCAACAATTAAATTTTTTTTTCAACTTTTTAAATTTCGAAAATTTCATTTTATTGGGCTTAGCATAAAGTGGGTCTTCCTACTTGCTACCCTCGGAGTACTTTTCCTAAACTAAGGGCTTTTATTCCTATTACTCTTGTATACTCATATTTATTCCAATGCACTACCGTTAAATTCATTTATCTGAACTTAAATGTACAAAATCATTTCTCAAACTCTTTCCATGAGTTGACCTTCTCTATGCCCCAAAAAACACACTTCCTTACTCCAAAAGTGACACTTAAAGAATTTTTCCTTTAACCGATGAATGCGAAGTGTACAAAGAACCTCCTCAAAATGTTTGGGAAATCTTTAACGACTGGAATAGAATCTAGCTCTCATAGTGATGAATCAGGGGAATAAAGGAAGCTCAACATGACTGACCCCTATGGGTCGCAAGAAACTTCGAGAGTCCGTCTGCTACATGTCCCTAATATAACGACTCCCTTCTCGCAGTTTAATATCGCACCATAAGTGGATAACCAATCCACCCCTAAAACCATCCCATACCCCGAAAAACCCAGTACATAGGCGTCAAAATCAAACTCTAGGCCCAGTATAAAAATTTTCAAACCCCTACAAATCATAGGCAAGTGTGCCGATCTCCTATGGGGTTTGAAACAATAATAGGGTCTACTACTAAAGAGATGTCTAAGCGCAAACAATCTACCAAAAAACTAGAGATGAAAGAGTGTGATGCTCTAGGAACGAAAAGAGTCTGAATGGGAAAATCAGAAATAGAAACCAAATTTTCCTACCCCGATCTGGTCCGCTGTTGAAAGGTGTTGCATCCAAAGCCTGAATCTACGCTGCGGGTGCACTCGCTCCCTGCCCCATCTTCTGAGGACGAAACTTACTAAAATGACCGGGTTGTTCACAGTTGTAACACTTCTTCACCTTCTCTCTCTTGCAGTCTCTTGCGTAATGACCAGTCATTCTACAACGGTTACATCTCCCACTTATCTTGATTCGCTTCTAAGGGCCTTCCCTTTCTTTCCACTTATCCTTCTTGTCCTTCCACCACAGTTTCTTAGAGCTTGTAGGAACCTCCTTAAGTTCTCACTTCAGCTTCCAATAAGTAGGTCGAATTCGCTGTCGGACCTCCATGCCTAACCGCCTAAACTTTCGCTCCATATCTTCCAACCTAGCTTGTGTCTCCTTGAAATCCTTTGTGCCAGAAAACATTCCACCGTCTATGCTAGTGAAGTCCTTGCATAGCTTAGAAAAATCGGCTGGTGTAGGTGGATTAAAGGGATTTCCACCTACCGGTGTTGTATTGGGCGCTTGCCCTTGCACCGCTGGTACCGTAGCTCTACGGAACCAGTCAGCCATACTATGCAAAGAAAAGGATACTTAGGCTCGAAAGAATCGAAAGAATGTTGTACTGGACTTTGAGGGGATTTTTATAAAAACTCTTTTATACTTAAAAACTATTTCTAAGTGTTCTTTTCTGAAAAATACTTTTAAAACAAGTTATTTTGGAAAATACTTTACTTTTAAAATAAATTTTAAGGAATCCTGTAAGCTTAGGCTCTGATACCAAGTGAAACACCTCACACCCCTTAATATACCCAAAAGGACACATTAAAAGGCGTGGTGCGTTGTAGGTATAACTAAAGCTAACAGAGACTAAGATTCATAAGACAAAAATATATAAAAACAGCGAAAACTTAAAATAATGACTTAATTAAAACAAAACTTCATAATTTCTTCATAAATAAGTCAAATACCAAATACCACATACATGTCTAAAAATCCAATATGTCTCATGAAACAAAAACTCATAGTCTCAAAAATCAGAGTACATAATATCCCTCATAATAAGCCAGTACATAGAAAGAACAAAAGCTGAAAATAAAAGAAATACATAGTAGCAAACTCCCCCAAGAAATCTCCAAGCAACTGCAATCTACTGTCCTCTCCCAAGATTTCCTAAGGGGAGGAAGGGAGAAATAAAGTAGTGGGTCAGACTAAAAGTCTGGTGAATGATAGAAATTACTAGAGTCTTTAAGCAAAGTAAATGTAACAGACTCTACAATAGTTCTAGTATATAAAGAGGAAACAAAGGAAATAGGAAAGAGATAAACTGGAAATAAATACGATTAACTATAAGATAGGTTAATTTCAATTACTTGCACTTGTCCTTGATTTCTGCTTTGGTTAGGCTGGATTCCTAATCCTGTAATTAGGATGTAACCCTAATTCTACCCTTTTTGGTCGGCCTGCTACTCCATAGGCCTTACTGCGGACCAGCCGCTATATAACTCCCGACACAACAACCATTGGTATCTACGAAAGATGCACAGAGCAACCACTGTTGATCCGGACGACATATATAGCTCCTTAAACAGAAGGCAATGGTGTCTACGAAAGACACTCATACTAAGCGCTTGGAACTCATAATTATTACTGAGCACCCGAATGGAAGTCGCACGCGTAACTGCCACCATGCCCATGCTACCTTTTGCTCCACCCATTGAGTCTTCTTATTAACTCAAACTTCCAGCATAAGCATGCCCCTCATCTCACTTCAGGCTAATGTGAGATCACCGTGTGTCCAAAGAAACTATAGGGGAAATGTTGTTGGTACTGGCCCTTACTCCAAACAATATCTAGTTGCGCCCCTTATCCAAATCCCCCGTGATTTGGACTTCTATTTGACCAATTACTACCATTCTTAGCATAAGCATGCCCTCATCTCACTTCAGACTAATGTGAGACACCGTTTTGTCTAATAGGGAATGTTATTTGGTATAGGTCCTACTTTCATCTTTGCTTATTAACTTAGATAAATTATTTAAATAAGCCTTTATTATCATTTTTACTTTCTACGCTTATTAATTTATCCCAAGTCTTAAAATAAGTCTCATTCTATTCTTTTTTTTATTATAACCTACGTTATAATCATGCTTATTACTTAACCCAGGGTCTAAGTGTGAAAATAAGCTCTTTCATCTTTTACTCTTTTTTAGTTATAATTCTACGTTATAACTAAGCCAATTAATTAGTCAAATTCTAATCATAATTAGGCATAATTTCAGTCCAATTCCATTTATAGTACAGTCTTTATAATTTACATCTCATAATTATAAATAGGCCAATCTCTTTAATTCAGTCCAATTAATATTATAATTAGGCATAATTTCAGTCTTAATTCCATTTTATTACAGTCTTTATAATTTACATCTTATCTTTCGTTATTTTCAGAATTCTTATAATTTAATCCAATTTCGCGTTAATTATATTCTAATCCGTACGCGAAGAAGAAGGAGAAATAAAAGAAAATTGAAAATAGAAGAAAATCCAAGGCGTAGGAAGAAGATGTAAATAACGCATAAATAACAGTAAATAGATTAAAATACTATAAATAAACTGTAAATAAATGGAAAAGCTATAATTAACAGAAATAACTAAAATTAACTGAAAAGAATAGCTAGAAAGAAATAGACTGAAAATAATTCTAAAAACTGTAAATAAAACTGCTAAAAAGGTTATTCCAAAAATCGTAGTAAAACTACAACTACTGGAAATCCTATTATTTTAAATTACTTAAAGAAATATTAAAATAATTACAATCACATACCTGAGACAAAAGCTAGAATCCCTTTTGTTTTACAGCAACCAAAATTCTCTAGAACTCCCCTCTAATTTGTATAATCTCCATCTTTTATTTGAATGTATATATATATAATATAATTTTATTTTATAAATGAAGAATGTAGGTAAATATTTGAGAGAGAGAAATGGAGGCCAGATTTTGATTTTAGAGTGAAAACCTAGGTTAATTTAGGTCCTATTTATAGTGTTTTAGGTGTGCTTTCAAACGTAGATTAGAATCTCTAGAAACTTCTGCTGACTCATTGCTGTGTGAAATCTTACAATGCGCCTTGTCAGCGCCTTATCTTATATTTAATTTAATTAATTACACCATCAATAATATACAAACTATAAATCATGTTTTCTTCTTCTCAATTAATTTCTAATTTGTGACATTTTATTTCATATTAAATTTCCATGCGTCTCTCTTTATTCGCATGTTTCATTTTAGTTTTCAACATCCCATTTAATTTACATGTTTACTTCTGAAATAAATAAATAAACAACATATCAATATATTTCCACATTCACATCTGTTGTGATTAGATAAATAACATATGTCCACAAACGTGTATATATATTGTGTATTAATTAGTAACCTAATTCTTTATCTTTAAATGGAGCAATCAATTACATTAATTGATTGGTATTAATGTTTTTATGTTTAAAAATCAAACTGACCCGTATTCTTTACTAACAAAGAAATAACATACCTTATATTTTCTGTAAGAAATGTAATCCTTCCATAATACACTCTTGCCTTTTCTTTTAAAAATATAACTTTTATTTTATTAAATGCCTTCTTTTTATAAATATATGGTTACATTTTCTCTCATTTACAATAACCCATCTCATTTGTACATCGTTATCTAAATTTATAAAAGTGGATGCCTTCTTTTTAAATACACTTTTATATTTTTTTTCTCTTTTGTAACAAAACAAACTCCCTGTTTATAAAGTCATATATATATATTCAAAAATGAGTTAGAAAGGAATATATTTTTGACCCAAAAATATTCAAAATTTGAAAAGGCGAGTTTAAATAAAAGTTGTAGTACTAGAATTAAAATAAAATCATAATTTGGTTAACATACAAGGAAGATATGATAGAAGGAAGAGGAGGAAAATTTTGAAGAAGGGAAGGACTATTTATAAGAAAGAGAGAAGGTGAATTACCTAATTACCCTTGTCATTTGCCCTCCACTCATTTTCTTCCACCTCACCACCTTGTCTCCCTCCTAACACTTCATGTTAAAACATTTCTAAACATGTTTAAGTACTTAAAGTACTTTATGTCTCCCTTGATGTGACATTACATCTTTTTTGTCTTAATTATATTTTAAACTTTATATACCTAAATGTGTACACATGCATACATACATTATACAACCCTAACTTATTTAAAAATGTATATATCTGATTAATATAAAGAGTTCAAAATATTCCTCATAACTTTTATCTAACGAAAAGTCGAAAATTCGAAAAACGAACTCCAATCACATTTTCGATTTTTCTTTGAGCTATATATTTTTGTAAACAAATTTTGAAAATTATTTTACCATCATTATTTATTATTAAAAAGAGTTTTATTTTCATTATAAAACCTATATATTTGAATATCTAAAATTAATTAAATATTTGCAAATCAAAGCAATGAAATTCTGGGTCATTACACATTAATTAATTTATAACTGTTATAAATCAATTAAATCAAGCCGTGTTTCGAAGATTGAATAGATTCAGCTATGCGACACACAAGTGTGAATTTAGCTAGCAATCAATATTTGAACGATTTAAATACTAATGTTCACATGTCACCTTAGCTAGTGGCATGACAGTTTGACTTAATTCATCACTTACAAATCTCATCAAAGTGGCGATTATTTACACTAATTCTCTTCGTCAACACTATATCACTTTATGAATTATGGAATTTGGTTTTGATCAAAATTCCAGTATCTTCCACATTCAACTTGACTTTGAGTAAATTATAGTAGACCACGATACTACCCTCATACAGCTTAGAAGATGAATTATTTATTGAAAAGTGTTTCACTTCCAATGCTTCAACTCGAACCCAACTGTAGTCATTGGATGGACACCATGCCACGATTTAAATATAATCAAATTGGAGTTACCACATTGAATTTCAACGGTATTCTCAAGTCACAAGAAGTGTGTAATACCATTACTGGAGATTTCTTATTTGATCTAGTTATCATGAACTAACAGGATACTCCTGGACGTGTTATTCCACGGTTATCTAATAACTATTAGTACGTAACCCCTTGGTGCCCCTTAAAAGCATGAGTAATACACCGCACAACATTTGAAAAGCGTTACGCACTCTAGACTCAATGGATGCATCAATATCCTTTCTCGAAGCATCTTAACTAGGAATATTTAAAATAATATGTTGTTCTATGTTGTGAATCTTGTGATAATTTTGCACGATTACAACTCTTCGTGACAATTATCACATAACATATTATTTTAGGATTTTATAATTAATATAATTTTAAACTAATTGCTTAATTAATTATATCGTTATATAACAAAGTATATATTATAAATAAAATTCCTTTATTATGAATAATATTGGTTATCAAGTTAGATATATATGTTATATTACATAATTGCTCCTATGGCATATCTCCAACTCTATCAAAATGTTCTAAAATCAAAATATTAAAATTCAATAGATATATATGTGTGTGTGTGTGTGTGTGCGCGCGCGCGTTTGTATGTATGTATGTGTGTATGTATGTATGTATGTATGTTAAAATTTATAAAAACATTATTCTTAAAATTAATTAAGAATACTAACTTTCATTTATTTCTTAACAAATATTAAATGCTAAAAAATAATAAATCAGTATCTAACTCATTATTATCTATAAAAATGGCAAATTAATTTCTATGATACAAATATAAAAATGCACAAATCACTAAGAATAAATTAAATACTTAAAAAATAATAAGTTCGGTACATACCTCAATTATCCTCTTCTTCTCCTCGATTTATTCTTTCCTTCCTTCCTTCACTTTCATGGATGAAGAAATAATAAATTCGTTAAAGTTTTCTCCAACTTAGTGGAATGGACAATAAGCTTATATCCAGCAATACATCTTCTTAAATCACTCTTTTTTAACATAGTTTATTAATACCAACAAGTGTCGATCTTGAGGATAGAACTTGTAATCTTTAATCTCGTAGTTTGAACTACTAACTAACCAAGCCAAACCCATTGGCTCTTCTTAAGTCACTCTTTAACTTACATCCACTAGTTTTCCTTTATGCCAAGCTCAATAAATTCTCTTATTATATACTATGGACTAATGGGCTATATTGATGGCACCATAAAATCAACGTAAAAAACAATCAATCATATACTCATTGGTACCATTAATTGCGATCAAAATTACATTCCATCATCTCTATAACCTCTGTATTGTCATACCATTAATTTCTTCAATGGAAAATTCTAGGAAAACCTAGAACAGAATTTGTCAATCATACACAAATAAGACGTGAGCTTGTACCATGAGTTTTAAAGAGCATTCTACAGTCATTAAACAAGATACTTGCTCATTTAAAGAATATCTTTAATGACGAAAAATATTTCTAATGGACTTGCTATTCTTCGGGGAAGTTTCCCCATTAGCGACGATGATCTAGTACCATACTCTCAAATAGCCTAGGATTGGAATTCAAGAGATCTTTGTAGTAATTCAAGCTTGTGAGTCTTCCATAATGTTGGTGGAACTTCATGACAAACTTTAGGTATCGAACACTATCTCAAAAGAGATGGATCAAACTCACTTAATATAATACCTACTACTTATTACATTTGGAGATCTTACTTAACCAAAGAAATATAAGAATAACCAATCTTATATTTCTCAAATTAGTAAAGAAAAGGTTATATATTATGCAATGGTTCTTCCACCTTAATTAAAAAATAGCGTTAAATTTGTGAGAAGCCTAGACATTTAGCCAAAAAATGTTATCAAGCAACATAATATTTTGGCTACCCATTTATTGCTAATTACATATTCCCATTAATTTCTAGTTCAGATGATGGTTGGTTTATGAACTGTAGTTCTTATCATATCACCTTTGAAATTAGAAATCTTTCTCTTTGTTAGGTGTGGCTCGCATTTGAGGGTGCGTGGGTTGAATGCTAAGTCCCACATCGCAAGAATTATGGTGCGTAACGTGGTATATATGTGGGATTGGTGGCACGTATCATTGGGAATTCCTTTTGTTACAAGAAAGTGTTCCCAAGACCACGTATGTGCCCGATTTGGAAGGCGATGAAAGTGATGTTCAATCGGGATGCTGGCACATAAGAAGCTTCATTAGGTGGTGCTATTATAGTACAATAAAGCGCGCGTTCATGGGGACGTGTTGGAGTGCCAAAACATAACATGGTATCAGAGCCAATGGTTCGAGGGACCATTATACAATGCAAGAGTGACCAAAGCAAAGACTCCTTGAGGCTTAGAGATATGTGATGTGTACGTAAATGTGCATATATTTACATCCATATTTTATCTCTTTTTATTTAAATAAATATCATATTTGGGCATTTTAACATGTTTAAAACCAAAATTCAATTATTTTCAATTCATCGTATATTCATCTTCATTCAAGGGCAAAATGGTCATTTTGTGCATATGTCAATTTGAGAATTTTACTTCGGCATTTTTTATGATTTTTATAGGAAATTTTGATGCAAATGGAAGAGGGATTCATGATGATATATGTATGCAGAAGGGAATACAAAGGAATGAAGAGGAAATAATTCAAGTTCAAGATCATGGAGGACCTCACCCACTTACCTAAATGTACAATTAGAAGCTAATGGACAACTAAGTGGAGATTAAAGCTTCATGCACATTAAATGATGGATTAATTAGTGGCTAATGGTTACTTGGTGGCCACACTTCCTAAAGGGCATTTTGGGAAGCTCCCTAAAAATAGAATTAGGGTTTTATGCATGTATAAATAGCCCTCTTATGTACATGTAAATATCTTCTACTCTTTCACATTAGTTAGGAAATTAAAAGAGCAAGTTGTAATGGCAATATTTCATGAAATAAAAATGGCTTCCAAGCCTCTTCCTCTTTTCTTTTCTACATGTTTTTCTTTGCTTTTATGTTAATGTTTATTTCTATGCTCTCTTTCTTTTAATGTTCATAGCTTAGATTTACATTCATGCAAGTAGTATAGCTTTAATTTTTATGCAATTAGTTAGTAGATAATCTCTCTTTCTTCCTTTGCTTAGTTTTCAATTCTTTGCTTTTTAATGTTGAAATTTACAAGTGTTGATTTGATAACACAAATGAGTAGCTAAACCCCTTCAATTTAGGGGTAATGAAGCTCTCTAACTCTATGTAATTTCAACATCTTTATGATTTATGATCTCTTTGTTTGTGCTTCATGAAAGTGAATTTTGATGTAAGTTTATATAAGTGGGTTTGATAGCTTATATTGCTTATGCAAATGAGCTATTCTTATTCAACATAAACACAATTTACATCATAATTTGCTAATTAATTTTTGATTTTGAAATGAAAGTAAAAATGAAATTTGATGATCTATATTACTAGTTACAATAGTAAATAGATCATACTTAAAATAGCTTTTGCTTTGGCTTCATTTTCATGAGAATTGATAAGTGGTTTTTTTGTTGTATTATAGTTTGATGGTTTGAGTTATGTTAATTAATAACATTAACAAACCATACTTATGATAAATACAACAATTATTTCACTTAATATCAAAGTTAGAGATCATAAATTATTTGTGTGTTGATTTACAAAAATATGAGAGTAGATTTGCCTCTAAATTGTTCTCTAGTCTAATAGTTTTTAAATCACATTTTAATTCTAGCTTTAGCTTCTTTTTTGTAGTTAACAATTTCCTCTCACTTTGGTCTAATTTGATTGAATTGAAAATTTTAAAATCTTAAAAATTCCCAACGGATCGACCAGTACTCGCCACGTACTAAAATTGTACGCCGTGCGCTTGCAGTTATTTTATTTCAAAATTTATTGGCATTTTTCTAATCAATAGAAAATTTGTCGTTAAACAATATGTAAGAAGCCTGACCTCACTACTAAATACGTAGCCTGCTCGCCTTAAGGTGGAGATTTGGTAACACGGCCTCACTAATTACGTAAAGAAATGAAAGCAGCCTGGCCAACTGCAGAGCTTCTTCAGTATACTCCAAATGAAGGTTATAGGAAATGCTCATCAAGGTGGAGATTTGTTAGGTGTGGCTCGCATTGGGAGTGTGTGGGTTGAACGTTAAAGTCCCACATCGTAAGAAATATGGCGCATAACATGGTATATATGTAGGATTGGTAGCACGTAACATTGGAAATTCCTTTTGTTACAAGCAAGTGTTCCCAAGACCATTATGTGCCCGTTCCAGAAGGTGATGAAAGGGATGTTCAATTGGGACGCTGGCACATTGGAAGCTTCATTAGGTGGCACCATTATAGAATAATGAAGCATGCATTTATGGGGATGCGTTGGAGTGCCGAAACACAACACTCTTCAGTCTACATGCCGATGAGATATTTAGTGCAATAATCATGTTTAAAAATCATTTATATTTGTTATAATATGTTTTCTTATTCTAAATCATCATTTAATCTATTAAATGTTTTATGTGTTCTTTCATGCATAAAACTTTATTTCTATTTCAAGGTTTTGCGAAAACACTAATGCTTCTACATAATTTTTTTGATTGCTTTGGTGAAAGGTTGACACACTGGGTGGTATTAGTGGAAGGCTACATATAAACGATATTAATGGGATGCCAAAGTCTACAAATAAAGTTTGTTCTCGGCTTTTGGCCTATGCTAAGCATTCACAAACCTTATGCTGATTGACAGAAGCATTTTGGTTGTCGTTCTTCAAAAATTCAACAAATTATTTTCAAGTTTTTATGTAGTCATTTAAACCTTCATCCAGTGTACTTTGTAATTCTTGTTTAAAAAAATTATCGATTATTGTTGGTTCTATTTGCCCACTTGAAATTATTTATATGGGTGTATAAGGTCCTTCTGTATAATTTTTTGATTTCTACAAATACTATGTTATTTTTGTTAATCATTATAACAAATGTATTTGGACTTATATTATGAAATATAAACATGAGTAAACAATATTTCCACAATTTGAAATATTAGTTGAGAACTACTTTGATGCCAAAGTACTTTTAATTCATTCAAAAGAATGGTTGAATAAACAAAAAAAAATATTTTTCATCCATGGGTAGCACACATTTGCAAACTTCACAATATACCGCAACATAATGGTGCTTTCAAAACACATTATAGATGTATAGTAGAAAACAGATTGACTAGGTTCTATGATGCCTTTCTTCATTCCTAATTTTGGTCGTTTGCATTTAGAATTATTTTATATGATCGATCGTTACACACTCAAATTCTCTCATTTCAACAACCTTACGAGATTCTTCAACAACAATAGTTAATGACCAGTACCACTATCCCAGTAATTAGATGCTCTGACTTTGATGCGAGAGGTCACAGATTTGAAACTTGCATAACGTGATTCAAACCGTTGGACATATACTGATATGTAGTATGTGTTAGGTGTTGCTCGCATTGTATTAGAATAGGTGTGTAGATTGGATTATGATTAGTCCCACATCACAAGATATTACAAAAGATATGAGCATATATATATGGGATTGGTAGCATGTAACAACAAGAAATTCCTTTTGTTATAATAAATGTTGTCATGAAAAATATATGTGCTCTAAGGGGGATGTAGGGATATCCAATCATGATACTAGCACCAAAAGAGTTTCGTTCAGTGGTTTTGCCTCTTCTACATTAATTGAAGTGCGCGCATAGCGGAAGATGCGAGAGGGTGCCGAAAATTTCAACATGGTATCAGAGTCGATGGATCGAGGGGACCAATATGATGCAACGTTGACCTAAGTATGCTCCAATATGTGGTTTGAGCTCGGTATTCTCATTGAGGTGGAATTATAAGTTAGAACACAACCTGCTCCAACCATGGAAAAGAGAACTCTTTGTAAAATAGCTTGGCCTAACTGCTGAGAGGTGTTAGCGACCTAATCTAAAGTGCAGGAGGTGTTAGCGACCTTATCCAAGTATTTGAGGACTCTGTATAACTTCAAGTTGAATGGAGTAAATGCTCGCTAAGGTGGAGATCTGTTAGTTGTGGCTTGCATTGTATTAGAGCGGGTGCGTAGATTGGATTATGATTAGTCCCACATCGCAAGATATTATAAAAGAGATGAGCATATATATATATATATATGATTGGTAGCATGTAACAACAAAGCATTCCTTTTATTATAATAAATGTTGCCATGAAAATATATGTGCTTTAAGGGGGATATAGGGATATCCAATCATGACGCTGGCACCAAAAGAGCTTCGTTCAGTGGTCTTGCCTCTTCTACACTAAATGAAGTGTGCGATAGCGAAAGATGCAAGAGAGCATTGAAAATCTCAACAGTTAGTTGTATACTACCTAAAGACTTGTAGTACTAATATGTACTACTATCTAAGTATCCAATTTCAATCTTTTTTTGAACTTTGCTGAACTTTGAGTATTAGGATATTTTTGTTATCCTTGACTCAACCATTATCATCAAAATAATTCAAATACGAAGCCTATACCATGTATTTTTCTTGGTTACTCAAAATATAAAAGTGCTTATATTTATGTTATGGGTCATGCCTAAGAAATTTTTATTCCTCCCATTCCCTTTGTTTCTCGTCCTTACTTAAGTTGAAAGATTTCTCTTCTAGTTCTACATGGTTAAGTCCTTCATCATATCCTTGATCCACCTTACTTCACCTTTAAAAGTCCTTAAACGAAAGAGGTTGAAACAAGCTTATATATACAACCCATGTTTAAACTACTAAACCCTTCGAAAACTCAACCTATCAATCTGGACTCATCATCCGATCAATCACAGGAAACCATAATTCTCATCAAGTCGAACCACTAAATCTTTGAAACACTTTGTAGATCATAATACAAATCTTGAATTACAGAACACAAAAAGCCATCTTATTATCTTCCGGTAAAAAAACATAACTATAGTACAAATTTTAACGTATCTGTCACTACACACTCAGTCCATAACTACTAGATCTTTTAAATAATATATTTTAAAACCAAACATCTTATACATCTTTAAGTTAGTTATAACATGTGTATCTCAAGCTATTAGTGATCTTAAATAGTGTCAAGCCATGTTTAATGAATTTACACTCTTTCGAAAAGATACTTAGGATCTTTCCCTTTTATATAAAGTCGAAACATATTCGGGTGTAAATGGACATTTTAAATAAAAAAATCCTAATGGTAGCATTTCATGATATAAAGCTCAACTAATCGCGAAGGTTTTCACCAAAGATTTGACATTGATTATCAGAGATGTTCACTCTCCTTATTAAACCAACAAAAATCAGAGCTGTCCTTCGCACTGTGTTACATATGAGATGAAAAATGATTCAACCAATTGTTAAAAATGCTTTTTTACAAAGTACAACATCAGAAAGTGAATGTGTATGCAACTACATCATTTATATATTTATTGTGTGACGAAAGTGATTTGTGGTTTAAAATTGGCTCCAAGAACATGACATCAATTTCATAGTACCTTTCAGATAGAATTTTCATTTCATCAATCCAAGTTAGATTATCTCCTTTTTATTTACTCTCAAAATAGAACCATTGCATTTTTTATGTTGATAATTTGCTACTGACTTTATGTGATAAATATTTCACAACACTTTATCAAAGCACTTTTAGATCGTTTCTCTCCAAAGGACTTTTGAAATTTACATTTCCATTTAGGTGGTGAACTTCTTCCAACTTCTCATTAACTTTTCTTTAATACCCAGAGAACCAAGCTTCGCTTGTAAACTCTAAAATATGTATCAAATCCATAATACAAACTTCAAGCCATTCACATGGATATGTAGCTGGCAAAAATTAGTACCTCAACATTGCATGTGAGCTCCGCATGTGCTACCCACCTATGCTGCCCCTGGTGGTTCTCATTGACATTTCCTTAAATAACATAAGTATATTCAATATTTAGTAGCATGAATGAATATGTTAGTAGCTGAAAAAGTACTATTACAAAAAATTAAAATATGCTATATTGACGAATCTTCGGAAATTAATGCCAATAGTTATAGAAAAATCATCAGAGCTCTCCACTCTCTAGATCCTTTTTTACAAGGTTTGACATTACATTTTCTGTAAATAAACCATCATAATTTATGCACAAGCCATCTGAGGTACATTTAAAGGCTATAACATGGATTCTTTGCTATCTTGAACATGCTTTATATTTCGGATTGCATTTAAATTTTCTAATGACTAAAAGTTTATATATATTTGGTGATGTCACTATAAGAAAATGACCTAATTATTAACAACTAGTTATTTACAACTAATGCCAGATGACAGTTGTAATAAATAGTTTTTTACAAATGGCATTTACCGACAGTTGTAATAAAGGGTTTTTAACAACTGGTTTTTCCTAACAGTTGCAAAAAAATATTTTTAACAATTGAGTATTCCTGCCAATTGTATTAGACATATTTTTAACAATTTCCTGCCAGTTGTAATAAATATATTTTAACAACTATTTGTTTTAGCCAGTTATAATAGAAATATATAACAACTAATTAATTTTTACCATAGTAAATATTTATTGATAACCATTGTCCTACTCATAAGATTTAAATGAATGTGTAACCACTTGCAAGTTAATGCTACTAATTACAAACAAAAATCCAAGTGAATACAAAGGTTTTCCCTAGGATATTTTAATTAATAAAAATAATTTAATACTTAATAATTTATAAATATAAATTAATAATTATAAATGACAGCTTATATATGTCGTTATTTATAATTTACTATAATTAACGATTATCAATAAATATAATTAATAATTAACAATTAATAAATATAATTAATAATTATGGGGAATTAGAAAAACAGTCAAACTTTGAAAAAAAATTAGGCGGAAGGACATCGAGTTTTATTTTTATACTGAATGACAAATGCTAACTATAATTAGCATTATATTCAACATTTACACTATACAAAATGCTAGTTATAACTAGCATTATATTTAGTTTTACACTATACAAACTGCTAGTCAAAACCAGCATTGTCCTTCAGTCAAAAAAACAAACTTGATGTCCTTCGGTCCAAAAAAATTTCTAATTTTTTCTTTGTGCCTATTTTCATTTTCTTCAAAATTGTTATATTGTTTTTAAAAGATTCATTATAGTTCGAACCAATTTTGTTGTGATAGGAATAGTCCTAACATCTGCATATATAAAGCATAGTCTCGAAAATAATCAACCGAAGCAAAAAAAACAAAAGAATTTATCCACTCTACTTACCTTTCCATTACGAAATTCTTCAACAACACCTAATTGTACCCACAAAGCTCTTGATATCAGAAAAGGAACAAAAATTACACCCAAATACAACAGATTTCTGCCAAAAAATAAGGTAAAATAAGCACTTATGCACTTATAAGATTGAAATAATATAACAATACAACTTACTTCAAAAGCTAACTTAGCCCCTTAAGAAAAGAACACAAGCAGCAACCCTTCTTTATTTCATTTTCTTTTATCTACATCAATCAAATGCAGTATTCTTTGGAAGTAGAACAGGAATTCTGTATTATCCTCAACACCCTTTAGTGGAGATTCTATCCAGCCTTTGCTATAGAATCCATGTTCTTGAACTCCGTTTATTATCTTTACCAGTACCTGCATTATTTTTACTATTTGATGTTATGTATAGCTACATCAAGGTGCAAATGCTAATTGTTATTCGGATTTTGTACATAAATTATACTTGTTGATGCAAGTAGAAATGCATATTATATGATTAAATCAAAAGTACTGCTTAAAGCATGATACACCGTGTCAAGATTGAGAAAACTTTTGAGTTTTGATAATTAAAATCAAACTCCAAAACTTATTATATATCCATATACGTAAATAGGTACACCATAAAACCAATATTGGGCACAATGCAAGAAGAATGACTGAATATTTTGTTATATGTTGATTACTGTCTTCAAATCTTTCTAAATCTTAGCATCTAGGTCATACATTCTTCCAAGACTACTACTTGGATACGATGGAGGAGCCAGTCGGACAGTTCAGATAGAAATTAATTAAACATACTAAGTAAAAATTGGTAAATATTTTTTATATAAGAACATAAAAATTGTTAAAATTGCAATATATACCCATTATCCAGTATTCAATATCATACATTGTTATAAAAATTCAACCATACTTACAGCCTAGGAATCATTCGTTAAAAATAACAATTATCAAAGTTATTTGAGAAAAAACTGAAGTTATCAATAGAAATTCAGAGATAGGATACCGATGTTTGCTAGCCAAAATGGAATTCTTTGGATTGACAAATTAGAGATCCTGTGAACTGCCTTTTAGTTTGAATCAGTACCAAAGTTTTAACTCCAACTACATATGTACAAGCGAAAGAAATAAATAATAAAACAAGTGCAAGTACATCCACACTCGAGTGTTTTTAACTAGCATTAATTGAACAAAAAGTATGTGTAAATTTGATGAAAGAGTGGTGTGAGATGACCTATTACCCGGTTTCATTTGGGCAAAATTTAAGGAGAAAATTTCGCCTCCACATTCAACCATTATATTTAGCTTTTTTTGTAGTGACATCATATGAATTTACATTGAAAAATTGAAATGTATATACTAATCTTAGTAAAGTAGCATACCTCGAGAAGTAGAAAGACAAATGATTTCTTCTCATTCTCTTTTACAAACCATACTTCAATCAGATTCCTCAAATCATTACGACTTGAATTCTTCGAAACTTTAAACTTCTAAATATCGCTACCACTATACTCTTTTGAAGCTTCCCATTTCATTCATACCTTGTTACTTCTTAATATTTAATCATAATTATTAATTATTAAATAAACAATATTATTTATTATTTATTAATAATTAATTATTACTTTTTTAAATATTAAACATTGAATATAATTATCAATTATAATTATTAAATAATAAATAATAATTATTACTTATTAATATTAATTATTAAAAACAATTATTAAATAGTATCACTAAATATTAGTCTTAATTAGTAATTATTAATTATTATTTCTTGATTATTTAATAGTAATTATTACTTATTAAATAATCAATATTATTTAATACTTAGTTATTATTAATTATTCCTTTTTTATTATTAAATATAATTATCAATTATAACTATTAAATAATAAATATTAGTTCATGTTTGCGCCAAAATTGGTCACAAACACCCAATTGTCGATGAAAGCACCCGTTCACAATCACAGATCACAAATGACAAGTATGTAGCGAATTAAAAATGAAGAACACTCAGAGAAGTAAGAGGAAAGCAGTAAATAACACAGAGTTTATAGTGGTTCGGCAATCCGGCCTACGTCCACTTTGAATTTGATGATTTTATTGATGTTTGCTTTCTGACTACAACAAGTTACCATAGATTACAACAGCCAATTTCGAGTACAATGATGATTCCGGCAGAGTCTGGACGTAGAAGAGCCAAAAGTCCCTTATCTTAGGCTTTAGGATGTTATTTATAGGCACAGGATGCAAATATCTCGCTCAGATCTCGAGAGACCTCTTCTGGCACGTGCACGGGCCCACGCGACCGATCCCATGCGATTTTGACTCGATCCGTGATCGATTCAAATGAATTTCGTATCAATCAAGATCTTGCCCGATCGAGTCGAGATCGATCATGAACATTCTTTAGGTTGTATGCAAGCTTTTATGAAAATTTCATAGCATTTGGACTTGTAGATTTTGAGTTATGATCGATGAAAGTTTGAATTTATTAAAGGCTGCTGAATTCGCATCGATCTACTTCGCATCGCTCTGATCGTATCGGATCGCAACTGTTCTGTTCGTATCGATCGCAGCTGCTCTGTTTGTATCGATCGCGGCTTCTCTCTTCGTATCGATCGTAATGGATACGAAATGGTGACCACTTGATGGATACGAACAAAACCTTTCAGTTGATGGATACGAACAGTTGAGGCTTGATGGATATGAACAAGACCTTTCAGTTGATGGATAAGAACAGTTGAGGCTTGATGGATACGAACAAGACCTTTCAGTTGATGGATACGAACAGTTGAGGCTTGATGGATATGAACAAGACCTTTCAGTTGATGGATACGAACAGTTGAGGCTTGATGGATACGAACAAGACCTTTCAGTTGATGGACACAAACAGTTGATTGCTTGAATTGCATCGATCATATCTCGAGCATACGAACTCCGATTGACCTGAAATTTGAAACGTTGCCTCTCCTACCCTTATGCATCATTCCCAATCGATCCTGCCTTGATTGAAGCCCGACCAAATTTTGACGACATCGATCGTAGCCTTGTTTCCAATTGATCTCCATTCCTGATATTCATCCTTTCCAGCCAATTTCTGGATATCCCGGCCTTGACCAAAAGGCGGGATAACATTTGTGACGCCCCACCTCTATACTCACGCTAGCCAAGGATACTACGAGGTAATGCCGTCAACTAGCACGAAGAATAAGGATGTTGAGGAGTGACCATCTGTGTAATTGCTTTGTGCGAGTACCGATATGTCAGATAATATAACTTACATTTCATTTCAGGAGGAAACCCAACATATCAAATACTCACTCAAAGCTACCACACATAGGCTATGAGGCCTTCGGAAACAAATATAGAAATAAACATAACACAAATCAGTCACATATATTCATATCACAAAGGCGGAAACAGATATGAATATAACACATAAAAGTGTACATCAAAGTAATGGTCATATATGATCCATTACGTCACAAAAGAATAGATACAAGTGCCAGACAAAATAATATGTATACATCAAGGAGTCTCTATCTCGAATGTATAAAAGCAAAAACTACTAAGTTAAGTAGTTAGCCAAAAGTCAGATAATAGTCCCAAATGAGGAGGCAAGCAGAAGCACCTGTAACATCTCGGTCTGACCCGAGTATTATTTAAGAAGAAAATAATAAACGGATCAGTCTAACTATAAATATCAGATAAAATGAGATAGGGTAAGAGATATAATAAATACGTATGATAACCATAATGCCATACTGTGACAAGTATACATTTAATAACAACAAAGTCATACAATATCTTAAGAATCTCAAAGCACCAAAAAGAATGTCATATTCTTTATTTTATTCACCATACCCCAATTATTGACAAACATACCATTGCCAATCACAAAAAAGAGGTGA
The DNA here is from genome assembly GCA_030737815.1 of Allium fistulosum. NCBI lineage: Eukaryota > Viridiplantae > Streptophyta > Magnoliopsida > Asparagales > Amaryllidaceae > Allium > Allium fistulosum. Next base: position 1,138,323,446 of record CM060901.1, read on the forward strand.
AACATAAATTCTAGAAATCATCAGCCAGAAATCCAGAAATCACAAAGGGGGAGGCCTATCACAAACGGGAGCATGAAAACTCACCAACACGTGTATCACAAATGGAGCGCTATTCCATAACTTAGGGGCAACGACGTAGTACAATAACGGTACGTCCGATGAACCAAAAAGCTGGGACATCGATGTAGTACAATAACGGTACATCCGATGAACAAAAAAGCCGGGACATCGATGTAGTACAATAACGGTACATCCGATGAACCGAACACCATAAAAGAACATGGGTCGCTAGCCCATAAAAGAAATGAGATGAAGCTCAATAAAACGAGGTACAGTCCCCCACGTGGACAAAGAGACATCGCACATTGCTAGTCTAAACCAAAAAATGATCATCATAGACCAATAAAAGTGTGAATTACACTAAGCTAGTAAATAAATGAGTTTAGCTTCATGTCCCATAACCACTAGCTTAACTTAAATATTTACGAACAAATTGTAGATTTCCACTCGAAAATTGTCACAAGAGTTTCAATCGAACAAGTCTAAGAATTAACCGACAAAGTAAACGCAAGCGTTTCATACCACTTGTTTTGCTAAGCCGTTTAATTGGATTTCTCGAACGAATGAGGTAAAGGTTTGTATATACTAATAGATTAGAAAACGGTTTTAAAAACGAGTTTGATATTGAAAGTAAATGTTGAAATCGTTTTGATGAAAGGGTTTGAATATTTACTACTAGTATAGAAACCTTTGCATTTCAAAGTGACAAACCATAGAAATGATCGTAGAAACAATCAATCACCAAAATTCACATACGACGAGGTGAATTAAATCCAAAGAAATCGATACTAAATCCATCAAAATGGATATTCCCAAAAATCCAAAGGAAGAAGTCATCAAAGTCGATAATAAGTGAAAACAACTAACCGGTTCAACAAATATCGATTAAAAATTGGAAATCTACTCAAAATAGCTCAAATTAGGCAAAGTGAACAGTTCCAGACATCTGGGGGGTTGATCCAGACGTCTGGCCCTAGGTTCTGGCCCAAAATTGGCAAAACTGCACATTTCAGACGTCTGAAATTCCATCCAGACGTCTGGTTGGATTTCCAGACGTCTGGATTTTTCCTTTGCCTTTTTGCGTTTTCCAAGGACCAATTCCAGACGTTTGGGTTTTTCAACCAGATGCCTGGATTTTGTTCCAGACGTCTGAAATTGCCTGCTAGGCAAAAATCAGCCTTGCCCAAAATGGGCGAAAATCCAAACCGGAAGCGATCGAATGAGCAACGGAGACTAGGGATTTATGCCAAGCGACAACCCAGCCTTATAGGCTCTCCGAAACACCACCAAAACATGTCAAAACATCAAAGATAGGATTTTTAAAGATTTTGACTTCAAAACACCAAAATTGGAAAATTCACCAAATTAACTCAAATCAAAAGCAAATGAACATGAACAAGCATTAGGAATTCATACCTAACAACAATGAAAGTTATAGACGTAGATGTGAGTTAAAGAACTCACCTTTAAACCCAAAAACAATGAATGATAAGCTTTTAAAACAAGGCAAGAACAATTCCTCTTCAACACACCTCTAGAATCTTCAATCTATTATCAAAGGTGAAGTTTTTCCTAAGTTAGGGTTAGGAATTTCTGAGAATTGAAGAGAGATTGAGATGGAGAAGAAGAAGAGGATGCTTACCTTAGCTTCTCTTTTATGTTGGAGCTAGAATTTGTATTTCCTAATTAAACTAGGGTTTGGAATTCTAATTTCTCATTCTTTCCCCTATTTTTCTCTTAAGCTTGAGAGTGTTAGGAAATGAAAATGAATGAAGGAAGTTGAGTGGAGTTAGGGCATTAAGTTGGGTTAATGGGCTGAAACCCAAACCCAAAGCCCAAAATAGAAAATAGCAAAATTCTACTCAACTCCAAACATATCGATGCTTATACTTAAAAAAGTTGTAAACGCCATTTTGGACTCAATGGAGGTGGTCTCGAGTCCCAATTCGACTGTTTACAAAAGGTAGCTTTTCGGACTTTAATCTGAATAACGACGCTATATTTAAATAAATATTTAAATATACAATCGTAAAATATGCGGGTTGTTACAGACTCCCCTGCTTAAAGAAATTGCGTCCTAGCAATTCTTAAAAAGAAAACAAAGAGTAACAACCATACTAAGGCATAATCAACATAAAAGAAGAAATTTTGAAATGAGAAGTTCACCTTTAAAGAGCACGAGAGAGTAAGTCCGGATGTGTTCGCTCGATGAATTCTCTGGATTCCCAAGAGCAATCCTTAGGATTTGAGGACCATTGAACTTTCACAAGAGGAACATCTTTATTTCGAAGGCGTTTAACCTCCGTAGCAATGATACGAATAGGATGTTGCTCCTAAGTTAAATTTGGTGAAACTTCAATTTCTACAATAACACCCGGCTCAAGAACAGAATCGGAATCTCGAAGGCATTTCCGTAATTGAGATACGTGGAATACGTCATGAATAGCAGAAAACTGAGCCGGTAATAAAAGGCGATAAGCCATAGAACCAATGCGTCGGTGATGGGAAATGGACCAATATATCGAGGTGCTAATTTTCCCGATCGACTGAAACGCACGACACCCTTCATAGGTGAAACACGAATAAACATAAAATCTCCCACTGAAAATTCTAATCTCCTTCTTCGGTTATCGGCATAGGATTTTTTCCTACTTTGAGCTTCTTTCATCCTATGACGAATAAGGTCAATCTTTTCTACGGCATCACGAATAAAATCTGGACCTAAAACCAGCTTCTCACCGGCTTCAAGCCAACACGAAGGAGATCGGCATGGCCTTCCGTAAAGTGCCTCGAAAGATGCCATACCAATACTAGATTGGAAGCTATTATTATAGGAAAACTCAACAAGAGAAATATGATCCTCCCAACTTCCACCAAATTCAAGAACACATGCACGAAGGAGATCTTCAAGAGTTTGATTCACACGCTCGGTTTGTCCATCGGACTGAGGATGATAAGCAGTGCTAAAATTAAGCTTTGTTCCCAAAGCTTTTTGAAGACCTTTCCAAAATCCACTAGTAAACAATGGATCACGATCGCTAACAATAGAAGTAGGAACACCATGCAATTTAACAATTTCCTTGACATACAGTTTAGCCAAAATAGGTACGGTCCGATTGGACCGAACAGGAAGAAAATGGACGGATTTTGTAAGTCTATCTACTATCACCCATAGGCTATCATGGTCCGAACGAGAACGGGGAAGACCGTCAATAAAGTCCATGGAAATTTGATCCCACTTCCATATTGGAATTTCCAAAGGTTGCAATAACCCACCGGGCCTTTGATGCTCGGCCTTAACGAATTGGCAATTCATGCAACGCTTAATAAAGTTAGCAATGTCAGATTTCATTCCGTCCCAATAATAAAGTCACTTCATATCCGCATACATTTTACTACTACCGGGATGAATGGTAAATTTAGAACGATGAGAATCTTCTAAAATATCTTTACGAAGATCATAGATATTTGGTACGATAAGTCTACCAAATTTTCGAATACCGCCACGAGCATCAATATCAAAGTCTTTCAAACTTTCAATATCAGTTTTATCCCTACAACTTTAGCTAAGAAGAACCAATTCGGGATCATGCTTTTGAGCTTCAAGAATGCGGTCTAAAAGAGAAGGATGAGCCTCAAGGCTACATAAAACAAGAGATGAACATGAATTGGATTCACGATCTCGAATCTCACAAGTAGATAAAGTCTCGAGATCATTCCATTCGAATATCATCATGGAAACAACCGCTTGTTGCTTACGACTAAGGGCATCGGCAACAAGATTTCCTTTTCCGGAAGTATAGAGAATATCAAGATCATAAGATGCAAGGAACTCGAGCCAACGTTGTTGACGCAAGTTAAGTTCCTTTTGAGAAAATAAATACTTCAAAGATTTATGATCGGTGTAGAGGACAAATTTCTCTCCCAAAAGATAATGGCGCCAAATTCTAAGGGCGAAAACAATAGCTGCGAGCTCTAAATCATGAGTGGCATATCTAGTCTCGGTAGGCTTTAATTGCCTAGAAGCATAAGCGATAACACATTCCCTTTGCATGAGAACGGCTCCCAAACCAACATGACTAGCATCGGTATAAACAATAAAGTCTTGGTTCCCATCGGGAATCACAAAAATTGGAGCATCGGAAAGAAGTTCTTTTAGTTTCTGAAAAGCAGCTTCACATTTGTTAGACCAAATGTATTTAACTCCCTTCTTTGTCAAATTAGTAAGAGGTACGGAAATCTTAGAAAAGTCTTTTATGAACCGACGGTAATAGCCCGCCAATCCAAGAAAGCTACGAATTTCCGTCACACTTTCCGGTCTCTTCCAATTTTGAATCCCTTCAATCTTTGAAGGATCCACAAAAATTCCGGATTCAGTAATAATATGCCCCAAAAATTTCACACGAGATTGCCAAAAGTGGCATTTAGAAAATTTTGCTTTCAATTGGTTGCTCCTAAGAGTTTCCAACACAATCCGAAGATGATTTTCATGCTCTTCCTCGGTTTTAGAATAAACAAGAATATCATCCATAAAGATGAGAACAAATCGATCGAGGAAGTCTTTGAAAACTCGATTCATAAGGTCGACAAAATAAGCTGGAGCATTCGTCAAACCAAATGGCATAACAAGCCATTCAAAAGATCCATAACGATTACGGAACGATGTCAAAGGAATGCTATCCTCTGCAATACGGAGCTGATGAAAACTGGTTGCTAGGTCTAACTGTGAAAAGACTTTAGCACCACTAAGTTGGTCGAATAAATCATCAATCCGCGGTAAGGGATATTTATTCTTGATGGTAAGATCATTAAGCTTGCGGTAGTCAACGCAAAGCCTAAGTGTACCATCAGATTTCTTCACAAAAATAGCTGAAGCTCCCCATGGAGAGGAACTAGATCGAACAAACTGTTTTTCTTCCAATTCGGATAATTGTTTACGCATCTCCTCATTTTCCTTATTGGACATACGACAAGGAGGACGAGTAATAGGTAGAGCTCCAGGGATTAGATTAATTCTGAACTCAATTGCTCGCTTAGGCGGTAATCCTAAAACGGGCTCAAATATATCAGGAAATACACGAATAATGTGAATGAGAGAAATAACATCTTCCTCATCATCATTATCGTCATCATGAGGATTTAGAGAATACAAGGACGCTTTCAAATTGGAATCTGAATCTTTCAAAACAAGAGAAATCTGCTTAACAGATTGAGGATGTCGAAGATATATAGTTTGCTGAGGACATAGGATATGGGCTTCATAACGGTTAAGCCAATCCATTCCCAAAATCATTCTGAAGCCTAAGTAACGCATAACATGGAAATCGGCATGGAAAGAGTAATCACATAAAATAATCTCGACATCTTTACACAGTATACTAAGTGTTGTGGATCCACCAACCGGATTCGCAATTCTCAATGAAGTCATCAAACCAATAATATTCAAAGACAAAGCATCAACAAGTTCTTTTGATATAAAAGAGTGAGATGCACCCATATCAAAAAGAACTCGAATAGGAAAATCACGAAATATAATAATGCCATCAAGGATAGAATGAGAAATACCTTGACCACGAGAAGTGTTACAAGGGGCTTGCACCACATTTAGCTTTCCCTCTTTCTTTTTTGGTAGTTTGGGGCATGAGGATAAAAGATGACCCGAACTTTTGCAATAACGACAAAAAAGAGGTTTTGGGCACTTATTTGCATAATGGTCCTTAGAACCACAATTGTAGCATTGCCCATGACTAGAGGTAGAAGTCTTTGCTACCGAAGTTGCTTGCTTCCCTTTCTTGTTGGGATTAGGCTTGAACTTAAAAGGCCTCTTCTTGCTGATGTTTTGTTTGACCTCAACATCACTTTCTTTTTCGGCCTCTTCGAGTCGAAGAGCGATATCAACTAGCTGATCAAAAGAAACTTCTAGTTTCAGAAGTAATGGCTTTTTGAGGCTCTTATTCAACTCATAGACAAATCTTTGATTTTTCTTCAATGGGGTATTAATATACTCGACCCCATATTTAGATAGAGATTCGAACGAAGCGACGTAAACCGTCACGGAAGATTCACCTTGAACAAGGTCAATAAATCGTCGAGCTAAAGATACTTTCTCAGCTTCCGGCACGAATTTCAACTCGAACCTTTCCCAGAATAGCTCCCAAGTAAGGTCCGCTTCAACAATCTCAAAGATCAAAAGCTCGTACCAGTCTAATGCTCTTTCTTGGAGCATACTAGAAGCCACTTGGACTCGATGAAGATTAATAAGATTCATGCGAGAAAAGATGCGGTCGCATGTTCGAAGCCAAGCCTGGACTTCTATAATGCTCTCAGAACCTTTGAATGGCTTTCCACCTAAGTTGGTGTAATCACTGCACAAGCGTGCAAACCCAAATTTAGGATGAGTGGGCTCTGGAATGGGTCCGTTAGTTTGAGCATTTCTCACAAGATCTAGAAGTTGCTGAGCAGACATAAATACTCCATCCTGAGGAGTAGCACTAGGTTGACCGGCGGTGGGACGGCCTGGTCTAACCATTTCTCTTCTTTTAAGAAAGAAAGAAAAGAGAAAAAAAAGGTTAATCTCAGAATGAATATCAAGCAAACTTGATTGATAAAACAAGGCATCATAAAAAGAAATAGGATAGAACGGTATGAAGACTCGAATTAAATCCTATGGCACAATTCCTAAGAAAGACTTAGACAATGATCCTTGCTAGATTATTCTATATTGTTCCGAAGTTTGGCTTTGATACCAAGCTGTGACGCCCCACCTCTATACTCACGCTAGCCAAGGACACTACGAGGTAATGCCGTCAACTAGCACGAAGAATAAGGCTGTTGAGGAGCGACCATCTGTGTAATTGCTTTGTGTGAGTACCGATATGTCAGATAATATAACTTACATTTCATTTCAGGAGGAAACCCGACATATCAAATACTCACTCAAAGCTACCACACAGTGGCTATGAGGCCTTCGGAAACAAATATAGAAATAAACATAACACAAATCAGTCACATATATTCATATCACAAAGGCGGAAACAGATATGAATATAACACATAAAAGTGTACATCAAAGTAATGGTCATATATGATCCATTACGTCACAAAAGAATAAATACAAGTGCCAGACAAAAGAATATGTATACATCAAGGAGTCTCTATCTCGAATGTATAAAAGCAAAAACTACTAAGCTAAGTAGTTAGCCAAAAGTCAGATAATAGTCCCAAATGAGGATTCAAGCAGAAGCACCTGTAACATATCGGTCTGACCTGAGTATTATTTAAGAAGAAAATAATAAACGGATCGGTCTAACTATAAATATCAAATAAAATGAGATAGGGTAAGAGATATAACAAATACGTATGATAACCATAATGCCATACTGTGACAAGTATCCATTTAATAACAACAAAGTCATACAATATCTCAAGAATCTCAAAGCACCAACAAGAATGTCATATTATTTATTTTATTCACCAAACCCCAATTATTGACAAACATACCATTGCCAATCACAAAAAAGAGGTGAAACATAAATTATAGAAATCATCAGCTAGAAATCCAGAAATCACAAAGGGGGAGGCCTATCACAAACGGGAGCATGAAAACTCACCAACACGTGTATCACAAATGGAGCGCTATTCCATAACTTAGGGGCAACGACGCAGTACAATAACGGTACGTCCGATGAACCAAAAAGCCGGGACATTGATGTAGTACAATAACGGTACGTCCGATGAACCAAAAATCTGGGACATCGATGTAGTACAATAACGGTACATCCGATGAACCGAACACCATAAAAGAACATGGGTCGCTAGCCCATAAAAGAAATGAGACGAAGCTCAATAAAACGAGGTACAGTCCCCCACGTGGACAAAGAGACATCGCACATTGCTAGTCTAAACCACAAAATGATCATCATTGACCAATAAAAGTGTGAATTACACTAAGCTAATAAATAAATGAGTTTAGCTTCATGTCCTATAACCACTGGCTTAACTTAAATATTTACGAAAAAATTGTAGATTTCCACTCGAAAATTGTCACAAGAGTTTCAATCGAACAAGTCTAAGAATTAACCGACAAAGTAAACGCAAGCGTTTCATACCACTTGTTTTGCTAAGCCGTTTAATTGGATTTCTCGAACGAATGAGGTAAAGGTTTGTATATACTAATAGATTAGAAAACGGTTTTAAAAACGAGTTTGATATTGAAAGTAAACGTTGAAATCGTTTTGATGAAAGGGTTTGAATATTTACTACTAGTATAGAAACCTTTGCATTTCAAAGTGACAAACCATAGAAATGATCGTAGAAACAATCAATCACCAAAATTCACATAAGAAGACGTGAATTAAATCCAAAGAAATCGATACTAAATCCATCAAAATGGATATTCCCAAAAATCCAAAGAAAGTAGTCATCAAAGTCGATAATAAGTGATAACAACTAACCGGATCAACAAATATCGATTAAAAATTGGAAATCCACTCAAAACAGCTCAAATTAGGCAAAGTGAACAGTTCTAGACGTCCGGGGGGTTGATCCAGATGTCTGGCCCTAGGTTCTGGCCCAAAATAGGCAAAACTGCACATTTTAGACGTCTGAAATTCCAACCAGACGTCTGGTTGGATTTCCAGACGTCTGGATTTTTCCTCTGCCTTTTTGCGTTTTCTAGGGACCAATTCCAGACGTCTGGGTTTTTCAACCAGACGTCTGAATTTGAAACCAGACGTCTAGATTTTGTTCCAGACGTTTGAAATTTCCTGCTAGGCAAAAATCAGCCTTGCCCAAAATGGGCGAAAATCCAAACTGGAAGCGATCGGATGAGCAACGGAGACTAGAGATTTATGCCAAGCGACAACCCAGCCTTATAGGCTCTCCGAAACACCACCAAAACATGTCAAAACATCCAAGATATGATTTTTAAAGATTTTGACTTCAAAACACCAAAATTGGAAAATTCACCAAATCAACTCAAATCAAAAGTAAATGAACATGAACAAGCATTAGGAATTCATACCTAACAACAATGAAAGTTATAAACGTAGATGTGAGTTAAAGAACTCACCTTTAAACCCAAAAACAATGAATGAGAAGCTTTTAAAACAAGGCAAGAACAATTCCTCTTCAACACACCTCTAGAATCTTCAATCTATTATCAAAGGTGAAGTTTTTCCTAAGTTAGGGTTAGGAATTTCTGAGAATTGAAGAGAGATTGAGATGGAGAAGAAGAAGAGGATGCTTACCTTAGCTTCTCTTTGATGTTAGAGCTAGAATTTGTATTTCCTAATTAAACTAGGGTTTGGAATTCTAATTTCCCATTCTTTCCCCCATTTTTCTCTTAAGCTTGAGAGTGTTAGGAAATGAAAATGAATGAAGGAAGTTGAGTGGAGTTAGGGCATTAAGTTGGGTTAATGGGCTGAAACCCAAACCCAAAGCCCAAAATAGAAAATAGCAAAATTCTACTCAACTCCAAACATATCGATGCTTATACTTAAAAAAGTTGTAAATGCCATTTTGGACTCAATGGAGGTAGTCTCGAGTCCCAATTCGACTGTTTACAAAAGGTAGCTTTTCGTACTTTAATCCGAATAACGACGCTATATTTAAATATACAATCGTAAAATATGCGGGTTGTTACAACATTTGCCCCACAAAACATGCCTTGTGGTAAGAAGGTGTGTTTTGAAAAGCACCAAATCCGGCATCCGAAGTGCATATTTCATCCATAGCCATATCATCCTATTCTTAGTCCAATCCATTACCAAGCCATCCTATCCGAGTGCCGCAGCCATAACCTGATCCAAATCCGCGACTGCTCCGAGTCGATGTCCGATTCCGAATTTAGTAACAAAATCCTTAGCCAATTCTGTAGCTATCCAAATCCATCAACCGAGCTTTAATCCATCTATATCCAATAACCAAATCCATAACAATTCTGAGTTGATATCCAAATTCGGGATCGCTTCGAGTCCTTTGCCAAATCCAAGACCCCTCCGGGTCCATTTATCCAAAGCCGAAATCCGAATCCATGATCTCTCCGGGTTTGACTTCAAAACCATATACCTCGCCGGGTCGCGTTGTTCTGCTCTGATCCCGACTCTTCGGTTGAGGGCTTCTATGCTCTCTGGCCTTGGCCCTCCGGTCAAGGACTTTTTATATTCGCCAGCCTCTACTCTCCGGCCAAGGACTTTTATATTCTCCAGCCTCGGGTCTCCGGCCAAGGATTTTTATATTCTCTGGTCTCGGCTCTTCGGTCAAGGACTTTTATATTCTCCGGCCTTGGCTCTCCGGCCAAGGACTTTTTTATTCTCCGGCCTCGGCTCTCCGGCCAAGGACTTTTATATTCTCCGGCTTCGGCTCTCCTGCCAAGGACTTTTATATTCTTCGGCCTCGGATCTCCGGCCAAGGACTTTTATATTCTCCGGCCTCGGCTCTTCGGCCAAGGACTTTTATATTCACCGGCCTCGTCTCTCCGGCCAAGGACTTTTATATTGTGTTTGAGTCCATTCCATTGCTCTCCGACGAAGGGACTCATAATTCGCGATTACTGCCCCGTCTCTCCGGTCGGGACCGTAATCGCGAGACCTGTATTATTCATTACATTGATCCAAATCCATCCATTCAAAATAAGAGTTTTTACAGCCAGGGAAAACCAAATAAATGTCTGTACATCCAAGGAAAAAACAAAAGTTTTCAGGAAAACGAAAAAGAAAAACAAGATTTCACAGATCCGAGCAACACGGTTTATCATTGTCTCAGAGCATGCCTAGGGATCATCCTCGATCCCGTACATGTGTAAGTGATGTAGTCACATTACTTCGAGTTCTATTACTTATTCCAAGCCATAAATCTATTTAGTTGATAACAAGTTGAAGTTGCCTAGGTCTAGTGCCATCCTCGTTCGAGGTGGGCGGTGGCCGTTCCTGTTCCACTACCACAACTCGATTCCTTACATACTGCTATAGGTGACCATTCCTTACATGCTCCTCAACGATATCCCTCAAATGCCTATAGTCGTCCGTGTTGTGCCCATCCAGCTCATGGAATAGGCAACGCCTTCCCGATGCCTGTTCGTAATCAGAAGGTTCCCTTCTTGTTGGACTTCAATACTGGAGGCGCCCTCGAGTGTCCAAATAAATCCTTTCTAGAGTTTCAGTCAGATCCGTGTAAGAAGAAAACTTTGACTCCCTCCGTGGCCTTTTTGAAGTGCTACCGTTATCATTCATTTTCCTTTTGCCTTTGTCGTCTTTGTTTGGATTTTCTCTGGGTGGACCTCCATCCCTTACCGCATAAGCTTCAGCCTCTCTCCCTTCTCTCTTAGCCTGCGCATCTTCCTGCCTTAGAAATCTCTCCGCCTCATGATAGAACTCCCCAAGATCCCTCGGTGGGTCCTGTTCCAATGATATCTTGAAATCCGAATTGTCTGCAATTCCTGAAACTGCTGCCATCAAAACCATCGACGGATCAGGTCGATCCACCGAAGCCACTGCCGCATTGAATCTGGCCAAGAAATCTCTAAGTGATTCTCCTTTCCATTGTTTCATTGATGTTAAAGTCATCATGTTCTTGGGTCTGGCTATATGGACCAGAAACTGTCTCATAAACCTTTCAATCAACTCCGTCCATGTGCCAATAGAGCCACTTTCCAGCTGTCTGAACCATAACGCCGCTATATCCGTCAAATACAAAGGGAAGCATCGTGCCATGACCTCATCTGATGCTCCCAGTACTTCCATCTGCCTCATGTACCTTGTCAAGTGAACAACGGGATCTGTTCTCCCATCATACATCTCCAGTGTTGGTAACTTAAATTCAGGTGGATTCCTGGCTTGCCTGATCGTAGGAGCAAAGGGACTCCTATTCACTAGTCCGCCTCTCATGGCTCATCTGACCATCTCCGCCAATCTGTCACTGTCGTCAAGCTGTAGCTCTTGTCTGTTGCTTCCGACCTGCCCCCCGAGTTCACGAGGGAATCCTGGAATCTGGTCTCCTGGACGGGCATCCATTCCTCTACCAAAGCCATGTTGAACAGCTCCATTCGGTATCCTGCCTGAGGTTGGATCAACGTCCTCCGGATGTGTGCCCCCAAGTTCTGGTGCTGCTCCTGACGGTCCTTCTCCATTCTGAACTCTGGTTGTTCCACGCTCCTGATCTCTATCTCCAGCATCTCCTGCAGCAGCGTTCCCTTGATTTTGCATTCTGGCTTGTCCAGCTTGTTGGAGTAGGTTCTGCATTCCTTCCTACATAGCTTCCATCATCATCTCCATCTCGTCCCGGGTGATGAAGATTGAGGTGTGATTTGCTCCAGAGGAAGCCTTCTGGCTCCCTTCATGCTGACTCCTTCCAGCTCTTTGTCTTCTTGTTGATTGTCTTGCCATAGCTTTCCAGATCCAAGTCTTTAAGCTTTCAGATCCGAAGTCCCGGTTGTAGAATTCCTGAGCGCTAGCGTTCTCAGTGAAAGCACCAAAATGTTTGCGCCAAAATTGGTCACAAACACCCAATTGTCGATGAAAGCACCCGTTCACAATCACATATCACAGATGACAAGTATGTAGCGAATTAAAAATGAAGAACACTCAGAGAAGTAAGAGGAAAGCAGTAAAGAACACAGAGTTTATAGTGGTTCGGCAATCCGACCTACGTCCACTTTGAATTTTATGATTTTATTGATGTTTGCTTGCTAATTACAACGAGTTACCACTGATTACAACAACAAATTTCGAGTACAATGATGATTCCGGCAGAGTCTGGACATAGAAGAGCCAAAAGTCTCTTTTCTGAAGGCTTTAGGACGCTATTTATAGGCGTAGGATGGAAATATCTCGCTCAGATCTCGGGAGACCTCTTCTATCATGTGCACGGGCCCACGCGACCGATCCTACGCGATTTTGACTCGATCCGTAATCAATACGAATGAATTTCATATCGATTAAGATCTTGCCCGATCGAGTCGAGATCGATCCTGAACATTCTTTAGGTTGTATGCAAGCTTCTATGAAAATTTCGTAGCATTTGGACTTGTAGATTTTGAGTTATGATCGATGCAAGTTTGAATTTATTAAAGGCTGCTGAATTCGCATCGATCTACTTCGCATCGCTCTATTCGTATCGATCGCAGCTGTTCTGTTCATATCGATCGTAGCTGTTATGTTCGTATCGATCGTAGCTGCTCTGTTCATATCGATCGCAACTGCTCTGTTCGTATCGATCGTGATGGATACGAAATGGCGACCACTTGATGGATACGAACAAGACCTTTCAGTTGATGGATACGAACAGTTGAGGCTTGATGGATACGAACAAGACCTTTCAGTTGATGGATAAGAACAGTTGAAGCTTGATGGATACGAACAAGACCTTTCAGTTGATGGATACGAACAGTTGATTGCTTAAATTGCATCGGTCATATCTTGAGCATACGAACTTCGATTGACTTGAAATTTGAAACGTAGCCTCTCCTAGCCTTATGCATCATTCCCAATCGATCCTGCCTTGATTGAAGCCCGGTCAAATTTTGACGATATCGATCGTAGCCTTGTTTCCAATTGATCTCCATTCCTAATATCCATCCTTTCCAGCCAATTTGTGGATATCCCAGCCTTGACCAAAAGGCGGGATAACAGTTCATAATATTAATTATTAAAAACCAATTATTAAATATTAGTCTTGATTATTAATTATTACTTCTTAATTATTTAATAGTAATTATTAAATAATATATATTAATTATTAATTTTTTAAATATTGAATATTGAATATAATTATCAATTATAATTATTAAATGATAAATGATACTTCTTAATATTAATTATTAAATAGTATTATTAAATATTAGTCAAAATTACTAATTATTAATTATGATTTCTTAATTATTTTATAGTAATTTTAATTATTCAATAATCAATATTACTTATTATTTAGTAATTATTAATTATTAATTTTTCAAATATTAAATATAATTATGAATTATAATTATTGATAATAAATATTAAATGCGTATGAAACTATACTTTGTATCATAGGTATTTTTTAATATTTAAAAAAAATTAATTTTTTTAAATAGATATTAAATATAATTTTTAATTATATTTATCAAATATTAAACATTAAATGTTACTTCTTAAATTTAATTATGAATTATTAAGCATTTGTGTTAATTATTGATTATTATTAATTACTAATATTTTTGATAATCATTTTTAATTAATTTTTAAATACTAAATATCATTTCATAATTATTAAAATTTATTATTAATTATTAACTATTTAATATTAGTCTTAATTATTATATAATTATTTGTAATTGATTATTTAATAGTAATTATTAATTAGTAATTATTAAAATTAATTTTTTCCTTAATTATTAAATATTACTTATTAGTTAAATATTAAATATTGAACATTAATTGTTAAATAATAAATATTAATTATTTTTTATTTTTTTAAGGAGGGTTTTTTTATTTTTTTGTACGGGTTCATGGAAAGAGCCACTACCAAGCTTTTGGTAGCTTTTTTTAAGTTTGAAATAAAATTACATGGGTGTTCTCCTTCTCATAGAGGATTACTCATTTTTCTCAAAAATTATTTAATGGTAATCATTTACTATTAATTATTACTGGAAAATAAGAACAAAGAAAAACTTAGAAATTTTTTTGGACCGAAGGACAGCATGTTTGTTTTTTTGGCTGAAGCACAATGCTAGTTATAACTAGCATTTTGTGTAGTGTAAAACGGACTATAATGCTTGTTATAACTAGCATTTTGTATAGCGAAAAAATTGAATATAATGCTAGATATAATTAGTATTTGTCTTTCAGTCTAAAAATAAAATTTGATGTCTAGATCTAATTTTTTTTCAAATTTTGTCCTTTTTTCTAATTCCCTCTTTGAAGAACTAAGTTTTGCATGATTTTTTAAGAGAAGACTAGGGATTTTAAATCTAAGCATTTTTTGACCGGACGTTATCTTCTTCTTTTTTTTTTCCCCTCAAAAGAAGAATGGCCTTAAAAACTTGGTTCCAACCCTCAAAATAAGTGTATCCTGCATTAACCCTTAGTGTCTAAAACCCTTACTCATTAATGGCTTTCCAATGACAATCTTATAAGCATATCTCTGTATTTTTTAGTATAGAGTTTTAAATTTGTATTCTTTTCCCCTTTTTCTTCTACATTTCAAAAGTATTTTATTTTAATCCTTTAGCCCGATGAATATTAAATTGAAGTTGACTTCTTGCCCAAAATTTGGTAATAAGTTGCTTATATTGTTCTCTGTATTATTAGTTGTTCTGAAGTGTGAATGGAACAAGTAAGCCTGTAGTCTTAACTATAAAGGTTGTATCTTACATATGCACTTTGCGCTTATATAATTATTTCATTCTCTTTTAACCTAATTAAAATTGTTTTATAACCTCTTGCAGAGTGAAGATGGTGATATCGTACGTTGATTGTGTTGATATTTACAATCAGCCTGCTTTTGATCATCTCTTGCTTAAAAATCACACCATTCAGGTTTATTATTTCCTCCAAATACTATGATCCTTTGCATTTAAACTGGTTATATATAGTCATTCTTTCTCTATTGCATCAGATGCAACCTAGTTTTTTCCCAACAATATTGAAACACAATGGTACATTTAAAACTGGAGCTCTATAAACCTGGCGAAACTCTTGAAGCTCCCTAGAAGGAACTATCCCCATTTAAAGGCTTCGTAATTCTTCCAAATCCTATGTTCCAAATGGAGAATTTTCAAAATGCAAAGTTCAGGTGCCTTTATTTGTTCAAAAATTTATTTTCAAGTAGTTACATTAGCTCATTTTCATTCTATGTATCACTCTATAAAATAGCTTGCAAATAAGAAACTTGCTCTTGTACCCTATTACTGTAATTCAGAACAACTTCAATAGATTTAATGTAATGCACATGTTTATCTAGGTTGCATGAGTGGAGTTAGATAAAGAAACCTATTTTGGAGCTCGTGGTGACTTTAACGTTTAGAATCTCAACGTTGAGGAAAATGGGTGGTCTATAAACTCCGTGACTCTGTACAATGACTCTTTTATGGAAAGTGGATAGGCGGTATAACATATTTTTATCATACTATACTGTCAATTTGAATGTATCATAACATAGCGCATCTTCTATTATTTCGTATATGTAGGTTGATCCAATTTTATTTTGAGACGAAAGACTGTATATTTGTCAATTGGTTGGTACGGTATATTTTTGATATATTATATTCGAACAACATTTAGTAAAACCATACAGCTGCTTTTGTAACCAATATCGTTTTATTGGGAATTTTCCACTGAAAAGAGCAATTTTGATTTTGTCATTTTGGCACAGGATATTGCTACATCTATTTTAGTTTTAAGTGTGCCTTCGATGCAGGTTTGATTCCTTCTAATGCTCGAGTCTGATGCTAAGAACATGATGAGAGCAATGCGTATGTGTATACGAAGTTTGTGTTCATTCTGAGGCATGCTGCATGGGTCTGGAGCATGAAATATGAGTGCCAATCGTGTCAATGCTGTTGTGTAGGTCAACGAAGTGTTCAAGTACGAAGCATGAGGTAAAAGCGCAAGTCATCTCATAAATGCCAAGTCAATGATAAATTATGACTATGCTTTCTTGAATAGCCAATAGACTATGCTTTCTTGATGTATGCCCCTGTATTCACACTTTGACCCCATATTTCATTAAAAAGTGGGGACTTCCTTTTATAAAAAGTACCGTTGTTGCTGTATATAGCCATAAAACAAAAGCAATCATCCAAGCATGCGTCTTGGCATCGGGTTTCATTCAATGGAGTAAGCTTTCCAGCATCAGTTAATGGCCAATCTAGATTCTTAATTGTTTCAAAAGAGAAAGATGATTCAGTGCCTTGTTCACAAAGTTGTAAAATGAAATCAGATTTGCAGCCTTTGTATTTTTTGGTTGGGCCTATGAAAATGTAGTGAGGAGGGCACTAACAATTTGTTGATGTTTACGGTTCATTGTTATACTATATTTTGTAACTGTCACTTAGGTATGTATTTATGGATTATGTGTTGTACTACGTTAGAAATTTGGAAACGTAATTTTATCCGGTCTTTTGGAATGTATGTTAGAAATTTATGAATGTCGTTTTATTTAGCTTTTCGAAATGTGTGTTTTTAGTTATTTTATGATAATATTTATTTCAATCATTGAATTATTAAATACTATTATATATGTGTATTATAATATATAAGTTGCAACTAATTGTTTTTTTTTTCATTTTTGCATTTATTTTACAATAAAAAACAAAGATTAAATTACAACCGCTTTAAACAGTTGTGGTTGAGTCATATTATAACGGTTTTAGACAGTTATAATATATTTTACTACAATTGTCTTTAATAGTTGTAATATTATACTTTTCAAATAAATGTTATAGATTTACTACTGACATTTATAGTTGTAAAAGAACCTATTGCATCTGCTTTAGACCATTGTAAAAAATCATTTCGGCAATGCTCACTTGCAATTGTCATAAACAGTTGTAAAATGTAATCATTCTATTACAACCTCACATATTAAGACTGGCGACTGCCAACTACAAATTGAGGATTTTGTTGTAGTGTGTAGATTGAGCTAGTGGTTATGATTAGCTGTCAATGATATCGGTTTCGGCCCGAACTCGGCCCGAACCAGACTTTTTAATGTGGATATGGGTTTTGCATTTTACTATCCATACCCAACCCAAGTCTGACCCGGTTACTATTAGGGTCGGGTATGGTTTTATCAAAACCCGGTCCAGTTAGGGCCTG
The DNA here is from genome assembly GCA_030737815.1 of Allium fistulosum. Classification (NCBI taxonomy): domain Eukaryota; kingdom Viridiplantae; phylum Streptophyta; class Magnoliopsida; order Asparagales; family Amaryllidaceae; genus Allium; species Allium fistulosum. The sequence continues at coordinate 1,138,341,298 of CM060901.1, forward strand.
ACCCAACTATTAGTTTTCTGTCGTATTAAAACATGAATGTGTATGTTATTTATTTACCATTTTGTTTATTTACATATAGATGTTTTTGCATACTTTTATTGTGAACTTGACTACATCATCATCCAATTTATACGTTAACATTGTCTGTATACAAATATTATTAAAGTTGCAGTTTTAAAATATGGTTTTAACATAAATTTCTGAGTTAGGTATATGGGTATTACCCAGCAGGCTTAAAAATCCTAACGGGCTGGGCTCGGGTATTGAATTGAAATACCTTGCTAGTTCAGGTCGAGTTTGGGTTTTGATTATTGTAATCGGACTTGGGTCAGCTTTTCCTTTCTCCTCAGCTATAGGTCTTGAGGTAGCTGGTTCCAATGCAAACATCTTACCTTTTCCATCTTTGGCTGGTTCCTTGCACTGGTTCTTATAATGTCCAAACTGATCACAGTTGAAGCATCTAATATTCTTTTTCCTGATCACCTTATTTCCATCTCGCGAGCAACAATCATTTGTGAAATGCCCTTTCTTGTTACACTTATAATAGACAACTTCCGCCTTTCCTTTCTTGGCTGCCCCACTCTTCTAAACTCCCTTCTTATGGAAAAACTTCATCTTCTGGTTCTGTCCACCTTGAGTTTCACGTGCTTTGCTACTATTTAGGAAAATGAGCATCTCCGCATGTCTCAAAGCCATCTCAACAACTACATTACACGGATCTTTGATAAGTGGCAGACTGGCTCTAGCATGATCGAGTTTCAATCCATAGATGAACTTCTCATTTCTTTTGATAACCATATCAACCGTAGCATACCCCCATACCTCGATAACTCCTCAAATCTGGTAGCAACTCAAGCACTGTCATGTCTCCATGCTCAAACTTAGCGAATTTTGTTAGCATAGTTGACTTAGTAGTCTCTGACATGAATCTTTCCTCAAACCTCCTTTTGAATTCTGCCCAAGTCATTGTTTCTTCGTTAACTCCGACGGTATCACTGTTCCACCAGCACAGTGCTGCTCCTTGCAATTGTCTAGAAGTAAGTCTCCTCTTCTGCTCATCATTAGGCCCCAAATCAGTAAAAATTCTTTTGCAATGAAGCAACTGATTCTCCACTTCAATTGCATCCTCGGTCTCGATAAACAGTTTTTCACCAAGCCTGGCATAATCTCCGCTAGTATTACATAGTTATTGACCACCAGAGCTCCCTGAATTCCCTTCAACATTTCCTCCGACTAAACTTTCAGCAACTCCATCTTGCATCATGTTAACGAAGAACTGATACATAGCTCCCATATCAACTTGCGGTGCTCCAGCACCCACATTAGCAGCTTGTGCCCGACCTGGATTCCTCCTAGTGTTTGGTCTAGCATTCCCATTAGTTGTGGTGCTTCCTCCACCAATGTTAACTCTTTCCCTCATAGCATCTATATCTTACGTCCTTAAAATCTGCATTCGAGCCTTTGTAAGATACAGAAGAATAGCCTAAGAAAGATGAAGAATAGAGATAAAGCTTATACTCATATATATATATATATATATATATATAACAAATACAAGTACATTACTATAGCATTATCCATACCTCGGTCTTTTCTCTAATTCCTTAGGATTATGATTTCAAAATCATTTTAAATTTTAAATTTCTTTTAAGTTTTCATATAACTATGCTCTGATACCAAGTTGCAACATCCCCTACTTTGAGGCCTGAAGCTAAGAGCTACAAATGCTACACTCATCTATAGTATTAACTTCCGATGATAAAATACGGTAATGTTAATGGTATCCATAATAACAAAGCACATGAATATGAAATAAATTCACATATTTCAAAAAAAAAATTCTGATTACATTGTAAAACAAAATTCCATATTAAATTACATAATCCCAAAACGAATCCCTAGTTTTGATCAATTATAATTATTATAAATTACGCTAAGAGCGACATATGAAGATGTCCCCTTGGATGATCAGAGTACTAGATAGACACATCATTCATAAATACATCACGACAGAAATAAAACTAAATAGCTCCTACATAATTAACTTTGCCTCCTGCACGTCTTCAGAAGCTTATTCGTCCAACCTACTAAACCTGAAAAACCTTAACTCTTAATCTACTCGAATTAAATTTTGAGCACTCGAGAGCTTAAGGGGAAAACATAAACTTTGAGTCAGATATAAAGCCTTATGTGAATAATACTATTACATTTCGATTTACTGATACTAAGTGAGACCATGTCGCATAGCGGAACTGGTTTTCCCACACTCATATCCTTTTAAAAGTATACCTTTTGCAAATCGAAATCCTGCAATCATACTTATTATAATAACAAGGGCAATAACATATATGCATATAAATTAGGTAATCAATGGACTATCTACCCAAAATATAGTTTTATCTGGCTAACTATTAACCATTGACTGACTCGGGCCTACCAAATATAATAAATAATCTAACTTCTGTTAGACACAATACTGAACGGTCTGTCCTTTACTTCTCCTAGGGTCAACTGATCCTAATGGTTTTGCGAGACCAATAACCTATCTTTTCTCTGTATATTCCTTTTTGTGTGTAACATCATTTTAGTCTTACCTGTGATAAAGCCCTACACATTGGAATTTTGGACTAATTTTAGCTATGGGCTAATAGCTAAAGTATAGGGCGCAACCTTATACCAGTCCCATCTAGTCTTCTAATATCTGATTCATAAACATAGAGTTAACAACCCCATCCACCTTTCCTTGAAAACAATCCTTTCAAATTGATTTAACCCTTTTAAATCATACTTAAACAAGGAAAATATAACCTTTTTCTTTACTCAAAATACCTTTGCCATGATATATGCTTTATACAAAACAATGTTGATGAAAACCTAAATCAATAGGGTTATCTATCCTTTTAAAACATGTTAAAGCCCTTTTTAACTTAGAAAGCATTAGACTTTAAAGCCAAGACATCATCTTCGAAACCCTTGTTTAGGACCTTAAACAATACCTTTCAAAATCATTGAAAATAGCCCTTTCGAAAGCATAATTTAAAATCTTAGACATTCTTTTTTTCTAAATCATTTAAACTTATCTTTCGAAAGCATAAGAACTTCCCTTTAGAAACACTTTTAATATACCTTTTGAAAACATTAGATTCAAATAAAATTTTGTAGAAACATTGCTTCGAAACCATTTAAAATTATCCCTTTCGAAACCAATTGGCTTAATACCTAATATAACTAAGGGTCATAAAAGTACAAAGGTGAAAGCATTACTCCCAAATAAAAGAAAGGGGATAGTTTCGAAACCATTGCCTCCGAAACCATTTTGAAAACAGCTACAGGACCCTTTCGAAAGAATTGAGAATGCAGCTTCAAAGTACAAAGGCGAAAGCACTCTTTCGAATACACTGTTTTAAGGGTATAAGGAAAAGCGGCCTTAGTTACTTCGAAAGGTATGAATGCGGCAGCATGGGTTTCGAATAGGTTCAAAGCGGTTATTCTTTCGAAAGCGTCTTTTAAAACAAAAAGGCGGCAACTCTTCAAAAGCTCTTTTCTAAAACAAAGGCAAGCTGATTGATTCGAAAGCTAATACAACCCCTTTGAAAGCATCCTTTACAAACAGAAGTAATTCGAAGTTAATAAGAGTAGCTTCTACCCCTTCGAAAGCAAGGCTTCGACACTGTCCCTTCTGCCTTTCTCCAATGCACTATGTATCAACCGATTGATACGATGTGCATTGGTTTCGAATGGGCTCTTTGGTGGAAGTATGGTGTCGAAAGCTAAAAGATGGAAGTGGCGAAGTAGTAAATCCAAGCAAAAATGATTTTTCGCCTTTAAAAGTAATTCATTTTCACCTAACTTGCCTTATTTGTCAAAACATAATTGATTTCCATTTCTTTATCAAAATCCTTTTCCTAAAAAGTGCTGCTGAATTCAGAATTTACCAATGAAAATGTTTTAACAAATAAGCCTTCCTTCTTAACAAAATACATAAAACATTTAAATCCCTTAGGTTAACTAATTTTATAACCATAGTAAAATACTTAGGAAATTCCCCACAAATCACCATAATTCACTCTTAATATGTTTTCCAACATATTTAAATTTCAGACCCGAAATTAATATATAATTACCTTAAATAATTTAAACCCAATTTTTAACTATTTGCTTTCATAGAAAATTCATAATAAATCCACAATAACTTATAAAATTATGAAACTTGAAACCGACTTCTAAAATAATGTTTTCAACTATATATCAAAAAGGCAAGTCATTTGGATGTCATATAATGGTTCTTCCAATCTAAACTTATCGTAATATATATATGATACAATATAAATCAACAACAACCATATATATCCAGGCATATTATTTTCAAAATAATTTGGATCATACCTTATAACCGAAATCATTACCAAAAGTGATATGTAAATCGATTTATTTAACTTAGCTTGGGGTTGAGGAGGTTGAGATTTGCTCTTTGCTTAATTTCTTCAAGCTTTCTACTTGATTCCTAGCTTATCTTCTTTTGATTCCTCTTAAAGGTGGTCGGCCGAGCTCTTTAGGGTTTTTAGTTTCTTTGTAATTGTTGAAATGAATAAGAAACGAAGGTAAGAAGTGTTTAGGGTATAAGAATAAAGACTATTCCTATTTTGCCCTTATCATATTCCTCTTACTTACTTACTTATCCTTAATTCTATTTATTCATTAAGAGACAACCCCCTTATTCATTTACAAATCTCAATCCATTAACCATCTACATTATTTTACTTAATTTATCTAATTAAATGTCCTAAATAATGTTAGTTAGAATTAGGGTCATTACACGTTGTGAGATTCTATGTTGTTTAGTTTTCTTCTTACCTTCTTCCTTCTTTCTTTTTCTCTAACAATCGGGTTTTCCGACATTCGATTTCTCGGCATGCAATATAATGGACGTATTAGTGTCGATTTTCGAGGATCGAAAATCCCAGCTGTTACACATAACATCCCTAGCTTGAGTTTGCTTAACAACTAAGGAGTATGCAAGTGATTTATATATATATATATATATATATATATATGTTAGAGGACAACATTATATTAAAGATTCATAATCTTTAATATATTATATATAGTGATATCGACATATGGACTAATGTATTTCTTGTGAAATACCCTCTTGAGTCTAGTGTCACACAGATCAGAAATCACGATATACGTACATTTACTTATTTATTTATTCCTTAAGTCTATTTGGGTTTCTTTAATGTTCCAACCTTAATTTATACATTCATATCATATAAATTTTATATTTCATATTACTTATATGATAGTCTTATGTATAATATTTTATTTAGTTAAATCTTATTTAATTAATTTTAATTAATTAACTCTTTAATTAATTTTATATTAGTATTCCAATACAACATTTATATTGGACATATCTACTATAACCTTTATAGCGTATATTATAACTATTATAATAAAATACATATATCTTATATATGCGTATTTTTATTTAATTAATTAACCTTTAATTAATTTATTTAATTAACTAATTTTAATTAAATTATATTAATTTCAAAATTATCTTATATACATACATGTATACTTATGTTATCTTAAACATTTTAAAATAACATAACATATATCAACATATACAATACATGCATATAAGCATAAATTAACAAACCTAATTAATTAATTTGTTTTATTAATCTTATTAATAAATTTTAAATTTTGAAATTAATGTTTAAATATTTTCAAACATTTTGAAATTTTCATTACATTTTCAAACATTTTGAAAATTTATGTTATATTATAACCAATTATAATAAACATGTTTTTATTTTAAATTTAACTTTTAAATTTAAAATCTTGCCTTTATTTTCAAAACTATTTTGAAAATTAGCCCAAGGCCTAATTCAAATTGGGCATTTTCTATCAAGGGCAATCTTTGGGCTCACTTCACCTTTCAGGCCAGGCAGGTAACCAGGTAGGACATGGTACTTGTACCCAATTCCAGTAGACATCACCTTTCTAGACACCGTACTAAGTAAGCAAGCTTAATTAGTTAGCTCTAACATGATTGATTTAGACCCAATAGACTGTTGGGCTCTGATACCATTGAAGGAACTAGGCTAGCCCACAGCGAAAGAAATAGGTGAATTTCAAAAAATTTACCATTTTGGATCTTTAATGGACCTATGAAGTTTAAATATACTTAGAACTTTTCTACGTTTCTTTTAAATAAACTGGATATTTTATTTTATTTGGCAAAAAGGAATTTTAAATTTAATTTCAACTTATAGGTATTATAATGAATGTATCGAATACATTCATTTGTGTGAAGAGTAAGTGCGGTATAAAAGTGGTATATAAATGAAATATGTACATATAAATTAAGAGAAAGGGACCATTTGTTTCTCTCTCTCTCTTACTCTATTCAATTAATAATGAGAAGATAATGACAAAATATAAAAGGAGGAAAACATTTCATTTCTTTCCCTCTCTTACCATATTCAAATAATAGAGAGAAGATATGGTAGAATATAAAAGGAAGGAAACCATTCATTTATTACCCTATTTAATTGTAATAGTTAATATATTAAATAACATTTATTACTTATCAAACAAATTTACACACGCCTATGTTATCTAAATTTTATCAATGAAATATATTCATACATTTATAATAATTGTAAATATACATACATACATATAAAGTGAAAAACTATCGGTTGTTTTAAATCATTTGAAGTCCAAAATTAACATTAATAGATATGATTTCAACTAAAAAAGGTTTAAAAACAAAATTTTTACATTATTGCTCATAATCTTTGTACAAGTTTGAATTAAACTAAATAATTATATTCTATATATATGATAATTACAATTCAATAATTTGGATTTGAACAACAAACATTTGCAAGCATTGTAGCATATGATAATTAATATATACATTTTATAAAAGGTTTTTGGTTTTAAACTTAACAGTTTTCGTTAAACTTTTAATTCAGGAACAAAACAATACTTTAAATTTTACATGAAACTTTAAATATAGAAAACTACAAAAACTATGATTTGCTCTAAAATCCATTTAATAATCTTAAATCAAAGTTTTCCCTTTTAAAAAACAAATATTGAAACAATTGTACACAATTTAACATATGAATAAGATCAATTTCAAGGAATGGTAGACAACTTAACATATATGTAATTCATTAGCAATTGAATAAATGAATGTTATATCATTGTATACATAAAATCTCATCCAATGTCAATTTTCAATTTCATAAGTTTCCAAAATAAAATAAAAGAGATCTGAACAATGCAGACATATGTAAATTTGTGATAAGAATTTATAGATCTAAACAATACAAAGAATGAAGATAAATTATTAGAAGTAATATGAGAATCAAAACATGTCAATTTTATCATAAACATACATTAAAAGGAATTGCTGAACAAATATAGTTCTAAATAAAAATAATATAATAAACATGATTTAATCAAACTAAGCATAAGGCTCATCTAATTTACATGTTGCAGGATGAAAAATTGCAAGATGAAGTGAATCATAAGAAATCTAATTATATCAATCATATTTTGTTAAAGATTACCTTTTGATGTAGCCAATAAATCACACATTGAATGATGCATCAAAACTCCCAGTTCAGAAATTAGCCTCTGGATTTTGCAAGGACCTTATTACCGAAAGCCTTGAAACACTCCTTGAAATTGAATTCCCCTTAGGATGTTGCCTAGAAGTCACGCCTTGAATGATGATATCTCTTCAGATATTCAAGATCCCCATCATATCCTTGTAAGAGATGGATGAACCGCTTTTGTTTTATTCTATTTGATGTTTTTATTTTGAGCGGACATGTCGATAGGATTCTTACATGTAGTAAGCATCCGATGAAGTCGAATATGAAGGCTTCCAAAAAAGGAATGCCTATTACTTATACTTAAGTCTTAATTGTATTTGCCCGCATTCAATCAATTCTTTCTCCCATGCCGACTGACTAGTCGATACGAAGCTGCAGCTTTCGCTCATTGGCACTTCGCTCGTAGAGCCAATGCATCAATAAGAGAGATAATCCCACATACGATCTTGCATATCTTCGGCACCCAAACAACCAGTTGAATCCATCTTAGTTGGTTGGTTAGTGTGAGACACTCTCTAGCAATTCGATATACATCGAGACGTCCTTGCCATAGAATTTTCTATGCTCCCTATGCTCACCTTGTTCTTTCAACATTTTTTGATCCTACACTAGAGGAAATCTTTAGAGTCAATCTGTAGAGGGCTATTTACCGATTCTTTGCATTGAATGATTTTGGAAATTAGTTTTTTTTCTACCATGAAAAGTTAGGAGGAGAGAAAGAGAAAGAATGAATGAGAAAGAAAATGAATTGTATGTACAGAATGAGTTAAAGAATATGTTTTATTTGAAAGAATGAAACTTTTCTCATTCTTTAATTAAAGCTTCCCTAATTAGTTCCCTTGATTGTTTCTTTCTCTCCAATCCTTTCTTTACACGCATGTCATCAAATAACATAAAATTTCAAAAAATCATGTCATCAAATGACATAAAATTTCCATAAATCATTTCACGCAATTATCTTCAAATTACATTAATATCATATACCAATGCGCGCAAATATAATTTTTATAAATGCATTAAATAATTACAAAAAACTTCCAAACATCAAATAAATAATAATTAATATTTCTCAAATATCAATTAATTTAACCAATTTACAACATTTTATAAATTAATTAAATCATATGGTTTTTCAGAGAATTCATCATTACGGTTGTGTGACTCATAGATGTAAATTCAGTCAGCGATTATTGTCAAACTATTCGAATATTAACGTTCAGATGTCACTTAATAGATGGTGTGACATTTTGGCCGAATTTTTCATTGACACATCTTTTGGTAAAATCAAATTTTACTTATTATAGGCAGTACCTAATAGTGACAATTATTTACACCAATCCACTTCGTCAAAAGTATATCACTTTGGATTTATGGAATTTGGTAACGGTTAAAATTCCAATATCCTCAAACATTCAACTTTATAGTCCAAACACAAAGTCTCTGGTTCAATAATAACAATTATTATTAACTGAAATGCTCTGGCCAGAGACTTTGACTTTGAGTTAACTTCAGTTGACCGCGATACTAATATCATATAACTGAGGAGATGAATCCTCTCTTGAATAGTGTTTCACTTCCAATGCTTCCACTCGATCTAACTATAGTCGTTCGATGGATGTCGTGCCATGATTTAACTATAATTAAAGCGGAGCTTCCATATTGAAGATCAATAGGATTCTCAAGTCGAGAGAACTGTGTAAATTTAGTAACATCGATATTCTCTGATTGACCTTAGTTATATTAACCAACAGAAAACTATTGAGTGAGTCATTCCATGGTTATTCAATAACTATTAGTAGTCATGAGTAGTAAAATGCCCAATATTTAGAGAGCGTTACGAACTCTAGTCTCAACAGATACATCGATATCCAGTCTTGATGCATCTTGACTAGAAATAATTAAAATGGTATGTTTGTTTCATTGTGATAAATTACTCATGGTTACAACACTTATAACTACTATCACAAAACATACCATTTATGGATTTTCTATTAAATATACTTTTAATTAAATTGATTAATTAATATAACCACATTATATCAAGTATATAATAGAAAGAAAATATCTTTATTTCAAACAAGATTGGTCAACGAGTTAGATATATTTAACAAATTACATAATTGCCCCTAGGGCACACCACTAACTCTATCACTACTCAGATTTCCAACAAATCAACTAAAACCTTTATGCCATGGCCTCATTAAGAAGAGACCGCTCTACCAATTTCAGAGCAACTACTGAATTTGAGAATCAAAATCCTCGGCAAGGATATGGAGTTGTCCAACTAACTCAACCCGAGATCCAAACTCCAACCGACGCTGTGACCAGAATGGAGATGGATATGATGATGAATCAAATGGAAGACATATTTTAGGCTAGCCAACAGAAGATGAAAAACATGATGCAACAGAGGTAGAGGCTGAATGAGCTGACTTAAAACAGTCACAGATGGAGTAGAGGGATTCTAGCTTAGAATCAGAGAGTTCTTCTTCATCTGAGTGAAGACGGAGGGAAGGAAGGTATAAGAAAACTCAATACACTACTGGAATATCTGCACAAGGAAGAGGATGAGACCCAGGCTCAAATTCAAGGATTGGTACTGATTCCCACTTGGGGCTCGGTATTGATCCCCAAAATGGTCGGCCCAGAGCCCATCCTTTGGAAGGCGCCATGGACGTCATTCCTGGACGTGCCATTTTGGAAAATCACAATATTGCTTATGATGCTGCTTGTGGGAATTAAATAGGGGGAATGTTGGACGAATGGGTCCCCTGGAGTTTGGGGGGCCAAGGTATCGAATACCTTCCCGAGAGCGTTCTCCGGGCCGAACACTTGGAGCATGACCCGATCCACCATCGTTTAGTCGAACCCATTGATTTAGATTATTTGGAAGATATGGTTAGGAGATTGGTTAGTGAAAACAGATCCAGAACTAATGATGATTAAAGAACTTATGATAGTCGGAACCCGTTTACAGAGGACATCCTTCACGCAAGATACCCACAGAGATTCAACATGCCAATGATGCCATTTAACGGAGGAGTGATGAATCCTAGGCAACACTTATTGAGATATGAATGGCACATAGATTCATCCAGGGATCAGATGCTGTGAAGTGCTGCTGTTTCCCAATTTTCTTAGAAGGAGTGGCTACGATGTGGTTCACTCGGCTTCCATCGAGGTCCATATCATCTTTTGCTGAATTATCATGGAAATTCATAGAGCAATTCCATTTGCACACCTCACACCTAAAACACGTGATGTCATTATCTAATGTATATTAGGTTGAAGAAGAGTCGTTATGGGACTATTTAAATCAGTTCTACACGGCTATAATGGAAATAATGGATCCAAAGGAAGATATATGTTGATGGCACTTTGTAGAGGAGTTCATCCCAACTTAGACTTTGGGGATTGGATAGAAAGAATGCAACCATCGACAATGGAAGCCTTCTATAGAAAAGCTAATGGGTATTTGCTTCGGAAGGATGAGAGCAAGCGTCCATGAAGGACTAATGTTGGGAATTCGAGTAAGCCAATTCAAAGTAATACTGCTGTAAAGAATTCTGGTGGAAGCTCTAGAGATGTTGATGTGAAAATTGTTAATCAGAACAAACGGGGAAGAAAAAAACAATGATGGGGCAAAGAAAGTAAAGCCAGATAACAGAAGTCCCAAGTATAACAATAACACTGAATTGAACAACTCAATAGAGAACATCTATCTGACTACTCAAAATAACGAACTGTATAGGAAGCCGGCTCCATGGGTGTAACATCCCCTATCTAGAGGCCCAAAACTAAGTGCTACAGATGCTGCAGTCATCTATAGTATTAGGTTCCGGTGACAAAATACGGCTATGTTAATGGTATATATAATATCAGAAGCACTTGAATATGAAACAAAATAGAGATTTCAAAACAACTTTACTTCATTACATTTCAAAATCAGATGTTTCACATTCTCAATACATAATCCCAATACGTTCCCAGGCACAGATAAAATATACTTATTAAAAATACACCAAGAGTGGTATATGAAGATACGCCCTTGGATGATCAGAGACATATGGTCATAATAGACTTAATACAAACACAGGGAAAATTCAATAAAACATAAAACAAGATCTACAACTCCTAAATAGCTATCTGTTTGCCATCTACATGTCTCTGGCAGCCTTATTCGTCATCCTACTAAAACCTGAAAAAGACCTTAACCCCTCACCTACTCAAGTCAATTTTTGAGCACCCGAGAGTTTAAGGGGAAAACATAAACTTCGAGTCAGACATAAAGCCTGGTATGAATAATACTATACATCCCGATTTAATATGTTAAGTGAGACCACGCCGATTAGCGGAACGGGTTTCCCCTCACTAACACCCTTTTAAAACATATCTTTGCAAAACCTTTTTCCTGCAACCAAAACTGATTAAACACTGCAAAGCATTATTATGTAAACATACATAAATATCAGGTAATAGTGAACTATCTGTTCAAACACATAAGTTTTGTTTGGCTAACTTTTAACCTTTGGCTGACTCGGGCCTATCAGACAATATAAACAAATTTATCTAACACCTGTTAGACGCTCCTGTTCTGGATGGTCTGTCCTTAACTATATGTTAAATACTTCGCTTCTGGACGGTCTGTCCCTAACTATATTGGACCATTTGACTTCGATGAGTGAAACGTCTTTATTTCAAAGGTATTTAACCTTCGAGGCTATACACGAATAGAGTTCTGTTCATAAGTTAGATTTTGTGAGATCTCAAGTGCAACAAGGATTCTATGCTCAAAATTTGAATAAGAATTTCTAAAGCGTTTCCAAAGCTGAAACACAATTGAAGATTTGATCTTCCATAGAAAATCCCAAGATCTTTGTAAAAGATTCATGAACAAAGTCGGAACTTGAGATCAATTTCTTTTCCCCGACTTAAGCTAATCAAGAGTGTGATCAATATGGTCTCTCAAACAATGTCTCGAAATGAGCCATATAGATGTTGGATTAGAAACTAATCAGTAATAGTAAAATTCAATCAAGGTAGACACAGTTCTCCTAGCGCTACCAAACACAAGAATACAGTAATGAGGTAAATTTCTATGGTTTTATTTATGTTCAAACCACTAGAAGTTCTCTATTTACTTTTCCCTTATATATGTTTTTGCTTATTATTTATTTGAGAAAAACTCAAATGATTGATTAGAATTCTCAAAATATCTATAATCTTTAACTTGTTTTAAAAGATTAAAATTTTACAAATTCCAATTCTCATTTAGTCAAACAAAAGTTATAACCCAAAGAGGTTCTTAGTTGTAAATTTCCGAGTAAGTTTTAATCTTAATTTTCACGTCTCAATTTATTAGAGGTATTTTCTCTATTCAAAATACATATCATTCTGAGTATTCTAAGATAGTTTCTTAATTAATAATATCAAAAGTTGTGGATTAATACTGGGATTTCTTCTCACTCATTATGGATATAACTGGAAAACCTGAACTATATTCTCTAAGGATCTATCGCCTCCTGGCCGAACACCAAAGGTGAACACAACCCTAAAGTGTTAAATACTTTCCTAAATTCGATCACAAGAATTTAACCAAGGCATCATATGCTACCTAGTGAAATTCAAGTATTCATAATTGGCTAGTAAATTCCACTCAAACATTTTATTCAATAAGTTTTACCCTATTCTATGAAGTGTTACTTGAAAGCATTTAGACCAACCAATAACACTAAATTGATTATTAATATTCCTCATCTTATATAATTAAGGTTTTCAAAAATATTTTATATTTTTCTTCACGCAAACCACAATACAAATTATATTCTTTCAAATATGCAATTTTCTTATTTCTATTTTAAAATGAATCCTTTTCTTAGTACTAGGTTTGAAATATTAGACATTACTTAATATAATGTTGAATCAATATACATATATACATATATATATATATATATAATACATATATATCTTACAGATTTTATTCGCTAGCCCCTTCTTAGGAGTGTTTATAATTTCCTCTTAATATTTTAGTTAATATCTAAGAGATAAATTTATCCATAAAGTCACCATTTAAAAATTTCAAAAACTTTGAAACTTTTAATGGTTTAAGTTTAAATAGTCATCTTCCTTAATAGCAAGTTTGAATAGTGAGGCAATATTTATGACTTGTGTTCCACCAGGCATTACTAAAAACTTCTTTTAATACCAAGATTAGTATTCAATAGATGAATTAATTTATAAGTTATTTTCACAAATTGTTATTTCAAATACAATTAGGGATAGCATCTCAAACTCATATATTATTTAACCTAAGCTTATTTCTAAGCTTAAAAGTTTGCTTTTTTTAATATTCAGGATTTGCTTCCAATTGATTAAGTAAAAGAATCATGTTTCAAATTAGCTTTTGTTGATTTGACTATTTAAGGATTTACCTTTATGTGTTTTTACTTAGATTATAATGGTCTTTCATAGCTTATCCAAAGCATTATATCAAATTCAACTTTCAGAGCAAATCTTGAAAATAATTCCCAAACGTCATAGGCAACACATAATGTTAACCCCCTTATTTATTCATAATAAATTGCCTTGACCATTGGCTGTAGTGTCGATTATAAAATCAGTATTGCCTCGCCATTGTTCTCAGCGAACACTAGTATTTAGCATCTAAGCCCATTATTAGATTATTAACTCAAAAAGCCTATCTATATTAATATTTCAAACCTTTATAATATTGAAATACACTTAGATTCCCAAAACTGTAGTATATACATATCTTTGTATGTATTTTCGATTATTATTTTATTTTAAGTCATATTAGTCTTGAAATATATTTTTATCCCTTCTTGAATTAACAAATTTTCATAAATATGAATTTCCAAAATACCTACTTTAATAAAAGTGCATGTCCAATTGTCTCGTTTGAATGTTTAGGAATCCCTATTGAGTATGTTAGACAGATGTCCCTAACCAAAATCTTTAAAGCACCCAACGGGCAATTCAATACATAAATATATATTCCAAAAATCCTCTTTTAAAAATAAGGGATACTTATATCTTTATATACTCTAGTTTATATATAACATCAAGCTTATAATCATCACCATTACAACATCTTAGAGAAAACTCATAAGATGGATTTCCTGATTAGGCGATGATTGCATCAAACAATTCTTAATCAAACTCTTTGTTTAGAGTAAATAACAAATTATTTGTTTTTGGTTAATTGGTAACCAAATACCAAAACTTATCTCTAACTTCTATTGATTAAATTTTTATAACTACAAGATTTGATCCTTGATTATTTTATATCTAAAAAATTCAATTTCACTTGTGATTTTCAATACGAAGACACCATAAGATTTGATTATTAATCTTCAAATAGGATTCCAATTATCAAGGGATAATTCTTAATTGGATTAGAAGTTATTCGGAAACCACATGGATTGATATTAGAAATTTCAAAGGAAGAAAGACAAAAGGATGAGTACCCAAAATCCCAATAGGTATTCCATTGTCCTATAGGAGATGATTTCTATTACCTATCCCATGAATCCCCAAGGATAGATCCTAAAGCTCTACTAAGAGAAGATTCTCGTCCCTGATATCATATTTTGTTCTGAACCTTACCTTGATACCAAGCCGTTACGCCTTACCATGAGTCCCACACCAACAAAGGATACTACAGAGTAATACCATATGTTGGTGTAGGGAAATAGGACTGCTTAGGAGTGACCATCCGCGAATTTTGCTTTAAGTGTGTATTGCAACATCGATTTGGATGCTGGGTTTTTTTTCAATTAGAGTCGACATATATAATCTAGGCTTAAAACAAAAACCATAGTGGCTATATTACTAATTCAGAACAATATACAATATTCACAGAACACAGAATCATAGAGTATAAAATGTACACAACGGAATATACAGTGGATACAAACTAAATGGAGAAAATAGATACATTATGTCAACTACAAGATTATAGTCATTACGATCCACAATATACATAAGTACTACATCTCATGATACAAATATGTACATTTAAATGAGTCTAAACTTGATACAAGATACAAAACTACATGAATAGGAACATATAAATATGAGATGCTAGTAATGTGAAAGATAGTTGAATATCTGGAGTGGAATCCTCTCTAAAGTTATTTACTGAAACACTTAAAATATCTCGGTCTGATCTGAGTATTATAAAATAATAAATGGGTCAGTCCAGACTATAATGAATGAGTTAAGTAAGATAATAATATTGTAAGGAGATAGATCTCAAATATAAACACAAATCCAAGTATTAGCAAACATCAAGAATGCTTTAATAACTCGAAGAATGTAATCACTAAATATCAAAATCCATAGCTTCTCAAAGCAAAACCCCTAAAATTGTTTGGTGATAACAAAAATAACATATAATCTAGAAATGATCAATAGAATTCCAGAAATCTCATAAAAGGGGAAAGACGCCAAACTCCAAGATTGGTGAGTAAATTCACTCACATGCATGTAACTCCAAGTTAAACATATAAGTCTATAAACATCAAGATAAGTACGAGACCTATAAACATCAAGATAGAAACAAGTCCTATAAACATCAAGATAGGTACAAGACCTATAAACTCCAAGATAGGTGCAAGACCTATAGAACTCCAAGGGCAAGTCATAAACTCGTCGATATAAATGTCATGTGCTCCCAAATAGCAACCTCATAAGTAACGACCGTGTGTCCCATGCTACATGGGCTTACCTAAATGTTTACTATAAGCTAGTAATGGCTACATGTGTGTATAAATGGCTCAATTGAACAAGTTCGAAAATTAATCAGTAAAACAAACGCGAGCGTTCCATACCACTCATTTTATTAAATAGTTCAAATCACCTTCTCATTCAATTAATAATGTGCAATTTCAAAAAGATATTTACTTTATAATCATTCTTGTGAAATATAGTTTTATAAACTAGAATATATATATACACACACACACACACACATGTTGGAAAGCCTTTGTAAATATATATATAAGCACAATTTCAAACCATTGTTCCAAATAAACTTTAAAACCATTATTATTATAAATAAATATATTATATATATAAATATTCCAAATATCCTTTATAGAAAATATATTTATATTTAAAATGATTTGGGAAAACGGTTTGGATTGAAAATCATCCTTTTTGAAAATTCTAGTTGAAATAGTGCAATAAAACTTTTGTATAGCATCACAGATCCATAGAATAATTTATGGCATAATAACTCCAAAATAGACACGAAGGTCTATAAGTTCCAAAATGAATCCACAATTCATAAATCAAATCCCAAAAATATGCATGGATAAACCACCAAAATATAACATCAAGATTATGCCCAAAGGAGTGTAGTTCAATCCGGGCAATCATATGAATAAATGGATCCATAGATTTGAATTCTAGTTCATCTCCAAATTTATTATAAAAAAAGAAAATGAGTTGAAATGAATGCTAAATAAGCCATAATAGATTACGCCAAATATAGGAAACATGTGACAATTAACAAGGTGACGAACGGGCGATGAATAGGCGGATCGGAGGGCTTCATCCGAAGCTGAAATAGCTTCAGGTGGTCGCTACCGATGCACCGGTGGTGCCCCACCGGTCCATCGGTTGCGGTGATACCAAGAGCTATTTCAGTTCCTGGAAGCCCTCTAGCTGACCTCAGGTGATGGTGGTTCGATCCTATGTTGAGTACAGTTGACCTAAGCTGATCTCGGGTGTGCATACATCCATATAAAAAACTATAATTTGCAACTAAATGAGATGAATAGTCTATGGTTTTAGCTAATAGAGGACTGAACAACATGAGGTGAGATTATCATAAGAAATTGAGTTTAATTCATCCATAAATTCATCTAATTCAACAACGGCAACATGCATTCGATTATAGACAAGAAATATGATATAACTCTCCAATTGAGCTCGAATTGATGCTAGAAATCTAGATTTTCCTAGGCTAATATCTTTCAGCTTCTATTTAAGTAAATTCTCAAAAATTTCAAATAAAAAGGTGATCAATACAAGAAAAATCTGAAACAAAAGACTCAATAGACATAATATGGGCTGAAGGAGATTACCTTGCTTCTATTTCTTGAATTATTATCCAATTACTCTCTGATTTGATTTATTTGAGGTAGATTTAAATTCTTGGGTTCAGGAGAAGAAGGAGATGTATATTTTGATTTTTAGAACTTGGTTGAAAATGAGAAGGTGATAGGAAAATAAACTTATTTGTTTATTTTCTCTCTTCCAAAACTCACAACATAGGCCAAGTGTGTTCCTATGGACCCAATAAGGCTATATTATTAATTTCCTTTGTTTTTTTTATAAAACACTTATTTTATTCTTTAAACAATGTTTTATAAATTTTAAATTAGTTTCACAAATTTTAATCACACTAACATGCCAAAATTCAAAACAAGCGTGGAATTCTAGTACAATTACATAGTGTAAACGCTGGCCGAATACCCCAGAATAATCCTAGACCAAACCCCCTTCAATTTGGCTCTGACTAATCAGAAAATCTGATCAAAGTACATCCAACCGATCCAACTGTTGAGCCAACCGATCTACCTGTTGTCATCTAAGATAGACAACCTATAACATGTATTTTCAGATTTTGTTTTGCTTGTTTCTCACTTGTTTTTAATCAGATTCTCAATCCATTTTGTTCTAAATTTAGATGATTCTCTACTACCTTTCTGCCTTCATTTCATCAAAAAATTTAAAAATAAATCATTTCAATATTGTTCTACAAGTCGGTGTTTTCAAGCTAGTTTCCAAGAAATAGAAATATAGCATTTTCAATATATATCTTCAAACTACCTTTAAAAACTATAATAAATTCAAAATAAAATTATAGTAAGACCTGATATATCAAATTGCAATTTATAAATATTTTTATATAATTTATATATATTTTTTATATATTTGTTTTGATATAATTCATTTTATAGCTCATACATTGTTTATTTTCCATTTCTCACTAAATAAACCATATCTCTTAGAATATATATCTATAAATCCATAATTAAATTTCTAAATTCACATATATATATATATGTATGTATGTATGTATCTTAATTTCAGAAATCATTTTTATATCATTTTAATGTGATTTTATATCCCGATTCATTTTTACAAATCGGGCTGAATTTCACATATTATGAAATCGCATCTTTAAAAATTCATATAAATTAAATAAAATACCACAAAAATACTTTTTAGACTTGATACTATCATATCAAATTTCAAAAAGTGATTTTGTTTCAATCTGAAAAGGTTAAATGCCCTAAATAGTTAAAAAATACAATTCCATGGTCGTTTTCACATATTACGAAATGTATGAATATCAATTCATACAAATTATATAAAAATTCCCAAAAATTATATTTAGGTTTGTAAATTTGATATTTCGCCTTACAAATTTATTCATATAAATTTCTAACCATTATACTATAAATTTCCCATTTTTATTTATCTCATTTAGAAAACCCATTTAATAAATTTCTTATTTATTTAATTCAAAATTTTATTTCAAATTAGAAACAAAACCAAATAAAATTCCTCAAATTCATCTTAAAATTAATTAAGATAAATTAAATCATATTTTATGTTTAATTTCAGGTAATCTCGAACAAGGTTGTTATAGAAAATTTCCCCAGAGTAATTGGTAGGCGGTCCTAGATCAAGCAAGTAAATCCTAAGAGTCATCATCGATCGAGATAAATTATAGATTGGTATTGAATTACTTCGGGGCTGACACAAGGAAACCCTTGGAAGACTGAGGGATAATATATAGAAGTGAGAATTGGTCATCAAAGTGGCAAATATTCTACACACTATGTAATACCCCATTCGTATACCCACACCACCAAAGAGTATTAACTAAGTAATATTGTCTGATAATAGGAGAATAAGACGATAAGTGGCAATCGAACATGAATATTCCCTTGGGCTAACACTGGTATATATCCCAGTATCAAATAATAAATCATATATGTACTCAGGCTCAGCACAAAGCAATAAATACATGGATTTTTCCAAAATAGAACAATACACAATACATAAATATTAGAGTCATCAAAGATAACGCATTAGAAAAATACACTAGCCAAAATATACATAGTCAATAGTAGGTCTGCAAAATGAGAGTTAAAAACCTACTACATTATAATACATATCACATGTCTATCTCACATACATCGTAGAATACATAATCGATACATACAAGAGGCTACCAAAATTCTATAAATAAAACATAGCCCTACTATATATCTAAGCCTTCGAAAGATGAACCCAAAACATCAAAGCTTGATTGTGCATCACAAAAGAAGATACTTAGTACAACTATAAATCCAGGTGCGAACAAACCAAGCACATAATCAATCAAATATCAAGATTATCTCCTAAGTAATCGTTTAGTATAAACTAGCACACAGTTGGACTCGAAGTTAAAGTAATGTACAATAAGTCCCAAATCATAATGGTTCATACCTCATAAATAATTTTCCCTAGATATGTAATATCATAATATTGTGTACCAATATGAACAATCAAAATGAATCAGATGGGAGACATACAAGTTCTCAGCAATCCTCCAGGAAACCCATACCAAATGCTCTCAACAATGCTCCTATACTCCTTAGATTACCACTTGATCATCATGACTCTCAAATCCATCTAACATGTCTAAGCATGTTGCAAGCCTATGCAATGCATAGTCACGACCCTAGTTTAACCTATGGTAATAAACTGCTGGCTTTATTTTGATATTAGGGAAAATTAATCATAGCTATAAATAATATCTCTATGAAATGTCATAGGATTCAAGGGCGCAATCATTGAATCAGCCGCTAGGATGGATACTAGCCTACCTCCTTAAACTACATAACAACATAAATGGCTCTCAGCCGATAGACATAAGAATACAGAATGGCTCTCATTCAGTAACACCCCTAAATGCTTTTACCATTTTCTAACCCCATAAATTCTTCATCATCAAATAAGTGACATTTACATACATGAAGTAATCAAATATACATCAGCTCGGGTGTCCCATCCCACCCAATGTTGTTCATTCGTTTACTCAATGCTTGTAAACTTCACTCATCACCATTCAAATACTGTATATAATGAGTCAAACGAATAACTGAAGAAATATTACCAAACATCACATATCGCTTGGTATTATTACTTCATTTATTTAGAATTCTTATTACACAAAATTAACTCATAGTTACGTCCAAATCGACTAACTAATTCAAAAAATATTTTATTATAAAATACACATGTTCAAATTCTTCCATTTAAGGAAATCAAAAAAGATTACAAAGGTAAAAATTAAAGGTGTTCTGTTACTACTTTATTAATCCTGCTCTCCAAAATCACCACAAAATCCTAGCTTACCAATTACCCTGCTCAAACTTTCCATTGATGATCTCCTGTTGTATCTACCTCCCCACCCCCTACCCACCCACACATAAAATGGGTATGCTGGTGTGATTTGAATCTCTCTTCCACAACTCGAAATTTTTTCCACGCAAACTCTAGATCAAGCTTTGATGCCTTTGTATGCAACTTTGAAATCTCAAATCTATCTACCTGTAGTGTGGAGACAACAACCATCGAGCCTACGATTGTCAGATCTAGTCTGTTGCTTCTTCTACGATCGGCTTAGAAATAAATAGTTTACCAATACCTTGAGGTGCCTTAGACAGCCAAATGTCAGGTCTACTTAAACTAAGACAGAATCTCTTCGCACTTCCTCCACCACTAGGCCTGATATCTCTCACCCTGCTAACTCATCAACCAAGTCATTTTTTGATCTCGAATTCAGCTTTTACATTAGATTATTGAATCCTCGTAGCACAACCAACAATGGCTTGTTTGGTGAAAAAATGAACTAAACAAGCCACAGTGCAACCTAGTATGGTTTATTCAATTGTTCGTGGCTAGTTCAATACAATTCTATAGCTAGTGAACTGAACAGAAAACCGGTGGATAAATGGCAAAGGTTTTGCTGTTTTATTGCAAAATATGTTAAAACATCAAAAAAATTAACATTATATTTAATTTTTGCAATAAAACCATTAAATATTTACCGTTTTATTATAAATTAAATAAAATGGCAAAATTTTTGCTGTTTTATTTAATATTAGCAATAAACGGCAAAGTCTTTTCCATTTTATTTATTTGTGATTATTTTTAAATTGGTTTGTGGTTGGTTTTCCCTATTCTATTTACAAACCTCATTAGTTCAGTGTAAAGTAAGAGAATGAGAGCATAAGTGAACAGGTTTGTTATTGGTAATGGTCTCGTGCATGGATCCATCAAATTGTCTCACCTTCGAAGAACTCCTCAAACAGTCCTCCCTCCTCTTTAATTTTTTTGTTGCCCTTTTAGAGAAGCTGAATGATGCTAGTGACAAAACTGATTGAAATGTAGCAGTGGGGCCTTTTTTAGGTGTTGTTCATTCATTAGTAAATGAGGAGGCCTGTGATTTATGTGGCATAGATGTGTGGTTGGATGATTCGGCGTCGGGCTTCTCCAATGCAAACAAGATTGATGTGCAGCTTCTTGATCCGGCCATTCAAGCATGCTGAATTCCAGCTGAATCCCTACTAAATGCATGTTGTCGCTTTCCTAGGCTGCAGTTGTTCCTAATGTATGCTCTTCAACTGAGCAAGCCTATAACACCACCAAAAAATAAATAACTAGAGACTGAAAATTAAAAATCGAACATTTTCAGTCATTAGTTAAATACTAATAAAGATCGAAAAAAGCAGTCCTTAATTTCAAGAATTTAGTACTAAAATTCAGTTTCAGATCGGTTGGAAAAAGCTGAAAGCACCTAGAGACCGAATTTCAGTTATTAATTAAGTCAGTAATTTATGCTTACCTAAATGAATTTATGGTCGTTGAGATTTTTACTCATTTTTATAATCTGGCGGTCAAATTTAGTTATCCATGTGATAATGTGCAAGAGAAAGACTATTAACAACTTAATTAATTCTCACTTTTATGAAGTCATTTTGTTTTTGAATTCACCATTCCACTTTCTCCTTAGATCAAGGATCCCATAAATCCACTACCACTTTTTCTTTACTCTATTTCTTGTTTTATCCCACAATCCAAAAGTACTTTCTCCTCTACCTTACTAAAATATATTTCAGAGGAAGACAAAGAGAAAATATATTTATTAGTAGATAGTGCAGGTTACTCAGATAAAGCTATGCACATGAAAACCTAAACAAATGCTTTCCTCATCATTCTACAGTTGAAGTACCTACTTCAGCTGTTGCATATATCATGGCATAGAAGCCAATCTTATCTCATCCGAATCAGAATTAAGTTAGCATTAAGGACCAGTCACTTGACATTAGAGTGTCTCCTCCTACTATGATGATATCTAACAATTAGCTGCTAGAACTGGATATGGATAGCTTTCCTAGCATAGTTCATTAGATGGAGAGTTAAAATTTGAAGCTGATATATAGTAAGAAGAAGAAGAAAAAAAAGAAATGCCTCTGGGTCAATTAAAGTTCTTTGTGGCTTTGATGATGTTAATAAGCAACTAAGATAATATTTGATTATGTAATTTATTCATAATAAATTTTGCAATCTAATGTTAGGAATAACGTATATAATTCTATTAAATGAAATATATTAACAGTTAGTTGTCCATAAATAGTTTCCTTAGGCACATGTATTATAAGTTGGTGTAATTATGGTGTGGTATTTTTATATATATATGTATGTGTATGTATGTATGTATGTATGTGGTATATATGTATGACATAAGAACTCAAATACGTTTAGAACTATGAATAAGTTAAAAATGAAACTAATTACTTTTTATATAATTTAAGACCGATCAGAAACCGTGTTTCAGTTTTTAAAATTTGGTTTTTAACAAAATTTAAGACTGACATTTCAATCTTTGGGTTTTAAGACTGAAATTTAGGTCTTTATTCGGTCTTTAAATTCATTTTAAACACTGAATTGTTTAATTAAAGGCTAAAATTATCAGTCTCTATAGCAACCTTTTTTAGTAGTGTAAGTATGTTGTTACATCCGAAAATACGACCTTTGCTCTCATTCTCCAATTGATTCTTTAGAAGTTTCTCTTACCCCAACCACTTCTCTTACAATAGATGACCTCATTGTGGCCTCTTCATCCGAGATCGATACTAAAGCGGAGATGTCCCTGACAAAGTCAAGCTATTAATTCATCAAAGTGCTGCTTTTGAATACGTTAGTGTCCCCTTCATGGTTGAGATTTTCCCATCATCTTCCCTTGTTTCATCAGAGTGTGCTTCCATAATCATCTTCCATGGCATAGCAGTAAATACTTTTTATGTCGGAGTCGATGACTCGGCTAATGCTGATGATGCTTACTTGGATATAGAAGTTAACGATGCACATGTTCTTGTTGTCTCTCCTGATTCCGCTGCTAATTGCATCATTGGAGCGGTGTCGTGTAATCTTCATAAGAATTATGAAAAGGCACTTATGCATGAAGATACGATGCCACGTGCGGTTTTTGGACTTAATAAATGCATGCCTTCAGCTTTGGAGCCTATTATGCATGAAGATATGTAACCCAGTTGGGTTTCAAAGCATGCAGATACTATAGAGTGCTCAAATGGATCCAGTAGCTCTAAGTATGAATTTAGGAGATCCAAGGATTTCATCCACAGGAATACTAGGTACTTGTCAAACTCAACCCCGGATTCGTCTTTATCAAGTGATCACGTTGTTTTGGGAAGTAATTTTACTCCCATTGTTTTAAATGCTTTAACAACTAGTCAAGCATATCATATAGCTAAAACATAGGATTTATTAATAACCAAAAAGGCAATGATTTTGAGTATATTAAAAATGAGGAACTAGAGAGGGCTAACATTGGATGTAGATGAAAGCAATAACTTGGAAAGTTAGAGGTTTAGGGCTCGCATTAAACGCTCTAGAATCAAAAGATTTCTTAAAGACTATAAAGTAGTTTTAGTGCTCCTTTAAGAAATCCTATCATCTACAAATCCTAACTTCTTTAGATCTATCGAGAAGAATTATCTCACTGATTGGGCATTCGTCCCTGCTTGTGGCAGTTCGAGGGGAATAATAATGATGTGGCCTGAGGACAAATTTAAATTACTACAATCTAATTGTAGTCGACCACTTTTCATGCAATCTTTTAGGAATTTTAGGATAACCTTAAATATCACTAGGATTTACGTGCCTAACAACAAGTGCCTAAGACAGACTCCATGGGTTGAATGCACCAACTTTAGAAACTTACCTTTGTTAGGGTTAGGGGTATGCCATAGGGGCAATTCTATAAATTATTGCTAATTAATTAACTTTGTAATCAATTCTTGTTCATAATTAATCAACTGTAACGACCCGATATTTTGGACCATTCGCATCCATTATAAGTGTATAGGTAGACACTCATGCCGGAGTTGAATTGCTCAAAATACCGCGTTGTTAATTTAAATTTGGCAAAACTGAACATATACAGTAAATAAATAATCACAGATCACAGACACAGAGTAATAAGTGCAGCGGAAATAAAAGAGATAGTAGTTCATGAAGCTACTATATACATGTATAAGTTACATCAGAGTTAAACCAGATACAACGGAAGAGTAATACGATACATCAGATACAAATCAGAATACATCACTGGAATCATCGAAACTGAAAGCAGAATAGATGGCTGGATCTTCAAGCGAAGCTCCAACTTCAAAGGTGAGTCTCGAATACTGGTACACTCAGTCTGACCCGAGCATAAAGCAAAACACAAAACACTCGAGTCAGGATTAACATTCTTATATTAATAAATCCAACTCAAGTGAAATAGCAATTGAAATACAAGTAACTCAAAGGATGTTGGAATAACCATCCTTTAAGGATCCGTTAAACTATCTACTATGTAGTAGTGTACGATAAGTAGATAATGCCTATCAGTAATATAAAATATCAAAATAGTGTTAAGTCATGGCCCATTCCACCCTTAACACATTTTTATTCCCAAGAGCATATACAAGACTGTAGTTTCCCCAAAACCGGAAGTCACCAGAGGGCAATCCATATACTAAAGGTACAAAACAAATCGTAGTGGTCGCGTATAGGGATACAAGTATGATAAGGCACATGAGGCAATACCCAAGGTAGTGACACTACCGTTTGCCTGATCGGGACTGGTGAGAACGCATCGCCGCAGCGATCGCAACACCGTGAAACAAAACTCCCAAAATCAAGGGTGCACCAATCGAAAACAAGTAATGAGTAGTTCGAAGAAGTGTGTTCACTTGAGGTAGCTGACCTCTATTGGCCCGGCACGGCTCCTGTTTTAGTCATTTCCAATTTGACACAAGTGTCAAGGCTATCCATTATCGTTCTCTTTCTTCAGTCATCTCGTACATCATTCCAACCACTTCATTCTGGATCACACTCCGCGTATAGTTATTAAAGTGGTTTTCGGTTTAGATAGAGAGTATATCCATAACCGATTCCGGTCTCTTCAATAACTTCCGTAGTTATTACACCGATTGGTCGTTTAATAAATTTCAAAACCAAATCAATTTCAATTTCAATCAGAGTTTATAAATCAACATTTCGTTTGTCTTTCTAAACCAATTTCCATAATTTACGTTTCAAAATTTCCAAATTACCCTTTCAAAATCTTATAATTCAATTTCAATTTTTATTTAAAACAATTCAAATATTGATTTAGGTTCGCATATAAGTTTCATTTCGAAAATCATTTAAATTAATTTAATTCAACATTCAAATCAATTTAAATTCATTTATCTATTTCATTCAATATTCGTTAAGTAAATTTGTCATTCAAAACAATTTCTATTAAATTTCCAATTCATTAAATCCATTAGTTAAATTCAACTTCCTTATTTCAAAACTTACAATTTGAATTAAATTAAATTCATCAAATCAAATTCTTTACATTTCAAGTCTTACATTAATTTCAATAAATCACATTTTATTTCTTGTTAAAGAAATTCAATTTCACTTATTTACTTACTTAAATAATTTTTCAAACTTAATTAATAAAGAAACTCAATTTCAATTATTTACGAAGTAAAATTCACTTATTCAAAAGTTCAATTTCACTTATTAAAGAATTCAATTCAATTCAATCATTAAATAATTCAATCTTATTTAATTATTAAATAATTCAAAACTTAATTATTAAATAATTTCAAAGTTTAATAATTTCAAACTTAATTCAATCATTTCTCAAATTAAACAACATTCTTTCATCAATTTCATTGTTAATATTTTGTTTCATATTATTAAATATTAACATTTTCCTTTCATTAAAATTCAAATTTCAACTTCATTTCAAAACCATATTATTTATTCAAATAAAATCTTCATTTTATTTCTAAATCAAATTATTGACCAATCGGTTTTTTTTTATTTAATTCTCTATCCTAGGTCAAAGTTTAATTTTGGATATCTATCATTTCAACTCGATTCTAATTCAATTCAAAATCGAAGCATAGTAAAGGGAACTTGCAGTGTGATAACTGGGATGGTGTCAAAGTAAATAAACAAGCAATAACGACAGTCAATATCAATCCAATAATCAATTCAAATAATCCCGAAATAATCGTATTAATTCACATTGTTGTTTGTGCAAATTAATATAATTATTTCTAGAATTTACACTATCATTTCACGTAGATTAAAGATTATTCCACTAATTATTTATACGGTTCTTCACTTGTCATTCAATTTTAATTTTTACACTACAACAATTAATCCAATATACGTCGATGGTTCAAAGTTTAATTATCACTATTCTATATGTTAATTAATTTAACAATTAAAAGGGGTCATATTCACTAATCAAATTTAACATATAAATCAGTTTCAAAATTGTTAACTATCCTATATCCATTTCAATTTTGCATACTATTTATCATTTAACACTAACAATTTAACGTCCAATATAAACATCAACAAACAATCAATTATCAACCAAACTGTATTATCATCACATAAATAATTAACAGATAATGGTGTCAAATGTCACAGGTGAACTGATACAGGCAATAGCATATATAACAGTGTAATTAACTAACACCAGCATATTTCAATTGTCGTTTCAATTGAAATCAGATTTAATAAATAAAAGAACATTAATCGTGAGTGATTACTCACCTTTCGAGGCTAGAGAATTCAGAAGATGACACAGATGCGCACACTAATACGGATACCAAAATTTGAATGATGAATCGAAGCAAAGCAGAATCGGCACGAATTCAACGATCAAAGCTGACTGGTATGAATTTGATGAGCGAAGCTGATAGATAGGAATCGATCAGAATATTTTAATTTCAAATTAAAAATCAATGTAACATATTTAATTTAATGTATATATTACTATACATGAATTTTCTTCCAGACTTGGTATGGTAATCTATAGTATACTTAAACTTGCATAAGATTTACACGTATAACCAAAATTTTAATAACAGGCGAATGCAAACAATATAAATAGCTTAGAATAATATCTACAAAAGCTTTTGAAAATTCTTATGGTAACACGTTATATACAAAAGCATTAAATTTCACCAATAAAATACCAAACATGCTTTGATTTATATCGACTTAAGTTGAATATAACTATCACTAACGTACACCTTATTTATAACAAGCTTTATGTACTACTAGACAACAACCTTTAAAATCACAAAAAATTATACAACCGAGCCTATCTTCAACTATATACACTTTACTTGTACAAAATGGTGACAAAAAAATGTATGCAGACCAACTCAATCTAGCTGTACAACAAATATGTGCAGGCTT
This sequence comes from Allium fistulosum, assembly GCA_030737815.1. NCBI lineage: Eukaryota > Viridiplantae > Streptophyta > Magnoliopsida > Asparagales > Amaryllidaceae > Allium > Allium fistulosum. The sequence goes on from CM060901.1 coordinate 1,138,369,821, forward strand.
ACTTTATATTAATGTGACAGACGATAACAGAAAATATATATTTTCTTTAGCTTGTAACATAACTAATTATTATATGAACTAATATTAACCTTTGTATACACTAACAGATAGTATTATATAACCTATAATATATGATTTTTTTTTTTAAAAAACTTTTACATATATAACCGAACATATATATATTTAAATATCCCATACAAAATTTATATATACGCATGCAATAGATTGTATACCTCTATGCTCGCAAGGTGAGGAAGGAAGAAGTGATCGAGTGTGAACTAAAGGCAGATCGAAGTTGCTGGGTATTGGAGGAGGCTTCGGCGCGGGTCTCTGGCGATGGGTGGCTTCACGTGGGTGAGGCGCCGAAGTCAAGTGGAAGAGGAGGCGAGTGTGGGTCGGCTCAGAGATAGGGCAGACGCGGCTACAGGGAGGCGGTTTTGTGGAGGGAAGGAACACAGAAATGAGTGCGTCGGTGATGACGTGAGGAGGTGGCCGAAGATGAAGTTTGGGTAGGGGCGGAGTTTGATGGTCAGTTGCACATGGTGAGGTGAGTGGTGATAGGAAGGCCAAAGTCAGAGGGAAAAGGAGGAATGGTGGCGGTTGTCAGATCTGAGCGGCCGAGGTGATTTGGGCAGATGCGGTTGTGCTTGCTCGGCCAGTGGTGATGCAGTAGTGGGCGTTCTCGGCCATCGGCTTCAATGGGCAAGGTCAAAGGTGGTTGTTTGCATGGATGCAAGCTGCTTCTAGGTGTGAAAGTTGGTACATGCTCTTCGGCCAGGGTGGTGCGACACCAGAAGGAAGCGGAGGCCGATGTCAGAGCTTGGTTAAAGGTGGATCGGTTGCAAGAGGAAAAATGGGTTTCTCTGGTGTGAGGAAGATGAGAAGAAGGTGAAAGAAAGAGGAGGTGAGAATGGTTTGCAAAAGAAATACGTACAGGTGTTTTAAAAATTCCTTTTATCCTCTGAACCAACCATACTACATATTTTATTTTATTTCCTTTCATATGAATCGACAGGTCGAAACGTGAGCAGAGAGATAAACGGTCAGGTCTATTAGCATTCTGATAGGCAAACGGAAAGGCACAGCTTTGGGAAGAAGCAGTTTAGAAAACACAAATGCACGAAAACAAAATGAAAAGGCACGTTTCGGAACAAGTAAATAATAAATGGAAAGGGTAAAGTCACAAACGTTATTTAATATAATATCACGAGAATAAAAATGAGAAGGCAGAGAAACTGACCAGAGTTGCAATTTGAAATGGTGGGAAAATGAATGGTCACAAGGAGCTAAAAGACGGACCGTTACGGTTAACCGTTTCACGGATACCGCTGTGTACCGGACTTCAAAATATAGAATTGAATATACCGCATAGATCAGCATGACAAGACGATCAAAACGGTATATAGATATTAGTGGTACGATTTAATTTATAAAATTCGAATTTTTCTACTGACGAAAAATGCAAGAAAAACGTAGAAAAATAAGATCGACGGAGCCAAAGAAGTCCGAATTTGGAAAAATGAAAAATGACGTTTGCTCGGAAGATGTTTTAGAATTTTTCTATGTAAAAATATTTAGGTTCTGAAAACAATTTATTTTCATCGTTTTTTTAACTGATTAAATTGAAGTAAATTTACGCGCGAAATAAACTTTCGTATTTTCTGACGAAAATTTACAGTTTGCTATGTTTAATTAGACGCATTCCAAATAATAAATTTTTATTTCAAAATTTTATCGTTTAAAATTTCACAAAATTTCGACTAATTACGTTATTAAAACAGTTAAAATTTACGGGTCGTTACACTCTCCCCCACTCAAAACTTTTCGTCCCCGAAAAGAAAGGAGGTAGGAGAATAGAAACAACCAGAAAGAAAAATAGATTTGAAATACAAAATAACAATTAATTTAAACCATATATATTCAAATTTAAATTAATTGATATTCAATAATTGATTTAATCCATTTGATTTCACTAAAATCAATCTCAACTATTTCTAAATTCATTATCTTATTATTCAATTATCTTCAATTTACAATTTCTAAAACCATAAATTTGAATAGTCTTTTATTATAATCATATTTTCTTCAACAATTTTAAATTCTTCTTTATTCCAAATTACTGTTAAATTTATTCTACTTAATATATCTACTCACATATATTTAACCAATATAAATTAATTTAAAACATAAAAGTTCTGATTTAAATTAATTTACATCTATTAATTTCTTTTAAATTCAAGGTATTTTCATATGTTGATCAAATTTCAATTTATTAATTCTTTCAAAATAAATTTATTTCATTATTAACTGAGTTTACTTATTATCCTATCTAACTCTATTAACATCTTTATAATCAAAATTTAGTGTATAACATTTACTATAAACACTCAAATTTTATTTATAAATTCAATTTATCTTATATATTATCCAATTACATATTCAACTTCTGAATGATTTAGGTAAGTTGTATTAGAATGCTGTTGAACAATATACAAATAAAATTTTCCCAATTCAATTATTCAAGTTTAAATATTTATTCCAAATTTTGCTTTTATTTATAATTAAAATCATCCTTTAACAAAATTTAAGAATTAGATTTCCGATTAACTTTAAACAATTTAGAGATATATATAATATATTTATATCAAATCAAATTAAATTTTAAAATAAGATACCTATATATATGTAAATCAAAATATACTGAAGAAATTCAAATCAAAATATTTTTTTTTTCTCAAAACAAAACCGTAGCAAAGCTACAGAATGGTTTCTCCACTTCGAAACTCGAAAATGAATGTCGATGATGCGGCCGCCATCACCGAAATTATTTCCCAGCGACAAAGAGAAGAGCACTGATTTCAACATTTTAAAATTCTTTGAAAATGATTTCTATTTGAAAATATTTTAAATACTATACACTTTTAAACTTTCAAATCAAAGTTTGAAATCACCGAAAATTTAAATTCTCAGTTTCTTGATTTAAATTCGTTAAAAATTTCAAATAACTTATAAACCATGTTTTTATTTCAATTATTTATATATTAGACAAAAGCCAATGGTTTAGGTGACATATTTAACATCCAATATTATTTATTAATAAACAATTCAATTAACTATCAAAATTCAGAAAATCATACTTATATATATAATATAATTATTCAAAATTTATTTCATTTACCAATTTAAAAATAATATTGTGTCAGTTTCCTCTGTTCAAGCGTTTTGGAATTCCTATCGATAGCGTTGATCAGACGAATCGATCGGAAACCCAAATCAACCTCAACAACTCAAAAAACACAGCATATATTTAAACCATTTATATATATTAGTTTACAAATACATTTCTTTGCTCGACGATACAGAAATGAATTTTCAAAATAAGGATAGGGTTTCAAATTTGATGGACTTAAATCAAAGAGAAATTTTATTCGAAGATAAGTTCGAAACAAGATATGATGATTAATAGCAAAGTAGGAAGATTGATAAGTTTATATAAATCGCGGGCAACCTTAACCGGGTCGACCGTGACTTCAAGAATAAGATCGTTGTAGAATTCCGAGGTAAATCGACATTCGATCTCAAGAAATAAAATTCAGCTATAGCAGGAGATAGATAGCATCGTAAACCGAGGATACAGAAATCTCTGGTAAATCGATGCCTATTATAAAGGAGTTTTGCTCCTTTACGAATCATTCGAAGATTGGCGAGACCGCCGATCTATTATAGATATCATTCAAAATGGAGTTATGGGGTGCTCCAGAATTGAAAGAAGACGAATAGTGAAGGACACGAATGAAATTTGGAACCGTAGGGAACGTTCCAGAATTCAAAGGAATCGAGTCAAAAGGAAGAGATTGAAACTCGAATGAGAGTGATTCTGTAAATACATTTACCCTATATGTTAAGTTTTTCCTAGAGCTACCAAAGCTCTGATACCAACTGTAACGACCCGATATTTTGGACCATTCGCATCCATTATAAGTGTATAGGCAGACACTCATGCCGGAGTTGAATTGCTCAAAATACCGCGTTGTTAATTTAAATTTGGCAAAACTGAACATATACAGTAAATAAATAATCACATATCACAGACATAGAGTAATAAGTGCAGCAGAAATAAAAGAGATAGTAGTTCATGAAGCTACTATATACATGTATAAGTTACATCAGAGTTAAACCAGATACAACGGAAGAGTAATACGATACATCAGATACAAATCAGAATACATCACTGGAATCATCGAATACTGAAAGCAGAATAGATGGCTGGATCTTCAAGCAAAGCTCCAACTTCAAAGGTGAGTCTCGAATACTGGTACACTCAGCCTGACCTGAGCGTAAAGCAAAACACAAAACACTCGAGTCAGGATTAACATTCTTATATTAATAAATCCAACTCAAGTGAAATAGCAATTGAAATACAAGTAACTCAAAGGATGTTGGAATAACCATCCTTTAAGGATCCGTTAAACTATCTACTATGTAGTAGTGTACGATAAGTAGATAATGCCTATCAGTAATATAAAATATCAAAATAGTGTTAAGTCATGGCCCATTCCACCCTTAGCACATTATTATTCCCAAGAGCATATACAAGACCGTAGTTTCCCCAAAACCGTAAGTCACCAGAGGGAAATCCATATACTAAAGGTACAAAACAAATCGTAGTGGTCGCGTATAGGGATACAAGTATGATAAGGCACATGAGGCAATACCCAAGGTAGTGACACTACCGTTTGCCTGATCCGGACTGGTGAGAACGCATTGCCGCAGCGATCGCAATACCGTGAAACAACACTCCCAAAATCAAGGGTGCACCAATCGACAACAAGTAATGAGTAGTTCGAAGAAGTGTGTTCACTTGAGGTAGCTGACCTCCATTGGCCCGGCACGGCTCCTGTTTTAGTCATTTCCAATTTGACAAAAGTGTCAAGGCTATCCATTATCGTTCTCTTTCTTTAGTCATCACGTACATCATTCCAACCACTTCATTCTGGATCACACTCCGCGTATAGTTATTAAAGTGGTTTTCGGTTTAGATAGAGAGTATATCCATAACCGATTCCGGTCTCTTCAATAACTTCCGTAATTATTACACCGATTGGTCGTTTAATAAATTTCAAAACCAAATCAATTTCAATTTCAATCAGAGTTTATAAATCAACATTTCGTTTGTCTTTCTAAACCAATTTCCATAATTTACGTTTCAAAATTTCCAAATTACCATTTCAAAATCTTATAATTCAATTTCAATTTTTATTTAAAACAATTCAAATATTGATTCAGGTTCGCATATAAGTTTCATTTCGAAAATCATTTAAATTAATTTAATTCAATATTCAAATCAATTTAAATTCATTTATCTATTTCATTCAATATTCGTTAAGTAAATTTGTCATTCAAAACAATTTCTATTAAATTTCCAATTCATTAAATCCATTATTTAAATTCAACTTCCTTATTTCAAAACTTACAATTTGAATTAAATTAAATTCATCAAATCAAATTCTTTACATTTCAAGTCTTACATTAATTTCAATAAATCACATTTTATTTCTTGTTAAAGAAATTCAATTTCACTTATTTACTTACTTAAATAATTTTTCAAACTTAATTAATAAAGAAACTCAATTTCAATTATTTACGAAGTAAAATTCACTTATTCAAAAGTTCAATTTCACTTATTAAAGAATTCAATTCAATTCAATCATTAAATAATTCAATCTTATTTAATTATTAAATAATTCAAAACTTAATTATTAAATAATTTCAAAGTTTAATAATTTCAAACTTAATTCAATCATTTCTCAAATTAAACAACATTCTTTCATCAATTTCATTGTTAATATTTTGTTTCATATTATTAAATATTAACATTTTCCTTTCATTAAAATTCAAATTTCAACTTCATTTCAAAACCATATTATTTATTCAAATAAAATCTTCATTTTATTTCTAAATCAAATTATTGACCAATCGGTTTTTTTTTATTTAATTCTCTATCCTAGGTCAAAGTTTAATTTTGGGTATCTATCATTTCAACCCGATTCTAATTCAATTCAAAATCGAAGCATAGTAAAGGGAACTTGCAGTGTGATAACTGGGATGGTGTCAAAGTAAATAAACAAGCAATAACAACAGTCAATATCAATCCAATAATCAATTCAAATAATCCCAAAATAATCGTATTAATTCACATTGTTGTTTGTGCAAATTAATATAATTATTTCTAGAATCTACACTATCATTTCACGTAGATTAAAGATTATTCCACTAATTATTTATACGGTTCTTCACTTGTCATTCAATTTCAATTTTTACACTACAACAATTAATCCAATATACATCGATGGTTCAAAGTGTAATTATCACTATTCTATATGTCAATTAATTTAACAATTAAAAGGGGTCATATTCACTAATCAAATTTAACATATAAATCAGTTTCAAAATTGTTAACTATCCTATATCCATTTCAATTTTGCATACTATTTATCATTTAACACTAACAATTTAACGTCCAATATAAACATCAACAATCAATCAATTATCAGCCAAACTGTATTATCATCACATAAATAATTAACAGAGAATGGTGTCAAATGTCACAGGTGAACTGATACAGGCAATAGCATATATAACAGTGTAATTAACTAACAGCAGCATATTTCAATTGTCGTTTCAATTGAAATCAGATTTAATAAATAAAAGAACATTAATCGTGAGTGATTACTCACCTTTCGAGGCTAGAGAATTCAGAAGATGACACAGATGCGCACACTTATACGGATACCAAAATTTGAATGACGAATCGAAGCAAAACAGAATCGGCACGAATTCAACGATCAAAGCTGACTGGTATGAATTTGATGAGCGAAGCTGATAGATAGGAATCGATCAGAATATTTTAATTTCAAATTAAAAATCAATGTAACGTATTTAATTTAATGTATATATTACTATACATGAATTTTCTTCCAGACTAGGTATGGTAATCTATAGTATACTTAAACTTGCATAAGATTTACACGTATAACCAAAATTTTAATAACAGGCGAATGCAAACAATATATATAGCTTAGAATAATATCTACAAAAGCTTTTGAAAATTCTTATGGTAACACGTTATATACAAAAGCATTAAATTTCACCAATAAAATACCAAACAGGCTTTGATTTATATCGACTTAAGTTGAATATAACTATCACTAACGTACACCTTATTTATAACAAGCTTTATGTACTACTAGACAACAACCTTTAAAATCACAAACAATTATACAACCGAGCCTATCTTCAACTATATACACTTTACTTGTACAAAACGGTGACAAAAAAATGTATGCAGACCAACTCAATCTAGCTGTACAACAAATATGTGCAGGCTTACTTTATATTAATGTGACAGACGATAACAGAAAATATATATTTTCTTTAGCTTGTAACATAACTAATTATTATATAAACTAATAAAAACCTTTGTATACACTAACAGATAGTATTATATAACCTATAACATATGATTTTTTTTTTTAAAAACTTTTACATATATAACCGAACATATATATATATATATATATATATATATATTTAAATATCCCATACAAAATTTATATATACGCATGCAATAGATTGTATACCTCTATGCTCGCAAGGTGAGGAAGGAAGAAATGATCGAGTGTGAACTAAAGGCAGATTGAAGTTGCTGGGTATTGGAGGAGGCTTCGGCGCGGGTCTCTGGCGATGGGTGGCTTCACGTGGGTGAGGCGCCGAAGTCAAGTGGAAGAGGAGGCGAGTGTGGGTCGGCTCAGAGATAGGGCAGACGCGGCTACAGGGAGGCGGTTTTGTGGAGGGAAGGAACACAGAAATGAGTGCGTCGGTGATGACGTGAGGAGGTGGCCGAAGATGAAGTTTGGGTAGGGGCGGAGTTTGATGGTCAGTTGCACATGGTGAGGTGAGTGGTGATAGGAAGGCCAAAGTCAGAGGGAAAAGGAGGAATGGTGGCGGTTGTCAGATCGGAGCGGCCGAGGTGATTTGGGCAGATGCGGTTGTGCTTGCTCGGCCAGTGGTGATGCAGTAGTGGGCGTTCTCGGCCATCGGCTTCAATGGGCAAGGTCAAAGGTGGTTGTTTGCATGGATGCAAGCTGCTTCTAGGTGTGAAAGTTGGTACATGCTCTTCGGCCAGGGTGGTGCGGCACCAGAAGGAAGCGGAGGCCGATGTCAGAGCTTGGTTAAAGGTGGATCGGTTGCAAGAGGAAAAATGGGTTTCTCTGGTGTGAGGAAGATGAGAAGAAGGTGAAAGAAAGAGGAGGTGAGAATGGTTTGCAAAAGAAATACATACAGGTGTTTTAAAAATTCCTTTTATCCTCTGAACCAACCATACTACATATTTTATTTTATTTCCTTTCATATGAATCGACAGGTCGAAACGTGAGCAGAGAAATAAACGGTCAGGTCTATTAGCATTCTGATAGGCAAACGGAAAGGCACAGCTTTGGGAAGAAGCAGTTTAGAAAACACAAATGCACGAAAACAAAATGAAAAGGCACGTTTCGAAACAAGTAAATAATAAATGGAAAGAGTAAAGTCACAAACGTTATTTAATATAATATCACGAGAATAAAAATGAGAAGGCAGAGAAACTGACCAGAGTTGCAATTTGAAATGGTGGGAAAATGAATGGTCACAAGGAGCTAAAAGACGGACCGTTACGGTTAACCGTTTCACGGATACCGCTGTGTACCGGACTTCAAAATATAGAATTGAATATACCGCATAGATCAGCATGACGAGACGATCAAAACGTTATATAGATATTAGTGGTATGATTTAATTTATAAAATTCGAATTTTTCTACTAACGAAAAATGCAAGAAAAACGTAGAAAAATAAGATCGACGGAGCCAAAGAAGTCTGAATTTGGAAAAACGAAAAATGACGTTTGCTCGGAAGATGTTTTAGAATTTTTCTATGTAAAAATATTTAGGTTCTGAAAACAATTTATTTTCATCGTTTTTTTAACTGATTAAATTGAAGTAAATTTACGCGCGAAATAAACTTTCGTATTTTCTGACGAAAATTTACAGTTTGCTATGTTTAATTAGACGCATTCCAAATAATAAATTTTTATTTCAAAATTTTATCGTTTAAAATTTCACAAAATTTCGACTAATTACGTTATTAAAACAGTTAAAATTTACGTGTCGTTACAATAGTAATAAAGATCGAAAAAAATAGTCCTTAATTTCAAGAATTTAGTACTAAAATTCAGTTTCAGATCGGTTGGAAAAAGCTGAAAGCACCTAGAGACCGAATTTCAGTTATTAATTAAGTCAGTAATTTATGCTTACCTAAATGAATTTATGGTCGTTGAGATTTTTACTCATTTTTATAATCTGGCGGTCAAATTTAGTTATCCGTGTGATAATGTGCAAGAGAAAGACTATTAACAACTTAATTAATTCTCACTTTTATGAAGTCATTTTGTTTTTGAATTCACCATTCCACTTTCTCCTTAGACCAAGGATCCCATAAATCCACTACCACTTTTTCTTTACTCTATTTCTTGTTTTATCCCACAATCCAAAAGTACTTTCTCCTCTACCTTACTAAAATATATTTCAGAGGAAGACAAAGAGAAAATATAATTATTAGTAGATAGTGCAGGTTACTCAGATAAAGCTATGCACACGAAAACCTAAACAAATGCTTTCCTCATCATTCTACAGCTGAAGTACCGACTTCAGCTGTTGCATATATAATGGCATAGAAGCCAATCTTATCTCATCCGAATCAGAATTAAGTTAGCATTAAGGACCAGTCACTTGACATTAGAGTGTCTCCTCCTACTATGATGATATCTAACAATTAGCTGCTAGATCTGGATATGGATAGCTTGCCTAGCATAGTTCATTAGATGGAGAGTTAAAATATGAAGCTGATATATAGTAAGAAGAAGAAAAAAAAAGAAATGCCTCTGGGTCAATTAAAGTTCTTTGTGGCTTTGATGATGTTAATAAGCAACTAAGATAATATTTGATTATGTAATTTATTCATAATAAATTTTGCAATCTAATGTTAGGAATAACGTATATAATTCTATTAAATGAAATATATTAACAGTTAGTTGTCCATAAATAGTTTCCTTAGGCACATGTATTATAAGTTGGTGTAATTATGGTGTGGTATTTATATATATATATGTATGTATGTATGTATGTATGTGGTATATATGTATGACATAAGAACTCAAATACGTTTAGAACTATGAATAAGTTAAAACTGAAACTAATTACTTTTTATATAATTTAAGACCGATCAGAAACCGTGTTTCAGTTTTTAAAATTTGGTTTTTAACAAAATTTAAGACTGACATTTCAATCTTTGGGTTTTAAGACTGAAATTTAGGTCTTTATTCGGTCTTTAAATTCATTTTAAAGACTGAATTGTTTAATTAAAGGCTAAAATTATCAGTCTCTATAGCAACCTTTTTTAGTAGTGTAAGTATGTTGTTACATCCGAAAATACGACCTTTGCTCTCATTCTCCAATTGATTCTTTAGAAGTTTCTCTTACCCCAACCACTTCTCTTACAACAGATGACCTCATTGTGGCCTCTTCATCCGAGATCGATACTAAAGCGGAGTTGTCCCTGACAAAGTCAAGCTATTAATTCATCAAAGTGCTACTTTTGAATACGTTAGTGTCCCCTTCATGGTTGAGATTTTCCCATCATCTTCCCTTGTTTCATCAGAGTGTGTTGCCATAATCATCTTCCATGGCATAGCAGTAAATACTTTTCATGTCGGAGTCGATGACTCGGCTAATGCTGATGATGCTTACTTGGATATAGAAGTTAACGATGCACATGTTCTTGTTGTCTCTCCTGATTCCGCTGCTAATTGCATCAATGGAGCGGTGTCGTGTAATCTTCATAAGAATTATGAAAAGGCGCTTATGCATGAAGATACGATGCCACGTGCGGTTTTTGGACTTAATAAATGCATGCCTTCAGCTTTGGAGCCTATTATGCATGAAGATATGTAACCCAGTTGGGTTTCAAAGCATGCAGATACTATAGAGTGCTCAAATGGATCCAGTAGCTCTAAGTACGAATTTAGGAGATCCAAGGATTTCGTCCACAGGAGTACTAGGTACTTGTCAAACTCAACCCCGGATTCGTCTTTATCAAGTGATCATGTTGTTTTGGGAAGTACTTTTACTTCCATTATTTTAAATGCTTTAACAACTAGTCAAGCATATCATATAGCTAAAAACATAGGATTTATTAATAACCAAAAAGGCAATGATTTTGAGTATATTAAAAATAAGGAACTAGAGAGGGCTAACATTGGATGTAGATGAAAGCAATAACTTGGAAAGTTAGAGGTTTAGGGCTCGCATTAAATGCTCTAGAATCAAAAGATTTCTTAAAGACTATAAAGTAGATTTTGTGCTCCTTTAAGAAATCCTATCATCTCCAAATCCTACCTTCTTTAGATCTATCGAGAAGAATTATCTCACTGATTGGGCATTCGTCCCTGCTTGTGGCAGTTCGAGGGGAATAATAATGATGTGGCCTGAGGACAAATTTAAATTACTACAATCTAATTGTAGTCGACACACTCTTCATGCAATCTTTTAGGAATTTTAGGATAACCTTAAATATCACTAGGATTTACGTGCCTAACAACAAGTGCCTAAGACAGACTCCATGGGTTGAATGCACCAACTTTAGAAACTTATCTTTGATAGGGTTAGGGGTATGCCATAGGGGCAATTCTATAAATTATTGCTAATTAATTAACTTTGTAATCAATTCTCGTTCGTAATAAAGGTGTTTTTTCGTTTTGTTATACATTTGTTAAATAATTGAATGTTTAATTAAAATATATTTAATAGAAAATTCATAAATGGTGTGTTTGTGATAGTAATTGCAAATAGTTGTAATCATGAGTATTGTATCATAATATAATAAACACGTCATTTTAAATATTCCTATTTAAGATACATCGAGACTAGGTACTAATGCATTCATTGAGACTAGAGTGATATTTGATACATCTCCCTATCCATTTCTAAATCTCAAATAAAATAAAATAAAATAGTTGATATTCGATAGTTGGTGATCGTCGGTTTTGGAGCTAATACCTTACTGCATTAGAAACTAGTTCAAGGAGTTGATTTCATCGTTTCAAGGTGTACTAACAGGCTTTGAAGGTAAGGTAATTGCTGATCTACAATTATAATTTAATGTCTAGATAGTTCATATATTATATATTGCTTTGTCAGTTAGGTGACGGTTCTAATATATCAACACATTTAGAATGGTAGTATGATTATGTGCGTGTGTGTGTATAATTATTTTGTGGCACATACCGGCCATTATTGTTCACGGCACAAAAAAGATTTTTTACTACTTAATAAATTTAATATTCATTATTTTAATTGTATAAACATTATATTTTAATTACAACAACTTATATTTGCAAAATATGATTTTATAATTTTATATATTCAGTTTCATACTTAAAATATTTTTGGCATAAATAAAATAATTAATATATATATATCTATTATTAATTAAATATTATTTAAATCAACTAATTACATAAATCAATTATATCAACATATATATATTATATAAAATATGTTTTATATTTTATAAAATTAATTTAGTGTATGATATGCTTTTTGCATAAAGATAAAAAAAAGCTTTTACATAACATAAATATTAAATATTAGCAAAAATTGAAAATTGAATTGAAAATTGATTTTTATATAATATTTAAATATTAAACAGTATTCAGATTTTTACTGAAAATAAAATTGGAATTTTCTTTTGAAAATAATTTTTTTATTAATTTCTATATGGAAATTAATATATATATTCATATATATTTAAAAATTAAAATTTATTAAAAACCAACTTTTGTCGTGAGGAATATAATAGGCAAATATTTACCTTGTATACTTTTATTATTAAATTGTTTATAAAGTGTGTGTGTGTATTAAATCATTTAAAAAAAATCAACTTCTACCCTACCTGGCTACCAACCTGGCCCGAACAGATATGTGACCCTAAAGGTTTTCCCTAACAAAAAAGGCCCATACATGCATATAGGCATACAAGCCCTAATAGAAAAGGCATGGCCCAAAGGATAGGTTTCATGGTTCCTAACTCTAAGTCGCCTCGATGAGCATCTTCAACTATACAAGCATACAAGCATACAAGCAAACACCATACATGCACCAAACAACATTCGAACATGCAAACATACAACAATTCAAGTCAAATCATTATAGAATATGTCTCTGACCTAGCCTAACACACACCAAGGCAACCACACATCAAATTAACATGATTATAACACTTTAAAACATTTTAAATTATTTTTTACTTCAGGTTTCACTTTAAAACAAAATTAAAACTTAATTTTGACTTTAAAAATAGATCAAAAACATGTTAAAACCTCTAGATACATATGTAATGAGGTGGGAAATAATAAATCACTCACCAAATACCCAAAAAGTGGAGATTTGCATGCAAATCGAGTCAAATCCGAAAATCAACAGCCAAGCCCCCAGTTTTCTTCCCCAATAATGTAGTTTTGAAAATTTCTAATGAATCGCCTTACTAATCTACCTTTAATATATGATTTAGACTTGATTTGGGGGAGAAAACAGAAGGTTTTGGGTAGAGAATGAGTTAATGGGAGCTTAGGTTTATTTGAAAAGAGGTAAAAGTGATTTATGAATGATGGTTCAATCTAATGTAGCGTTCAAACTGAAATAGGTTAGTGGCTTGCCCCCAAATTCACTAATTACCTACTAAGCTTCTCCAAAAACTACCAATCTTCAAACAACTATATCACCTAGACAGAAATTCCAAATCGCAATTATGGTCACTCTACAGAAAGAGAAACCATCGTATCTTTCCGAATGTAAGTTATCTCGATGCTAATTTGGCTTGTATCAAAAGTTATAGCCATTACAAGCTTTTAGTGGTTAAATAGTTTGGAAATTCTAAATATAGGAAATTTCACCAGTAGGCATTTCCCAAAGCTATAGAGTCATACGACATCACATGAATAATATTTTACGATCCTCTGATACATAAAATACAGGTCATTAAAAGAAAAAAGATCACTTAGAATTTGGCCCCTTTCTAGCAGGGGTACATTTAATTTATCAAAAATTTGGACCGTCGGATTCATGACATGTGTCATTTGTTTGAAATGAACGGTTATGATTTGCCGATGTGGCACATGTTTGTAATGACATGTGGACAACCCTCTTTCTGAGTCATAAGAGCATGGCACTGCAAACCCAACTAGACTATCCCACACGACCAACTGAATAATAATTTCATGTGAACTAGTTAACATGTGATAGCATAAAAACATCAACATTCGGTAGCTCGCCTTGTCAACATGTGGTAGTTTGTAGCGTCAACCTTCAATAGCTAATTCGATCAACATGCTATGGCTCAGATGCTTCAACCTTCAACAGTTCATTGGATCAACATGTGATTGCTTAGTAGTACCAATCTTTGATAGTTCATCAAATCATTTTGTGATAGCCTTGAAACATCATCCCTTGATAGCTTATTTGGTCAATTCATGATACCCATGAAACCATCAACCTTTGGTAGCTTGTTTAGTCAACTTGCGATAGATTTAAAACCATCAACCTTCGATAGCTTATTTAATTAACTTGCGATAGCTTTGAAACCATCATCCCTCGATAACTTGTTTTAGCCAACTCGCGATAGCTTCGAAATCATCATCCCTCGATAGCTTGTTTTAACCAACTTGCACGAGCTTTGAGACCATCATCCTTCGATAGCCTATTAAGACAACTTGCGATAGCTTTGAGACCATCATCCTTCGATAGCTTGTTTAGCCAACTTGCGATAGCTTTGAAACCATCATCCTTTGATAGCTTGTTCTAGCCAACTCGAAATATATTTTGAAGCCATTAACCATCGATAGTTTGTTTTTGGCTTTCATCTCTCGATACCTTTGTTTTCTTTTAATATGCAATGGCTCATTTTCAACTTGCTATAGCTAGTACTTTTGTGTATAACATTTGCCCCCCCCCCATTATTTTTATAGTATCATTTTATAATTTAATATAAAATTTCACTTCCACTGGCCCTCTTTTCAATTTATTCTTCATATTCTCGAACTTTATATCTTGGCCATTCATTTCCCTTTCTTACGATCTGATGGTTAACCCACTTTTTGTCTCCTCATATAAATAGTTTTCTTTCTTCTTTTCTTCTCTTTTACTAGCTTCTAAAAAAATCAATCTGCCATTAATTAATCAAACAAACTTCGATTCCTCAAAGATTTTTATTGGGTAATGATTCATTTATTTTTAATATGCTGATTACTCTGTTGATTTATTATCGTTAATCGATTTAGCTTAATCATCTCAAATTTAAGATTTTGGTGAAATCTTTAATTTCATGGTTTTTGATAACTTACTTTAGATTTCTTTTCAAATCGTTGTTTTGATCCAATTTTAGCTTACTTAGTTAACAGGTTTTTGGTTTTACAAACCCAATATCAATTTAGAAATCTTGTTACTGGTCACCTGTTTGCTATCTCAACATGCAATAGTGTTGACTCATTCAACATGCGATAACTTACTACACGATAGCCTTTTTTGCTTTTTGTACTAAATTTACGACAACTCAAAATGCGTTGGGTTGTTTTCTTATTTTACTTATCTTATGGTAGCCTAATATATGATATCTAATCTTATTTACTATAGTCAACCCGCGATACCTTACCATGTCAAAGCTCGTTTGCTTTATTATTAACACGTAGTAGCTCAACACATGACAACTTATTTTACTTGCTTTATAGATCGACATGCGATAGCTTATTCTACTCAATACGCAATAGGTCATCTACTTTTCCTTAACTCACCAAAAGATACCTTGGTGTCTGATAATTTTCCCTACTTACTTTCCTCAACCCTTGATAGCTTAACTTGAACTGTTCACTTTACTTACCTTTCTCAACTAGTGATAGCTCAACTTGCAACAGTTCACTTTATTCACATTCCTTAGCCAGCGATGGTTCAACTTGCAATAATTCATTTTATTTACTCATTTTAAACAATATGAGATAGCTTATATTATTAACTTCATGTAATGATTTACCTTGTGATGACCGTTCATTTGATTGCTTAATAAGGGGTAAATTTATTTCCTTATTATGTTGTTTTATCATCTGGATGCTTGTTGATTACACTACGTAAGAGGTTTACTTGTTCAACTATTTTAAGAGTAATCTTTGGTTAAGTTATATATATATATATGTGTGTGTGTGTGTGTGTGTGTGTGTGTGTGTGTGTATGCATGTATATTATACATGCTTAATTAAATGACTAGGCATCATAATTGGAAACGAGAAAGGAACCTCCAAAGAATCATCTAGTTCTTCCAGGCTAAGAACCATCTAAGGAAAAGTTTTATACTAACTGTCAGTCCTACTTTTCAAGGCAACATGATATTAACTCTTTGCTGAGACATTTTGGAATTTTTGGAGTTGAGACCAGGATACCTGGCCTTTCTAATAGGATTGACACTCCGTAGAAGGATTTTTTGCCTTCACTCCTATTTACATCAGGCATTCTTGTTACATGCCTTTTAACTCTGTCATCTCTAGTGTTTTTTCCTTTCTAAAGATTGTGCCCATTCAGCTTAACCCGAACTCTTACAGCTGCATTCACTTTCTATTTGTGTTATTCAAAGAACTCAAGCTGGAAGATTTATCCCCATCTTTCTTAGGTTCTCTAGCCATTCTTTAAAAAATCAAGAACTAGCCTGAAGGTATAGTGTATTACTTCTACCGTATTGAAGGTGGGATGATTTCTGACTCGAACAATAGAACTAGAGATTGGTTTCATTAGTTATTCTACGTAAGATGCTTCTCTCTAGAAATTCTAAGAAATTCTCTGTTCCTTGTATGCCACCCTAACCCTATAACATTTTATTTCATCATTATCTACATTTACTGCCTTAACTCTTACTATTTTATTTCTTATTATCATTTTCGATTTTTAATTTGAAAAACATCGATCCAAAACTTTTAGTTCATACTGATTGCTTTGGAGATGCTACTAAATTCTCAAGGAGCCGACTGAGGCTCCTTATCGAAGAAAAGTTGAGAAATATTCCTTGATTCAACCATCTCAATGAATATTAGGTAAGCCTTCTATGATAAAAAGGAATAGATATGGCTCGTTGACTAGTACTAAACTTGAAATCTTTTCTACAAACTCCCTGGTTCAACTCCCGACTATTGATAGTCCCGGATATTCTCCAAGTTTTATTTTATATTTTTAATTATTATTGTTGTTTTTATTTTGAGAGAAATAATGATTATATTCATTTATTTTTATCATCGTTATCTGGCATTTTAACCAAGTGGCTTTCAAACGAATTTGGGAGTTAGGATGAGGACAAAACAATTCAAGGACTTGGGAACATGCTTAAAATGACAATGGAAATAGTCTTAAGAAATGGGAGAACAATTAAAGCTAACAAACAGGTTAGTATCGATCACTTTTAGGTCAGTACCGAGCACTTTTTATGCTCCATGTCAGCTTCTAGAGCTAAGGCCCATGGATTATTGACATAGGTGATTGTCAAGGACTCCATTTCCTAAGAAGTATATGAAAAACTCCTAAGAAGCTTTGAAGGAAAGAAGACAAGTACTAGAGATGTCGGAACCTCTTGGAAAAACATGATTTCCAAACAAATGCGCTTGAAGCGCGATGGATCAAAGATAGAAGACTAAGGGAAGGAAGATGGAGCAACCTCTCCAAATAAAATCAGATTAGTACCAACCACTTTTGGTCGGTAACGAGGTGAATTTTCGGCTCTGAGGACTCCATCTTCCTCTCTAACATTCTTGGATCTGAAGTTAGACTTTTTTTGTCGAGATCTGGTGATTCGGTTAGAAGATTTTCCTATAAATACAAGGCGAGGGGCATTTGGGAAAGGACTTTAGCACTTGCTTTCTTTATCTTCTCTCTCTACTCAACCTAAATCAATAAGGAAGCTACCTTTTGATGTTCTAGGCTATTAAATCAGTGAAACCTTTGTACTTGTGACTAGAATCCATAAGCAATATCATTATAATGGACGTAGGCCTAAGATTTTCTGAACTACTATAAAAATTTCACTGTATTTTTACTTTTATTTGCTAGATCTTTATACTTCATCGTTTTTGGGTGTTGTACCATTTTTGGCTCAACAATCACCGAGAAAGAATTTCTCAGGCATAGATCTATCTCTTGTGGATTGAAGTGCCTAGAGGTTAAATCCAGAAGATTTTCATTAAAGGATTCGAAGGATTTGCATATTGGAATTAATGGTACCATAAAAGAAGTCTAGCATATTTGGAGTGGAAGATGGTGCAAATGAAGGAGCTTCTCATCATACCGATGTTAGCAACCAGTCGGTAGCAGTCTTAACAGGACCATCTTCCCTTAGGAAATGGTCATAAGATTAGAGTTTGATAAGATGATGGCATAGCTGAATCGGAAGGTAGAAAATAGTCGGAAGGCTCTATTGGACAAGGTGGATGCTAGCATAGCTTTGCTCACCCAGTAGTCACAAAGAACCAAGAGGAGTAGGAGGAGACTTCACCTGCTAGATCTGAAGATGAGAACTTATCTGCTTCTAGTCAAAATAGGAGAAATAAAAAACAGAAGCAAAAAATATAAGACTATTAAAGCAACATGAACAATTACCGGAGGGACTAGGAGTGTTCCCTCTAAGGGAATTCAAATCGATACTGACCATAATCAGGTTGCAACTGACCATAATCTAATTTAAAGGACGATCTATAGCATGATGGTAATGATTATTAACTGAATGGTGGACTTTAGGATGTTGGAGCTTAAATAACTGCTGCGGAGTTAACTAGACCTAAGAGAAGAACAGGGGGAGTGGTTTTTCTTGAGACTAGAGAACCAAAACATCCACAAGCAAACTAAGGCTGTTTGTAGAGCCAAACACTCGACTTAGCACTTTATTGTTATTTTTGGTGTACCAGCCAAGTGAGGAGCATATAGCAAATATGATCAAGCTATTGTTGGAAGAGAATAAATTGAGGAAGAATGAGGACTAGGGTTCTGCACCTAGAGAACTCCATTCATAGAGAACATCTTAAAGGAGAAGTATCCCAGGAAGTTTACGATGCCTACCATGTCATTGTATAAGGGGTCTACCGATCCCAAGCAACACTTGTTTAAGTATGGATGGTGATAGAGCTATGGATGTAGTTCAATGTAGATGTTTTCCTATTTTTCTGGATGATGTTGCATCAATGTGGTTTACTCGGCTCGCGTTGAAGTCTATATCGACCTTCAATGAGTTCACAAAGAAGTTTCTAGAGCATTTTAGGCTCCACACCACTCGGCTTAAGGACGTAATGTCCTTTTCATCCTTTTCCAAGGATCTCAAGAGTCACTGAAGGGGTTCTTGAATAGATTTGATATCGCAATAATAGAGGTTAATAACCCAAATGAAATTATGGTATTGATCGCATTGGTCCAAGCCATACATCCGGACATGGACTTCAGAAAATGTCTAAGGATGAAGCAACCTACGACTAGGAGGAGTTCCATCGAAAAGCTAATCAGTTCTTGCATTTGGAAGAAGTAAGTCAGGCTGCTAGAAAGACAAATGGAGGAAAGTCAAACGAGGTAATTCAAAGTAATGTGGTGAGTAAATAGACCGGTGAAAGTTCCGGTAACGTGGCTATAAATATTGGTAATTATGGTAACCAAAAGAAATGGAATCAGTGCATTGGACATAGCAGAATGAAGCCAAGATACGCCAAAGGAATATGAGGCCAGATGAATATACGCATCTGAATGATACACCTGAAAACATATACCTATCCATTCAAGGCACGAGAAGGTATAAAAAGCCACCTAAGAGAGAGGCGACTGAGGAGGTGAGTCGCTCGGGAAAGTTCTGTCGGTTCCATGAAACTCATTGGCACAACACGAACGAGTGATGGCATTTAAGTGATTTTATCAAGGAGTTGATAAGAAAGAAAATGTTACAGTAGTATGTGAGAGAGCCGCAGGATGATAAATGAAACGCAAGATCCCAAGGGTTGAATGCCCAGAAAAACCAACCGGGACCTAGTGAAAGGAACCCAGGTGTACTAATGGAAGGAATAAATACTATAAATGGAGGACATTATCCAGCAAAGAAAAGTTGGAGGGAAATTGATCAATATGCAAGTTCGTTAAGGCATGTACCACAAGAGGTCAACTTTGCCTTCGAGGATGGAGCTCCAACCAAGCAGCAGAGGATGATGACGGATGACATTGCATTTCAAAATAGGGATTCAAATAGGGTAAAAGCACCAACCTTCAATTTTATGGTAATTATGGTTGTTGTTGGCCCGGCTACAGTACATCAGGTGCCGGTAGATAGTGGAAGTTCTGAAAATATTTTGTTTAAAGGGGCATTCGATCACATGAGGATTGGTATGAAAGATGTTAAACCTTATAAATCCAGGACTTAAAGATTTACCGGCTAGGAGAAACAACCTGTTGGGACAATTGATTTGCCATGGAACTAGGAGATGGAAACTACAAGATAGTGGGGATTTAAAGGATTGTGATAGTGGATGAGTGCTTGACGTATATTGCCTTTTCGGGCCATCCGGCCTTTGCTGATTTTAGGATAGCCCTAGTGCCTTAATGCTTAATAATGAAGTTCCCCATGGAGATTGGTGGTGGATCGATACGATGAGACCAAAGCGATGGTCGGAACCTTATGTCGATGAGCTAAGAGAGGCCAAGAGATAGGAGAAAGGAAAGAATATAGAGATAGCTCTCTGCATTGAAAACTCGAAAGCATAGAAATTACCGCCCAAACCCTGATTCGAGAACCATAGCGGGTTCTATAAGTGTATGAATCCCAAGAAGAAGTCGGAGGAAATGTGGGCATCAGAGCTGAGCTGACGATTAATCTTCTGATCGATATGTAGCTCTTAAGATCAGATCTCAACTCAGTGCAAGATTGATGAAGGAGTTTGTTAGTTTTTTAAGAGCAAACTTGGATGTGTTTACTTAAATGCATTCGGACATATGCGAGATATCATTGGAGTTAGAATACCATGCACTAAATGTGAACATAAAGTTTCCACTTGTGAAACCAAAGAGACGCAATTGGTTCTGAAGCGATCTGCTATATTGAAGGAGGAAGTAGAGAATAGAAAGAGAACAGTTTTATTTGCGATGCACTTTGGATGGGTGTCAAATCCTGATTGGTCAAGAAAGAAAATGGAAAATGGAGGACGTGCATTGAATATTCGAACTTAAACAAGGCATGCTTGAAGGATAGTTTCCCTTTGCCCAAGATTAACCAATTGGTATACGAGACCGCAGGACACGAGTTGCTCTCTTTTATGGATGCTTATTCTGGTAATAACTGAATATTGATGCACGTTCTAGATCAGGAGCACAGAAGCTTCATAGCGGATTTGGGATTATACTGTAACCGAGTAATGTCATTCGGTTTGAAGATTCCTGGAGCTACATATCAGAGATTGGTGAATTCTATGTTCAAAAATCAAATTGAATAGACGATGGAAGTGCACATCAATAATATGCTCGTTCACAACTATTAAGGAACCAATTGGATGACCTTTTCGGAGATGTTTGAAGTGGTGCAGAAATATGGAATGAAGCTAAATCCCTTAAAATGTTCCTTTAGAGTTGCATCGAGGAATTTTCTAGGATTTATCATGAACGCAAGGGGCATTAAGGACAATTTAGAGCGGATTAATGCCTTGAGGAACATACTCTCTAGACCATGAAAAAGGAGTTACAAAGCTTGAACGAGAAGATTGTCGCATTGAGTCGATTTATCTCAAAGGAAACAAACAAATGTATATTGTTTATCGATGCCCTCAAAAAGGGAAATAACAATTTTTATTGGAATAAGGAATGTTAGGATGCCTTTGAAGAATTATTGAGGTACATGGAAATACCACCGATTTAATCCAAACTGTTGGATGAAGAAGTCATGTTTATCTATTTGGCAGTGTCTACTCATGCTCTAAGCGCAGCATTGGTGCATGAGGAGGCGAGTATTTAAAGGCTGGTCTATTACATCAGCAAGCGGTTTGAACTAAAAAGATCTACCCGAAGGTAGAGAAACTTGCTTATTGCTTGCAGATTGCATCGAGGAAGCTGCAACCATATTTTTAGGCTCATCTGATTAAGGTGCTTGTGGATCAACCCTTGAAGCAGGTATTGTACCAACCCAAGACTTTGGGAAGGTTGCTGAATATCTAACTGATTCGGTATGATATTACTTACCATCTAAGGAGGGCAATAAATAGGCAAGCATTGGCGGACCTCATCATAGAGTTTATCGCATGAGATTGAAGAGGAAGACGATATAGTCACACTTTCTCATTGGGAACTATTTATAGATGGAGCTTCAAACGAATGTAGTTCAAGTGCTAGAGTGGTGCTTGTATCTCCAAAAGGACGACCAATTTTTTATCCAGTAAATTTAGAATTTCCCATGACTGACAACGAGGTTAAGTACGGGGCATTGATAACAGGGCTCGAGATAACAAAGAAACTGTATATAGGGACGATGCATATATTCAATGATTTCCAGTTGGTTGTTTTCCAAGTGAAAAAAGAATTCCAGACTAAGGGTGCGAGACTTGCTCCTTACTTAATAAAGTCACTGGAACTCCTGGATGATATAGAACATTATACAATCACACATCCCTAGAGACGAGAATGCAAAAGCTAATTCATTGGCCAAGCTGGGCTAGTTCTGGGGAAGAAAAGATGATGGGATTGGTTCTGATGGAGGTTTTGACAGCCCTATGTATCGATCAAATAGACGTTGAATGGATTTTGGAGACTATGGAGGAAGAGGAGTCATGGATGACCCCAATCAAGAACTATTTGCTCAAGGGATTTCTCACAAGCGAAAAGAATGAGCAGAAGAAACTCCCTCGGAAAGCACCATGTTTCATGATGCAAGGAGTACTGTATAGGAGAGGATTCTTAACCCTCTTGATTAGGTGTGTAATCAAGGATGAGACAAGGAAAGTTCTCATGGAAACCAATAAGGGAAACTGTAGTGACCACATCGACGGGCAAACATTAGCGAAGAAGATACTTCACCATGGATACTTCTGGTCAACAATAAATTGGGATGCAGCTGGTTACACCAAACGATGCGATCATTGCCAAAAGTTTGCGAAAGTGCCAAGGGCCCCATCAATGGATCTTACGCAAATGGTTAGCCCATGGCTATTTGTAGTTTGGGGAATTGATATAGTTGGTATGGTACCAATGGAGAAAAGAGGAGCTAAGTATGCTATAGTTGTGGTGGATTACTTCATAAAGGGAACTGAAGCAGAATCGCTTGCCACAATCACCACAAAAAAGGTGATTAGCTTCATGATGAAAAACATCATATGTAGATTCAGTTGCCTTAGAAGATTATACCGGATAATGGAACTTAGTTTGAAAGTACCGA
The DNA here is from genome assembly GCA_030737815.1 of Allium fistulosum. Lineage (NCBI taxonomy): Eukaryota > Viridiplantae > Streptophyta > Magnoliopsida > Asparagales > Amaryllidaceae > Allium > Allium fistulosum. Next base: position 1,138,393,379 of record CM060901.1, read on the forward strand.
GTTTAAGGATTTCTGCTACCGGTATAAGACTGACAAAAGCTTTTCAGAGATATTACACCCATAAGCGAATAGATAGGTAAAAGCGATGAATAAAATTGTTAAATCCATCTTGAAAAAATGGTTAACTAAAACTATGTACAAATGAGTTAATGACCTTCCACTGGAATTGTAGGCTTATAGGATGACCCACAAATCCGTAATTGGACATACACCGTTCGCTTTGGCCTACGTATCAGAGACCATGATTCTGATTAAACTGAAAGTCCCTTCACCGTGAAAAAAATTACTTTGACCCTAAGGTTAACAAGGAACTCTTGCTTGAGTCCCTCGATATGGTGGATGAAAAGCGAGAAGAGACAGAGTTAGGAGTAGTTGCTTAGTAGAAAAGAGTAGCATGACACTTTAACACCAAGGTCCGAAGCCATACCTTCAAGGTATGAGATCTCGTTTTGAAAGGAGTTCTCTTGGGCACGGGGGCACTTGATCCTAATTGGGAAGGTTCTTACGCATTTTAAAAAAATCTTGGAGATAGAACATTCGAGTTGGTTACTGTTGATGGAATCCTGATTCCACAAGCATGAAATAGTGAAACTACGACGCAATTTCACTTAGTTTTATTTAGTTTGTTTTCCACAAATAAGCTACCCAAGGATTTTGGGGGAATGAAATATGGTATGACTTGCCACGTTTTTCGTTTATTGATAAAAAATTAGCTTCTTGAACTAATGGAATCATGTTTCAATAAGCATAACATTGTTCTATAGGATTAGCAACAAATTAGGTACCCGGAAATCGGTACTGTAACAACCCGTAATTTTACCACTTTGAAAATGAGATATTTAATTTATTTTAAATATTAAAATATAAAAAATTTAAACTTAATAATTATGGTTTATGTGATAAATAAGAATGTTAAACTTATTTTTAGAATTTGATTACAAAATCAAGAAGTTTGGATTTTCATCGAAAAGTGACAAAAGGTCGGTTTTCGATAAAATTTAATGTACATTTGAATTATTGTTGTAAATGGTAAATAACTCTTTTTAATGGTTATATAATGATATGATAATAATAGAAATTTAATTTATAATTATTTTATAAACATATATATTTGTTTTATAAAGATTGATAAATTCCGTCGCTCGTTGACAAATCGACGTCGTATTTTTACAATTGCATTTTAATTATTAAATATGGTTTTATAAGTCAAATACACTTTTTTTTAATTATTTAAAGATGATAAGAAACTTATTTTCAAGTTTTATTTACAAAAATAATAGTTTAACAACAAACGTCAAAATATGGCCGATGGTCGTTTTTCAAATTTACGGCCGATGACCAAATGAAAGTTGTTTCAACATTTTGCAACATGATTTATTTAAAACATGCATACTTTGTTAAACATTTACACACTTTGGTAAACATTTAGCACTAAAAGAACAATGGAGTTTACTTTTGTTAAAAAAAATTGATTTTATAAAGATATGTAAATAAACATAACCATTTCAAATAAATACTCAAACATCCTTCCTCCATAAATTCTTTAATACTTAGTTGCCAAAATCATGCATGGAAAAAGAGCATTTTATTTTTATGAATTTTGTTAATTAAATGAAAAATGCATAATCATTTCATTAAGAACAAATCTCAAATCCATACATCTCATCTCATTAAAAGCCATCTCTTCCATGTCCATTCTTGCCTTGGAAAGGAAATAAAAGTTGGTTGAAAAATTCAAAATTAGCTTAAGGACAGAAAAGTAATTTTAGTAGAAAGATTCAACTATAAATAGCACCTCCATCTCTCCACTTCTTTACACATCATTCTTTACCATTTCTTCACCTTCTCCATCTCTTCCATGGCATCCAACACTCCTGCCTCCTAAACCACTCACCCAAGCACTTATACCGCTTTTCCACACACATACCCAGCTCCACCAAGGACAAACCCCTACATCCATGTACCCATACCCAAACCCGAGCCCATACACACGCACCCAAGCCCGTATCCCCCACAAAACACACGTACCAACCTCCACCCGCACCTAAACCACACACACCTGAGCTCTACACCCCCTACCCAAAGGCCGTACCCACCCCACATGCCATACCCGAGCCCAAACCCACCTCTACCCAAGCCTACACTCCCATGCGCATACCCACACTTTTACCCAAAGCCGTACACACCCAAGCACCTAAGGCCGAACCCCCTAGTCCAAGCACTCATCTCTTTAAGTAAGCTACATCTCCATTTGTATGTGTCATTGTGTAGTGATTGAGCAAAGGAAAGAAACTTTAGTTCATAGTGAAAGGAATTGCAAAATGAAAGTGAGTAAGCTCTTATATATTGAATTGATATTTTGATTTATTGTTATGATACCCATGCTTATAACCAATGATAATATGTTAAATTTACACTATTGGTTGAAATTATGGATGTTAGTACAAATGTAGTTATATGGATGAATATTGGTTAAATGGATGATTTGTAAACGTTGATTTTATCAACACTTTAAATTAAGTTAGTTATGACTACATTTTTAGCCATGATTTATAATAGTTGATTTGAGACCCCATTTGTTTAGAATTATACGTGATATACTTGGCTTAGTTAAGCCTCTTTTCAAATTAACTATAGAAAGAATTCATTTTGGAAAAGTTAGAAATTGATTTGAAAATAAAAAGTTAAAAGTTGAAAGTTGAAAGTATTTTGAAAAATGGAAGCAAATGTTTTAGATTCTAAAGTTAATATCTTTAAAATATTCTTAAGTTGTAAATTTGGAAAAGTAAATAACTTAATGATTTTGAAAAGGCTTAAAGTGAGTATTATAATGATATAATATTCAGATATGTGATAAAAAAATAAAATATGATTTAATGACAGAATATTTTTTTAAATAATTTAAATAGTTTTAATATGGTTTTAAAACAATTTTGAAGTGTGTCAGACAAGTTTCGGAACAATTCACCAAAATAGTCAAATTCGAGCATGTCGTGTTAGTTTGTAAATTTCGACTCGTAACTTTAAATAATTGTGTAAGGTGCAAATTAAGTCGAAAATCTTCGAAATAAGAATTTTTCAGAGCCTTATAACCTTAGTTTTCAATTGAAAAGAAAAACCAAGATTTTATCTTGGAGATTTTAAGTTATGTCCAAATCAAGTTTTCAGAAAAATCACGTTTTTGCAGTTAAGTGACCAAAGTGTAAAATTCTTTAAAATGAACATTTTAGATGCTTAAAAATATGAAATAAATTTAATAAATATGTTAAAATGTTTTAAAAGAGATTTGAGTTATAAAGATGGATTTTCAAGTGATAGAAAGGTTGTTTTAAATCGAATAAGCTTGTAAAAGCACATTTCATAGCACTTTTCTACAGCGGTCTTAATAACCTTAAAAATGAAGATTTAAACTTAGCGATTGTGTCCTAAATCGGTTATAAATGCTTTTAAATAAATAATTAATTGTTAAATGATGATTTGGAAGTTTATTTAAGAGTTTAAGAAAAGGGTTAACACTTAAACAATATAATTAAAATTATTTCCTTGAATGTAATAACAAATTGAGTATGCGGAAATGGCTATTACATTTGTCCTGCACGTAAGATCTGGAAAAATAAATCAAGGTGTGTAACTAAGGTTAGGAATGGAGCAACCAGTGCCGTGAACTTACCTGGCCTCTGTTATCTCTTTTAAGATGAGGGGTGGAATAGATCTAAAGGAAAGCCCGGATGCTCAAATGAAAAGATCATATTTTAGTTTTTCCAAAATAAAAATGGTTGAACAAGGTTTTTAGTAATATAAGGAATGTTCTGGCCAAACTCTGTATTCAGTTATGAGGAGGAAAATTTTACTATCCATGCAAATTTAAAAAGGTGATTTCACCATTATGCTACCCATAGTATTTGTTGAATGTGGAAATTAGTATTAAGTATGAATTGATATAATTTCTGCGAATCCATTTAACTCGAATACTAACTAATTTGAAATTACCAAGTTAGATAACATTATTTCAACTTATTAAAAGGGATATGATTTGGAAAATAAGAAATCTTTGTTAAAAATTTAAATATACGTTTTGGAAATAAGATGTCTTAAATAATGTCCTTTTTCTTCTCAATATTAAATGATTTGGGTTTACAGTAAACGATGTCTTAAATAACAATGTTTTTGACACAGTTAAGACATGTTTTCAAAAAATGGAATTTTTATTTGATTAGGAATTAACGACTTGAAGGTTTCCAAAGTTAAAAGGATTTCGATAAATCGGTAAAAAGTTAAAATGAAAAGAGGCATAATAAATCATGTGTACACATATTAACATTTTTATTAATAATTGGATTTCGAAGAGACCGAGGTCGGATCTCGGTGATTTCTATCTTAAAACCACTTGAAACCACTTTACTTTTCGTAGTAAAACATATAGAAGATAAGATCATTGAAGACGAGGATATTCATGATTAGGGCTACTTGACACTAGACCCTCGGGGAAATTTACCATATCATATATTGGCAGTAGTGCTCCATTATGAAAATCATCGATTTGCAAGGACTAATCGCTACTGATCCTAGGGGTGATTCCCAAATAGGATGTGGTAGGAGAAGTGCCTTCGGTTTGTCTTGTTCCTGGATAACTTATATGGACGAATGTTTGACATTGCATTTTAAAATCACATTGATTGATCTTTATAAATATATCATCTGTTTGGTGGTGGAGAAGGCAACTTCTCTTAGCTTAGCACCCTTTCCTGAGATGTACAAGCTCAGGTGTTATAGGTCTGTAGAAATCAGTTGTGTGATTATGGAATGACAATGTGGCATTCAAAGAAGAAAGATGATGTGCTTTGTGAAAGGTAATTGTTATCTCAGGCCTCACACCCAGAAATAACCAAAACAGAGTAGATGCAGCAAGGCTATGTGGTTTGGAACCATTAGGTTATGATTATCCCCTTCTAGATATATTTCTACCTGCTATGACATTTGGGTTTAAATTAATGTTTTGTATGCTAAACGAACGCTCGAATAGGTTGGTAACGACCGAGGTGATGACATATTTGGTACTATCTAGGAAGAGGGAGGCCGTCTTGTGTTGGTAGAGGACCATCAGTTAGGCCTCGGTACATTCCCCTAGAGATGTACTGCCGGAAGGTAGTCTCTTCACCTGGTCATTTTTTTGGAAATCCATCCTCCAATATGTGTCTGCCATTTTGATTATAGAGTCTAGTATGCTGGAACTTAATAATGGTAACAATTTCGGCTATTTGAATATATTTACTTGAAAAGTGCTTTCAAAGAATGTCATTAAAAATAATATCAAATGATTTGATAAAAATGTTTTAGTTATCATAAGGTAAAAACTCATCCGTGTGTATGTGCGACGTGGTCTTATTAGATACTCTTTCTTTTCAAAAGGTTTTTGTTACCAATCTCTGATCTATGGCACTGTCATTTAAGGTTCGTGTTTCTCACGCTGGTTTGCCAGACTGATCCGGGTATTTTTATACTCGGGTCAGATCCGAGTAGTTTCAGGATGAGCTAAAGACAATTGGAGTTTCCAGAGGAGAGCTGGAGATCTTCATCAACATATGAACGTATTCTATTTTCTGCTGCATTGTTGTTGTTGTTTTCGGCAAGTGTAAGGACATGTATTATAACCGTCCAAGCTGAATTTAGGTTAGACTATGATTTATATATTTCAAAATTTTCCGCTGTAAAGATTATTATTCAATAATATATGTTATTCCATTCGAGTGAGATTTTGTTTTATAATTTTTCTTTCTTACCTTTAAAGATCCATCTTTTCGTTCAATTTGGGTTGGATATGTGCGATTTATTATCGACTCAAAGAGTATGGAAATTTGGGCCTTTACAAGTACCGACTCCTTTGGTCGAAGACCAGGACTGGGGAGCATAATCACAAGGGTCGATTGAATAATTGCTTCCATTTCTCTGGTATTGGCTATTGTTCAGAAATAGGCAAGGTAAAAAGGAATATCCGATGGCAAGTAACAAAAACCGCCAGTTTGTGGATATATGAACTAGTGCACGGATGAAAATTTGATGATCACGCTTACAGTCTGTCAAGATATGCTAGGTCGAGGATAAGCGAGGACGATCAAAGGAAGCTCTCAGTCTACATCCGAACATAGGTGAGACCTATTGTGGATCCCAGAGATAGGTAACTAGGGCATCGATTCCTAAAGATAGGAACTGATGCACAATCGGGATCTTTACGTCCGCGGTCTCAGCCCGATAGGACAGGCTTGGCTGAGGATAAGCAAGGATGGTCAGTGCATAATTTCGATCAGTACTTGGAAATAGGGGAAATCTAAAATGAGCACCCATAGATAGGTACAGCCTGACTCCTACAGTCTAGGATCAGAACCAAGAGAGTGTAATCTTACCGGAGGCAATCAGATAATTTGACCTATGCCACTGACCATCAATTGATGCTTTAAGGTAGGCTAGGTCAAGGGATAATGCCCGGATTCAGGCATATGGAACACCAAGTCCCAGAGATAGGGCACAATATGATATGAAATTACAAAAGGAAAGATCACACTCATAGCCCAGTAAGACATTCTTGGCCGAGGTTGGGTAGTATAAGTCTATGGATAATATCGATCATGCCCGATTATTGACGAGATTAAGGATTTTAGGAAATATACATTCAAATTTCTATTTCCTGGAAATAAGGAACGGCCCAGAACTCGAATTGCATATAACTTGTTAATGATTGAAGGATACTCAACCAAAGTTAAATCGGAACAACTCCGGAATTGGTTGGGTAATAATTTGGTTTAGCCAAACGAAACGCTGAGGTAACGATTAAACGAAACTAAATAATGGAACATAGCTAAAGAAATTACAAGAAATTTTACTTGTATGTATAGAGTTACAGTATGTGGAAGCATTGCACAGATGCAGGCGTGTATAATATGGATAAATTATAGTACATGCAGTTATATTATATATGCAGTTAGTTGTACATCAACGGGAATAGTACATAAAGTGCGGAAATGTAAACGGAACAGAGATTAACATAGAAAAATAGTCTTTCATTACATATACTAACTTTATATACGACGGACGTAAGGGTCGGTCTTGCGTAATAATGGCCTAGGTACAAGAAACTGGAAAAACAAAACCATAACCCAAAAAGAGACAAATTGAGACAGTCTCGTTGTCATTGGAAGATTGATAAGGAGTTTGTTTCTTGTGACCCTTCTTCTTCTTGTTGCCCGCCTTGCTGCTTAAGCCATCGTAAAGCCTCTTTTGGCCCTTCTCATCCCTTGGTGTGCTGCCTTCAGATGGAGTAGTGTCACTTTAATGGTAATGGTGGTGTATCTTCAGGACTGTCGATGGGGGAGCTCAAAGGTCAACATAGTGGCAATAGTGCTGCTGCCTTTTAGGGCCTTGATGGTAATGGGAAGGACTCGTAGAGAAGACTTTGGCTCCTTGGTACCAGCGGTCTTTTCAAGACCAGGCTCAGTCTTGAGTTAGACTTTGGTAGCATCAACCTTCAACTTCTTTGCCATAGAAATAGCCACGGTCGGGTCTGAGGCGTTGGTAATGGTGAGGACTTCCCCTTGGGGCTAGTAAGTGTTGTATAGTTCCTTTAAGCTGCAGTCATCTCTGACTAAGAAACTGAAATAGAGCTGGAGGAAAGGCTCGGAACGAATAGTCCCACAGCCATGGAGGTTGACTCGGCTACAGAGGAGGTGGAAGAAAAGGATGAGCTACAAGGTTACAAATAGAGTAGTAAATATTAGCAATAGTCTCGAATGAGAACTGGACCACTTCGAATACTAGAGAAATGAGGGAGATACCTTCACTAGGACTAAATTGCTGGATTGGAGACTTAGTGATTTCACCCTCTTTGAGTGTTGATTGCATTTGTTGGTCAACAAAGGATGGAATTTAAGGTTCAATAAGAGTAGAAGCTGCAAAAGTTGGGATAATTTGGGTGGCCATGGAGCTGGCCCCCTTAGATGTTGGGATATTCACCATATGGTCTTGGGATTTTGGAGTTGATGATTCTACTTCACACGATGCACTTAGGTCAGCGGAAGCTTTAGTGACAGCATCTTCCGAGGCAAGGATAGCTCTTCCCTTTTCAAGTTTTTCTATGTCCTCAGCGTCGAGGTACTTGGATTTCATCTCATCTTCGGTAAGGCCTTCACCGAGTGCCTCTACATGGCGAAGTATCTCATCCCAGGCATCGACAAGGGTAACGATATAGGTACTCCCCAACCACTTCAAGTTCTTGTATTGGATGATGTTAGTAAAGAATTGCCAAAGGGCGGTCTTTAATTATTCCCTCTCCTTGGCTTTTTGTTTCTTCAGCTCACTTAGATCTTGTGCAGTTTTAGTATAGTCAACCTGAGCCTCCAATCTCTCAACTTTCACCAGAAGCAGTTTGGATTCAAGCCTTTCCTTTTCAACATGGAGCTTTTGGATTTTAGTTACTTGGTCCTTGATGGTTTTTGTTGTTTTCTAGAAGGTCCAGGTTCTTGGATGTTAACTGCGTTTAAAGAGAGGCATTACCTTCATGAGTGGTTTTTATGATATTCTTCATCACGATCTCGACCTGGTTATGAGCATTCTTCATTTCTATCATCGGGTCTTAGGCCTTTTTCTTGGATTCTAGAACCGTATGTCTCTCCTTCTCAACCTTCTCTAAATCCCTTTTGTAACCTTCTGTGAGGCTATCATAGGTTCTCTTTTTAGACTCAAATGATTGGATGTATGTTTGATTGATTTGATTAATGTTGGAGAAGGCAATGCAAAGTTTCTTCCGCTTGTATCCCTGGTCAACAAGCTCTTGAATCTATCCAACCTTATGGTTCATCTCCTCCTTAGGAATGCCCTTGATGTCATGGTCAAGCATGACTCCAATCAAGCAAAGTTTTAGGGAAGCAGCTTGCATGTGGCATGACGGGGCTAGAAGAGGAACTGAAGGAACATAAACATCTTTGGATTGAGGAAGAAGAGGAACAGTGGTTGAGAAAGAGCATGATGCTGGATTTTGTTGCTGCGGTGGAGGAAGCTGTAGTTAAGATCAGGGTAGACGAACACCAGAGAAGGAGCTACGATGGTCATATGAATCTTTATGCCTCTTTCCATGGTCATAGGGATGCCTCCCTTTGGCCTGTCTCTTCTTTCGATCCCTCTCGGCATGGCGGTCTTTTTGTGCCTCTTTTCTTTTTATCCTTTCTTCGAGATTCCTTCTCACCTATTTCCCGATACTTACGATAGCTAGAGTGAGGTGAATATGGATTTGGAGTGTGCTTCCTTTCTTCGAAAATGCCATATTGGAGATAGCCGAACCAGTCTCTGCCATTATACCTAAAATGAAAGAAAGGATCGTATCAATTTGGGGCATTGGAATGCATGCGAATGAAGGAAGTGTGTATTTGTGGTCCTAGAAGTATGTGGAGTGTCAATGTTCCCCATATGCTCTGCGGACCGTGTTCGAAAGGAATTAAGGATGGAGTCTCGCCTCCTTTGGCTAGGATACCCTCTAAGGGAAAGCTAAAGCATGGATAGCCCTATTTAAGAAGGTCAGATATAAAAATATAAAAATTTCTCAACGAGCCAAATATGTCTTCTAAAGAACTAGCCAAAAGAGTCGCCTTGGCTAGTGGCTGTAACGACCAGTATTCTTGATAATTAAAAATATTCAATTAAATAAGATTTTAGAATTTAATATTGTAAGAAATTAAAATTTATGATTTATAAATGGAAAAGATTATTAGAATATAATTTAATAATGATGATTGAATGAAATTGGCAACTATTTAATGCAATTTCAATTAATAGTAACAATAAAGATTAATAAGGAATAAATTAAATGTTGTATTAAAAATAGAAATAATATGTATCTATTGAAATTGGTTAATATTGATTATGAAATTAGTTTTGGATAAGTAATTTATAACCCTTGGTTGTAAACAATGAGTTAATAGATATGAGTTATTAATGTATAATGATTGTTTTAATTATCATCTTGTTATTAAATCCGTTTGGAATATATTTGGAAATCAATGAAATTTAATGTAATTAAATATTGCAGTTAACATAAGAAAAGACGTTAAATGTAGAGTGATGAGAATAATAAGATGGAAACTTATGTTAAATAATTTCATAAGGGAATTGCTGATTAAGTAATAAGAATGTTAATTAAAATAAAAGAATTTGTTGAAATTTAAATGATAATAAACTAGGTTTTATTTCTATTGTAATTTAATGTTGAAATTAATGTAATATTTAAATCTTGACTTTAACATGGAAAATTTAATTTTAAAAATATTATTAATTTCTATGTGATCAAGAATGAAGAAAATTGTTGACTTTTAAATTTTGAATTTTAAAATGATTAAATTGATTTTAAAATAGATTGTTTTAATTCACGTGTAAAATTAGTCTTTTTGGGGACTGTCTCGGATTTCGGCGAAACCAGTTTCATCGGATCCGTAATAGTGTATTATCATAGGATTTCAAGTTTCATAGCGATCAGACTTATCGTTTGATCATGCGAGCTCGAAACGCGTAGAAATGAATTAAAGGAATTTAAATGAATATAATTTGATTTCAAAAGCTAACTTCTATATACAATAGAATTAGGGTTTGAAATTAGTCCCATTGAGTTTAAAAATATTGAAAATCTATATTTTGATATATGGGATGGCCTACTTACGTTTCTGGAACGAAATGGGCTTTTTGGGTCTTTGTTATCGCTCTGGCCCAATCGATCTGTTCCATCCATTCTTGTTTTAGCTTTGTCTATATATAGGCTGTTATAAACACTACCTGCTTTCTATTTTCATTTTCTGTACATAAAATTTCTATCTCATCAGTTTCTTCTCAATGGCAGACATTTCAAAACCTTAATTTCAATTCCAAATCAAACTCCAAAATCCAAACTCCAAAATTCCAATTTCAATTCCATCGGACGTTACGCTGTACGACGTCGTTGTTCCGTTTTATTGTGATTTGGTTCATCGGACGTTACGCTGTACGACGTCGTTGTTCCGTTTTATTGTGATTTGGTTCATCGAACGTTACGCTGTACGACGTCGTTGTTCCATTTTACTACGTGTTGGTTCATCGGACGTTACGCTGTACGATGTCGTTGTTCCTTTTTATTATGCTTTGGTTCATCGGACATTACGCTGTACGACGTCGTTGTTCCTTTATATTGTGATTTGGTTCATCGGACGTTACGCTGTACGACGTCGTTGTTCCATTTTACTACGTGTTGGTTCATCGGACGTTACGCTGTACGACGTCGTTGTTCCTTTTTATTGTGCTTTGGTTCATCGGACGTTACGCTGTACGACGTCGTTGTTCCTTTTTATTGTGCTTTGGTTCATCGGACGTTACGCTGTACTATGTCGTTGTTCCTATCTAATGTGTTTTCTGGATTTCTTGTTGATGATTTCTGGAATTTATGTTTCACCAACTTTTACAATTGGCATTGATATGTATGTCATTATTGTGGCTTGGTGAATTAAATAAAGAATATGACATTCTTTTTAATCTTTGAGAAGATTCTTGTGATATTGATTAATCTCCTGTTGATTTTCAATTACGTGCTTATCACAGTATGGTATTATGGTTATGATACGTTTTTGTCATATCCCTTATTCTATATCACTTTATCTGATATTTATAGCTAGACTGATCCGTTTATTATTTTGTTCTTAAATAATACTCGGGTCAGACTGAGATTTTACAGGTGCTTCCTCATGACTTCTTATCTGGAGCCATCTTCTGACTTTTGGCTAACTACTCTAGTTTAGTAGTTTTTTTTGTATACATTTGAGATTTAGACTCCTTGATGTATACATATTCTTTTTCCTTGCATTTGTATCTATCCTTTTGTGTTATTGTGGATCTTAATTGACCACTACTCTGATGTACACTTTCATGTGTTATATTCATATCTATTTCCGCCTTTGTGATATGAATTGTCTGTGACTGATTTGTGTTATGTTTATTTCTATATTTGTTTCCGAAGTCCATATAGCCACTGTGTAGTAGCTTTGAGTTTGTATCGGTATGTCGGATTTCCTCTTGAGATGAAAAGTTATATTTTTATCTGGCATATCGGTACTCGCACAAAGCAATTATACAGATGGTCGCTCCTCAACAGCCTTATTCTCCGTGCAAGTTGACGGCATTACCTCGTAGTGTCCTTGGCTAGCGTGGGTATAGAGGTGGGGCGTCACAGCTTGGTATCAGAGCCAAACTTCGGAACAATGTAGAATAATCTAGCAAGGATCATGTCCTAAGTCTTTCTTAGGAATTGTGCCTTAGGATTTAATTCGTGTCTTCGTACCGTTCTATCCTATTTCCTTTTATGATTCCTTGTTTTATCAATCAAGTTTGTTTGATATTCATTCTGAGATTAACTTTTTTTTCTCTTTTCTTTCTTTCTTAAAGGAGAGAAATGGTTAGATCTGGCCGTTCATTTTATTCGAGTTCTTTTTGATATGGGTTTCGTCTCATTATTTTATAACAAAAGAACTTGTTGATTCCTTTTCTTTAGACATTTTTAGGCTTGTTGACTTCTTTGAGGATTGCGAATCCGGATTGGTGGATCCGCAACACTCAATTTTCTTTTTATTGATGTCGAAATTATTTTATGTGATTTATCTTTCCGAGCTGATTTTTACTTAGGCTTCGGAATTGATTTTTGTAAGGATTGACTTAATTTTTATATAGCCATATCCTTTGTCCCGTGTGGACTATTCATCTTCGACATTTTCAATCTATTAAGCAGATTTCTATTTTTCCTTTGTGATTTCGATTCCAATTTGATGGCATCATTTTATTCTTTAAGCCCTCATGATGAGGAAAGCGTTATTTCTCTCATTCATGTAGTTTGAGAATTTCCGGTATTTTTGAGCTTGTCTTAGGATTATCGCCTAAGAAATCTTTTGAGAGATGTTAAGGTCTTTTTAGTTCGACCTTGCCCCCGATTTCCATTTGCTACGAGTTGCGGGAGTTAGCATTCCATTTACCGCATTCCGCACTCGTTATGATTCTTATGAATGACTTGTTATGTCATTCAGTTTATCCAGTTTATTTCATCCATTTTTGTAAATCGAGTATTCTATGAATATTTCGATGAGACCATTCTTGTATTCATTGATTTTGGGTGAAAATAGCAATTTAAAATTTTGCAAATCTTTTTCATAAGATTTATTTATAAGTACAATTGGATTTTTGTTCTTTAACCAAACAAAGAATATTCTTAAAAGTTTTTAAGAAACATGTTTATTATCTTGAAGATGATTTTGTGATTGTTTTGCCCATTGAGTGCTTTAAGAATTTTGGTCGATGCGCTTGATCAACGTTATCGATAGGAATCTCCTAAACGCTTTGATGAGACAAACAGACACAGTAAATTGATTTGGAATAAGTAAATTTTTCTAGAAAGATTTTTACATAAAGATAATTGTGATTTTTGAAAGTTTTAGCTTTTTGGGAAAGAAGATTATTTGAAAGAATTCTTTTCCGATATTCCTAATTCTTGTTATTCCCATAAGGAACCAAGATTTTATCTTTTGTACCAATGCTATATCGTATTGGTTTGGATGTCGTTCTCTGGCCAAAGAGAACGTGCTATCATTTATTCTTCTAAATAGTTATAGCCTATCGAGACTAGGTATGCCACTCATGATCTAGTGCTTGCGGATATAGTTGTCGCTTTAGAGTTTGGCATCATCATTTTGGGGGAGAAATTTGTTCTCCACCTCGATCATAAATCTTTGGAATATTTATTTTCTCATAAGGAACTTCATGTTGACTTGAGTTCCTTGCATCTTATGATCTTGATATTCTTTGTATATTCCCGGAAAGAGGAACCATGTTGCCAATGCACTTTGTTGTAAACAACAAGTGGTTGATTCTTTGATGATGTCTGAATGGAATTATCTTTTTATCAAGTTCATCGGACGTTTTGATATACTTCGTTTTATTGAGCTTTATCTCATTTCTTTTATGGACTAGCGTCCGATGATTCTTTTATGGTGTTCGGTTCATTTGACATACCGTTTGCACTACGTCGATGTTCTGAATTATTTGAGCTTTGGTTCATCTGGCGTACCGTTATTGTACTATGCCGTTGTTCCAAATTATTCGAGTTTCTCGTTTCTCTAGCGTACCGTTATTGTACTACGCCGTTGCACCGGCTCAATTTTCTGTTATTCACGACGTTATCCACGTCTTCCAACTACTGAAATGCCTTAGGGATTCCAATTTTATTCTTGAGCCCGGAGTTATTGTGGAAATTGAAGTTTCGCCTATTTGACTTTTGAGCAACATTTTATTCGCTTCATTGCTTCGGAGGTTGAGCGCCTTCGAAATAAAGATGTTCTTTTTGTGTGAGTTCAATGGTTCTCAAATCCCAAGGATTTCTCTTGGGAAATCTAGAGAATTCATCGAGCGAACTCGTCCGGGTTTTCTCTTTCATGCTCTTTTTGGCGAACTTCTCATTTCAAATTTTCTTTTGTATTGATATGCTTTTATGGTTGTTACTATTTATTTTCTTCTTAAGTATTGCGAGGACGCAATTTCTTCAAGAAGGGGAGTCTGTAACAACCCGCATATTTATCGATTTTATATTTCAATATTTTATTTAAATATTTCATCGTTAGTCGGATCATAGTCCAAAAAGCTACTTTTTGCAAACAGTCGAATTAGGACTCGAGACCACCCCCATTGAGTTCAAAATGCTGTTTGCGACCTTTTTGAGTATAAGCTTCGATATAGTTGGAGTAAGTTGAAATTTGCTACTTTTTCTAGTTGGGTTTGGGTTGGGTTCAGCCCACTAGCTAACTAAACTCACTTAACCCTCTAACTCAGCCCTCTCCTCTCCATTCTCTCATTCCCACTCTCCAAACTTAAGTGAAAACAGAAATGGGGGAAAGGAAGAGGAAATAGAAATTGCAAACCCTAGTTTCTTCTTGCATCTTGATTTCTTGCTCCAAAATCAAAGTGAAGCCATAGGTAAGCCTCCTCTTCATCTTCTCCAACCCGTTCTCCTTTCAATTTCAGAAAATTCCCTAAACCTAATTTAGGAAATGTTTCTCTTTTGAGCATAGATTCAAGCTCATTTGGGTTGTGTTGAAGAGTGGTTGATTCTCCCTTTGCTTTCAAGCTCCTTCTTTATTGGTTTTGTGAAAAGGTGAGATTTTTATCTCACATCTATGACTATAATTATCTTTGGTTTTTAGGTATGAATTCCTAACACCTCTTCATGTGTATTTGCCCTTGATTTGGATTGGTTTTGTGAATATTCCGATTTTTGGGTTTCTAAGTCAAATTTATGTGAAAATCCTTTTATGGATGTTTGATCATGCTTTTGGTAATGCACCGAGGAGCATATAGGGTCGGGTTGTCGATTGGCATAAACCCTTAGAGCCAATGTTCGTCCGGTTGCGTTTTGGAAGAGTTTTCACTTCATTTTGTATAGGCTGAAAAACAGCCCAGGCATGGTTCAGTCGACTGAATTCTCTGTTCAGTCGACTGAACCTGGAACCCGAAAGTTTCCAAGCATGATTCAGTCGACTGAAAACTCTGTTCAGTCGACTGAACCTGGAAACAGAAAGGTTCCTGAACCTGGAAAATTTCCAGGTACAGGGTCAGTCGACTGAAAAACTCTGTTCAGTCGACTGAACCTGCTGTTTCAGTCCAGTTTGCCTTTTTGGATTGAATTTCCAATTTGAATCGATTCGTGATGATCCTATTTGTTGTTATCGTTTATTATGACTTTGATGACTCCTTTTTCAGGATTTTTGAATATCCACTTCGATGGATTCTTTATCGGTTTAATTGGATTTGATTCACGTCTTCGAATGTGAATTTTTATGATTGATTATTTCTACAATCACTTCTATGATTTGTCACTTTAAAATATAAAGGTTTTCTATACTAGTAGTAAATATCAAAACCCTTTCATCAAAACGATTCCAACACTATTTTATTACAAACTCGTTTATAAAACCGTTTTCCAATCTATTAGTATATACAAACCTTTACCTCATTCGTATGAGAAAATCTAATTAAACGGCTTAGCAAAACAAGTGGTATGAAACGCTTGCGTTTACTTCGTCGGTTAATTCTTGGACTTGTTCGACTGAAACTCTTGTGACAATTTTCTAGTGGAGATCTACAATCTGTTTGTAAATATTTGAGTTAAGCAAGTGGTTATGGGACATGAAGCTAAACTCTTATATTTACTAGCTTAGTGTAATCGACACTTCTTGATGATCGATGACGATCATTTTATGGTTTAGAATAGCAATGTGCGATGTCTCTTTGATTCGGTCCATCGGACGTTACGCTGTACGACGTCGTTGTTCCGTTTTATTGTGATTTGGTTCATCGGACGTTACGCTGTACGACGTCGTTGTTCCGTTTTATTGTGATTTGGTTCATCGGACGTTACGCTGTACGACGTCGTTGTTCCATTTTACTACGTGTTGGTTCATCGGACGTTACGCTGTACGATGTCGTTGTTCCTTTTTATTATGCTTTGGTTCATCGGACATTACGCTGTACGACGTCGTTGTTCCTTTATATTGTGATTTGGTTCATCGGACGTTACGCTGTACGACGTCGTTGTTCCATTTTACTACGTGTTGGTTCATCGGACGTTACGCTGTACGACGTCGTTGTTCCTTTTTATTGTGCTTTGGTTCATCGGACGTTACGCTGTACGACGTCGTTGTTCCTTTTTATTGTGCTTTGGTTCATCGGACGTTACGCTGTACTATGTCGTTGTTCCTATCTAATGTGTTTTCTGGATTTCTTGTTGATGATTTCTGGAATTTATGTTTCACCAACTTTTACAATTGGCATTGATATGTATGTCATTATTGTGGCTTGGTGAATTAAATAAAGAATATGACATTCTTTTTAATCTTTGAGAAGATTCTTGTGATATTGATTAATCTCCTGTTGATTTTCAATTACGTGCTTATCACAGTATGGTATTATGGTTATGATACGTTTTTGTCATATCCCTTATTCTATATCACTTTATCTGATATTTATAGCTAGACTGATCCGTTTATTATTTTCTTCTAAAATAATACTCGGGTCAGACTGAGATTTTACAGGTGCTTCCTCATGACTTCTTATCTGGAGCCATCTTCTAACTTTTGGCTAACTACTCTAGTTTAGTAGTTTTTGTTGTATACATTTGAGATTTAGACTCCTTGATGTATACATATTCTTTTGCCTTGCATTTGTATCTATCCTTTTGTGTTATTGTGGATCTTATTTGACCACTACTCTGATGTACACTTTCATGTGTTATATTCATATCTATTTCCGCCTTTGTGATATGAATTGTCTGTGACTAATTTGTGTTATGTTTATTTCTATATTTGTTTCCGAAGTCTATATAGCCAATGTGTAGTAGCTTTGAGTTTGTATCGGTATGTCGGATTTCCTCTTGAGATGAAAAGTTATATTTTTATCTGGCATATCGGTACTCGCACAAAGCAATTATACAGATGGTCGCTCCTCAACAGCCTTATTCTCCGTGCTAGTTGACGGCATTACCTCATAGTGTCCTTGGCTAGCGTGGGTATAGAGGTGGGGCGTCACAAATATTGTGTCAGTTTGCTCTGCTCAAGTGTTTTGGAAATTCTATCGATAGCGTTGATCAAACGGATCGATCGAAAACCCAAATCAACATCAACAACTCAAACAACACAATGTATAAAACATTTTTAATATTTATTTACAAATACACTTCCTCGCTCGACGATACAAGAATGAATTTTCAAAATAAGGATAGGGTTTCAAATTTGATGGACTCAAATTAAAGAGAATTTTGATTCGATAATAAGTTCGAAACAGAAGATAAGATAATTCAATTAACAGAATCAAGAGATGGATAAGCTTATTAAATTTACGGGTAACCATAACCGGATTGACCGTGACCTTACGAATAAGACTGATGTCGAACTCTGAGGCAACCAACATTCAATCTCAAGAAATAGAATTCAGGTATAGCAGGAAATAGATAGCACCGTAAACCGAGGATACAGAAATCTCCGGTAAATCAATGCCTATTATAAAGGAGTTTCACCCCTTTACAAAATTTCGAAGATTGGCGAGACCGCCGATTCATTATAAGGGTCATTTGAAGTGGAGTTATAGGATACTCCAGAATTGAAAGAAGACGAATAGTGAGGGACACGAATGAAATTTGGAACCGTAGGGAACGTTCCAAAATTCAAAGGAATTGAGTCAAAAGGAAGAGATTGAAACTCGAATGAGAGTGATTCTGTAAATACATTTACCCTATATGCTAAGTTTTGCCTATAGCTACCAAAGCTCTGATACCAACTGTAACGACCCGCTATTTTGGACTATTCGCATCCGCACATGTTGGACTTGAGTAATTCAAAATACCGAATTGTTAATTTAAATTTGGCAAAACTAAACATATACAGTAAATAAAATAATCACAGATCACAGACACAGAGTAATAAATGCAGCGGAATAAAAGAGATAGTAGTTCATGAAGCTACTATATAAATGTATAAGTTACATCAGAGTTAAACCAGATACAACGGAAGAGTAATATGATACATCAGATACAAATCAGAATACATCACTGGAATCATCGAATACTGGAAGCAGAATAGATGGCTGGATCTTCAAGCAAGCTCCAACTTCAAAGGTAAGTCTCGAATACTGGTACACTCAGTCTGACCCGAGCGTAAAGCAAAACACAAAACACTCGAGTCAGGATTAACATTCTTATATCAATAAATCCAACTCAAGTGAAATAACCATTGAAATACAATAACTCAAAGGATGTTGGAATCACCATCCTCTAAGGATCCGTTAAACTATCTACTAGGTAGTAGTATACGCTAAGTAGATAATGTCTATCAGTAATATAAGATATCAAAATAGTGTTAAGGCGTTACCATTATCCCCCTTAACACATTTTATATAAGCGTTATAGTCTATACAGCACTGTAAACTCCACCGTAAACTAGTGGGATATCAGAGAGTACTCCATAGGTATAACACAAAAGAAATCGTAGTGGTCGCGTATATAGGAATCCAAGTATGACAAGGCACATGAGGCAATACCCAAGGTAGTGAAACTACTGTTTTCCTGATCCGGACTGGTGAGAACGCATCGCCGCAGCGATCGCAACACCGCGAAACAACACTCCCAAAATCAAGGGTGCACCAATCGACAACAAGTAATGAGTAATTCGAAGAAGTGTGTTCGCTTGAGGTAGCTGACCTCCATTTGGCCCGGCACGGCTCCTGTTTTAGTCATTTCCAATTTGACACAAGTGTCAAGGCTATCCATTATCGTTCTCTTTCTTCAGTCATCATGTACATCATTCCAACCACTTCATTCTGGATCACACTCCGCGTATAGTTATTAAAGTGGTTTCGGTTTAGGCAGTGAGTATGTCCATAACCGATTCCGGTCTCTTTAATAACCTTCGTAATTATTACACCGATTGGTCGATTTATATATTTCAAAACCAAATCAATTTCAATTTCAATTAGAATTTGTAAATCAACATTTCATTTGTCGTTTTAATCCAATTTCCATAATTTACGTTTCAAAACTTCCAAATTATCATTTCAAAATCTAATAATTCAATTTCAATCTTTATTTAAACAATTCAAACATTGTTTCAGGTTCATATATAGGTTTCATTTCGAAAATCATTTAAATTAATTTAACTCAACATTCAAATCAATTTAAATTCATTTATCTATTTCATTCAATATTAAATAAATTTATCATTCAAAACAATTTCTATTTAATTTCCAATTCATTAAATCAATTACTTAAGTTCAACTTCATTATATCAAAACTTCAATTTTGAATTAAATTAAATTCGTCAAATCAATTCTTTCAATTACAAGTCTTACATTAAATTCAATAAATCACATTTTTCCTTGTTAAAGAAATTTAATTTCACTTATTTACTTACTTAAATAATTTTCCAAACTTAATTAATAAAGAAACTCAATTTCAATTATTCAAGAAGTTCAATTCCACTTATTAAAGAATTCAATTTATTTATTTATTAAATAATTCAATTTTATTCAATTATTAAATAATTTCAAAAACTTAATTATTAAATAATTTCAAACTTAATAAATAAATTTTAAACAACATTCTTTCATCAACTACTATGTTAATATTTTGTTTCGGATTATTACATATTAACATTTTCCTTTCATAAAATTCAAACTCCAACTTCATTTAAAACCTTATTATTTATTCAAACAAAATCTTTATTTTATTTTTAAATCAAATTATTGACCAATCGGGTTTTATTTAATTCTCTATCTTAGGTCAAAGTTTAATTTGGGTATTTATCATTTCAACCCGATTCCAATTCAATTCAAAATCAAAACATAGCAAAGGGACTTGCAGTGTGATAACTGGGATGGTGTCAAAGTAAATAAACAAGCAACAACAACAACCAATATCAATCCAATAATCAAATCAAATAATCTCGAAATAATCGTATTAATTTACATTGTTGTTTGTGCAAATTAATATAATTATTTCTAGAATCTACACTATCATTTCATGTAGATTAAAGATTATTACACAATATTTATACGATTTTCACTTGATATCCACTATTCAATTTCATACTATATCAACATATACAACATACATTCAATGGTTCAAGGTATAGTTAACACTATTTCTACATGCCAATTTATTTAACATTTAAAGAGGTCATATTATGCAGATGTCATCAAATCAAATTTATCACATATATCAAATCTAACTATCCTACGTCAATTTCAATTTCATATTATTTATCACTTACAACATTAACAATTTAACGTCCAATGTCAATATCAAACAATCAATCCTTTATCAACCAAACTGGATTATCAGATAAGGGTGTCGGGTGTCACAGGTGAACTGATACAGGTAATAACATATACAGTAGTGTAATTAACTAACAACAATATATTTCAGTTGTCGTTTCAATTGAAATCAAATTTAATAAATAAAAGAACATTAATCGTGAGTGATTGCTCACCTTTCAAGGCTAGAGGATAGACAGCGAAATCGAGTTACGAAATCCAGGCACGAATTCCAAAACAAGCTAGATTGGAACTAATTTGGTGAGTAAAGCTGAGAACAAGGAATTGACGAAATCAAATCAAAACAGGATCGACGAATATAATTGGTATGAGTGAACTCATATATACAACTATATATATATAACTACATATATAAATCATATTCCAATTTAACCACATATTAAATCAAATATGATACGTATTTCAAAATCCATTATTTCAAATTAAACACACATAGAAAAATCGAACATATATATACATTATATTTTGAAATAAATAAATGTAAATTCCAAATACTTACATTTAAAAAAAACAGAATATACATATAACCCAGACATTGAACAAAAGATATGCCAACCTAATATATATTTAACCCATGTATATATATAGTATATGCAACCATTTCCCAAAACCGATATCCTATATGCATATTAATATATATAGCAATATATATAAACACTATAATTTATACTTTATATACTATGACACACGACTCACTATATATATAACGTCCCTATACAATATATATAACACTTATATACAAAAACCTTTAAAACAGATTAGTATAAAATCGTATCTTATAACAGACTCTAATTTATAATATAATACACTTGTATAATATATAACTAACGTATATACTACCATGTTATACTGCAAACTGACATATACAACGTAAAATGATACTTATATAAATTTTATAAGTATAAATATAAACTAATATGTTTACCAAAACTGTAACAGAATATAATTTATCAAATGACATAATATATACCTGTAAGCAACTTTATATAAATTATTCACATAGATGTATATACCTGAATGACGTTAACAGACTAATATATACTTCAAAATTTTTATCCTCTGATGTAAACTTAAACCATGTAATGTTCTTACATATATATACTATTTTATAGATCTAATATATAACTTTACATATATATATATATAACCTAACAGTAATTGAAAATTTTGAAAATCTACGAATTCATTTAATAGCTTACCTTGTGTGAACAGAGAAACGGCAGAGAAGAGGGAAACAAGAGATGCCGCGAGCATAGGAAAAGAGGCACGGTGGAAAGGAAAAACATCGGTGAGGCTTGGGTTTGGGCGTGGCACTCGAGGTTGGAGGAGGCGGCGTCGCTGTCAGGGCGGAGACGAGGTCGGGATGGGGAGGTCAGAAGCTCGTGTGAATGGCAGGGGTTGTGCGCGAAGTTGCAGCACGTACGGAGGAGGGTCATCAGCTTCGTCTAGCTGGGTGGAAGGATGATGAGGCTACGGCTATGGATGGGTTGTAGGCTCACCACGGTGGTGCTCAGAATGCAAGGCTCGGCCGATAGAATGGAGGGATGGAGGTTAATGAGTGAGAGAGGAGATGAGTAAGCAAAATGAAGAAAAATTGGCTTCTGAATTTTTTTTAGTAGTAGAGAACACAAACGTGCAAAGAGAGGGGTAGGGAAATGCAGGGGTTGTAGTGAATTGATCCAAAGGGTATTGGATCTAGAGAAAAGTATTGGAAATAGAGAAAAGAAAAAGTCGCTAATTAATTTCTAGGAATCACAACAGTTGTGACCATTCACTATCTCACGTCTGAACAATTGAAAGGACGCAGAACGAAAATGGGCTCAAAATGGGTACCCTTGCCGCTAACCGTTTTGCAGATTTCGTCGTGCACTGGACGCCGAAACACCCAAACGAATATACCGCGGTGATCAACACGACGAGTAGATCAAAACAGTATACAAATATCAGTGTCATGATTGAATTATAAAAAAATTCGAATTTTCTATTAGCGGAAAATGCAGCAAAACGCTGAAAAATAAGATCGACGGAGCCAAAGAAGTCCAAATTTGGAAAAACGAAAAATGACATTTGCTCAGAAGATGATTTAGAATTTTTCTATGTAAAAATATTTAGGTTCCGAAAACATTTTATTTTCATCGCTTTTTAACTGATTAAATTGAAGTAAATTTACGCGCGAAATAAACTTCCATATTTTCGGATGAAAATTTATCAGTTGCTATGTTTAACTAGACGCATTCCAAATATCAAATTTATATTTCAAAATTTTATCGTTTATAATTTCGCAAAATTTCAATTAATTACGTTATTAAAACGGTTAAAATTTACGGGTCGTTACAGTTACTAAAATTAGTTTTCAAAGTTTCAATTTTAATTAGAACTTAATAGGCTAACGGTAATAATCCACGTTGAAAATATATAATCAGGAATGGAAAAAATATCAGCTTATGGTTGAAAAAGATTGCATAGCTGAAGCCTGAAGCATAAGAAAATTTCAGGTGATTGAAACAAACTGTACAATATATGGTTTTGGTAATAATAATGGAAGGAAGAAACAAACCCAGAACAATCCCATTGGTATAAAGAGAATCTGATGGTGCTTAAATTGTCAAGTTGCAAATCTCTACTTTACTGCATCACAGGCAAAAAAAAGAAAAGAAAACACAATTGAATGCTCCATAAATATCCAAAACATAATTTTATTAGTACAGAAGTGAACATGACACAGAAAACCAATACATACCTAAAGTACACTGGATGAATGCTCCATGAAGGTGCGTTCAACAATGTGAGATTCGAAATTACTATTTTGGTCAAGCTTACAAGTACTACAAGATGTGGATGGCTATAATGCAAACTATGTGAACTGTACCATTCATACAAAGCTAATCCTTGACCATATATAGTTTCAATAAACCTTGAAATTTATATAAGAAAAAAAGAAGTAAAACAATGAATGTTGGCAATTCTAGTAGTTCAAATAACAATGAAAACCCATTTAGTAATTACCAATTATCATAACGTCGGTTAAGTTGTATCCATTGGTTAAACTGCGGTGTCTTGCACCTAGAAGTTCTATTCCACGGCCATAAGAGGGAAAAGGGTCGATTATTGGCCATTGAGTTGAGTCCTATAATGTACAACAAATGGCATCATTGTCTACACTCTCAATCTTTTTATGCCATTCTCAGTCATATTACTAGTGATCAAATTATATAGGAATCTATAGCCAAGTATATTACCTTTACCATTTCAGTTCATAGATAATATATTACCTTGCTGGCAATGTTACTACAGAGCCAATTTAGACCCTCGTACAATCCTTCTCCGGATGTAGCACAAGTGCTCTGTATGTACCTACAGAATGAAATCACGTGTCTAAATGTTTTTTTGAGGATAATATAATAAATTAGACACTCATGACCAATTGAGATTGCAAGAGAGTATAGTTTACATTTTTCGAAAGAAAACCATGAGGAAATCACAAAAAGAGAAAACAGGAAAAAATGAAGGTGGATAATCTTCAAGGTCATATTCCTTCTTGGCGAAAAATAATGTTTTGACTTTTGACAAATTCAATCCCCACTTGAGACATTTCGAGCAGACTATCAAAAATAGAAAGTATAACAGCTATGCCTATAATCTTTATTATTTAGGACAATATTATATTTGAATAAATTTATCTAACCTGCTGAGAATTTATGGTTTTCAGGAAGCTATAAAAAACAACATGCTACTTGTACATGAATTACCAAATGCCAGTAAAGAAAGCAACTTTGCATAAAAAGCTTCACTAAAATCATATTGAATCATCCAATCTATCTATTCTTCATTGATGTCTATCCATGTTAAACAAGTATATAATAAAATCAACAAGATAGAAACAAAGCTGAATTACCAAAAATGGTACCAGAAGGGTAAAAAAGAAATTTTCACCTAAAAGCCTAACTTGTTACAGTGCGAACACGCAAAAGGAATTAACAAATAAAAGATTTATTATTAGTTAGAAGGTTCACTAAGACAGACAAACAAATCATACTAAACTCAATCTTTCATACTGAACTCAACGTGCCATTCTTCTCCCTCGTCCAGCCAACAAATCGTCAAGTTGAAGTTCAGATTGCTGGATTTATCGAGTCCGACGAGTCAATTGAACTAGCATGCATTTGCATGCAAAAAAGTAAAAGAATATGATTTTATATTTACATGTACAAATTAAACCACAGTAAACATTATCTGGCACTATAAAAATGACATTATGAATACAATAAACACCATAGTTTTTAATAAGAATCAGGTCTACAAAAACTGTTTCATGTCTCATAATTTAAAATTCAAAAAGAACTTTCACAGACAAAACATCATATCTATATTCATTTTAAATTAGTTTAGTTATTTAAATTAGTTTAGTTACTTAAATTGTTTATTTTTTTCTACTGAGTTAATTGTTATTTAAATTAGTTTAAACTTTAAAATTGATTTTAACAAGTTCAAATTGTAAAGTTGACTTTAGTTGGTTTTAGACAAGTACATTTGTTTTCTAAATTGGTATAACTACTAGTAACATGGCCAATGGAACAGTGGCTTTGCAGATTTGGAATGATTGAAGTAATGAATGATAGTTATTTAAAAAAGATACAGATAGCATATTGGAATTGATGATGATAAAAAAATCCAACCTATGAACATGGGAAGTGATTTCCTTTTCTTAAATAATCATTTCAGAAAGAACATGACGATAGCTCGGAAGGGTACATCGGGTCTTAAAAAGTTTTATTAGATAAAAAAATGCATCACAGCCTGTGCAAAAAGATTCGAATAATAAAATGCAGATGAGGAACTTTATAAAATTAAGAAGATTGGTGACAAACAACTCTGTAGGTAATATATATAAATGTAATGAAGAGAAGTAGAATTTTTATCAAATTTTATCTGATTCAATGTTTTTCTGAATAAAATAATTTATTAAGACAATATTTACGATACATATGTAGTAATCAGCTAAGGGCCAACTGAATCCTTTATTAGAAACCATAAGTGTATTTGTAGTGATAAAGTCATAAAAATATTCAATAGTCCAACAACATAAATTTTCAGAATCTTAATTAAGTAATGGCACAACACGTGAAATAAAATTTTGTTTACCGCTGAAGTAAACAATTTGGTAATGAAGAATACTTAGCAGTTGTGCAAGAAGGCAAAAGAATTCAGTAATCGGCCGACATCCAATATTAAAAAATGTTTATTTCTCACATATTGAAGAATTCAAATGGAAATCATGACCATTTTCTACTGATAATATTTATTATAGAAAGTTCAGTTAAACTTATATAAATTAGTTTAGATCCATCGTGAAAAGGCCAACTCCTTCTGATTTGTAAGCGGTTCAAAGAATATTACCACCAACCTATGGGATCAACTTTTGTGGAGTTATTACAGTTCTGAACCCCATAAGGATATGTAATAGCAAATTATCAAACATTATGTTAGCTATGAGTGAAAGATGGTCTACATACCACACTTAGTACTGATCATGGAATAAAAGAGTATAAGATTGTAAGTAATATTTATTGTAATGGTATGAATATGTTATTAGTCATGTATGATTTACAAAACTTAATTTAAACTATAGCAATTTATAAAATCATGAAAAAGTCGGGTATAAATGGAGAAGTAACTACGTTGATCTAAGGACCTGATACTACAGCAGTAGAAGCATAGGGGAAAAAACTATGTTAAATTCTATGATAAGGTATAAAACCAAAACATTACTTATTATATGTACACATTTGGACCTAAAGAATTTGATGCCAGATTCTACCTTCTGATTCGAAGATGATTTCAATTCACTCAGTGAATTACTTTACTCTTGCTCAGAAAATCTAATAGTTCAATGGTAAGACCACATGTACAAAGTAAGAAAATGAAGAAACACAAAGTGAGATTGGCATTTATTTGAAATAGGTGATTAAACACATCTGTAGAGGCCATATTCAATGTTTTGGTACCTTTTTTCCAAGGAATTACTAAAATTTGAACAGTGGATTCAGCTTGGCCAGGCTGATGCAATGTTACCTGAAGTAAGAGCATTCAAAAGAACTAAAATAGGCAAGGGTCGTGTTTGTTTGTAAGCTTATACAAGACCAAAATCGAAATTGCAGAAAATATATATATCGACCTAATATCATGCTGTTTTAAATTTTTAAGAAATGCAGAATAATTTGAATTTGTTTGTGGCAATAAACGAAATCTGCTATATATATATATATATATAGTACTCAATTTTCCATATTGTGATATGAGTAATCTTCTTTTTTTCAAAAACAATATATCATGTTGGAAATGATCCTAACATTTAATAGACTTCTAAGACTTCTAAGAACAGAAGTATAACAAATTCAGTTTTGGCGGACCACATATTTGACTTTCAATTCAGTACAACAGTATAGGAATCACTTATAGGAAGCATAGGCTGTTAAAACTTGCACTACATCCTCTTCTCACATCATTTCACCTATAACAACTAAAATGGGCTTTCACAATTACATATTACATTTGCAAAGATCAAAGTCCCTATTTATTTAATTCTCTTTATTGTATAAGTTCGTAAGTGTAGCTAGTTATTACTAGGCAAGGCATCACACATCCTCTACCGTATTAGCCAAATCTGAACATATTATACAACATATGTTGTGGTAGACACATAGTCGGAAGGTAGGGGAAGTATTCAACTAAACTGTATATGAATAAGGTTATAATAACAGTTCAAAGAAAGACAATCACCACACTATTTTTGAAATGTTCCAAACCAATTCAGATTGAACTCGCGATAGGATAAGTTTGTTAGGTTAAACCCCAGTTATCAGACTTTTAAACTTACTGCCTGCATATATGAGATTAAAAAGTAAGGAAATGTTGTACGTATGTAATAGTTAATAGTACAAACGGTTGGAACTAGGTGTCCAGAAACAACATTAAAAGAAGTTTTTTCTTTAAAAGCGACACAATCAATAATTCTAGAGGTGAACTTGCATAATAAACATGGGGGGAGGGAGGTTGGAGGGGAATGTAAATAGCCTGCTAAATGAATACCTCACTGTCTTTGCAA
Organism: Allium fistulosum; assembly: GCA_030737815.1. Lineage (NCBI taxonomy): Eukaryota > Viridiplantae > Streptophyta > Magnoliopsida > Asparagales > Amaryllidaceae > Allium > Allium fistulosum. The sequence continues at coordinate 1,138,421,403 of CM060901.1, forward strand.
ATAATCCATGAAATAAACGTATGTGTCATGTGGAATAGTCTATCTAGCACTCAAAATTGATTGTTCTAGTTTAGCCACGTGTGGATGCATGGATTCTCTAAAGCACATGCTGGTGGAAGCTCGATTTCTGTGTGGAGCTCAGCTATTATATTTTGCACAAGTAGTCTGAGAAGGTTTAGACCCAAAATTATGTATTCTTGAGACGGAGGTGGAATTACACTACTAATTGAGGAAGGTAAAAAAAGCAAGTAGTCGTAAAAAATAACTGACAGTGTGAGCGAGTGTGTGTATGTGTGTGTCAATTGAAGCTGCTACACTAACAACATAAAACTTGACAAATGAATGAAACTAACAATTTTGAAAAGATGCAAGGGAACAAAACAAAATGAACGGTTCATATTTAGTGAAATATTTGATTATGTTGGCCTATGTTGAATCAATAAGAATAGCACAATAAGTAAGACATGGATTAGATAGGTTGATGGCCAATTGACTGATAACCTAACTAAAAATTGGATCAACGTAAACAAAGCGAAGGATACATATGACCATGAATACAATTATAACACTATTAGCCAGTGCATTTGAATAATGTAGCGCTCACTCAACATATCAAAAAAGATAATGGATAGGTGTTTTATTACATGTGATTGGAGCAACATACATGATCAACTTTACCATTATGGAATTTTTTTTATTTAGTTTTCAAGCTTTAGCTCCAGTATTACCAAAGTGAGGTAATATGTATACTAGCTCATCACTTCTGTGATAAATACCACACTAGCAACTCTTACAAATATCACTAAGATAACTGAACAGTATCCAGCCATCGCAGCATTAAAATCCCTAAATATTGTATAAAAAATGACAACATGCAATAAACGAAGGACTGTGTCAATATGCATTATACTTTCAAATTTTTTAGGTATACATTGCTATGAAAATCAAACTTCCAAAAAAGAAAATCAAACATTGCTAAGAACATTTATATGGTAAAGCACATCGATAATTCAAAATTCCAAAAAAGAAAAAAAAAAGTAATGCATAAATTACCTTCAGAAAAAAGCCACCAAGCTCAGAACACAAAGAACGCACTTTATTAGCTGCAACCTTATGTTGTTGCTCCCAAATTGCATCTTGCTTATTCACGTCGTTCTCAAGTTTTGGACTCAAGTGATTAACCTGTATAAAAAAATGGAAATCCTCAAAGATCGATTAGAGAAAGAGAATGATTAAAAGTGAATTAAATGTGCAAAGAAGCAACCTTGTCGCTTGCGTAAATGTCTGCAGAACAAACCCAAAACTGAAAAGGCAGCAAATGGAAAGACACTTTCTCTTTTAAATCATCGGATTTGTTAGAAACGGGAAAAGCCATTAAATTAATTAGACGAAGCTGATAAATATGTTATGTTTGGGTCAGGAGCTTTGGCTAATTTCTCTTGCTATTTCATACCTATAAGATTTTAGCGAAATCAAATATAAAAAAATTAAACTGCATACCTAAACAATTAAGTAACGGTTAAATAGATAAATAGACTACAAAATTATTTACCATTTTTAGATACAATACACCTGCAGTTTAGGGTTTGTATTCATTTTGAACAAATTTATTCAGTGGGAGGCTGGTGTAAATCAACGGATGTGGAGACTGAGATTGAGATAGGCAGAAAGGGGGAGATGAGGACAGATGTGGCTGTTGAGATATAGACATGTATAAAGTTGTAGATGATTATGAAGGCGGTGATAGTGGAGGAAGCATAGGTAGGACAGATGTCGAGATATGGGAAAGCAACGATGGGGTGGAAGAAGCAACGCGGTAGAAGAGAGAGATGAGGAAGGAGGTGGAGGTGGATGTGGCTGTAGATAAGAACTAGGTTATGGAAGAAAAACGAGAAGAGGGAAACGAAAATTCGATAGAGTGGAAACCAAAAAAAATGCGGGCAATTGAAACAGTAAGGGAAAAGTTAAATGCGAAACTTAAATCTTTTTTTTGTTAGCATTTCTTGTACGAAGAAAGGGTGAGAAATGGCAATAGTTGCATTTTGGTAACAAACGCTGCCATATCGTGCTACTAATAACTGCTTTTCTTGTAGTGATATGACGATGCCCCCTTGGTTGATCAAAGTAATATAGTCATATCTGACTTAATATACATAGCGGAATCAAAACAAAATGAAACTGCAAATCCTAATTAGCTATCCGTCAGCCACCTGCTCGTCATCGGATGCTTTATTCGCCAAAAGACTAAACCTGAAAACCTCAACCCTTAGCCTACTCAAATCAATTTTGAGTACCCGAGAGTTTAAGGGGAAACAAAAACTTCGAGTCAGACATAAAGCCTGGTGTGAATAATTCTGTTACATCTGGGTTTACTGATATTAAGTGAGACCATGCCGCTTAGCGGAATGGGTTTCCCCTCACTTATACCACTTTAAAACATGTATTTTGCAAATCCTTTCCTGCAACCAAACTGGTTAATCAAACTGATAATATGAAATAGTAATATCCTTTATGCTAATAAATAGACTATATGTCCGTAAAACAAGTAATATGTGAGCTATCGGCCCACAATATAATAGCAAGGTCCGTTATGCTACAAATGGACTATTTGTCCATACAATTGGGCTGACTGCCCGCAAACTGGACTAATTGTATGAAATCTAAGCCGACTGGTTGTAAAATGGACTAACTGTCCGAATTATTTTCCTAGAATTAACTACCCTTTAAATTTTCCTCAAAAACCTTTTCAAAATGATTTAGTCCTTCAAATCATATATATATATATATACATGGAAAATATATCTTTAGCTTTACTCTAAGCCATTTTGCCATGTTATGTACACTTTACTCAAAATAATGTTGATGAATTTTAATAAGGATTAGCTATCATTCCAAAACAAGTTAAACCCCTTTTTAACTTGAAAATACTTAGGCTATATTGCCTATTCAATACATTCGAACCCTTTGTTTAAAGCCTTTAAACAACCCTTTTGAAACCCTTGAAGGTAACCTCTTCGAAACCATTGAAAGACCCTTTCAAAATCATTAAATATAGCCTTTCGAAAACATTGGAAAACCTTTCCTTTCTTTTCTCCGAAAGCTTCAAAATATCAGACATCCTCCTTTAAAACCTCTTAAATATTGGCTCTCGAAAACATAGGAAAAACCTTCCCTTTAATCCTTTCGAAACCCTGGGGAACCACCCTTTTCGAAACCATTCAAAACATCTCGGTTGAAACCATTTGGATTCTACCTTCAAGCAGAGCAAAAGGATCAGAAACCCATTAGAGTCGAAAGCATCTGATTCGAAACCTTTTAGAACTATCTCTTTCAAAAGCATATGGGTTTTACATTACTTATAGAAAAAGGGTCATAAAACATTTAAGTCGAAAGCAACTGCTTCGAAACCATTTCCTAAGTAATGAAGTAATGGTGTCAAAAACATTGGAGAGGTGGCCAAGTTTTTAGAAAACAAAACAATCCCTTCGAAACCATCTGAGTCGAAAGGTAAAAAGGCGGCAGCAAGAAGATTTTGACTTAGTCGAAAGCAATTATTTAAAAACAGAGGCGTAACCCAATCGAAACCATTTCCTTTAAAATATTTGACCTGGTCGAAAGCTACTTTGTCGAAAGCCATATAGTCGAAAGCAAGAAGGCATATTTCTTTAATTTAAAACAAAGGACTGCCTCAACCCCTTCGAAACTCTTCGTTTTGACTCCTTACCTTACGCCTACACCAAATTCACTACGTACTAGTAAACTGATACTATGTGCATCGGTTTCGAATGTGTTGGAAGCGAAGATAAGGAGGCGGAACCTAGTGCCGACAGTGTCGAAACAGTGAAAAACATGTAGCAAATAGTTCTTTTCACCTAACCTACCTTACGTGTCAAATTATGATTGGTTGCCTCTTTCTTTACCAATAAAAAGTACTGCACTTTGTTAAAAGGCCTATCGACTTTTCGGATTTTAAAATTTAAATCATTTTACAAAAAGCCCCTTCTCCTCTGTTAATTATATAAAACATTTAAGTCTCATACCTTAAATAATTTTATATAACCCTTAAAACACTTAGGAAAAATCTACAAAAATTCCAAAAAATCTATTTTAATATGTTTTCCAACATATAAAATTTTCAGACCCCAATCTTTCATTATTTAACCAAAAATAATTATTAACCAAAATTAACATTTTCTTTACTAGAAAATTCATATTAATTCCACGAAAATGTAGAAAAATCTGAAAATTGAAATCCCTCTCCAAAATATTATTTATGATCTTCACAAAAAATTCGCAAGGCATTTGGATGTCATTTAATAGGGTTTTCATCCTAAAACATATCATAAATTCATTATGAAAAATAATAATTCATCAACAAGTATATATATTCATTCCATCATTGAATATCATGGCAAATCAATGCAAAATATTCGGCAATCATATTAAAACTAAAAACACAATCAAAATTGAGATGTAAGCATTGTTTACCTTAGCTTTTAAGATTATAGAGATTGGGATGGGAATAGATTTGATTTGAATTAGCTTCTTCCTAGCTTTTCTTTTTCTCTTCCTTGTTAATAGTGGCCGGCCTCTTTAAAAATTTTGAAAATGAAAAATGAACGTGTAAAATTTTACACAGCCAAGGTTTGGAGGATATAGGAATGGCTTCTTTCCTATTATACCTCCTCTATTTCAAGTTAACACTTATTCTAATTCATGGTTAAATGGCACGGCCACACCTTAATTAAAATCAAATCTCAATCCCTTAATCAACACATTGTTTTATTTAATTCAACTAATTAAATATCCTAAATAATGTTACCAAAAATCTGGGGTGTTACAAAAATCTCAACATTACTCAAAATATAGTTTACAAAACATTAGTTTTCTTTTTTCAAGACATTAGTTTTCTTTTTCAAAACATATTATTCTTTTCAAACCATTATATTGAAATGCATCGTTCTAGTGTTTAAAAATCCCTATCAAACATTGACCAGACATACCGATCAAAATTTTTAAAGAACTCAACGGACAAATTAACACCGAAATAAATTATCAAAAAATTTTCAATCACGTGATAAAATCATATCCATATTTTATCAAATCATTTATTTTCATAAATTATTAAATACATCCAATTCATCACCCGTCAAAAACAATGAAAATCTCCACCCATTGTCCACCCATAAAATCGAACAAGCAACAATACAACAATACACATTTTCAAATAAGCAAAAAAACGCCTTTAAGGAAACTATCTATCAGTTTCTGCTGCGCAACTCTGATCACTACTGGATCCTCTACTCAAACTCGTCATATCAATTAAGAATTATGAAGTATTCATAATGCAAGATTTGAACTAGGGCCTTTTACAACTTCCCTAACCAAGCTATTGCATTCTCATATATACCACACAGAGGTTTATTCATCATCATCAATGCCGACATTACTCATTAGGCTAACTACTCCTTACTTCACTACCTCCCTCAATAACTTCATTCCACAAGAAAACAATACATACAGAAGAGGTAGAGATAAAGAATATATATATATATATATATATATATATTAGGAAAAATAACAAGTATGTCCCCAAATGATTACCCCATTAATTATCATATACTCCTACTATCCCTTTAATAAAGGGAAATTACCACACACCTAAGTGAACAAGGACTCTACAGACACTAAGGCCAAGTGTAACACTACGTAAATTCAAGGAAAATAAATTATAATGAAACTAATTAATAATTAATGAAGCCAAAAATGAATTTTTTTGAAACATCAGAATTGGCTACAAAACTTACACCTTGGATTCGTTATGATTTTCTGATCAATTTTCATACATAAAGTTTTTTGATCGAAGTTCAAACGAAAAACTTATTAATGTTCGAATATTTCAAATCGAAAATAATTATATATGTAATTAAAAAAATATAGTTAACTAATGTTAATTAATGTCAGTTAGCATTAACTGATGTTAATGTTTACTTAAGCTATAAGGATAATTAACATTAATCAAATCATTTAAATATATACAAGAATAACGTAATTTAGGAAATTGAAGAACACATAACAAAATAGGAGACCATTCGACCCCTAATTAGGACCGGTCGACCGGTGGAGGGGCAACATTCGACCGGTAGTCGCTTGACAATTATGGATTCAACCTAGGCTGAATGTCCCAAATTTAAAATAGAATAATCTAACGATTGACATTGATTCGAACCCCTATAAATACGGTCCTAACCCCTTACTTTTCTTCTCATATTTTTTGAAGCACGGTGAAGCTCTGTCGTTTTCTTTTCTCCATAAATTCTTAAATCTAAATAAAACTATAATCTATATATGTATACACAAGTGGAGAATAGCGAAGGATAAAAGAGAAGAAGAATAGGATCTAATCGCCAAAGCCAAGGTAAATTATAATTATAAATCCAAATCTAAGTCTCAAATCTCTTCTCAGATTGAAATTTCTATACATATGTATATGCTTGCGGTACATATTCCATTAGGGAGAAAAGGGGAATCAAATAGAAATAATAGGATTCAGACTGGAGATTTGAAAAGCCTAAAGGTGAGTGGAAAATTATACATTTTTATTTAATATTGGATTTATATAGTTATAAATCTGTTCCTATATGCCTAAAACTAATTTTTGAGTTGTAGGCTTAAATATATACATGTAATGAATTGATAAACCATGACTACGTATTCTGTGAATTATTAACTTTAATTTAATATTGCATATAATTGAATCTGGAAAGTACGTGTAAATGTAGTCCTTAAAATAATAACATCGTGTAGTAATTCCAAGTTTGGTTGAACGATATGTGAGTAAATGTGAATTTGGAAGTTATTATAAATTGAATTTGGATTTAAGTTGTATTTTAATTCATTGGAATAAAGTATGGCAATGTAAATTTCTATAAATTATCCAGTTTTATAAATAAACAAATGTGTGATGCTTGAAGTAACAAGGAATATGCTTAAAAGAAATAGATGTACAAAATAGGAATGTTTAGCGTATTTTGTACTGTTTATTTTAATAAAAACAAAACGATGATTCCGCATAATTTCAAACTTAACACAAGTCCTCTTTTCTATAAGTTATGGAAATTTATAGCGTTAACATTTCCTTTTGGAGGATGCAATTCCAACGAATTAAAATGCAAAAATCCCTAAATACAACCAAAGTAGTGTAAGTAAAGATAATAACAACAATTCAATAATAAGTCTAACGTATGCGATAAGATTAGAAGATAAACAATAGGCGATAAAGTATATGTAAAATGATGAAATAAGCAAGTAAGAAGATTATAGTAATGTAAGAAAGATAGTAACAATTAATAAGGAAGAGTAGAATATATTTACTAGTAGCAAGTAGAAGTAAGTAGTAAAGGGTGATTAATCTATTAAAATAAGAAGTAAGCAGTAAAAGGTATTTAAATCTTTTACGTTAAAAGTAAGTGGTAAATTGACATTAATGAAATAAGGGGTCAATTATGTAAAAATAACTAAATATTAACAGTTGAACATTCGAGGCGTAGTAAATAAATAAGTATAAATATACACATAACCTCAAATATGCATTTGTGACGGGTGTGTACTATTGAGTGTAGCCAATTGCTTAGATTAATTAATAATGACATAGTCATAAAAATGGGTGTGAACTATTAGTTTATTAATTAATTATTTTCTTATTAATTTTTACTTGGTGTTACATTCTCCTCCCCTTAAAAAGGATTTCATCCTCGAATTTCTCTAAGGAACAGATAGCATAACACGCACTAAGCATCCATGTTATACAACCAAGTTATCTACATAACCATCTACTTAACAAAAAGTGCAATGTGATTATGCATATAGACCTACTATAGGTGAGCTCAATTCTAGCGTGAATGCTAGTGTCGTGACATACAAGCATGTATGAAAACATCCTAAAAATGCAAAATGTTTTCAATATGAGTGCAAAAGTGACCGCAAAAAGTGTGGCAACCATCCTTACCATCCAATCTAGCAACCATGATGCAACTAAAACCTATTTTTGAAGAGAAAAGTTTACTAAAGAAATGTTCAGGATGAGAAATCATCATCTTCTCTTTAGTTTCCCATGAGCTTTCTGTTGGATTATCTCTCCAATGTACTCGAACAAATCTTATTACTTTGTTGTAGAGCTTCCTAGTTCTATGCTCCATGGTACTTGTGGTGGCAAGAGATGATATCGGCTTCGTCTCAATGTCTAATAACTAATTAGGCTCTACTACGGTGGCTGTGCTATGAAGGCATCGCCTTAGGTGCGAAACATGAAAAATTTCATGGAATCTTGTCAACTTTTCTGGTAGCTCTACTCCATATGTTAGTCTTCTTATTCTTTTAAAAATTTGGAAAGGCCCAACAAACCTTGATGCCAACTTTTTCGACTTTCCAAATCTCACAACCTCCCTAAGAGGGAAGTTTTAACAAACACCATGCCACCTACCTCAGACTCTAATTTATACTTCACCTACCAGCATATAACTTATGACGATCTAATCATTTCTACCTTCTTTGAAGTCTTGTGAATTAAATTTGGTCCGAGTAGAATTTTGTCGGTGCTTTTCTATCGATAATTTGGTGATCCGCATGGCCTTCCTACAATGCTTCAATGGTTGCCATGCCAATCATCACTTGGTGACTATTATTATACGCGAATCCTACTAAAGGTAAGTGTTGTTCTCAATGTCTTCCAAAGTCCTCCAAAGTCCTCCAAAGTCCATGATGAAAGATCTTAACAAGTCCTCTAAAATTCTATTCACTAGTCCAGTCTGACTATTGGTTTGTGGATGGTAAGCAGTGCTAAGATTCAATGAAATTCCTAAAGTTCTCTACAAACTCCTCCAAAATTTCGCTAGTAAATAAGGGGTCCCTATCACTAATAATACTAATCAGAATTCCATAAAATCGAACCACCATCTTGATATAAATTTTTGCTAAAGATGTTGCGGTCCTATTGCTTCTAATAGGAATAAAATAGAAGCTTTTAGTGAGTCTATCCACTATGATCCAAATTGCTTCATTGCCTCTTTGGCTCCTAGGCAACCCATATATGAAGTCCATTGATATATGCTTCCATTTTCGAGTTGGAATCTCCAGTGGCAATAAAAATCCTCTGGGCTTTCCTTGCTCAGCCTTTATCCTTTGGCACATTAAACAACAAACTCAGCTACCCTCTTCTTCATCCTGGAGCAGTAGAAAATTTTCTACATATCCCTATACATCTTATCTCCTCTAAGGTGAATGGTCTTCCTTGAATGGTGTCACTCCGCAAGCTAAAACTTACCTTTTCCAAAATCCTAATGTTTTTAGGACTGAAGCATTCTTTATTTCTTGTTGCTAGCCTAATTTCTTCATTAACTTTCAGTCTTACCTATAATTTATCGCTAGTTAAGTGTCTTTATAAAAATTTCTTATTTACACAGTTCCCCAGTATGTATATATTTATGTAGCGGTCTGGTCACATCCATAAAATCAGCACAGTGGTAAAACTGAAACATATCTCATATCATAACGCCTTTCTAATAACCTAAGAGAGACAATTAGGGATTACAACCCAAAACCCTAAAAGAAAATTTTGCTGGAAGTTGGCAATCATCCTCAACTGATGCTAATTATGTTGTAGCTGTAACAATCCTTACTAAATTAAGATGAACATTCCTAGTATGTCATTCAACTATCATCCACCTTCCTCAATTCTCCTTCTAGGTTTCTAATAAATGTGATACATTTATTACTTCAGTTAATATACCTGACTATGGGATAAATTGTGCATCTCCATAAGTACTGTATTAAATTCCCTAATCAATCCCCATTTGATTCCTTTTTAACTCTTTATTAATTAAAATTTTATTGCCCATTAAATTTGTAATTAATGTTCATAAATCCTAGTCCTATAATTACTATGCTATTAATAACCAATACGAATATCGTAGTAAATTACGCTATTTATATTTATTCATTTTCGAACGTTAAATGCGGTTATACATGTTTGTTTATTTACTTGTAATTCTAACTATTAATTTCTGAACTAGAACATTCCTTTCTGCATTTTAATTTAACAGAGCTGCCTTTTCAAAGGGTTGCCATTATAACTTTTCATAAATTAACGAAAAGTGAGATCATCGCTTCATTTGAAATTACAAGGAATTATTTCTTTTCTTTTATTGAAATAGACAGTGTAAACTACGGAAAGTAATATCCATATCTTACATGTCTCTTTTCCTTTTTGATATATCCCTTGTTAATTCAAATGACGTGCTCTTATACTTATTTTGAAAATGGATAATTTATGGAAATTACATGGAACCCTCTCCAAATAAATCAAAACATAGAAATTCACATTCCAAGTAAACTAAGGCAACCTAATTTATAACCTAATTATAAATCTGGAATATCTTGACAACTTTACCAACATCCTACAATTAAATATTTGAGACTGATTTCAAATTTCCAGATTAGGTTGTACATACTATTCATATTTTATTCATATCCTAAAACCTTTATCCTGTCTTACCTAGCTAGTGATCCCTATCTACTCCATTTAAAAAAAAATAGTCTAGTCCTCACCATTCTTTATAAAACTAAAATTTCATAAACATGAAGTACCTAATCTAAAACCTTTATCTTGGAAAATATAAACTTATAAATCCCTTTTTTCTTCAAAAATTCAAAAATTGCTTAGCAAAATAATTTCCCTTCTCAAAGACTTTCTACCTTAAAGTCTTACTTCTTTAAAAGTAGGATTTTTAACCCAAATCATTCAAAAATTCAATTATCATACCAGTTATCATTTTTTTCAAAAACATCTTATATAATTTTAAACAATGAAAAGTGGAATAAACAAAGATAACATCCATCCTATCATTTTCCTATCCTATTTTTTTTACTTCTCCCCTATATTATTTCTAACTAGATTACTAATTCTACTTTATAAAAAATTCCTAATGCTATTACTATCTAAATTTCCCAATATTGAGTAATCACAGTGTGTTCGCATGCTGCTTTAGGCATCTTGGCTTTTCTTTATATAAATCTATTTCAGTTGTCATTCTCTGCATTTCCTTACACTAGAACGTTCCTCCTACCTACATTATTGAGAAATCATACCCTTATATTCTCTTACCTCATTATAATCAAGTTCCATTTCCATTTATACCCCCTTTTTAGAAATAACTTTAAAAGAAGAACTTTCAAATTTATGGATAAGGAAAAATCATTGAACTCAAAACCTTCGTTTTCTTTTGCATTTATTTCAAGAAAAAATATCCTTTTATCGAAAATCTTTAAATCAAAAACTTTCTAGCTCAACCAATTTTTAAACTAAGAATTTCAAAAATGAAAAACCTTTTCACCAAAAAGCTATTAATTAGAACCTTTTGACTCAAAAATTTTAAATTATGAATTTCCAAATTTCTTTACTTTTTCAAAACAACAACTTCCTAATAAATCCTTTGAAAACCCATTCAAAACGTTTCAAGGAATTTTCCAAAAAACCTTTTACCAAATTCTTTCCCATGGGGTTGAATTTTGAAATTGACTTTAATTGTCACTTCTACTGAAATTTTCTTCTTCCCTACTCAATCTTCATAAAAATCTAATTATCTCCTTGTGGTTATTAATGTACGCCTTCTTGCGCGAACTTGCTCCACTACTTCTTCACATCTTTCTTTACTCCTATCATTCCTTACTTCTGGATGCTTAAGACATATATATTCTAATCTCCCAACTGTTTGGATGAAATGCATGTCTTCAATCGTTAATCCATCGAAATCCAAAATCATAAGGCAGTCTAGACCCAACAAAGGAGTCAAGTACCATTCAACTTCTAGGGTGCCACTATATGTCACGATCATGCTCTTCTTGGTCCACTCCTTACTGTACGACCTTCTCCTCATGAGATAATTAGGGTAGGAGTATAAATTTACCTCTATTTTATTATTTTTCCAACTCATAATCACCTCGCCCATCCTTTTGGAATATGATCGCAACTACTTGTATAGTCGAAATTTATAAAGTCAAGCGTATTTTCAAAATAAGTGTATATATATATAGTAAGGTTTTTGAAAAATATTTTTAAAACTAACAAGTATGCCACTCATATATATGCCAATCCCCATAGATCGAGAAACGCAAGCTCTTATACCAAATGTAATAACCCACCTCGAAACGGGCCTAATTTTAGACCTAGAAAAGGCCCATCGAACCTTAGACCCATTCCAAAGCTGACTGTTGGTTGGTAAAATTGATACAAAATATAATACACAAAGCTATCTATCTACACATTCAAAATCTCATAGCGGAAGGATAAAATATAATATTAGAAACGGTACCCATTTTATTCAAAACTCAAACGTCAAAAACATACAACACAATCCCAGATAACAATGCCAAATATCTAAAGTTCAATATCAAATACATCGTTTCTAAATGGATACATCAAAAATATAAAAACATGGGTAAATAAATAGATAACCGCCACAAGTCCCCTCATTGCCTTCACCTTTGTATTCTACATCGTCTTCTCTAACCTGTGTTATAATGAAGAGGGAGTCAGAACAACAATGTATGGTGAATAAAAATCTCGAGCCTTTCTATAATAGTACTTGGGCGGTATAATTTAAATAAAAATGTCTTACGCATTTAACTATATTATAAGTTTTCCAACAACAAGCCCTATGACTTTTCTAGTCCAATTCTATAACCATTACCCTTTTAACCCAATAACCCATCTCCAATTGTAGGCCAAAGGTCTTCCTAATCCTACATGTATATCGTCAATAATGTCCTAATGATGTAAGAGATAGTATCCAAGTCACTTAGTACCTCTTTAACAGGAACTAGGCAGACTCTAACCATTTAATACCTCGTTCGAGGTAGGTTTCTGGCATTTAATACATATCCTAAGGCGAGCTCCTCTCTAATACTATCTAGCTGACATTGCACGGAATCTCATCAGGCCATTTAATACTTCTTTACGGAAGAGGCGGACCCTATAATAGCCACTTAAACCCAAAGCGGACCGTTCTTAAGATATCCTTGTAACGAACTACCTTTCTTACACATAAAGACGACATTTAATACATCCTCAGTATTCGTGTGCCGATCATTTAAGTGTCCGAAAGATAGATCATTTGGAGTGAAGGAAGAAAATACCGAACAGAATCTCACATCGTAATGAGAAATATAATATACACATGATCTTTCACAAAGAAAAGAACTTTATTATATATACAACATCAGGGTACACAAATCTATTTTCTAACTGGACAGTTATAACACCATGTCCTTACAATTTTTGATAAATACAGACTGAAACAAAGCGACAACAGCGGAAGAATATAAGATACGTAAGTACGTCTTGGAGAATCCAGCTCGTCTCTTGAAAGCTCCAAAGAATCCAGCTAAACCTGGAAAATATGCTCGAGTTGAACTGAGCATTATAGGAAACAATACCCGGGTCAGTCTGGTAAAACCAATGTGGGAAAAGCTCGAAAAGAAACATATGGATTACTATATTTGAAAACCTTTCAAAATAAAAGGTATCTCTACGACCACGCCGCACATAAACACGGATGGTTTTTACCTAACTAAACATTTTATTATAAAAATCTAGTGATATAATCATAATGTATAGGTTTAAAATAGATATAGCTGAAATGCTTGCATCTCAAATTTCAACATAGTTGAGCACATCTAAATCCGTAAAGGTTCGTATTGGAGAATGGGTTCCAACGATGACAAGGTAAGGGACTACCTTCCAATGTTACACCTCTAGAAAATGTACCTGAGGGCTATATATGCATCTGCTCCTCTACTACATAGAACTAGCCTGCCTTTTTTAACATGACAAGCCGGATTACTCATCCTTTTGACACGAGGCTGCTTAACTTTGCCCTTCGATGCATGCTCTTAAAACAAATCTATAGGACAATCTAGAATGGGATGACGGCTCCTAATGGTCGCTAACCACATGGCTCTACTACATACCCTATTTTAGCCATTCTTTCGAGTTGTGAGGCTTGAGGCTACGCTTTTACCTCTTCTACTAGCATACCATCTTGGAATGCTAGCATTGCCCTCCAGGTAGAGATGTAATGCAGCATTCATCCATACAAGTTATTCTGGGATCGAACAAGCATTTAAAATTTTACTATCTTCCATTTTGGAATCACCCTCAGGAAGAATGGTATGGTTCATAGCATACTTCATTACGAACATTATTAGTTTGGAGTGGTTCAGATAAATTCGGAAGCCGATGTCTCCAAACTAAGAGAAAATTTCCGACTGACTCAATTCCCGTTCTTTGGAAGTATGAAATAAGTATTTAAGTACTCACCGGGGAACTCGAATATACAATTATACTTCTTAAGTCAAAACAGGTCAAGATTTTACAATCGATTATTTAACAATCAAATAAACAAACGATAACAATTCAGATATTTTATTACCCATATCAACCACTAAGCCTCAAAACAATTCTTTCATTTATTAAAATCTATTTTCAAAAGTGTTTTATTAAAAACATCCATATACTTATCTCATTGACATAAGTATATTCACAAAACATTTGTGAAAGGTTTCTTATTTACAAATCATATCAAAAAGTATCAAATTACTCCAAACACCTTTAATAAAATAATTTCCTAATTATTCTTTAAATATTTTTAAATGTAGTAAACTTTAAACCATTATCAAAGGGATAAAATGAAATATTTGATCTCACAAGTTTCGGAAAAAAATTTAGTGACCATAATGGTTCATATTTTAATTGAGTTTAACTCTCCAAGTTATAATATGGGTATTTACATAAAAGCATATATGTAAAAGGAAACAACACATAATAACCAATCACATATAAGCAAATATCCAAGTTACTATAATAGCAGACGATGGTTTGTTATGCTAAACACATTTCCAAGTTAATATAATAGCAGAATGGTGTTTGGTTCTGCTAACATATGTCAAATATAACTGAACTAGCAGAATGGTGATTTATTCTGCTAAACAAATGTCATTGGGTTTCATATTCAATGAAGTTACTTAAAGGTGATTGACAAAGAAATCCTTGGATTTAAAATGCTCTTTGAAGGAGAGTTGCTTAAAACGAAATTTGATTTTTGGAAATAAAATGGTTTTAAAGCTTTAAACTTTTATTTAAAAATAATTAAATAATATTTAAACTTTTATTAAATAATGATTACCTTTAAATAATTAAAAAATAATTAACTATTAAATAAATAATTAAATAATAGTTATCCTTAAATAAATATTTAAATAATAGTTAGCTTTTAAATAGGTAATTAAACCATAAACAAATCATTAATTAATTATTAAATAATAATTTAAACTTTTAAATAATAATCAAATATTAGCCAACCTTAATTAATTAATTAAATAATCCTTAATTAAAAATCAAATAATAAATAAGGCCTAATTTAAAATAATAAAAACATAATTTAGTTTTAAATTAAATCTTAACTTAAATTTAACAGGATTAGAAATTAAATAATAATTAAACACTTTCTTAAATAATTTAATTAATCTTAATTAAATAATAATTAATTATTAAATAATAATTTAAATAATAATTTACCTTTTATTAATTAAAAATTCTAATTAACTTGCTTAAAAATAATTAAGTTCTACTTACCCTAACTTAGTTAATGATTAAGTACTAATTACCTTACTTTATTAATTAATTAATCATTAAATAAATCAATAATTAACTAAATAAACCAATAATAATTGTTTTTAAAAATATTTAAAATATGTTTGAAAATACTTTTAAAAAATGATATTTAAGTTAAAACATTTTAAATTAAAAAAGAGTTTGTTTTCACGAACTACATTTATAGCGACTATCGCTATACGACCTGAAATTTTAAAATATTGTTTTTACTCAAATAGCTTTCAAAACTCTATCCTTTATAATTAACTTACTTTTATAAACCTAGAATAAAGTTTAGAAAAAAAAGATAAGGTTTTAAAAACTTTTATAAAATATTTCCATAAAATAAAGTTAGAAAACAAGCTTTTGAATCAAAGGATCTCGATGTCGAAATTAATGACTCAACATACTAACCTTTCATGTTACCTAACCTGTAAGGGCATGAACACAACATATACATATCCTATCCCTATGTACAATAAAAAGATCCTAAATTTCAACCCTCACTAACCCTTTTAACTTTAATTTTTATTTCTAATCTAAATCACAACATACATAAGCACATGTATATCCGTACAAAGCAACACCATATCAACCAATTAAGCAATGAATTTACATCAAAGTATGCATCATATTACCCAAACAACAACATATTTTTCAACCAATTATGAGCAATAAATTTTCATAAATTTTAAAGTTTTAAACTTAAGGTAAAAGAGTTTTTTTTACCAAAAGTCGACTAAATCAAAGAACCTTTCTTTCGAACTTGAATATGACCTAGAACTATACTTTGACTTGGAAAAATGAAATTTTTGGAGGCCTTTAAAACCTATGGTGGTTCGGCCTTGAGTGTTTTTGGAGGTGCTAGGCTTGCTTTTTGAGTAAAGAAGTTGTAGTAGTAAAGGAGAAACAAAGAAAGTAAGAACTTTTAACTTAATAATTAAGAGTGGAAGCCATGAAAGATTATATGAAGGTGGAAGTTTTCATGAGAATGGAAATGAAGAAAATGAAAAGGAAATTAAGAAATTTGGTTTTATATGAAATGTATAAAGTAAATTACCAAAATACCCATGTGCTTTGCCCTCCACTCCTTTGCTCCACCTCATCATGTCCTTCCTTCACTTTAGAAATTTCGCCCACCACTTTGTCTCCCACCTTCACATCATGTTCAAACATGCCTAAGTACTTCTTATACTAAATGTTTGTATATGTTTCACTTTACTTTTATTTTTATTTTTAAACTTAATTAAACATTTCATAAATTGTCATCTCATATATAAACATATGTATATATGTATGTATGTATGTATTAATGATAACTCATTTATAAATGAAAGTGAATATTTAACTCAAATATGGACAACGTTTTCGAAAACTTTTATTCGATGAAAAGTCGAAAATTCGAAAAACGAATTCCAGTCACATTTTCGATTTTTCTTCAAACTAAATATTTTTGTAAACAAATTTTGAAAACTATTTCACCATCATTATTTATTATTTAAAAGAGTTTTATTTTAATTATAATATTTTAATTTTTAAAGTTAATTAAATATTCCCAAATTAAAGCGGTGAAATTATGAGTCATTACACTCTCCCCTCTTAAAGAATTTCATCTTGGAAATTTTACCACAACCTTAACCCAGAAATAACAATCTCATGCATAACTAACACTATACATCAGTTTGTATGATATACATAGACCATGCCTATGTAAAATCTGATTTGATCACTTACTCGAATACATAGCTTTATTTTCGAACTAGTATCTCCCACCCGACTTCCTAGTGCAGATTTTGATCAGGCTTCTTAATTAGAAACCACCATTCTCCTTACATAGCCATATGCTATGATAATAAACTTCGGTTTCATATTAAGAAACCTCATCAAGTGTTTGCCATCAAAAATCGAGTGATAAATCCTTATTCGGAATGGTGTGAGACACCTTAAGTCATATACTCGAATCTTGGATCGAGAATTATATGAAAATGAGGAAGGATCTACGTACAACTTACATACTTATCAAAGGGTCCTTGCTACATACTTACTTATTACCCTCCCATACCATACTTATGAAATCATTTCATAAAAATTTCAACTTAAATTCAAACATTTAAAATGTTATAACTTATTGAAAACCTTTCATAAAATCATTTAAAATTTATTAAGTTGTATAGTACTCTCCTACATCTTAAAAGTCTATACAAAACACCTGATTTTAAAATTCTATTCTCTTTAATTATTTAGATGTAGGTCCAAAATAATTTGGGTCTCAAAACTAACTTGACCAATATAACCTTTTGACCCAATCGTTTTGGTAAGTATCTAAGGAGAGTAGGATGCTGGTATCCGAACTCTACTGTAGAGTCTACTTCTCTTTAGACACTTCTAAGGTAAATGTGTTTATTAGCTAGCTTAATAACATCAAATGAAAATTTACCTCCTAGGTTTTAAAATTCAAAAAGACACTATTTAATAAAACCAACCTTATTAAATCTTCTCATTAAATTAATTCAATTTTGACTTTATTTTTTAACCTACTCTTTAATAAAAATATCTTATGATGAGCTAACCCTCACCCTACTAAATTTGACACAATATAAAGTCATGAACCATATTAGCTCAAGTCTTAGTCTATCTACAAGGCTAAGAGAGATAAAACTATGATAGGAACCAATATCAAACAAATTACAACAGAAGAAACATTATATATATATAACATCGTTCAAACTCAAACAACCCTAAATACAAGCCAAGTGACTCCACATAGAATGGAAGTACACTCCAAAAGGTATGATACAATAGAAGATACCAAATAAGGAATAACTTAGGATACTACTTCCTAATACTAGCCTTAAATCTTCCTAGTGCTAAACCAACCTTTCCATAACCTTCTTTCCCTTTGTTGCTAACGAAGTGGATGGTGCTGAAATGAAAACAAAAGGCCTAGGATGCTCCCCTTTCCCGATCATAGGATAATATTTGATGAAATGACCTTTCTGGTGGCAATAATAACAATCCTTTGGTGCAGTCTGCATCTCTAGCTTTGGTACCTTATTGACCTTTTCTTTCACCACTTTTCTTTTCTTACCCAACTTACATTACTGAACAAAGTGATCATATTTCCCACACCTAAAGCAACCTTGTTTAGGCACATTAGTCTTGAGCTTGTTCTTCTTATTCCCAACTGGTGTAGTAATAGGCAGGTTTAGAGATAAATCTTCAAATCTTAAAGCATTTCTTATTACCTTCTCAAATGATCCTTGAATACAATTGATCATGTCTCTACGTACCTTGTCACACAAGCCCATCCAAATATTAACCTCGCTAAGAGACTCGGTATCGTTGAACTTCCTATTACTCAAAATCTCAAAGTCATGGCATAATGAAGCAAAGTCCATTGGGGATTGATCTTGCGGCCCTTTCTCCACAACATACAACTTAGATTCAAAAACACTAGCATTCATAATTCTTTGCTACTTGAATTCATATCGAATACCTTAAAATAATTCCAAGAATAAGGTTGTTCAAAAAAATTATTTAACCCCACCTTTCCACTTTTCAAAGGAAAAACACTTTAAAGCTTTACTAGCTATTCTTTAAGTTTAAAGAATGATTTTAGAAAAACCAACAGTAACTACATATCATTCAAAACATACTATACAAAAAACCATACATACTAAGTGTTTTTCCCAAAGATCTTATCCAAACTACGGTCCTCCAGACCTACCCATTGGTACTTCCCCCATCTTTTTCCCTCTTTTTGATATGTTGATACTACTCTCTGGAGAGGTTTTTGGCTTCTTCTGATCTTCAAAAACTTCTACCTCTAGGTCCACAACTGCTTTGACGACATAACTATCAGCTCTACCATCCTTAGAGTCTATCCAATTTGATTCCTTTTCCCATCCATGTCCTCCTTGTGTACTCATTTCTTACTATCTCAATATAGTAAGATATCCTTAGGACACACTTCCAGATGGGATTTATATTGGAAAAGGTATCGCCTACAAATGATAAACAAATATTATCATTTCCTAACAACAATCACAACAAAATAACTAGATTAGTTTTGAAAATTATTCTTTTTTATAACATATAATCCTAGATAAAATTATTTCATATACCAATTTAAAACTTATTATGTCAATTTGCCTTGTTAAAGTGTTTAGGAATCCTTATTAATACCGTGGCATCCCACGTTTCGACTAGAATTCATAAATGACTCAATTGATAAATCAACACAATATAAAACATTTTGTAATCACTAACAAATACGAGCTCTTATATATAATAAACTCATACTCATTCTAGGGTCTTGCTTTCCCGATCTCAAATGAGTTTACCCTGACAGGGCCAAGGTTCTCGCTTAACCTTGCACTCTGATACCATGTGTAACGAACTACCATTCTTACACCTAAATACGACACTTAATGCATCCTCGGTATTTGTGTACCGATCATTTAATTATCCGAAAGACTGGTCATTTGGGGTGAAGAAAGAAAAGACCGAACAGAATCTCACATTATGACAAGAAATATATAATATACACACGACCTTTACACAAAGAAAAGAACTTTATTATATACACTAATCTATTTTCTAACTGGACAGTTATAACATCTTGTCCTTACGATTTTTGATAAATACAGACTAAAACATAGCGACAATGACAGAAGAATATAAGATAAGTGAATACATCTTGGAGAATCCAGTTTGTCTCCTGAAAGCTCCAAAAAATCCAGATAAATCAAGAAAATATGCTCGGGCTGACCCGAGCATTGTAGGAAAACAATGCCCGGATTAGTCTGGTAAAACCAGCGTGAGAAAAGCTCAAAACAAAACATATGGATTACTATATTTGAAAACCTTTCAAAATTAAAAGTATCTCGTAAGACCACGCCGCACATAAACACAGACAGGTTTTTACCTTATGATAACTAAACATTGTATTATAAAAATCTAGTGATATTATCATAATGTCTAGGTTTAAAA
Source organism: Allium fistulosum (assembly GCA_030737815.1). NCBI lineage: Eukaryota > Viridiplantae > Streptophyta > Magnoliopsida > Asparagales > Amaryllidaceae > Allium > Allium fistulosum. The sequence continues at coordinate 1,138,442,101 of CM060901.1, forward strand.
TAAATACGAAATATAGCTGAAATGCTTACATCTCACATTTCAACATAGTTGGGAACATGTAAATTCGTAAAGGTTCATATTGGAGAATGGGTTCTAACGATGACAAGGTAAGGGACTACCTTCCGATGATACATCTCTAGAAAATGTACCTAAGGGCTACAAACGCATTTGCCCCTCTACTACACAAAATTGGCCTGCCCCTCTAACATGACAAGCCAGATTACCTCATCCCTTTAACACCGAGGCTGCTTTACTTTGCACCTCAATGCCTATGCGCAAAACAACTCTATAGGAAAATCTAGAATGGAATGACGGCTCCTAATGGTAGCTAACCATATGGCTTTACTACATACCCTGTTTTAGCCATTCTTCTGAGTTGTAAGGCTTGAGGCTACGCTTTTACCTCTTCAACTAGCATACAATCTTGGAATGCTAACACTACCCTCCAAGTAGAGATGCAATGCTAGCATTCATCCATACAAGTTGTTCTGGGATCGAATAAGCATTTAAAATTCTACTATCTTCCATTTTGGATTCACCTTCAGGAAGAATAGTATGGTTCCATAGCATACTTCATCATGGACGTTATTAGTTTGGAGTGATTCGGATAAATCCGAAAGCCAGTGTCTCCAAACTAAGTGAAAATTTCTGGCTGACTCAATTCCGATTCTTTGGAAGTATGAATTAAGTATTCGAGTCCTCACTAGGGAACTTGAATATACAATCATACTTGAGTCAAAACATGACAAGATTTGATAGTCGGTTATTTAACTATCAAATAAACAAACAACAACAATTAAGAGATTTAATTACCCATAACAACCACTAAGCCTCAAAATAATTCTTTCATTTATTAAAATCACTTTTCAAAAATGTTTTATCAAAAACATCCATATACTTATCTCACTGACATAAGTATATTCACAAATCATTTGTGAAAGGCTTTTCATTTACAAATCATATCAAAAAGTATCAAATTACTCCAAACACCTTTAATAAAACAATTTCCTAATTATTCTTTAAATATTTTTAAATGTAGTAAACTTTAAACCATTATCAAAGGGATAAAATGAAATATTGGATCTCACAAGTTTTGGAAAAAAGCTTAGTGACCACAATGGTTCTTATTTTGATTGAGTTTAACTCATCAAGTTATAATATGGGTATTTACATAAAAGCAGATATGTAAAGGAAACAACACATAACAACCAAGGCAGATATCCAAGTTACTATAATAGTAGACGGGGATTTGTTATGTTAAACACATGTCCAAGTAAATATAATAGCAGAATGGTTTTTGATTCTGCTAACAGATGTCAAATATAACTTAACTTGCAAAATAGTGATTTATTCTGCTAAACAAATGTCATTGGGTTTCATATTCAGTGAAGTTACTTAAAGGTGATCGACAAAGAAATCCCTTGGATTTAAAATGCACTTTGAAAGAGAGTTTTTTAAAACAAAATCCGATCTTTGGAAATAAAATGGTTTTAAACCTTTAAACTTTTATTTAAAAATAATTATTAAATAGCATTTAAACTCTTTATTAAATAACGATTTACCTTTAAATAATTAAACAATAATTAACTATTAAATAAATAATTAAATAATAATTATCCTTAAATAAAAAATTAAATAATAGTTAGCTTTTAAATTGGTAATTAAACCATAAATAAATGTTTGGTTAATTATTAAATAATAATTTAAACTTTTAAATAATAATCAAATATTAGTCAACCTTAATTAATTAACTAAATAATCCTTAATTAAAAATCAAATAATGAATAAAACTTAATTTAAAATAATTTAAAAATAATTAAGTTTTAAATTAAATCTTAACTTAAATTTAACTTGATTAGAAATTAATTAACAACTAAACACTTTCTTAAATAAATAAATATTTAATTAATCTTAGTTAAATAATAATTAATCCTTAAATAATAATTTAAATAGTAATTAACTTTTTATTAATTAAAAATTATAATTAGCTTGCTTAAAAATAATTAAGTACTAATTACCCTAACTTAATTAATGATTAAGTACTAATTACCCTAATTAGTTAATTAATTAATCATAAAATAAATAATTAATTAACTAAATATATAAATAATAATATTTTTTAAATATTTAAAATATGTTTGAAAATACTTTTCATAAGGATATTTAAGTTAAAACATTTTAAATTCAAAAAGAGTTTGTTTTCACGAACTACATTTATAGCGACTATTGCTATACGACCTAAAATTTTAAAAATCTTGTTTTTACTCAAATAGCTTTCAAAACTCTATCCTTTCTGATTAACTTACTTTTATAAACCTAGAATAAAGTTTAGGAAACAAAGATAAGATTTTTAAAACTTTTATAAAATATTTCCATAAAATAAAGTTAGAAAATAAGCTTTTGAATCAAAGGATCTCGATGTCGAAATTAATGACTCAACATACTAACCTTTCACGTTACATAAACTATAATTGGATGAATATAATATATATATATATATATGTATGTATGTATGTATGTATGTATGTATGTATCCTATCAAAATGTACAACAAAAAGATCCTAACTTTCAACCCTCACTAACCCTTTTAACTTTAATTTCTATTTCTAATCTAAATCACAACATACATAAGCACATGTATATCCCTACAAAGCAACACCATATCAACCAATCAAGTAATGAATTTACATCAAAGTATAATCATATTAGCCAAACAACAACATATTCTTCAACCAATTATGAGCAATAAATTTTCATAAATTTTAAAGTTTTAAACTTATGGTAAAAAGAGATTTTTCTCACCAAAAGTCGACTAAATCAAAGAGCCTTCCTTTCGAACTTGAATATGACCTAGAACTATGCTTTGACTTGGAAAAATGAAATTTTGGAGGCCTTTAAGACCTATGGTGGTTCGACCTTGAGTGTTTTTGGAGAAGCCAGGCTTGCTTTTTAAGTAAAGGAGTTGTAGTAGTAAAGGAGAACGATTTAAACAAATGTTTTAAGTATTTGGAAGTAAAAAAAAGTAAGAATTTTTACTTAATAATTAAGAGAGGAAGCCAAGAAAGAGTATATGAAGAAGATGGAAGTTTTCATAAGAATGGAAATGAATAAAATGAAAAGGAAATTAAGAAATTTGGTTTTATATGAAGTATATGAAGTAAATTTCCAAAATACCCATGTACTTTTCCCTCCACTTCCCTTGCCCCACCTTACCATGTCCTTCCTCCACCCTCGAAATTTCGCCCACCACTTTGTCTCCCCCTTCACAACATGTTCCAACATGCCTATTTCTTGTACTAAATTTTTGTATATGTTTCACTTTACTTTTATTTTTGCTTTTATTCTTAAACTTAATTAAACATTTCATAAAATGTCATCTCATACATAAACATATGTATGTATGTATGTATTAATGCTAACTCATTTATAAATGAAAGTGAATATTTAACTCAAATGTGCACAATGCTTTCGACAACTTTTATCGATGAAAAGTCGAAAATTCGGAAAACAAATTACGGTCGCATTTTCGATTTTTCTTCGAACTAAATATTTTTATAAACAAATTTTAAAAACTATTTCACCATCATTATTTATTATTTGAAAGAGTTTTATTTTAATTATAAAATCTATTATTTGAATATTTAAAGTTAATTAAATATTTCCAAATTAAAGCGGTGAAATTTTGAGTCATTACATCCTGTATCGTACCTAACCACTAACCCTGACCATTTAATACTTCTTAAATAAGGAGGAGGCAGCCCCTTAATCAGCCACTTTCTACCTTCGACCCCAAAGTAGGTTCTACGTATTTTGACCCGTAACCAAACTATGACGTCTAACATTAGTTTGACTATTCGTATGTACCGGTAGCCAGATTAGCTGGGCAAGTGAAACTTGCAGAATTTGGGACTGACCTTGCATCCTCGATGGGTACTTATTATAGGTGATGTCTCACATCAGCCCCAAAGTCACACTATTGGTAGCCGGTTAACTGGGCAGACTTTCATGTGCTTTTCACTGACCTTGCATCCCTATAACTCGTTCATAATCTACTCTCATTTAGCATACTATCATGCACCACACCTCATTCCCTATTAAGTCCTTACAAGGAAAAACCCTTATTTCACCTTAACTATCAATTTCTTTCCTAAGGGAGGTTAAATACTAATTAATAACTTATTTACTACTTTATTAATTATACGTTATTTGTACGCTAATATATACATATACGTAGTGTGTATATATACACATATTATATATATACACATGCCTAATATTTCTAAGCGTGCAAATTACGCCCTAAACTAACCGTTTAAATGTCAAAAATTCAAATTTGTACAAGTCCAATTCCATATCAACAACATACCATATATTTAATATTCCCAATCCGACAACAAACTTCTAGAAAAATAGAATCCATAACAAACTTATTTTATACTAGAATAGCAGAATTAACATTAATAGAATTTATAATTCAAATCCTTTTATGCTCTATTCAATTTCTACATACAAGAATGTAAAAGAAAATTTCTACTTAAATTACAAAAATAGTCAGTGCAAACTGTGAATAAAGGAATCTCTACATTAGCACCTGTAACGACCCGCAAATTTATCACTGTGATAAATTATATTTATTTTTAAAATATTCAACTATAAGCTTTTTATCATAGATTACGTTGTCTTGAATAATAAATAATGATGGTAATCTTATTTTGAATAAGTATTTACAAAAGTATATACTTTGAAAAAATATCGATAAAATGACCGTAAACCATTTTATCAATAAACAGCTCTATAATTTTCAGAAGTCGCGCATGGAGCTGCATACATACACATATTTAACCGTATATATGAAAATATGCCACAAATATATTTATTTTATTTTTAGGAATAAAATGTATTTATGACATCATCAATAATGGCATCATATTTAATAATTGATTTATGAATTTAAATTGAGATTTAATATTAATAACCATTGTAATTATTCAAATAATTATTTTTAAAAAGATAATAATTCATTTTAATTAGTTATATAGTGATAGTAAATCATTTATAATAATTTTATAAAGATATATACTTGATTTGAAAATATAAGAAAATTCGTATCGCTTTATCGATATAACAACACCTTTTATAAAAAATTATTTAATATTAATTTATATGATTTTATAATTCAAAAGAGATCATTTTAATTGGTTAAAAATGATAAGAAATTAGTTTTCAAATTTTGTTTATATTTATATGTAAGTTAATTTATAAGTGAAATGTGATCGGGAATCGGCTTCCCGATTTTCAACGGTTTAACGAACAGAATTTGTTCGAAGTTGTTGCAACCTTATTTATATCACTTGCTCACATATATAACATAAAAATGCACACCCTAACATATACATGAACACATATATACATACAAATGTACTTACCATTATATTAGAATTTACATATAGTAAAAAGTATAAATATCCAAGTACTTTCTACCCTAAAAAGAAAACATCAACTCACTTACATACCGTCGTCATCACATACATGGAAGCACAAGGGGGTGGCCATGCTATGCATCTTGAGGGGGTGGAGGGGGTGTGGGCAAGGGGCAAAAGAGGAATTATACATTTAGATATTTATTTCCCAAGTTTTCCTATAAATACCGACCATTCTCTTCATAATTTTACACAATATTCTATCTTCTTCCTCATTCTCAAGCTTTACAATGGCTTCTTACTTTGAGGAAATTATGAAGAAATTTTTTGCGAAAAGAAAATAAATTTATATAAGTATATATACATAAGAAATCCACTTCAAAACCAAGGCAAATCACTTCTTTCCTCACTCAAACCCCATGCCACCACCTCCTACAACTAAGGCCAAGCCCACTTCCATTTACAAGCATAAGCCGAGCCCATTCATAGGTCCAAAGGCTTGATTCCGTAGGCTTTAATTCGATCGTAGTGAAACTATAGCGAATTTTTGTGTAACACCCCTAATTTTTAATAACATTATTCAGGAGATTTAATTAGATAAATTAAATAGAATAATGTAAATATTAGACTAATAAGGGGATAAGATTTGAAAATAAATTAGTGGTCGTGCTTAACTAAATAAATGGGCTTAAAAATGGTTATATATGTTAATTAACTAACGCATGGGTATTAGGGTAATTGTCGCACTACTTTTCCATTACCCTTATATTCTCGTTTCATTCCCATTCACGTTCATTTTTCTCAAAACATAAAATGCAAACAAAAGAGAGAGGCCGACCATTACTTAGGAGAAAAGAGGAGGAAATCAAATTAAAGCTAAGGATTTAAGCAAGGGGGATTAATCTCAATCAAATCTCAAAGTCCTTATCCTAATCAAGGGGAATAATTATCTAAACCATCTCTATTTTATTTTATGATCATTTGATTTTCGAGTTTAAGATTAAATCCATTATAATGATGATTTTGATGAAGATATGTTCGGATTTTATAACATGTTTGATTTGATTTAAATAAGATTGTTTTAATATAGTTTTATACAGTTTTAAGGGTAAAACCGATTATATTGAATTTTGAATGCCATGAGGAAATTATATATTATGTAAAACATGAATTTGGAAATGGGTTTCAATTTTTATAATTTTCCAAGCTATGGAAAATTTATTATGAATTTTCAAAGGAAAATATGAACAATTAGGTTTAGAAATTAATTTCGGTTATTTTATGAAGAATTTGAGTCTAAAATTTTTATATGTTAGATAACATATTGAAAGTGAATTTCTGTAATTTTGGGGGATTTTTCCTAAGTGATTTACTATGGAAATTAAATTATTTTAAAAGGAGGACTTAAATGATTAATTTTTTTTTGCTTAATGGAAGGGCTTATTTGTTAAATTAATCCTTGTTTAGATCTGAAATTATGCGGCAATTATTTTGGTAAAGAATTTGAAATGTTTATGGCAACCAAATAAATGTTTACAAATAAGCAGGTTAGTTATAAAGTAATTACTTTAAATGACATTAAATCAGTCTTTACCTAGAAAAGTTGGTTTTGCATCTTTCAGAAGCACCTTTTGACCCTATGCTTCTGCCTTCAACCAAGTCGAAACCTATTAGGTTAAAACCAACTAAGCCAAAACCAATACACAAGGTATCACAATGTTGATATGTAGTGGATTGGAGAAGGGCGGAAGGCATGGTGTCAAAACATAGCTTTCGATGGGGTCGAAACCTTTGTTTTACTTTCTAAAGAAATGTGCTTGCCTGTTTTACTAAATGCTTTTGAAGGGGTTGAAACATATGCTTTCAAAGGGGTCTTTTTAAATTGCTTTTGCAAGGGGTTGCCGCTTCTTGTTTAAATAATAGCTTTCGAATGAGTTACTTAGTTTAAAATCAATGCTTCCAAAAAGAGTAGTTTCGACCAAATCGAAACCTTCTACCATCCATATGCCTTTTGAATGGATTGAAGTCATCAACCAATTTGAAAGGTAGCCTTTGTTTTAAACCTATACTAAGCCACCTCCTAAAGCTTTCGAAAGGATTTAAGGGTTTCAAAGCTATCCTTTAAATGTTTTGAACTTTCGAAAGGATGGTTCTGAAGCCATCAATTTTCCTCAAATAATTTTGTATAAAGATTAAAGGGTTTCGAAAGCGGTACTTTCGCTTGTAATCACTTAGACCCAATAAGATATGTTTTAAATTAAACCCAATGGTTTCGAAAGGGGTACTTTCAAATGGTTTTGAAGCTATGCTTCTATAATTGAATGGTAATACTTTAATACATTCGAAAGGTTTCGAAAGAAAGGTTTTAAAGTGTTTCGAAAGGCAGGTGTCTAGAGTTTTGAAAAGAAGATTTGAATGCTTTCGAAAGGAAGTTTTCCAATGGTCTCGAAAGTAAACATTAAAGGTTTCGAAAGCCTTAGTTTTCAAAACAAAGAACCAATCTCAATTTTTAAAAGGTAAAGTCCATGGCATTATAAAAAAGCTTTTAAATTGGAGTTTTTGAAGAAGCTTTTCTTGATAAAATAATAGGCTAAAGGGATTAACCATATTTTATATGAAAATTATTTCAAGGATAATAAACCACGGGTGTTGGTGCTATTGTGTTATTATGTTTACTTCTTCGAATATACACATTCACTTTAATATGGACCCATAACTGTACTTTGTGGAAAAAGGGCAGGATAACCAAGCAGGTTGACCTAGTAGTGAATATAAATTGAGTTAACTCCTGAATGAGTAGAATTGCATCCAGGAGGTCAGGTAGACCAGAATATAGCATGCCCAAACACAAATTAAAGAAGTTGTCAAATAGATAGGTTCATAGTAAACCCATGAAAACTATGCATAGAAAAAGTTATTGGCAGGGGCCAATAGGTTCATAGTAAACCCATGAAAACTATATCCAATTAAGTTATTGACAAATGTCAATAGGTTCCTATTCAACCCATGAAAACTAGGATAAGAGGGAAGTTATTGGAATACCAATAGGTTCGGGGAGGACCCATGAATGATGAAGTTATTGGCAGGGGCCAATAGGTTCTTAGTGATCCCAAGAAAACTATGAAACCAGATAGGGAGTCCATAAGCTTTAAACATGTTATTAGTCAGCCCATGAAAACTAATAGGTTAATAATGAAACTATAAATGAGACATATAGTCAAAAATGAATGGAGATGGGTAATCCAGAATTGATTTACTTGTTTGCATATCATCATAATATTTTTGAATTGTTGTGTATTAACCATTGTGGATGCAGGAGCATGGTATATGGTTTTTATAAAGTTTTGGGTAAGATACTAGTGAGGGGAAAACCCGTTCCGCAAAGTGGCATGGTCTCACTAGATATCTAAATGGTTTGAGATGGTAGATTATGTTCATACCAGGCTTTATGTCTGACTTGAAGTTTATGTTTTACCCTTAAACTCTCGGGTGCTCAATTGGTTTTGAGTAGCTTGAGAGTTGAGATTATAGGTATCTCTTTAGACGAGTAAGCTTCCGGAGACGTGCATGAGGCATGATAGCTATTTAGAATTCTTTTGTATTTTGTTTCCGCTATGTTTTGTTGTAAAGGCAAAGTTGTTTAATTGCCTAGTTATATACTCTGATCATCCAAGGGGGCATCTTCATATGTCGCTCTTAGCGTATGTTGTAATAATTATATTTCCTCTGAACGTGGTTCTCGTATTGGGATTATGTAATGAATTTGAAATGATTTGAAATGGAATGTGAAAGTTGTTTTATGATTTAAATTTTTTTCCATATGCATGTGTTTCTGTTATATCAATGTATCTAACATTACCGTATTTGGTCATCGAGAATTAATAACTATGGATGACAACAACATCCGTAGCCGTTAGTTTTGGACCTCCAAGTGGGGGATGTTACATTTCGTGAAGTTAGAAACCAATGAAGGTAAGAAACTCTATATATATAATGATGATGTGATATGATTGTTAAGGAAGTTTACTATGCTTTGGCCATCAAGTTTGGTTGTTTTAATATAGTTGTTTAATTGTGTAAACAAGTCACGTTAAATACACATCGATATTACATAAGGAAATCACTTTTCGAATCAAGTTATAAAAGTGATATGGAATCATTAAACACCTTTAAAAATGGTTTGTAAATGTTTTATACACACTAAAATCCAATTTTGTGAGGATTTGACAAGTTATGAAAATTGAGTAAAAAATAAGCGCGTCGCGTAACGATGGTTCGCAATTTCACGCCGTAGGAAGTTAAATCCATTTATACGATGGATTCGGAGTCGGAATTCTTTGTAATAAGAATTTTCCAAAATCTTACAATCATAGTTTTCAAACAAAAGAAAATGATTTAGATTTCATTTAGTAGATTTTGAAATATTAGCAAAATAAGTTTTCAAAATAGTCGCGCTTTGGCAGTTCGTAAACTAAAGCGATAAAATATTTAAAAGTGATATTTTTAATTCTTTAATAATATGGAATAAATTCTATAAATCTTTTAAAATGTTTTAAAAGAGATCCGAGTTATAAAAATGGTGTTACCACAAATTCTCACTTCAACCTTGTCGAAACCAAGATGAGTAGAAGAAAAGGATGTACAGGATATAATAACATCAACAACGCCTTTCGAAGGAGTCGAAGGGAAGCTACAGCCAAAACTCAGATGTGTTACAAACTTTGAAGGGGTCAAAAAGGGTGAAATGGCCCTTTCGCTTCAATTGCTTCCGCCTATATGAAGACGTTTCAAATAAGTTGGGAATACCCTTCGAAGGAAACAAATTGCAGCCACTCACACGCGCACGAAACCTTTCGAAGCTAAAGGTTCCACCATCATTCACAATCCACAAAAGGATATTTTTTCAAAATAACCTCTTCGAAAGCATAAATAATCCTTTCGAACTAGTCAAAACCATTCACAATTAAGAAAGAGACCTTTTGCCTTAAAACCTTCAACGTCTCAACTCCATCGAAGCTCCAAAGATCAACCTATCGATAGAGTCGAGAACTCGTAACTTTTCTTACCTGCAACAACACAGCCACACAAAGTGGAGAAGCACACCTACCCCTTTCAATGAAGTCGAAAGAACTCAAATCTATTCAAATGTGATGTAGAAGGATGCGTAAGAGTTAATGGCGATGAAAGGTATCCAAGGCCACCTTTCGACCAAGAGGAAAGCATTGATTCGAAAGGTGCCAACCCGCACCTATAAATAAGACCCTAGCGGTCTGGTTTTAGGGACCCGAATTCATTCACTCCATTCTTGTATTTTCTTAAGTTTGTAAACCCTAATTTTGAAATAAAATTGGGGACTCGATCAATTTTTACAACATTAGCTTAATGAAAGCAAGATTATGATACTTCTGAAAATGCAGATGTTTTGAAACTCTTATTGGATTCAGTTATGATCTTCTTCTATCGACTTAGTCGAAGGGTCGTCTTTTAAATGAGTTGAAACCCTTAGCTCAACCAATATTCCTAAAGTCTTAGCTCTTAACCTCAAGATACCAAAAGGTCATCTTCTGAGTGAGTCGAAACCTTTACCTCAACCTATTTCCTTAGATTTATAAGACAAAACCCAAGCCATCAAAGAGGCCAGCTTCCGACGAAGTCGGAACCTATCCATTTAAACCATATTCTTGAATCATTAGCGCCAACCTTTAGGACATCGCAACTGTTTCGAAAGAGGGTTTCGAAAGGATAATTAAACCAACTGAGCAAGTTTGAAAGACTTAAAAGAAAGGGATATAGAAGTTTTGACTTAGTCAAAAGGTTGAATAAAGAGAAGTTTTTACTGAGATGACCTATTCGAAAGGTAGATTAAAAGGAGTAATAAGATTCTAACTACCTCTACCTAGTTAAGGGGGTTTCGAAGGAGACACCTACACCTTAAACTCTACTTTTGGCATTGAAAAGTTTTCTTGTTAACATTTTTGGTGCTAGAAGGAGGGTTTGAACCTCCAATCTTGTTGAACTTCCAACTCCACTTTCCTCTAACCCAATTCTATTCCAAGCTTACCTACTTTAGATTTTATTTCATCATGATTAGCAAAGTCAAAAGATCCGAGAAAGGATCCTCGAGCCACATCCAATTGGATTCTCCCATGAATCATTTAATGATTTAAATCTACATGAAGAACAACTATTAAGAATGAAGGCCTTAAGGATCATAAGGAAATAGAAAGTTGAATCCTATGATCCAGATAAATGGAGTTTAAACCCTTTTCATATTGGCCCTACCTTATCTTTGCCTTAGGAGGAATAGAGAATGAAAGTAACAACTTGTTTGACCAAATGGGGAAAACAATTCAACTCTACCCAAAGGCACAATCTTTGAAGAGGAAATGAAGGCTGATTACAATGACTTTGCCCATAAGTGGCATCAAGCAACAAGTGGGACATTGCCTACATATGAACTTCAAAGGGTTTTAAAAAGAAATTTGGTCATTGAGAGTGAAGCTCCAGAACCAAGTAATGAAAAATCCAGAAACCATCCTCAAAAGACAAGCTTCAAGTCGAGACTCCCTAAGGAATGCAATTTGACAACATCAATCCAAAATGTTTATCTGTTAACCAAAGAAGAGCTCAACTATTGGCCATCATAGAAGAAAAAACCTAAATATGAAAGGAATCTAGGAGGATCCTACTGTCACTACCACATGATGAATGGACATGAGATAAATCAGTGGAGAGCATTAGAAGGAATGGTGATCAGTTTCTTCAGACAAGACAAAATCAACGAATTTGTAAAGAGATCCTAATTAGATTCAATAAAGAACTACTTTACTAATAAAAATCTACATGGTCGGGAGTAGAATTCTCCATGCACTTAAACATTACCTTAAACGGTCAAAGCCTTTGTCCACGCCGAGTTGGCCAGGTCAAAGCGCCTCCTGGAGGAAGATTAGAGTAAGCCTTTATCCGCGCCACGCTATGGCCAGGTTAAAGCATCGACAAGCCCTTGACCGTGCTACGCTATGGCCAGGTCAAGACGCCTCCTGGAGGGAGGATGGAGTAAGCCCTTTGTCTCGCATGCTATGGTCTGGCAAAGGCATCGAACAAGCCCTTGATCGCACCATGTTATGGCGAGGTCAAGGCACCTCCTAGAGGGAGGACAGAGTAAGCCCTTAGTCCCGCCACGCTATGGCCTGGCCAAGGCACCGAACTAGCCCTTGATCGCGCCATGCTATGGCAAGGTCAAGGCGCATCATGGAGAGAGGTTGGGTAAGTCCTTGGGTCCTACTTGTGGATAAGCTAACCAAGCACACCAGACAACAATGGACTAAGACGTCCAAACCCGAGAAGCGGCATATCAAACAATGGACTAAGACGTCCGAGCCCAAGAAGCGGCATATCAAATGATGGAATAAGATGTCCAAGCTCGATAAGTGGCAAATCAAACAAAAACTACATACAAGGCCTAAAGGGATAACACACAGGTCAAAAGAGTCAAAACCCAAGGAGCGGTATAGAACAGAAGGCTTAATAAGAATCTACAGCCTTCAACTAATTGTCAAAGAAGAATTTCTGAACTTCACTTATTAATACCCGAATCTGGGTTTCGGGTCTTTCATTAGTAAGATCGAAACTTCACTTATTAATACCCGAATCAAGGTTTCGGGTCTTTATTAATAATCCATGGTTTTCATCATACCCGAATCTGGATTTCAGGGTTATTACTATTAATTATTAAAATTCACTCATCATTGCCCGAATCTGGGCTTGAAATTTCTATTATGAAGATTATTATTATGGATTTCTAGTTATCATTCGCTAATACCCGAATCTGGGTTTTGTATCTTTTAACTTTTAAATTTCATTCATGCCCGAATCTGGGTCATTGGACTTCTACTACAAACTTTTAGACAATAATTTCTGGACTTCTATTACACGATTATTATTGACTATCTCTAGAAGATGAATTTATAAACATCAATAATTAAATCCATAATTAAGTTTCTGCTTCTCTATCATTGGATTTACCATATTCTATCAACATTATTGAAGTTGAATTTCTGGATTTCTCTCATCATTACCAAATATGGGTTTCAAAACATTCAACTGTATTCAATTATAGAATCACTTTTCACTTATTATCATATGATTACATAATGATTTGTTAACCTCCGCTAATAATGTAGATAAACCTTTATATATTTCAAGTTAATGATAAAGAATATTGTTTACTTCATACCTTTTAGGGAAATAAGATCAGAAAGGAAGACTGAGTGGATCAGCAAATACAAAAACCATAGACCAAGCTATCAGAAAGCAGATTCAGAAATAATATTATAAGAAAGGACTACAGACTAGATGACATTTACAAAATTTTCATAATTTTCATAATTTATGAAATTATTTACAAGTATACGGTACAATTATATATTTCACAAATCTTGAACAGCCTTATTTAGATTTTCGGCAATTAAAGGATCACCGATGTGACGAATTGCAATCAAAGAACTTCCTTAAGCTTCTTCTCTTTTTTCCTTATCTTATCGGCGTCATCAATAGATTCAATGTGGGTATTTAAAGCACGATTAAAGGCTTTGTTTGCACCTTTGAGAGTTTTATTTTCCCTTTCTAAATCAGCGATACGCTTCTGAAGAAGATACTTTTCACGTTCAAGTTTCTGAATCTTAGCTGCATACTCATTTATGCGCTGCCAGCACCTCACTTTCTGTTGTTCATCAAAATATTTCATCATCTCAAATTTGGCTTTCCTACACCATTCTCCTACTACCTTCTCGTCTAAGCCAAGAGGCAGATTAGTCGTAGTAGGAAACTTTTGGATAGAAAGGGAAGTGGACCTTGTTGATTTTGCAACAGACGAAATAATGGGAGAAGCTGGTAAATCAATGTTTGAAATGTTAATCCCCATAATGAATTCTAGCGATTCACACTGAGCTTGACTATCTTTTAACTTAATCTCCAAATCACTTATTTGCTAGAGAAGTTCGGGCATCTTATGGTCAAAATCAATTGAAGGGTTTGATTTAACTTGACACTTTAGTTGAGAAATTGTTTCGTCCTTGTTTTGATATCTGCTTCAAGACTTGTAATTCGATCGTTAATGCCTAAAACAATCATCTTCTGAAGCAAAAATCTCCTACACCATTCTAGCGCTACAATGTTGCCTTGGAGATGAGTAGACAATGGATCGTTAAGAAGCTTCCTCTTTTCAATATCTGCTAACAACATATCACTAATACTGATAAAGCGAGATGTTGAATCTAACAAGAGGGGCGTTGTGGATAACTGTAACTCCTATTTAAACAAATAAAAAGAAAATAAAGTCAAGGCTCAAATAATCAATCTCTTTTATTATAACAATAAAAGATTACAACATAAGTAGAAATGAAACAAAAAAATACAATTAGGCATTTGTTTCACATTTAAAGTTGAGAAACCGCGTTTCTGACTTTATTTAAGGAATTAGCTGAAAGAATAACTGTTGAATCAAAAGGGGCATTAAACCTTCTGGGGTAATAACTAGAGGATATTTGTTATAATCCCATTCCCCAACAATGGGTCTGTCACGACCACATATTAATTTGGTGTGATATGTTCGAATTTCCTTAAGAAGTTTTTCTTTGTCTTCGTTGAGGAAATCGAAACGAATGCAAGGATGTTCCATGTAAAGTCTCTAAGAAAGCAGTATCTGGATAATTTTGAAGATTTCAAAAGTGAAGCCTTTTTTAGATAATCTCTTCTTAATTTAACATACTTGCTTAAATAATCTCTAGAAAGAAGGCTGTCAGGGAAACATTTATTCTATGATAACGTAATAAAATGCAATTAAGTTAGAAGGAAGATAGAACAAGAAATTTACAAATTGAAATTATTACAAAATTATAAGTGTTCATCCGGTTCATACAAAATTGAATTTTTGAATAACTCTGAAACAAATTTGTCCTTATAATATTTAAGTTTTTCAGAAGGAAACTCATGGGGAATCGATTTGACTCGTGGCAAGTTCCAGCAGGCTCCAGGATGTGGATCAGATCCAAATTGATCCAAATATCTCTTGTGTAAATGCCTAGGTTGACCCCCACTAAAATCACCTAAGTATGAAAAGTCTACAGTTGGATGTCTGTAGTAGGTTTTGTATACGAATTCTACAAGGATGTTCCTCTCTTCAACCAACATCCAAAAGAGCGTAATTAACTCTGATTCTCTTTCAAAAGATTATCTTATCAAAGGCGCTCCCTCCTTAGTTGTAGGGCAGCTTCTTAATCTTTGAAAGATGCTAATACTGCCGCACTTTTGTTAAGCCTATAATACTTGTCAGAGACGGTATTGTGTTCTTCTAACTGCTTATCTTACCCTCTATACAAGTTATTTATTTCTACTTGTTTTCTTTCAAACTTGGTTCTATAAAGGTGTATGGATTTCCTCCTTATCTAAATTGAAAGATTTTTTTGAGCGACACGGTTGTGTAGCGTGGAACTACACAGCCGATTAAATATCATATAAATAGGTAAGTAGTGCGATCAACAAGCCTGATCGTTGGCCAAAATGTAGTAAGAAACTGCAAGCTAGTCGATGAGAGACAGAGTTTTATATACAAAATACATATTGTGAACAACAGAATAGAAAAAAGACTAGAGCTATATAGCAGTTGGTGATGTCCTCAATGCCTGCCAGGAGGAATTGCTGAAGTGCTGCCCGAGGATTCGGCTAGTGGAGAGTTGGGGTATGGTAATCTCAGTCTGAATGGTGCAGAGAAGCTTTGACCTGAAATAGATGATAAATAGTGAATAATTCGTCTACAAGTTCCTTCGAAGTTGGATGTGGGCTTGCAGAATACACGTGCATTACGCTCGGCCCAGATGCACCAACTGAAAATAGCTACAATTAGATCAAAGTGATAGTTGGGGGGGGGTTGTTCTGCCAGTGGTCGAAAAACGAGTTGAACGTGGGGATATGTCCAAGAATGTGAACCGTCGAAGCCGCCCAGACCCTGACAGCAAAATCGCATTCAAAGAATAGATGTTGTAAACTTTCTGGTGAGGTAGAGCATAAGGCACAGCTGGGGTCGACGTCAATGTTATGGCGAAGGAGCCTGTCTCTTGTGTTGATTCGCTCGTGAATAAGGCACCATTGCAGGAAAGCGAAGCGGGGCTGGATCTTGCACTTCCAAAGTCTGGGGAAGGTGAAGAGACGTCCGGGGTTGTTTAGGTGAGCATAGCAGGAGGCAACGGAGAAGCCGGTTGATGGGTTGGGGGCCCAGGTGAAGGAGTCTGGCCGGGGGTTTAGGTGGATGTTACGGAGAATAGAGGTGACAAGGTGAAGCTCGGAGAGGGTGGCGAGGTCAAAGTAGGAGGTAGGGAGAAGCTGGTCGGGGCCCGAAATAGAAATGTCAAGGGTGGAGGCGAAGAAGTTGGTTGTATGAGCGAAGAGGTTGGGGAGGGTGGAGGAGAGGGGAAGCTGTTTGTGCCATGTATCTAACCAGAAGAGGCAATTAGCCCCATTGCCCAGGTTGACGTGAAAGAGCCGTTTGACACGTGGTAGGGTTGATACGACCCCAGACCAAAAAGGGGATGGTTTGATTCCGGTGGAGGCATGGAGGACAAGGTGAGGGTTTGAGTGATAGTGGAGAGAGGTAATCCAAGATTTCCAAAGGAAGGAGCCAGGGGTAAGGAACCGCCAGAGCCATTTGGCGAGGAGCGCGATGTTGAAGTCATGAAGATTAACGATTCCAAGGCCGCCGTTTTTTGGGGGGAGGCAGGCGGTCTGCCAGTTTACGAGTCTCTTTATATTACTACCATTCCAAAGAAAGGAGCTTCTGATCGCGTCAATTTTTTTGATTACCCAGGATGGGAGTTTGTACAGTGACATCCAATATGTGGGAATCGCTGATAGAACGGATTTAACAAGGACAAGACGCCCTGCTGAGGACAAGGAGTGAGCTTTCCATGAAAGGAGTCTGTTTTTGATTTTGGCGATGAGGGGGAACCAATCTGATCTATGTAGTTTGGTTGGACGGATTGGGACTCCGAGGTAGGAGATGGGGAAGTGAACGATCTTGCAGTTGAGCAGGCTGGAACAGATTTTCCCGAGATGGTCAGCGCCTCCGAGCATGATGATGGAGCTTTTGCCGAAGTTAATGGAAAGGCCGGATATGAGTTCGAATGAATATAGAGCTACTTTGAGGCAATGGATGTGGTTGAGCATGGGTGAAGCGAATAGAATGGTGTCGTCAGCGAATTGAAGGTTGGAAATGACTAGGTTAGAATTGGGGAGATTGATGCCCTGAAAGATGTTATTCGAAATTGCTAACTTGATCATGCGGTTGAACACATCGGCTACCAGAACAAAAAGTAAGGGAGAAAGTGGGTCTCCTTGTCGCAGTCTACGGGCTGATTTGATTAGACCCCCCGAGACCCCATTAATGACTATCGAGGACATGCTTGAGTTGAGAATAGAGTATATCCAGTTGCACCATTTTGTGGGGAAGCCTCTGTGTTCCATTAGCTCCAAGATGAATTGCCAGTTAACTGAGTCAAAAGCTTTTGAGTAGTCTAGTTTGAGAAGCATTCCTGGAGTTGAAGTCGAGTGGCAGAAGGATATGACCTCCTGGGTCATTGCTACGCAGTCCATGATGTTACGGCCCAAGATGAATGCGGATTGCTCAATTCCAATTAGAGGGGCTATGAAGGCTTGAAGGCGGTTGGCCAGGACCTTGGTTATGATCTTAAAGGTTGTGTTAAGGAGACTAATGGGACGAAAGGACGGGAGGGAGGTGGCGCCGGGGGATTTTGGGAGTAGGATGATATTTGCGTAGTTGATGCGGGCCACAGATGATGGGTTGGCATGAAATTCGGAGCACATTTCGATGATGTCGAATTTTACTGTATCCCAGTAGTGTTTGAAGAATAGGGGCCCGAAGCCATCTGGGCCAGGAGCCTTGTCATCGGACATGCTTTTAAGCGCTACCCAAATTTCTGTTTCAGTGAAGGGATGGTCAATGGGGATGGGGTGATTCTCCGGGTAGAGCAGGTTCCAATCAATTGGGGGAAGAGGGGGGTGATGGTTGCCTAGAATATTTCGATAATAGTCAGTGAAGAGTTTAAGGATGACTGACTGATCAGAGGTGGTGAGCACCGGGTGATTGCCAACTCAAGCGGTTCCCAAAGTTGTCGAATGACCCAAAGCACACTCCAAGTTTTCAACGTGCGACTCGAAGCAGCTGCATCTAAGTGCCTACTTCGGGTATGTAACAGAGTGACCCGAAGCATGCTCCGAGTTTCCACATGCTCGACTCGAAGCAAGGCCGTGGTTGGGCGTGCTTCGTGTAAGTTGCGGTCCGAACCCAATGCGCCCTTCGCCTAAACATCAAGCCGGACCGGGGCGGGCGGTGGGTGATTTCCAACTCGAGCGGTTTCCAAAAGTGTATCAATTTTCCGAACGGATGACCGAGTTCACGGTTATGGATGATAGCGGATATATTTCTCGACTCGACTTTTGGCTCAACTCGGAGCACGCTTCAAATGTTCGTACGCTCGATTCGTATGCTCGTTCCTGACCAAGCTTCAAATTTCCGAATGCTCGAGCCAAAGCAAGTTCCGAGTTTTCTCGGAGCAATATCATCCAGGGTGAGCTTCGGGTATGTAGCCGCATGACCCGAAGCACGCTAGCAGTTTTCACGTGCTCGACTCGTCACCTTCTTCATCGGAATCTAAGTCTATTTCAATGGAAGGGACTTCAAAGGATAAGATTTTGGAGGCAACAATCTCCTCTCTCTCAGGAACTTCAACCCCCTGCTCCATTTCTTTGACTTTGGCCCTAGATCTATTGACAAGAGCAGGGTCGAGTGAAGGAAAGCTCAAATCTGGGCATTTTTCTATGTTGTCGGCATAAGCAAGCATAAGGGCGTCCTCATAAGAGTTAATAATGATGTGATCGAGGGAAGTATTCAGAAATTGTGACACCCGTTGCTTAGCATCAGAGATAGTACTGACAGCCAACTTTAGAGAAATTTTCTTTTTCTCCAGCTTTTTCTTGGGAAAAGATTGTCTGATCACCATTTGAGCTTTTTCATCTTCAGCTTCCTTCAAGGCCATTTCCAAAGCCATATTTTCATCAGCTGGAAGTTGTTTTGATTTCCTCTCTTCAAAAATAATGGATTATGCCTGAGCGAGAGAGGCTTTCATTGTTTCTTGTTCTTTCATAGCAATATCTTTGTCAGTAGACATGGAAGTGATTTGGTTTTTCAAAGTTGAGATTTCCTCTTAAAGCCTAGAGCTCTCAGAAGAAGATTTTGATGCATTTTCCTAAAGTGAGAGCCAGCTTTTGGAAATCTGAAAGGAAAAGTATGATGCAAGTCAGCATTCAGAGAGAAACAATGATAAGAAGGATAAATAATGTGAAATGTACCAAAAGTTATTGTTCTATAAGAGACTGACAGTGACCCGCCGGGTTAGGAACATAAGAAGGTGGGTGAATAAAAGCAAAGGATGAAGAGTTCAAGATAGATTGAACTATATTTTCAAAATCACTTATAGGCATGGGTGTCGTGGGTCTAAAAGGGTTCAACTCCTGGGAGGGAGTTGAAGTTGCCAAGTCTTTTTGCATATGCTCAATGACGTGAGGAAAGCAGGAAACGACGATGTGAGATAAGGGATCATCCTTTAAAGGAGTCGTCTTGGGTCGATCAACAGAAGCTTCAACAATTGGATTCTCCGAAGTTTTGCCCATATCAACAGCCTCACCCTCTTCTAGTAGCGGAGAATCTGGAACTTCAACAATCTTGACCTTCTTGAAGGATGGTCCCGCCACGACCACTTTACCAAATTTTCTTTTAGCAGTCATCTTTGACCTAGTAATGGCCTGAGTCAAAGATGGTGCACGAGATGTAGAATTTGAGAGAGCTAGATCACTTGTGATTGGTTCAACCTAAGGAGCAGTTGCTTAAGATTCAAAAAATTACAAGTCAGTGATGTAATTTAAGAAGTAACACAACAACAAACTGCAAGTACTATGTTTAAGCCTACCGGAGTGATCGGGGAAAATTGGGGACATATGGGAGAAGTTCTTTGGATCACCCAAAGATAAGAAGCGTTTGCTCCAAGAAGTGTGTTGAACTAGGGGAGGTTGACCAAGTACCCTTTGACCTGCAGGTAAGAGGGAATGCTTTTGAAGTTTTGAGGGATTCAACAAAGTAAGCCTATTTCTAATGCTACTCGAAGCAGCAATCAATAGCTTGATAGTTTTCTTATCCTCTTCATTTAGATCTTTAGCGGAAGGACCTAACAAAAAAGCGTTGATTAGGAAAAGAAAGTAATTGAACTAAGATAAAGACTGTGATCAACATATGAAGGGAAGAGAATACTCCACTGATATTAGGAAAGCATTTGACGAAGAAGAATTGCATTTCCCAATCTCTAAATTTGTTTACCCCCTAGGAAATCAGCTTTTTGGAGGGATTAGCTCTAAAAATTTGATTGTTCAGGTTGCTGAGTTTAACTAATCGAACTAGATAGTTCGGAACTTTAGCATGTAGTGACGGAATCACTGACTCCAGAGCCATAAGTTTCAAGGATAGAAGATATGTATATACATTGGGAGATAGCTAGATGGGAACAATGCCCAGGTGGGTCAAGAAATCCGGGAAAGGTAGGAAGCCCCCATGCCAAATATGGATAACAGTATAGGTGAAGTATCCTTCAGGAGGGTTTTGAATGGTGTCGCTATCGCTCAAGGGAATGGCTTCTACCCCAGTGATGCCGAAGTCATTTATAGTAGCGTCCACTTCATCCTGGGAGGATATTAAAGAATGTTTGGAAACTGCTTCAATCTTCTTTGGAGAGCATTCCATCACTGGTAGTGTATATTTTTCGGGTTTCTGAGAGGTCTTTTTCACGCCCATGATCCTGCCAGGTGAAATCATTTCAGTAAAATGTTATAATTTGTTATATAATCAACATTTTTCAAGGATATCGAAAACCTATTACAACAATTCAAATATCAACCAAAATATGAAATTTCATATCCTTGAAAGAATGTTAAAGTCAGTATAGGAAAATGAAATTCATTGAGCTTCTAACGGTGTCGAAGAGGAAAATGGAATTGGAACTCCAATAAACACCCTTCGACAATGTCGAAAGCCCAAAGAAAATTTTATTGTTGAAAGGAGTAGTTAAGGCCTACACAATTAGTTTGAATATAAATATACGCTAACAACATTCAATAAACAAGACAAATAAACCTTTCGACACTGTCGAAACCCATGAACTTTGTTTTACTAAGAGAATATGAATGATCTCGAAACCCTATATGCCAATTGAATCAAAAGGTTTGGGTTTGAGTAAAATCAATATAAATGAAAGGTCTTTAGAACGTTTCGACGGTATTTGCATAAAATGCAAATCCCAGTTAACTATAGTGGTTTTCGAGTAAGTCGAAAGGGGTGTAAGGCTTTGAAAACGTACAAACAACCAAACCTGATTCAATATAGTAGGTTTCGATCAAGTCAAATGGTTTGGTTTGGGTTTCAACTTAAACAAAATATGTTTTCCTCAATCTAATTTATGAAAAGAAGAATGAATTTCTAACTCCCAACAACTCCTAAAATAAAGTAAAATTAGGCATGTACTAGATGTTTCAAAACCTATAAAATTAAAATTATGCTTTCAAAAGTATGTACTATGTAATCTTTAGTGAAGCACATCAGGCAATGTTGGGTGCATTTCAACCGGTCCAACGTCTCCGCCGAACCAACGCCCCTCCATCCCATTGCCGAGCCAAACCCCCAAGACTATGTCACACCAAACAAACGCAGCCCCACCGAACCAAGCCTCTAGCCGGATCAAATCTCCCACCGAACCAAGCCTCTAGCCGGATCAAATCTCCCACCGGACCAAGCCTCTAGCCGGATCAAATCTCCCACCGGACCAAGCCTCTAGCCGGATCAAATCTCCCACCGGACCAAATCTCTCTCCGCCGAATCAAAGGCACTCTGAGACCTCACCGAACCAAGACATTCCGGACCAACTTAGCCAGGCCAGATCACCTCAGCCCAGGCCCGCCAGCAGCTATATACATCCAAGACCCCTGCTCCCTGCCTCACTCTATAAATAGAGGGGCAGGGGTACAACAATGGGGACAAGTTTTGAGAGCTCAAGCACGGAAGGAACTTTCAAACAACTTTCTTTTACTTGTATCAAAGCTTTGCACTTGTAATCATAACAAGAGAAGAGAAATAACATATAAAGTGGACGTAGGCACATTCTGGCTGAACCACTATAAATTTGCGTGTCTTTTTATAGTTTAGCCCCTGCTTTTCATATATTTGCATAAATCACTCAAATCGCTAAGAACAACATAAGATCTACTAAATCATACAACTTTGAGGTGTTTGTCCATTTTTTGTGCAAACATTTTTGGTGCTTTCACTGAGAGCTAGAAGCTCGAAGCTTCAGCTTCATCCGCTTAACAAGTTTTCCTAACAGCATCGTCCGCCACTTGGAAAACATGCCTCCCAAACAGAGAAAAGATGTTAACAAAGGAAAAAACATCGCATCCAGTAGTCTTCCAGATCCAGCTGTCACGAATCAAGTAAATCGTCCTCCTCCAGCAACAGTAACAAATGAAGAACAGGCTAACCCAACCACTCCTGCCACAGAACAGCCTGCAGCAATTACTAGAGCAGATCTGGACAGAGTTGTGGTTGAAGTAACTAACCGCTTCACGTCCCAGCAGGAAGCCTTGGTGGACCATCTCATGTCACGCTTAAGGGACGCTGAAGAATCCAACCGCAACACTGAATCATGGGGCGAGTCCCAATCTGGAGGATCTCGGAGACAACAAAGATCTTCCTTCTTCGAAGGAGCTAACGGCAGAAGTAGCCATGGTAGGAGCCGAGACCGAGCACAGCCCGAAGTTAGGCCTGAGGAAACGTTTGGTACCGAACCCAACGGGGGAGGTACCAAGCGAAGGTCAACTGTAGCTGAGCCTGTCATACTGCCTAACCACAGAAACGCCAGTAAACGGGGCCGAGCTAGAGTCCAGCCCGAAGTTGGACCCGAGGAAGTGCTTAGATCAGAACCCAGCAAGGGGAGATCGAGGCAAGGGCCAACTGTAGCTGACCCGAGCATGCTCCCAGAAGATCAAAGGCAGCCACTGGAAAATATGAGGAATGATAGACGATACCATCCCTACAGGTCATCTGGACGGAATCAATCCCACAGAAAAAAACCAAACTCATTTCTATCTGCTCCAAGTTCTGATGAAAGGATGGCACGCTTATTCAGAGAGTGTGTCCAACGGGAGCAAAGAGATCGAGGGATAGGCGCTAGGGTAACCAGCCCTATCGCCCGCAATATCGAAATTGCTATCACCCCCCGAGAATGGAAGATGCCAACAATGGAACCCTACAAAGGAACCTCCGATCCCGTTGTACACTTACAGAGGTACACGCAGCATATGCTCATGAGTGGGGCGACAGAGGGAGTACTGTGCAAATGCTTTCCGCTCTTCTTAGCAGATCTTGCTACCTCTTGGTTCTGTCATCTACCCCAGGGATCCATCAGCTCGTGGGAAATGTTGGAAGAAAAATTTATCAGTCAGTTCCGCATTCATGTGGAGCAACCTAAGGACGCTTATTCCTTATCCAGCGTCAAACAGAAACCTGCAGAAAAGCTGCAGCAATACCTAACCAGATTCAACGCCGCAGCGGCCGCAGTCCAAGATGCCGATGAGAAGCTTATCCTAATGGCCCTCTGCAGTGGTGTGCATCCGGACACTAAATTTGCTAGAAGGTTGACAAAAGAAAAACCAGCTACTTTACCCGATTTCTTCCATGAAGCCGGGAAATACATGAGGCTTGAGGATGCTGCCGTTGAGGGGCAGTCAGGACAGCAAAATAAGACAACCCATGGCAACGCCCCTGCTGTGGCAAGGGACGTTCGAAGAAATGATTCCAGAGATAATGCTGGGGGCAAGAAGGGAGAAAAGCGCCTATATCGGCCAGGACCAAGATTCGACACTTACACTCCTTTGAACGAGACCGTCGAAAATATCTTCCTTGCCACCCAAGATGAAGTTAGATACAAACGCCCACCATACAAGAAGGAATCAGATAACGCACAGAAGTCTGGAAAGTTCTGCCGCTTCCACGAATCGCACGGGCACGATACCAATGAATGCCATCATCTCCGGGATCTGATTGAGGAACACATCAGAAGGAAGAAACTGGAGCGTTATGTAAAAAGTCAGGACAGGACTCCAGCTCCCGCCAATGAAAACCCGAGGCTGCCCACACCGGGGTCCAACAGAGCAAACCGCAACGCTAGCAGCTCTAGTCAAGAGAAGATAGTGGTCCATACCATCTCAGGAGGGCCGCACATCGCAGACAGAAGCTGGAAAGAGATGGAAAGATATGGGAAGTCGCTTAGGGACAATAAAGACTGTGTCAATTCGGTTATAGAAGAGCGCCATCCAAAGCGGAAAGAAAGTGATGACATCACATTCGGTAAGCGTGACCTAGAAGGAAGGCAGTACCCTCACATGGATCCCATGGTTATCTCTGCCCGACTCGGTCCCGCCGAAGTTTACCGAATCCTGGTAGACACTGGAAGCTCAGTAAACATCCTGTTCAAACACGCATTTGACAAAATGAAGCTATCAATGAAGGATGTATCTCCCTGCGATAAACCACTACACGGTTTCACTGGAGATGCGAAAATGCCCCTCGGGCAACTGGACCTCTTTGTTGAGATTGGAAGCCATCCCCGCTCCGTTGTACGGAAACAAACGTTTGTGCTGATAGAAAACCATTCGGCCTACAACGCCTTCTTAGGAAGACCAGCCTTGTCTGACTTCCAAATTGTCCTAGCCCCATGGTGCCTGAAAATGAAATTTCCAATAGACAATGGAGTGGGGGAAGTGGAAGGAGACCAGGATATTGCACGAGACTGCTATGTAACTGAACTTTGCAACAACCACAGGAAGGATAAAGGGAAAGGTGTAGAGATTGCCCTCTGCATAAAAGCCTTGAAGCATAGCAACTAAAGCAAGCCCCTCCTCTTCGATACACCAGCGACCCTTTCAATGAATTAGACCCTAGGGACAAAGAGGAGGAGGCCACCGCCGAGCCTGCAGAGGCTATGGAGTTTATATCTGTAGACAAGCACGACTCAAGTAGACTACTGAAAATTGGGTCCCAACTAAAAGCTGAATTGAAGGAACAGCTCATCGATTTTCTCCGCCACAACTTGGACGTATTCGCATGGTCACACGCTGACATGACTGGAATCTCCCCCGACATAGCCTGCCACGTATTAAACATTGATCCTACCAAGGCGTCTGTAAAACAAAAAAAGAGAAGTATGAGGGCAGAGCGATCAGCAGCCCTCGATGAAGAAGTAAAGAATCTACTCGCCAATGACTTCATACGAGAAGTTGTTTACCCGGAATGGATCGCCAACCCGGTACTAGTAAAGAAGGCTAATGGGAAGTGGCGGACCTGCATTGACTTCTCCAACCTAAACGACTCCTGCCCAAAGGATTGCTTCCCACTTCCCAGAATCAACCAACTTGTAGACAGCACAGCCGGGCACGAGCTCCTATCTTTTATGGACGCATACTCAGGATATAACCAAATTCCTATGCATGCTCCCGACCAAGACCACACTAGTTTCATCACCGACCGGGGTTTGTACTGCTATAAGGTAATGCCTTTCGGACTTAAAAATGCAAGAGCCACCTACCAGTGCCTCGTCAACAAGATGTTTGCGGGACTAATAGGACAAACTATGGAAGTATATGTGGACGACATGCTGGTGAAATCACGGAAAGCCAAAGATCACGTAAGCCACCTAGGCGAAATGTTCCAAGTACTTCGACAGTATGGAATGAAGTTGAATCCACTAAAGTGCTCCTTTGGAGTATCATCGGGAAAATTCTTAGGGTTCATCGTCCATGCCCGAGGGATTGAAGCAAACCCTGAACAAGTCCGAGCGCTAAGGGATATCAAGATACCTTCCACCCGAAAGGAAATGCAAAGCCTAAATGGAAAAGTGGCCGCCCTAAGCCGATTCATCTCCAAGGCAACGGACAAGTGCGTCCCCTTTTTCGAAGCTCTAAAGAAAGATAAAGGAAAGTTCGAATGGACGGACGAATGCTTAACCGCTTTCCTTAACCTAATCGAACACCTCCAGAAACCACCGGTACTCTCGACTCCAAGCGAAGGCGAAGAATTATACCTATACCTTGTTGTGTCATCTCACGCTCTAAGCGCTGCCTTGGTAAGGGAAGACAACCGCACGCAACGACCAGTTTACTTCGTCAGCAAAAGGTTTACTGGGGCAGAAGTCAGATATCCTAAACTTGAGAAGTTAGCATACTGTTTACTAATCACATCACGGAAATTGCGTCACTACTTCCAGTCCCATTCCATCAAAGTTCTGACCGATCAACCGCTGAGGCAGGTACTCCATCGTCCCGACACTTCTGGGCGATTACTTAAATGGTGCATTGAACTGAGTCAGTATGATATCACCTATCACCCTCGCACCGCCATCAAGGGACAGGCCATGGCTGATTTCATTGCAGAGTTCACTACCAACGAAGATCAGGAGCAATTGGAAATAACAGAAGATATCAAGTGGAATCTCTTTGTGGATGGTGCATCAAACGAACAAGGCTCGGGGGCAGGTGTGGTAATAACCACTCCCAGGGGAAACAAACTGCACTATGCTATAAGATTGGAGTTCGCCGCCACCAATAACGACGCAGAATATGAAGCAGTGATAGCCGGACTAGAAATTGCCATAGAAATTGGAGCCAATTCTTTGTGTCTTCATAGCGATTCTCAACTTATTGTTAATCAAATACTAGGAGAATTCCAAGCTCGAGAGGAACGACTCATAGCATATCTAAAGAAGACCAAGTTGCTTCTCAGCCGATTGGACCACTACTTAGTCAAACACATCCCTCGGGAAGAGAACCAAGAGGCCGACGAATTGGCAAAGCAAGCAAGTATGAGAGACATCGCCATCTTCGGGGCAGTAACCATCTCAAAGCAAACGGTCCCAAGTTTTAAGCAAGTGAATCTGATAGCTGCAACCGAAGAAGCAACTTGGATGACTCCCATCCGAGACTACCTACAAAATGGCACACTACCCAACGGGCGTAACGAAGTCAAGAAAATCTTGAGGAAAGCGTCCCGCTACACAATACAAGAAGACATCCTCTATCGGCGCGGGTTCTCTAACCCATTATTAAGGTGTGTCGCCGGAAGGGAAGCCAAGGAAATCTTATTCAACATTCACCAAGGAAGCTGCGGAGATCACACCGGAGGGCAAACGTTAGCAAAAAAGATACTCCGATACGGATATTTCTGGCCCACCTTAAGCAAGGACGCCTTAGATTTCGTCAAGAAGTGTGACAGATGCCAAAAATTTGCTAAGATTCCTCGGCTACCAACAACCGAGATTACTCAGATGACCAGCCCTTGGCCCTTCGTAATATGGGGAATTGACTTAATCGGCGAGCTACCAATGGGTCGAGGTGGGGCCAAATATGCTATAATGGCAGTTGATTATTTCACCAAATGGGTGGAAGCGGAGCCTCTGAATAAAGTATCTTCAGCAAAAGTTATTAACTTCTTAATAAAAAATGTTCTATGCAGGTACGGAGTCCCACTCAAAATCATATCAGACAATGGACTTTAGTTTGACAGCGAGGAATTCGCCAACTGGTACCAAGAACACGGAATTCATAAAAGCTTCTCATCCGTAGCATATCCCCAGGCAAACGGACAAGTCGAAGCAGTCAATAAAATTCTGAAAACTCTGATCAAAAAGAAGCTCGAAAAGTCAAAGGGCGCTTGGGTGGATGAACTCCCTACGGCACTATGGGCCTACCGCACATCTTTCAAAACATCAACAGGGCACACTCCTTTCTCTTTGTTATACGGATCGGAGGCTATGCTCCCAGTTGAAACCATTGTGCCTTCCCACCGTAGGATCCACTATAACCCAGAAGAGAATGAAGAACTCCTCCACATGTCTTTGGATCTAGTTGAGGAGAGAAGGAATGATGCAGTCCTTAAAACAGCAGCCCACAGGCAGAAAGTGGCAGCACAATACAACTCCAAAGTCAAGCATCATACCTTACAAGAAGGGGATCTTGTCCTCAAGCGAATCTTCCCTCGCCCCGGAGCACTAGACCCAATCTGGGATGGACCATATGTAATTCATAAAGATCTCCACAACGGAGCCTATATTTTGTCAACAGTGGACGGAGAGGTGTTCCAGAGGGCATGGAACATCCAACACCTCCGTCGATAATTTTCTTAACTTGTATTGCCCATATGAAGTGAATTAACAAAGAAAATCAGTGGACGTAGGCCTTTTTCATGTCGAACCACTTTAAAAAACTTTGTCTCTTTTTTAACTTGTTCCTTTATATCTTGGCTACTTGTTAACTTTATCCTTTTCTGTTGAACAAAATCCTATGCGTATAGCATTTCCACTCAAAGCACTCCACGGCGCAACTTCGCCTGGGAAAAACCTAACAGGTACTATGCGAATCTATGCCCTCGCCAATGAGACACTTTTGCTCCAGCATCCCTCTGTTGTGGGTTAACTCATTGCTCGCGACGGCCCTTAAAGCCAACTGTAATGAGCCGATTATAAGCCACCGAGAAGGCCGACTATAGCCGAGGCAGCTCATTACGGCGTTAGGCTCGCCGGCAACTGTGAACCGACTATAAGCCCCAACATAAGGTGTGGCCAGCCAGGTGCAGTTCCCAGTTGACGATCGGCACCCACACTAGCCGGCCACAGTAAATCGAATAATACCCACGATTACGGGCCATAATGGCCCGGGTTGTTACTGTGCGCGATCTCGGCTCCGATGTGTCTTAGGTGCGGCTGTGGTAAAAAAGAATTAACTCCCCGCGGAGGCGTAAGATGGGTGACAAATGTCTCCAAGACCCACAGCTAGGGAAAGTGACTACAAAACCCGTTTGCCACGAACTTAAGCACATCGAAGGCCTTCCGTGATTGGAAGTTTTACTATTTCACATATTTCAATTTTACTTAAAAAGCTTTCCTCCTATCCTCTGTAACAATCCATAAGGTACAGGATACAGAGTAGGAGATACTCGCCAATGGATGCAGGGATTCACAATCGGATGGCAGGGCATTCAACTGCTTTCCATGCTCGGTCATACAAGATATTCGAAACTTCCATCTACAAACAGAACATGAAAGGCGGTATTTTCTTCCTTTATGTACAAATACATGACTATAATTTGTTCACACCACACACTAACATTGCAAGCCATGAAATTATGTCTTAAACCAGAACCCAACATCAAACACAATTTAATTACAAGAATATACATAGCTATATTTCTCATACGACATGCCAAAATAACAGCAAACATTCAAAAGACGACAAAATCAGCTTAAGTTAAAGAATTACACGTCAAAAATAAGACTATTTATTACAAGTGGCAAAATATTACAACCTAAAGGCTACTTTACTATTTAACATATACAACCCTGTCAAATCCACAAAAAAAGTTTTTCCAGGTATAATCAAGGGGCCGGCTGCAGTGGAGCTTTGTCCTTGTCCTGTTGACCCCCTGTCCAGTCAGAGAAAGGATTCATTAGCAATAAGCAACCAAGTTGATGGAGAAACTAAAAAGGGAGACTTACCAGCGCCTGCTTCCTGACTATCCTGATCGTCATCCTCTACCTGCACGCCTACCTCCTCAGCGGCAAGCAACCGCATACCTTCCTTCACCGCCACCTTCTCCTCCTTGGCAAACTGAGCAGTGACCGCATCCATGCTGAAGACCACGCCACCATCTTTATCCGCATCGGCCTTAGCCTCCTCCAAAGCCCGAAGATAGATCTTAGCCATGACCCTAGGATAATCATCCATCCAGGATAGGTTGCCCTGCTTCCAAGTTCGGAAGTACATGTCCTGAAGCATTTCATCCATCATCCCCTCATTCTCCTCAAACTCCCTCATCCGGGCCTCGGAAGCCGACAACCTTCCAACAACAGCTTCTCTCTCCAAACGGTATCTCGAGCAGTCAGCCTGAAGGGATTTCCGCATCGCCTCCATCTCCTCCTTCAGCCTAACCTAAGCAAGCTCTGCGGCTTCAAGCTTCCCCGACAGCTCCTCTACCCGCTCAAGATCCGCCCTCCGAACCTCATCCACTGTCGAGATGGCCATACTTATCTGCTCCTTGCAGGCAGCCTCCATCTTCCACAGTTCCGCCTTACTAGCCTCCTCCATAGCCTTCCTCAACCGCCCGGAGGCAGCCTCATGTTGAGAAATCTGAATGGCCTGATCAGCGAGCTGTTTGGCCTGGTCCGAAACCATCAATCTTAGTCGGATGTTGGCACTCCCAATCTCCTCTCCAGCCTTAACCAGCCGGGCATGATGCCCCATCAGCTTCCTAGTCTCCTCCGCCACCCGATCAATATTATCCTTGGCCTCGTCTCCCATGGTAACTATCCGAGTGGTAAGTAGATCAAGATCTAAGGACTCAGCTTCATCAAGCACCCGTACTATGGGATTGCGGGGAAGAAGGTGCTCACCAGTAACCTCGTCAAAGGTAATGTCGTGGGAACTTGGATCCAGATCAGGATGACCCGCAAATGGATTACGAGCCAAGTCAGAACGGTCGATATGAGTAACGGAAGGGTTTCCGGACGGGTGCGGAGAGGGTGCAAACTCGCTGTCCTCCTCCGTGATATCATGAAGAGGCTGAGCCGGGAGCTGAGGACCAGGCGAAGGTTCGGATAAAGGATGACTCCTCTTTCTCTGCTGAATACCCTCTTCGATAACCCCGAGAAGAGGACGGTAGCCGACTACATCCCCGGAGCGGTGGGTCGAAGGCTTCGGCTTGACAGATGTTTTGGAAAGCTTATATTGCTCAAGCCTGTGCCGAAGGTCTGAGGCCTTGGATGTCTTGCCTGCTCCTGATATGAAGAACAAGTGTCACAAGCTTACATCACTATATGATTCGAGAAACACGGTAAATTACAAGTTAAAAGAAGAAAGAAAGCACGTCTGTTATACAAACCCTAGGGAGAAGTAGGATACTGCAATGAGTCCTGGATTTCATTCCAGGACGGGAGCGGATCATAAAATATTCCTAAGTCCCTATCATTAGTGAAGCATGCAGGAGTCAAGAGTTCACCTTGAGTCGTCGGAGCCACCTTGGCTGGAATGGTCTGAGAAAACTCGCTTGCACCGGTCCCGGCCTTGTCCGCTTTCCCGGTTTTCTCTACCAAAGCCGGATCTTCGTCCAGCCCTTCGAAAGCTTGGTGGAACGCATCATCCGTCCACTCCTGAATCTCGCCCGCTTGCCCAGGAAGCAAGGCCCCGATGCCATCGCCACCTTTATCACCTTCCCGACCATCTCCACCCTCACCTCTTTCCTCCTCTATGTCTTCCTCCTCCTGGGTAAGTGGACAATTGCTGGGGGAGGGACCGTCCGACTTCTTGAGTTTCTTACCTCCGACGGCTGGAGGTTTTGTGAAAGGTTTCCTCTTGCTACTCTCTACCGTAACACCTCCCTCAGTCTGAGCAGCCGCCCTCTCCTCCGCCGTTTCCCTCAGCTTGACTACTGACTGCTGTGGAAGGATTAAGTTATACTCCAGAAGGGTCGCATTTCTGATCAGGAAGGCAGATGATCTATATTTCCCGAGAATAGCTTCTATCTCAGCCGCCGTCTGAACCAGGCGGTCAGTCTCCACAATCGCAAAGCCACCTGTCGCTAGCAAAAATGAGAAAGTATGAGAAGAAGCATCGCAATCGGAATGGAAATTATAAGTAAAAGCATCAACTTACATCCAGAAGTAAAGCGCCGAATTAAAACGGAGTCGTCACTGACGAAGAACCACTCCTTCTTGAACATGCTGAATTTAGAATACAGATCCAAGACCGGCTTGAAGGTCACGGCTGACTCCAAGCTAATGTATGGGGACCCCTTCTTATAGCCCCTCAGATTATACAGGTACCGGATCTCCCGGTTGGAAGGAGCACGACCATACTTCCTCTGGAAAATGACGAAGAGGCTCACCAGTATAGCATAGGAGTTGGGTTGAAGCTGGAATGGGGCCACCTTTAGATATGTGAGGAAGCTGGATACCCAAGCGTTAAGAGGAGGAATGGCACCACACATGCAGTGGTATCTGCTGTAGGCAAAGTACCCTTCAGGAGGGTCATACGGCATAACTTCTCTCCCTGGCAACAGCAAGTGCGCCCTATCAATTCCGAAAGATCGGGAGATGACATCAAGCTGCTCCTCCTTGAGGGAGCTAGGAAAGCAATCGGGCGGGGAGTTCAGAAGTTCCTGAGGGCCATACCCGTCCACTAGAGATCTCGGGACAGGTCCGTGACGTTCTGGATTCGGCCGAGCTGGGGGCACGGCAGAGGAACCTCCTTCGCCCTCGGATTTCTTCTTATCTGATCGAGTTTCCGCTTTACGAGACATTATCTACAACATCGGAAAAACACATTGTTAGAACAGAAGATGTAAATGAGTGTATGACGTCATTTGGTAAAAACATATTCAATATCAGTTTCATTCGGTATCATTTTCATTCGGAATTCAAGATTCCTGAGTTCATCCGGTTATTCAAGTGTATGACTTCATTCGGCACTCAAACCCGTGAGTTCATTTGGCAAAGTACAATACATCAGTTCATTCGGTAGTGCGATATAAAAGTACATTCGGCAGTACGATAAGCGTTCCCTTCGGCACTTGACGCCCAAACACACTCGGCGACCATACTTTACAGGGTTCATTCGGTAGGACAGGAACAAAGTCGTTCGGTAAAAATGCTCATTCGGTAGAAATGGGACTCACTTGGTTCGGCTAGCACAGTTGGTTCGGCAAAAAGGTAGGAATGTTGATTCGGCACTCACTTGGTTCGGCTATCTCAGACGGTGAAGAACAACGGTGGCATAGCTCCTATATTTATAGACAAGAACGGAACCACCGAGCCAATTGGTTCAGCACGCAGGACCGAACGTGGGTAACCAAACCAACCAAAGCACGCCATGCGCATGCGCATACCCTACTTTAGGGGGCAAGTGTTGGGTGCATTTCAACCGGTCCAACGTCTCCGCCGAACCAACGCCCCTCCATCCCATTGCCGAGCCAAACCCCCAAGACTGTGTCACACCAAACAAACGCAGCCCCACCGAACCAAGCCTCTAGCCGGATCAAATCTCCCACCGAACCAAGCCTCTAGCCGGATCAAATCTCCCACCGAACCAAGCCTCTAGCCGGATCAAATCTCCCACCGAACCAAGCCTCTAGCCGGATCAAATCTCCCACCGGACCAAGCCTCTAGATCAAATCTCCCACCGGACCAAGCCTCTAGCCGGATCAAATCTCCCACCGGACCAAATCTCTCTCCGCCGAATCAAAGGCACACTGAGACCTCACCGAACCAAGACATTCCGGACCAACTTAGCCAGGCCAGATCACCTCAGCCCAGGCCCGCCAGCAGCTATATACATCCAAGACCCCTGCTCCCTGCCTCACTCTATAAATAGAGGGGCAGGGGTACAACAATGGGGACAAGTTTTGAGAGCTCAAGCACGTAAGGAACTTTCAAACAACTTTCTTTTACTTGTATCAAAGCTTTGCACTTGTAATCATAACAAGAGAAGAGAAATAACATATAAAGTGGACGTAGGCACATTCTGGCTGAATCACTATAAATTTGCGTGTCTTTTTACAGTTTAGCCCCTGCTTTTCATATATTTGCATAAATCACTCAAATCGCTAAGAACAACATAAGATCTACTAAATCATACAACTTTGAGGTGTTTGTCCATTTTTTGTGCAAACAGGCAACTTCTTCGAAAGGTATCAAAATATACTAAAGCATACTTATGCTTTCGAAGAAGTCCACTTCATATTAACTACATCAACACTTTCGACGAGATCAATTAAGAGATAGATGCTGGATTTCCTTTCGACCCTATTAAAAGAGGTTGAAGAAGCAAAACAAAATTAGCCGCCTTAACCCCTTTCGAAGGGATAGAAAGGTAAAATTACAACGTCAAGTTGCGATTCATAAAGTTTAAACTTCTCTATGAAGTAACTAGAAAAACCTTTCTTCCCAAAATTCAATTTTTACCTAATACTTAAAAAAATTAATAAAAAACGGATTTGAGCGTGGATTTATAATCAATAATCATAAAAATCCCCAAAATGTAAATTTGAACCGTTAAATAAACCCAAATCGGATGAATTCTAAATATAAATTGACGTGGGAAATGGAACAAAATAAGCCATAAAAAGAAATCAAAGGATACTTTCATATGAACGAAAATACTTAAATTATCTTTATGAAATAAGAACAGTAATTCAAATTCAAACCTAACGAATTTTAAAATAAAAATTTAGCGTGGAAAGTTGGTTCAAAAAGCAGGATAATAAGAACTTACTTTGAATTCGAGCTTCTGTTTGCTGGAAATAGGAGTTTATTAAGAAATTAAGAATTTTAATTCTTGCTGGAAGTTTCTTTAAATCGCAGGTAAATGAAAGAGGAGAAGAAAGAAGCGTGATTTATAAGAAAAGTCTGAATGAAGAACAGAGCGTACGATCAAATTTAAATAAACGACCAGGATTTGTGAAAGAATATTAAAAGGCAGGAAATCTCAATGCTAAAATAACGAGGAGTATCGAAGCAGATGACTTGAAAAGTCAAGGGCATCCCTTCGCAAGGGGGAAGTGTTACCCCCAATTCTCACTTCAACCTTGTTGAAACCTAGATGAATAGAAGAGTAGGATGTACATGAGATAATAACATCAATAAAGCCTTTCGAAGGAGTCGAAGTGATGCTACAGCCAAAAGTTAGATGTGTTTTAAACTTTCGCAAGGGTCAAAAGGGGCGAAAGCACCCTTTCGCTTCAATTGCTTCCTTTCGAAATAGATGCTTCCACCTATATGAAGACGTTTCAAATAAGTTAGGGAATACCCTTCGAAGGCAACAAATTGCAGCCACTCAAATTTGCGCTAAACCTTTCGAAGCTAAAGGTTGCGCCATCATTCACATTCCACAGAAGGATATTTTGTCGAGACAACCTCTTCGAAAGCATAAATAAGCCTTTTGAACTGGTCGAAACCGTTCACAATTAAGAAAGAGACCTTACACCTCAAAACCTTCAACGTCTCAACTCCTTCGAAGCTCTAAAGATCAACCTATCGATAGAGTCGAGAGCTTGTACCTTTTCCTACACAAAACAACACGGCAGCTCAAAGTGGAGAAACGCACCTACCCCTTTCGATGAAGTCAAAAGCACTCAAATCCATTCAAATGTGATGCAGAAGGATGCGCAAGTGTTAGCGGCGATGAAAGGTATCCAAGGCCACCTTTCGACCAAGACGAAAGCACTAGTTCGAAGGGTGCCAACCCACACCTATAAATAAGACCCTAGGGATCTGGTTTTGGGGATCCGCATTCATTCACTCCATTCTTGTATTTTCTTAAATTTGTAAACCCTAATTTTAAAATCAAATCAGAGACTTGATAAATTTGTACAACATTAGCTTAATGAAAGCAATATTATGATACTTCTGAATATGAAGCTGTTTTGAAACTCTTATTGTATTTAGTTATGATCTGCTTGTGTCGACTTGGTCGAAGGGTCATCTTTTAAATAAGCTAAAACCTTAGCTCAACCAATATTCCTAAAGTCTTAGCTTTTAACCTCAAGATACCAAAAGGTCATCTTCCAAGTGAGTGGAAATCTTTAACTCGACCTATTTCCTTAGATTTATAGGACAAAATCCAAGCCATCAAAGAGGCCAGCTTTCAACGAAGTCGGAACATATCCATTTAAACCATATCCTTGAATCATTAGAGCCAACCTTTAGGATATCACAACTATTTCGAATGGGGGTTTCGAAAGGATAATTAAACCAACTAAGCAAGTTTGAAAGACTTAAAAGAAAGGGATATAGAAGTTTCGAATGAGTCGAAAGGTTGAATAAAGAGAAGTTTTTACTGCGACGACCTATTCGTAAGTTAGATTAAAGGGAGTAATAATATTCTAACTACCTCTACCTAATTAAAAGGGGGTTTCGAAGGAGACTCCTACACCTTAAACTCTACTTTGGGGGTTTGACAAGTTTTCTTATTAACAAATGGATTTCTAAATGATAGAAAAGGTGTTTTGATCAAATAAGCTTAAAAGCACTATTTGCAACACTATTCACAGCACTTTTTGCAGCACTTTAAATAACTTTTGACATATGGCTTAAAACTTAAATATTCTTTTCCAAATCTTTTATAAATATTTTCAATAAATAATTAAGCATTTAAAGATGACATGAAGGTTTTATAATTTATTTTAAAAGTGTTTAAATAAATGATTTAAAGAAAAGCTGTTATAATTAAGTGATTTAATCTTGGCTCTAAAAGCCAATGAGCAGACTGGATTTTTCTATTCATGAGATTTGGATGGGAGGTGCTTAAATTAAGGAGATGTTCAGGAGCAACCGGTGCCCTAGCTTACCTAGCCACTTTCTTGGGCGAGGAATAGATAAGGTCGAAATGTCGGAAAGAAGGCAAGTATAAAAGATTTAATTTTTCCAAATTTAATACAACTTGGATTGTGTAGAAATAATCTTCTTATACTTGGTATTAAATTCCAAGGTTGGAATACATACCATCCGTGTGAGTTTAAAAGGTGATTTCACGCTATTCGACAGAAAAGGTTGAATATGGAAATTGATGTTGAGTAGAATTAGTATAATTTCTATGGATTCATTTTATTTGAATACTAACTAATGTGGATTTACCATCTTAGATAACATGGTTTCAACTATTAAAAAGATATGTATTAGAAATAAGAAATCATTTATCAATATATAAATAAATGATTTGGAATTAATTTAATTCCTATACTTAAAATTAATTGTTTTGGGTTTACAGTAAACGATATCTTAAATGACATTGTTTTCGACCCGATTAAAAGTTATGATTTGGAAATCTTTGTTAAGATTTAAATAAATGATTTGGAGATATTTTCCTAAGTAAAGGATGAAATGATTTGGAATGATTCCAATATTTAAAATGTTTTTAAGTAACTAAAGGATTTGATAAAAGAGGTTTAATGATCTCGTATATACTTAAAAGAATTGGTTTTAAAAGATATATATATCTCTAAGAAGATATTTGGATAAAAGGATACAAATTAATGGAATATTAATCATCCACTTGACATCTTTTTTCTTCATGATTGGTTCGAAGGAACTGGGATCGGATTTGGGTAATTCTTATACGAAAAGCACTTAGAACCAATTTACGAGTTTGAAAGTGAAGATATGTTGAAGACAATGAAGTTGAAAGCGGTGATCTTCATAACAGAAGGACTGCTTGTTGATAATTTTGGAGTAGTTCCCAAGATAAATAAATAGCAATGGTCCCTTCGTTCTGGGATCTTTGTAAGCAAGGACTACTCGCTACTAATCCTAGAGGTAATGCCCGATAGGATGTGATAGGAGAGTGCCTTCGGTTTGTCCTGTTCCTGGACAACTTGTATGGACGGATGTCTGAAATTGCATTTATAAGATCATATTGCATTGATCTCTACAAACGTACATCTATTTGGTGGTGCAGGAGGTAACTTCTCTTATACTTAACACCCTTCTCTGAGACGTACGAGCTCAGAGGTTGTACTTTTATTGAAATCGATCGTGTGTTGTTGGAAATGGTAATGTGGCATTTTAAGTGAAAATGTTCTAAGAACTGTAAACATTACCTCTAGCGTCACACCTGGTGAATTGTGAAATAGGGGTTGCTTTAGGGCTAAGTGGATCGCAACCATTAGGGTATGATATCACCTTTCTAGATTTACTTTGCACCTGCTATTACATCGGGTGAAAAAATATATGGTGGTATGAGATCTCTCGGATAGGTCAGGAACGACCGAGGTGATATCATATTCGGTGCTATCTGTACCGTCTGTTAGTTTCGGGCAGGCCGATCTTAATTCACAGAGGTTTCAAAGATGTCGATCATCGGTGCATCCCTTTAGAGATGCATTGTACGGGAGGTAGTCTCTTA
Source organism: Allium fistulosum (assembly GCA_030737815.1). Lineage (NCBI taxonomy): Eukaryota > Viridiplantae > Streptophyta > Magnoliopsida > Asparagales > Amaryllidaceae > Allium > Allium fistulosum. The sequence goes on from CM060901.1 coordinate 1,138,480,629, forward strand.
CCTCGCTATTCATTGGAAACCCAAATCTCCAATAAGTGCCTTCGATTTTAGTTGTAATCCTATTATACCATCAAATTTAACTAATGTAACAATTTCGGCTATTTGAATACGTTTATTTGAAAAGTGCTTTCAAAAGAATGTCATTAAAAATAATGTCACTGGATTTTACATAGAATGATTTGGTTATCATAATGTAAAAACTCATTCCGTGTTTATGTGCGTCATGGTCTTATGAGATACCTTTTGTTCCAAAACTCGTATTTTGAGTTTCTTACATTAGTTCCATGACTGACCCGGAGTTTATTTTCCTTTTCTCTTAAACTCTGGGTGCCCCTATTTTTTTGGGCAGCTTAGTAGTTAGGTTTTGTTAGGAGCATTTTAGAAGAGCTCAAAGCATGGAGTTAGAGGATTCTTTTGAAGATTGTTATTCATTTCCCCCACACTCATGTACTATTGTATTCTGCATTTGTAAGGACGGATATTTATAACTGTCCATGTTAATGTTAAGTTAAACTGTGATAAATGTATTTAAAATTTTCCACTGTAAGGATTATATGTTGAAATAATATATGGTATTCCATTCGTGTAAGAATCTGTTGTGTCTTTACTTTCTTTCTACCCTTAACGATTGGGGTTTTCGGCACTTGAATTTGCGGCACGTGAATACCGAGGATGTATTAGTGTCGATTTTCGAGGATCGAAAATCCTGTTTGTCACGACACCCTTTCCTAACTTAGTTCTTTTTAAAACCCTTAATCAAATTAAAAGAGAATAATAAGCCGTGGAATAGAATATAAAACATTGAAATTGCTATAATTACACAATTCCACTAATTTAATATAGAATAATTAAGATTCTAACTTAAGAATTGACATTTTGCTTTAGGGGAATTTTGGGTTTTTAATGTGATTTTTTCGTAAACGAAATTCCCCAAAGCATATATCAAATTTAAGTTATACTAAACAATTACTAGAATAAGAAAGACTAATATTTCCGCTTACAAAAGGTCCTTATCTCTTCCTCTTGGATTTGTTTACGCCCGCTTAAATCTTTTTTCATATCTCCTCCTGTAGAGATATACAATAAGTGGGTTGTATATAGATTAAATTCAAAATTTCAGGGATTGCAGGAGAATAGGATCAGAAATTGAATACTAAGCACCTCAACTTTCTTATCTAAAATCCTAGAAAATTTCTAAATCTTTAAAGAGGGAGACCGACAAAGCTTCACTTAGTTCTCAAAATAATTTGTGAATAAAATTAAGGGGGCTAAGGCCTTATTTATAGCAGCTAGAAAGAAATAGAATTGTCGAATTTAAGTCAGTTTAAAATAATAAAATTCAAACCATTCGTGGTGTGAAAAACACTAGCCACCACCAAGACCACCGGTCAACTGCTACTACCTAGGCGGTCGACAGCAAGCGGTCGACTTGTTAGTGTATTTTGATAACATTTATTTTGTTGTCATTGATATTTTATTTTATTCCTCAGTTAATATTTAACATTAACGTTTAATTAACCCCCAAGCATAACTACCATTAATTTTTTAATTTCAAACTTAAGCATTAATTATTTATTTTGAATTTGAATTCCATTTAAATTAATTTGAGTTCGAAAACTTCAAATGTCAATAACTTTTTCATTTGAGCTCCTTGTTCAAAACTTTATATATGGATATTGATCAGCAAATTACCACGAATGCAACGGCACAACTTTCATAGTCAAATTCTGACATTTACAAAATTTTAGTTTTTTAGCCTTATTATTAATTTATTAATTAATTCTTTTTTATTAATTATTTTTTATGGGGTGTTACATGCTGGGTTATGAATACTAACGAGGATAGTATCTTGATCCAATGTGGGACCGTGGTACTACACACACACACATATGTAGCTATTATCTACTTCGAGTAGATAAGGTGTATCATACGTGTACGTGAAGTCAAGACAACAAAATAAAAACAAAAGACATAATATGCAATGGAAGACAATCGGCATAAACTAGTGGTACGTATAAAGTGCGTCACCAGAACATTGTTCTAACCCCCTCCTTATTACAACCCACATGATAGCTTTAGTGGGACATGTATCGATATAAGACGGGAATGGTGGAAGGATAGATTTTCTTATGCATGCTTGACGCTGATTAGGGAGCTAGAGGTCAAAGGTGTCAAGCTTGGTTAGTAATCATATGTTTTATTATACTTTACTATTCCGCTGTGAGTTTTATCTATATTGCTTTGATATAATTTTGTACATTTATAGGATTCCAATTCCAACGATTCGTACTTTAGTGGACTAGATTTTCGATTTAGCAAAAATTCAAGCCAACTAAGGTGCACGTTGTTACATTTGGTATCAGAGCTTAGGTTAAGTCGATCTTAAGAATTAGGATATTTCGAATGAACGTATTTGTATTTTTACCTATAATTATATATATTATATGCCAAACTCTAGAAAAATTCCGACTATAGAAGTAAGTGCAACCATATTCTGAAAAGATGGATAATGTGATTATGAGTTGGAACAATAAATGAAGTTGAAGATATACTCTTATCTCGATTACCTCACAGGATTTGGAAGACGTTAACTTAAAGAAGAGCATGAATGCGACTTATGAAAGAGTCCCTGAAGTTGGATAGTACTTGAGTCCCTTGTATAACACAGATTGCCCTATGGTTGTAGATCCCTACAGGATTGCCGATTGATGATAGACATTAGGTCCAGATAAATAGGAAGTGAAGAATCTATATGTGGTAGATATTCGGAAGTAAGAATTAAATAAGTTCTTGAAAAGAAGGTGTGCAGTAATCACTCCAAGATCATGGTCAGATTTTTAATATATTTTGAAAGTAGATTAGTTGGTAAGTAAGAAGAAAAGTCCAAAAGAAGCAACGAATAAAAATCCACTCTAAGTCCGACCCCAAATGAAAGAATTAATATAAAAGTTTGAGATAAATATATAAATAATATATTTGAAATGATTTTCAAACGAATTATTTGAAGGTGGAAAAGCCCTACTTTTGTAAAGTAGGTAAATATTAAATTTTCGAAAAAATAAAATATATACATTTTATTTAAATAAAAGTTCTGGTAGAAATTAAAATTAGTTAAATCGAAAATTTTAGTAAATGGGTTTTTATAAAAAAATAGTAGAGCGTATATAGTTCGTTGATTTTTCTGAAATGAAAAATTTTAAGTCGTGAAATTCATTTTAGGGGTGGACAATAGGAAGTGGTACGAGTTTAAAATGAGATAAATAGAATGGTGAAAGAAGATTGGAACTCGAAAATAAAGCAGTAGGTGAACACATTGCAATGTTTTAATAAAAAAGACTATAAATTGAGAGAAAAGTTATATGAAGAGGAGCCATTTACATGAGAGTAGTTTAAATAGTGGTAACATTATGAAATACAAATAGAAACAATGTTAGAAACTTATATGAAATAATGTAATTAATTAAAAACAATATAGGAAACTAAAAGAAAAAAAAATGGATAGTTTCCATAAATATGCACAGTAATTGCATATACCTTTCTAGAAGTCCCTTTATATGCCATTAGACCTCTACTAAGGTTTAAAGTGGAAGTAGCATGAGTATTAGGAAAATAATAGGATGAAGGTTGTTCTTGTCTACACCAGTTTTTAGTAAAAGTTAGCAATGATGTTTTATAAACACTGTAAAGTGCATATTTGAAAAAATGGTTTGATATAAAAAAATTGAGTTTTTGGAATACAAAATTTAATAAATAGTTTGAGTTAAAAATATCACTTTTAAGAAATAAAATCTTTATTGTTAGAAGGTGTTAAAGGAAAAGTTGATTTGAGTTACCATTCATGTAATAAAATTTGATCCTTATTTAAAAAGAAAGAAAGGATCTTTAAAAATTTAATTGCTAATATTTTCTTTTAAACTTAATAAATAAACTTAATTGATAAATTCTAAATTATAGTTCTGAAAGTTAAGACACCAAGTTATTTGAATTTATCAAAAGTTACTAAGTTTGTACTTTTAAAGGTAAAATTTTTGGGATTAAGTACTTCATAATTGTGAAGTTTTAATTTTAGAAAAAGTGGCGAAAACAAAACCAAAATTTTACTATGGAGTAGATAGTGATGATTGTCTAGATAAGATGGGGTAAAATTAAGGCTATAAATAAAATAACGATGAATGCTTATAGAGTAGCAATAGTGGACCCCGTAGAATATAAGGAATATTGGTATGAGCCTAAGAATGTTTCATTAAACATGTGTGAAGGCCATAAAGTAGAACCCATAATGAAATAGGAAATGGTATAACAATACATTTATGCTAGTTCTAAAGTATACCCACATGAAAGATTAAAAATAAAGAAAGCATATACCAAGATTTAAAAATACTATCAGAGATTTGGATTAAAAATAGGATAGTAATATAATTAGTTGTGATAATGGAAGTAATGGATGGATCTTATTCATTAGTCGCTAAAAAGGAAAGTTAAGATATGTGGCTTATAGTATAATGACATGTTAGAAAGGTCCATTTAATTTAAGTAAGAAGTGATATGGACACAACATCATTAATTTCACTTGATGTTGAAGGGCAACTTCCAACAATTGTTTCTTTTAGGTTTGAGTAATAAGCATTAGTAGTTTCTGTTGTATAAAAACCGTATGATATTGTGAGAAAAGTTCCTTTTCAATTGGCTTTCTGGATTGATCGTTATATTTATTAGAAAACTATGTAAGTAAGGAAATCTCATGTAAACACTTAACTAATACAAAGTAAGACTAGAAGTTTATAAAATAAATTATAAAATTTATTAGCTACTAAAAGTAAAATAATGTTAAGTCTGAAAAATCTTAAAATCTTGGGAAGATAAATTTTAGCAAGCAAATGACAGGGAAAGGTTGTTACGAGACCGCAGGTCACTATCCTATATCTTAAAAGCTGAAATTTATAAGCAAACATGTGTACTGGCTATTGTTCTAATTTAGAAGAAAAGGTTTTAGAAATTTAAAAATTTACAGTATAGTAGAAAAGAGACTATCATGGATGTTAACTCATTGACTAAATTCCGACTGCATAAGATGTGTCTTAGTTTGTTTTGCGTTGAAGGACAACTTCCAACAATTGTTTCTTTTAGGTTTGGGTTATAAGCATTAGTAGTTTCTGTTGTACAAAAAGCATATGATATTATGAGAAAAGTTCCATTTCAATTGGCTTTCTGGATTGATCGTTATATTTATTGGAAAACTATGTAAGTAAGGAAATCTCATGTAGACACTTAACTAATACAAAGTAAGACTAGAAGTTTATAAAATAAATTATAAAATTTATTAGCTACTAAAAGTAAAATAACGTTAAGTCTAAAAAATCTTAAAATTTTGGGAAGATAAATTTTAGCAAGCGAATGACGGGGAAAGGTTGTTGCGAGACCGCAGGTCACTATCCTATATCTTAAAAGCTGAAATTTATAAGTAAACATGTGTACTGGTTGTTGTTCTAATTTAAAAGAAAAGGTTTTAGAAATTTGAAAATTTACAGTATAGTAGAAAAGAGACTATCATGGATGTTAACTCATTGACTAAATTCCGACTGCATAAGATGTGTCTTAGTTTGTTTTGAAAAGATAAAATCAAATATTTTCGATAAAAAAATTGTTCAAAAACCTTTGTTTTTAATAGAAAATGTTTTGTAAAAGTTCCGAAAAAGGTAAGTTTTACTTTTAAATTTTCTAACCATCTCTAAAATTTAATTAAAAAAAATTAACAAAAAGGAGGGAATTTTCTATTTTTGAAATGCCACATGCTTAGTATAGGGAAAAAGTTGATGGGTTAGAAAGTACGAATTTTACTATGCAGTTGAAGTAACAGTAAAGTAAAAGGTAGTGAAGTGATAAGGGAAAAAGCTGTTTTAGCCTTGGGAATTCTTTTTCCATACCTTGTCCATAGGTAAACCAAACTTGTTTTAAATGTTTTGAAAAAAGTCAAAAGAAAATTTCCTTATGTGGATTGCACTCGGAAAAGTTGGAAAACAATTGGGAAAAGTTGGAAAACAATTGAGGACAAAAGAGAAGGTTCCAAAGTGTAGCGGAATGGGTGCACAAGAGAAGGATGCAAATATGGAATTCTCCATCTAAACCATTTTCCGGCATAAGAACATAGGTTTAGAAATTAAATTTTTTAAAATTTTGGATGTAACTAATGGTGTGCTAGGTATTGGATGGTAAAGATTGAATGAAAAAATTGGTTGAACTATTCTTGTATTCGTAGAAGTGTGAGAAAAATTAGATGAGAAAAAGAAATATTTTGATTTTTGAAATTTGCATACATATAGAACTGCCAATATATATAGGCTATTTGCATCAGGTTTTCAAAATTGTTTTAAAGAATGCATTCATATAAGGGGCGCCGATTTAGTATTATTCAGCATGCATATTATATATGTTGTGGTACACCATGCACTTGTACATTGTTAGCTACAAAGTTTGTTGCATGTAATTGATTGGATAGCTTAGATTGGTTGCACGTTAGGTTATATGATTTAGTTCTTGAGGAATTTTGGGGACGAAATTCTTTTATGGGGAGAGAATGTAACACCCCGTAAATTTAATGAAAATAAATTAAAAGGAGATTAATTAATTATTAGTGAAGCCAAAAATGTTTTTTTTCAAATATCAGAATTTGGCTATGAAACTTGCAACGTTGGATTCGTAGCAATTTTCTGATCAATTTTCGTACATAAAATTTTCCAATTGGAGTTCAAACGAAAATGTTATTAATGTTTGAATATTTCTAATCAAAAATAATTATATATGTAATTAAAGAAATGAATATAATTAACTAACCATAATTGACATCAGTTAGTGTTAATTGATAGTTAAGTTTACTTAAGCTTTAAGGATAAAACACGTTAATCAAATCATTTAAATATATACAGGAATAACGTAATTTTGGGAACTAAAGAACGCATAAAAAAATAGGACGGCCGATTGACCCCTGTTTGGACCGATCGACCGACGGTGGGTAGCAGTCGACCGATAGTCGCCTAGCGTTGTGAATTGAACCTAGGCCGAATGGCCCAAAATTAAAATAAAATAATCTAATGGCTGACATTGATTCAAACCCCTATAAATACGGGCATAACCTCTCACTTTTCCTCTCATATTTTCTGAAGCACCGCGAAGTTCTATCCTTTTCTTTTCCCTACAAATTCTTAAATCTAAATAAAACTATAATCTATATACGTATATACAAGTAGAGAATAGCAAAGGATAATAAAGAAGAAGAATAGGATCAAATCGAATCACCAAAGCCAAGGTAAATTGTAATTATAAATCTAAATCTAAGTTAAATTCAAATCTCTTCTCATATCTAAATTTCTAATACGTATATATATGCTTTCGGTACATATTCTGTTATTGAGAAAAAGAAATTCAAACAGAAGTAACAGGATTTAGATTTTGAGATTTGGAAAGCTTAAAGGTGAGTGGGAAATAATATATTTTTATATACTATCGAATTTATATCATTGTAAATATGTTGATGTATGCCTGAAAGTAATTTTGGAGTTGTAACTTAAATATATACATGTTATGAATTAATAAGCCATGCCTAGATATTTTGTGAATGGTTAACTTTGGTTTAATATTGCATATAACTGAATCTGGAAAGCAAGGGTAAAAATAGTCTCTAAAATAATAAAATTGTGTAGTAATTCCAAGTTTGTTGGTTGAACGATATATGTGAGCAAATATGAATTTGGAAGTTATTGTAAATTGAATCAACGGCCTGAATCCACCAAAGTGATGGATTTGTACAAATCCATCCCTATGGATCGACACCGATACATAAAACTCTACCTGAATCACCTCAAGCCTCCTATACTCCCAAGTCATGGTGATAGCAACCCATTTCAACCCTCAATGGATGGATCGCATGTGCTACGTCTTTGAACATCTCCAGCACTTGAAATCAGGAACTCCATTCCTTCGCAGATCCCTCTTGTTGACCTAGAAACAAGTTTCTAACAGAGTAATCAAGATGGGAAACATGAAGCTAATGATAAGATGCACATGAACAAGGAAATGGAAGAAGTCCATAAGGCAATCCTATGGATCGGTACCGATCCATGCCTATGGATCATTATTGATCCATCATAGTTGCTGACATGGCCACGTTTTCTTGAGCTTAACGACTGCTAGACATAGGGAATATGGTGGAAATCGTGGAGGAGCAAATCTCGGCAACCTACGGCTATAAATAGGGGGTTAGGGGGTCGTTTTGGAGGATCTTTTTTCGCTTGTTTACTAATTTCTTGCGATTCTCTTGTAATTCCGAGGATCCATGCCGATCTAAGAACAAAAGTTGTAAACAGCTATATAATCAATAGAAAAGCTAAGTGGACGTAGGCCTCAGTTGACCGAACCATTATAAACTCTGTATGCTCTATTTTTACTCATTTTCATTTAATATTCTTCATTTTATTCTCTACCTAAATCTCTTGGGTGTTTATGCCATATTTTGGTGCAAACAACACACATACATATGTAATTATTGTCTACTTCGAGTAGATGAGGCGTACTGTATGTGTACGTGAAGTCAAGACGACTAAATAAAAACAATTGACATAATATGTAATGGAAGACAATCGGCATAAACTAGTGTTATGTATAAAGTGTGTAATTTACCAGTCACCAGAACGTTGGTCTGACCCACTCCTTATTACAACCCATAGGATAGTTTTAGAAGGATAGGTATCGATACAAGACAAGAATAGTGGAAGGATAGATTTCCTTACGCATGATCGATACTTAATTGGGGACTAGAGGTCAGAGGTGTCAAGCTTAGTTAGTAATCATATGTTTTATTATACTTTACTATTCCACTGTGAGTTTTTATTGATAGTGCTCTGATATACTTTTATTTATTTACAGAATTCTAATTCTAATGATTCATACTTTGCTGGACTTGAGTTTTCGACTTAACAAAAATTCAGGCCCATAGAGTTGCGGGTTGTTACACCAAGACTCATATCATATATATTCTATATTGTTCTGAAACCTGCTCTAATATCGATTTGTAATGCCCCACCCTATACCCATACTACAAAGAGAATTACTAAGCAATCTTGTTTGGTAATACAGAGAATGAGGCTGGTTAGGAGAGATCACATGTGAATATTCCCTTGGGCTAACACCGGTAGCTACCTCACCTCAAAATATATCAACAATATATGTACCCGGCATCAGCACAAGGCAATAAACACATGGGCTTACCAGGACAGAACAATATACAACACATACAAATAAACAAAGAGCCACAGATCGCAGTAGAAAATATAATTGTTATCCAGCCTTTTGACCAGGCCGTACTTAGGCGAATCTTATTAATCGAACTTGAAAGTTATCGAGGTAGAGAATCCAAAGTGATAACTACCACACTCAAATATCAAGTGCGACTGATGAGATAATCCCAAAGCTTAGAAATCTACTAACAAATGAAGACCAAAACATTCTACAGCTACAAGCCATAACACAAAAGCCAATCCCATGAACAAGTATGAGACTGGAACGAACCCTATTAGAGATCGATACCAATCCCCAAATCTTTGCCAGAATCACCCATCGCCTAAGGAGCCTTCTAGCCATGATGGTTACAACCCATTCCAAGCCTCATCGGATCGTTTGCATGCAATTACCATCAAGCACCAAGTGTACACAAAGCTACTAACTGCCATTCCACCATCGAACCAATAATATTTCCCAAAAACAAGCTTCTAGCAAAGCAATCATGGCGGAAAACATGGAGGCACAAGCAAGTCGCACCTATCTATAGCCACGAGGAAGATCCATGATGTAATCTTATGGATCGATACCAATCCCTGACCATGGATCAGTACTAATCCTTGGAAATGGATGACGTAGCCACGATCTTCCTAGCATCTTTCTTCATGGACGTGGGGAGCGTGAGTGTGTATGTGGTAGAGGAGATCAGTGACCTTCAGCTATCAATAGAGGGGTAGGATGATGTTTTGAGGGATCTTTTTCGGTTATTTACGAATTTACATATATCTCTTGTAATTTCGGAGATCATTAACGATCGATAAGAACACCTCTTGTAAATAGCAATAAAAATCAGCAACAAAGTTAAGTTGATGTAGGCAACGATTAGCCGAACCACTATAAAGTTTGTGCGTCTTGTTATTTCTCATTTTCATTTACTTTCTTCACTTATTTCTCTACTCTAATTCTCTGGGTTTTTGTGCCACTTTTTGATATAAACATTTTGTTGCTTTCACTTAGAACGTTGATATCAGTTTGTTAGGATCAATTTTCTACTTTTGGATAGCTTAAATCCATGAGGTAGATCCGTTAGTCTTATTATTGCAATCTGTGACAACTAAGATTCCAGCAAATCCTATCATAGGATTAATCCAAGTCAATCTAAGCTATGGTCCCACGAAGAGAACTATCCACCACTTCTAGAGCTACAAATGGTGTTGAGAATGTTGACTCTCAATATGTTGAATAGGTTGCACAACCAACTACTTTTGAAGTTCAAAACCCATCGGAGATTATAATGAGGGTTGAGATGGACCGTATGATGAAACAGATAGAGGAAAAGTTGCAGGAGAGCTACAACGAGATGAAGCAATAGATGCATGAGAGCGCTGATTTACTGAATGAATTAGCCTGTGGTTGTAGAAGAAGCAAGAAGGATTTGACGCCTTTCGATTCGGAATATGATGGTTCCTTATCATCAGGCCAAAGACAGAGGGAAAGGAAGCAAAAGATGGTGAGGTAGGAGACCGACACTTTAAGGCAGATGCTGGAAAACGGTCGTAGACAGAATGCGGGGATTGGTACCAAACCCCACGCAGGGATCTGTACTAAACCTTCTTTTCCCGGTTTGGTGAATCACTGAGTTGATGTTGCAAATGAGAATGTTGGAGGTATGTATGGTCATGCCATTGATGGCCAGAATATTGGAGATTGGGCAGATGCTATAGATCTGCCGTCTAGAAACCGAAGTGGTAGAACTTTTAGAGATGGGTTCTCCCAAAGTCAGGAGAACCCAGATATCGTGAACCTAACTGAGATCGTTTGCCGGGCCAAACACTCTGGGCTGACCACTATTACTACCATTTGATGGACTCTGCAGAGCCAGAGTACCTGGCTAAAATGGTGAGAAGGTTAGTAAGTGACAGCATCAGAGTAATGATGAATGTGGCTCCTCCCATAGTCGGAACTCATTCACCGAACAAATACTGTGTGAGGAATACCCCAAAAGGCTTGTAATGCCAATGATATCATCATATAATGGAAAAAAAAATTCGAGGCAACATTTGATGAAGTATGAATGGCATGCAGATTTAGCCAGAGCGACTAATGTTATCAAATGTCGTTGTTTCCCGATTTTCCTCGAAGGCGTTGCGACGACGTGGTTCACTCGGCTTCCGTCGAGATCCATTTCGTCTTTTGATCAATTAGCATGGAAGTTTATTGAGCAATTCCATTTACACACCACTCATACCAAGGATGTAATGTCACTGTCAAATCTTTTCCAAGAAGTGGAAGAGTCATTAAAAGATTTCTTGAGCAAATTCCATACAGCCATGACGGAAGTTAGTAATGCATAGGAAGATATTGTTCTGATGGCTTTGATAACGGGATTCATCCTGATACTGATTTCGGGTGATGGCTGAAAATGAAACCCCGCCAACGATGAATGTGTTTTATAGAAAGGCGAATAAGTTCTTGTGCTTGGAAGAGGAAAGTACTACCGCTAGGAAAGTTAGTGTCGGGCATTCGATCGAGGTGATTTAGAGCAATGTTGCAGCAAAGCGATCCTGGTAGAATTCTGGGAATGTTGATGTGAATATCGATAACAAGAACAATAGTCAAAGAAGGAACAATCAGAGAGCTAGAGACAGAAAGTGTAACAATCTGCCTTTCTTATACCTAAAGACGACACTTAATATATCCACGACATTCACATGCTGATCATTTAAGTGTCTAAAAGATAGGTTATTGGGGGTGAAAAGAAAGAAAGATAGAAGATAGGAAGAAACTAAACAATCATAGAATCTCACAATGCAACGGAATAACATATATTAATCAACATAATACTTTACAAAGTCATTTCGAAAATGATACATCAGAGTCATACTAATACCATTCTACCCTTAGACAGTTATAGCAGCTTTTCGTACCTAACTGATACAAGGTACATATAATACGGCGAAAATAAGATAATAACTAACTATCATGAAGCCTCCTGCTCCAAGCTCCTCCAAAATGCATCCGTGGGAAAAGATAAACTACTTGGATGCCCATAATAATTTGAGCACCCAAGAGTTTTAGGGAAAAAAATAAAACTCCGGGTCAGACATGGGTCTCCTGCAAGTAAACTCAAACAACTGAATTATTATGTTTAAAACCCTTCTAAAATCAAAGGTGTCTTGTAAGACCATGCTACATATAAATATGAATGGGTTTTTACCTTACGACAACCATACACTTTTTATAAAAAATCTAGTGATATTATAATAATGTCTAGAGTACAAATATTTATTAATCGTAGCTGAAATTGTTACACTAATATAATTCCAGCATACTAGGTTCTACAGTCAAAACCATAAAGACACGTATTGGAGATTGGATTCCATACTACGACAAGGTAAGGAACTACCTTTCGATGGTACATCTCTAGATAAAATGCACCGGGGTCTGACAAAAACATCTTGTACCCCTGCTACACAGGCCTACCACTTGACTAGTATTACTGAATATGATCACCCCACTTGGGCCCCGAAGCATACATGAGTAGATAGTAATCGATCTCGATTGGGGATGATCATACCTTGATGAGAGCGACCCACATGGCCATGCTGCATGCCCGATTTTTTCATTTCCCAATTGGTGGGGCTTGAGGCTACGTTTTACCTTTATTTAGCGCTTCCCACTTGGAATGCAACACTGCCCTCCAGGCATCAATGCAATGCTAGCATTCATCCATACAAGTTCATTCTAGAACTGAACAAAACCGAAGACACTACTTCTATTACATACTTTCCGTTGAATCCCTCCTAGGATTAATAGCAAATATCGTTGAAACTTCAAAGCACTATCCTCGATTCCATGTTGTTCAAGATGTCTTCAATTTGAAATGCTTGAGTTGGATTGAAGTGGTTTTCAAATAACATATCTGATCCCGATCTCTTCGAAACAACATCTGATAGTTTACGATAAACTCAACCCGGATTCTTTAGGAAATAAGTAGACAATAGATAAGAGCGGAGATCACCTCCTAACCATTAGTGGATGGATTTCCTTATCATTTATCCTAGAAAAAAGAAACGAATTTATACTTACAGTATAGCACCACTGGTGGTAACTGTACATATAATTTCCGCGTTTCTACTAGATATTTCCAATGCTACGTTTTGGTCCAGATTTTGATAGTCTGTTATTTAACTACCAAATAAACAAACATTCAAACATAGATTTAATCGCATTTGGAATCCACCAAGCCTTATTTAATTAATTATTAATTAATTAAAGTCACTTTATAAACATTTGATCAAAAGATCTTACAAAAACACTATTCCCAAAAGATCTTTACAAAATACTATTCCCAAACCCCTTACATCCCTTTTATACTTGGAAAACATTTATATACTTATCTCAATGGTATAAGTTTATTCCAAACTTTAAAAAAAGTTCCTTCTTTTCAAATTTCTTTTTGAAAACATTACTTACTATAAACCGATCCACTTATCCTTTATAAAAAGTTTCCTTTTTAAAGCTCGCTTCATATTTAAATATCTTTATAAATTTCCAAAATTAATTTATAAACACTTTTATAAGTCTACAAGTCAATTTACAAAACCTCTTTACAAACCGCTAAAACCTTTTATAAAACATTTTCCTATTTAAAACTTTTTTGATAAATCTTCTTTAAGAGAAATCCTTTACAAAATATCTTTTGCAACTCATCCTTTTTAATCACTTTAAATAAACCTTGTTACGTAGTAAGACCCATTTTTATAAACAAGTTATTATTTATAAATACCTTTATAAAATATTAATATAACTTGAAAAATCATTTATAAATTTTAACCCTAAATGATTAAAGAATTGAAATTAATTCAAAACCATTTATAATTTCAAAAAGAGGCCTAGCAATCCCAATGGTAGTAATTTAAGTTACCATTTAACATCAGTTTCACTTTCAAGTTGCTTAACCATTTTTTTACATAAGTCAACATATACATAAATGCAATTCATATCCAAATCAGGGAATAACATGTCAATACAACTCAACTAGCATATACATGTCCGAATAGCACAATAGTAGGATGGTGATTTGTCCTGCTAAATAGATGTCCAAACAATTCAATCAATAGAATAAGGATTTATTCTGCTATCACATGTCTACAAAGTCAAACAATTAAATTTTAGTAGAACGGGGATTTATTTTGGTATTAGATGTCCAAACAATCAAACAAACAATTTACATTCTTAGCAAAACGATGTTTTATTTTGCTAATGAATGTCCATACAATCCAATTCAACTTAGTATAACTCATTCACAGTTATTTAGTTACTTAATGATATCAACACTTGAATCCCCTATGTTCAAAACTATTCTTGAAAAGGAAAAAGTGCCTTTAAAACAAATTGATCCTTGGAAAACAAAGATTTAAACTTAAAACTCCCTTTTCAAAATAATTAATTACAAATTACACACTTTATTAAACCATAATTAGACTTAATTAAATATTAATTTAATTTAATTAATAATTAAGAAATAATAAAATAATAATTAAATATTAAATAAATAATAAAACCCTAATTATTCCTTTATTAATTATTAAATAATAATTTAAAAATTCATTCATAATTAAATATTAATTAATTTCAATTAACTAATTACATAATCTTTAATTAAACTTAAATAATAAATTAGACCTTTAATAATTAATTATTTTAAATTAAAACCTTAATAATTTATTATTAAAAATAGTTAAACACTTGATTAATTCAATAAATAAATAATTGACCTTATATTTGATTTATAATTAATTAGAAATAAATCATATACTTAACTTGTAATTAATTAAAATTAATCTTGCTTAATTAATAATTAATTAAAAACTAATCTTACCTTTAAAAGATAATAATTAGTACTAATCTTTACTTAATGAAAATTAATAAACCTTGTTTAATATAAATTAATTATTAATTACTAAACTTAGTTAATTAATAAAAACTTAATTGACTTTCTAAAACAGTTTTATTATGTTTATAACACATTTAAAAATCATTATTTAAGTATAGAAACCAAATTTCAGAAAATTAGATTTTTAAACGAAAGTGCATTCATAGCGACTATCACTATGGATGCCTCAACTAAAAATGTTTTCTAAGTTTTCTTTAACATCTTTATCGTTTTGAAAGCTTGCTTACTTTTATAAAACATAAATAAGTATTTGGTAAAGCTAAACGAAGTTTAAACTTAAAAATGATTTTAAATTTTAAAACTTTATAAAACTTAAGTAAACACACTTTGAAAGCAAGGAATTTCTGTGTTGCTTATTCACAACTTAATGCTAACTTCTTAGCATATACACAAACCAAAATCAGTCATTTACATGCCATACACAAGCCATAAGCAATGTTACAATTTTCCATTTACTTACTCTTTTAAACTTACATTTCTAAGTCAAACTAAACATCACATCCAAGCATATATATGTGTGTGTGTGTATATATATATATATATATATATATATATATGTTAACACACCTTTTGCCAAGGCAGTATATAGGTGGATTTAACCCAACGGACTTTGCAATTATCGAGGCCGATAAGTCCAGAGTGATGATTATAGGACCCAAATATCAAATACAGATAGTAATATGAAATCGAGATTGAATGAAATTGAAAGATAAGCACGGCAGAATGTTCGAAGTATGGAACACGGTTCAACATATAGGAGCAAGTGCATTTCGATAGAAAAAAATTAATAACTCAACAACCACAAGAGGGATTGAAGTGAAACTCTAGGAATAGGAAGAGGGGACCTTAGGGAGTTCACCCTAGGGGTCGCACCCCAAAAGATGCAACTTGAAGGGATCGATATCGATTCCTCCATGGGGTCAGCGCTCTTCCCTTGTAGGGGTTGGCTATATTCAAATTCTAGCAGTGATTTGTCAATATCTCAATATCTACTGATCCAATTGATATGAAATTTGGAGCACAAGTTAATTACAACATATGGAATACCCCATAGTGGTCGCATATCATTTAGAGCAAGTTGAAGGGATCGGTACATATCCCTTCATAGGGATCGGCTATAATCAGTCTTCACAACATATTGCAACAAAGGTTGATCAATAACTCGAGTTCTGCTAATCTAATTGGCGTGAAACTTAGAGGCTAAGCATAATACAACATAGAGAAGCTCCCCTAGGGATCGCTTGGAATTTGGAAGAGATTGGAGGGATTAGTACCTATCCATCTAGAGGGATCGACAGAAATCTAGATTCACGCAACACTACTTCACGAAAAATACGATATCTCACAAACCGTACATCGAAATTGCACGAAATTAGGGGACCATGTAGCTAACATCATGGGGCACCCCTCATAGAGATCGTAGCCCATTTGGACACCCTAATAGGGATTGGTACCGATCCCTATTGTGGCCTCTAATGAGCCTGGAAATTTTGGGTGGCCTCGTCTTGGTCTCCCGAACCTTCTGTCAAAATTTGAGCCCGATTCGTGCACGTCTTCCCTTATAAATACAGCAGGCATGGCGTTAGAAAAAGGGATCTTCTTTCTGCTTTTCTTTATCTTCACCCTAGGCTACACTCTACTAATTTTATTCTTGGATTTTAGATTGTAACTGTAAACAAACGTAATATTATAAAAAGGATTATTTAGGAGTGGACGTAGGCCCGAGTTAGCCGAACCACTATAATTCTTGTCTCTTTTTACTTGCTTTCTGATTGTTTTAATTCCGTTCTTCATTTATTTCTCTTCACATTTCTATGATTGGATTGAATCTTAGTACTTTTACATACTTGGGTGTTGGTGGCCAATTTTAACGCCGACATTTTAGTGCTTTCATCGAGAAAGCTAGCCCCCATGGATTTGGAGTTCAAATTTGGAATCAATTAGAGAGCTTGGATTTGAGGCAATTGTGAGACAATCAACAAGGAGACAAGTAGCGGATAGGAGCCATCATGAAGGGAGTCACGAGGCTTCCTCCGGAGCTGGAGCTAATCAAACATCTATCTACATCAACCGAGATGAAATGGGAACAATGATGGACACTATGCAGGAACGAATGCTGAAAAGATAGGAAAAGATGATGCATAATCAACTCTGATAGGTTGGAGCCATAGGAACTGTTGGAATGCAAAACCAAGGAGTTGGAACAATAGGGACTACTGGAGCTATAGACCAAGGAGTTGAAGCGGCAAGATTCGTTGGAAATTAGAACTAGGAGTATGGTGACAGAGCTATTGGATAAAGGAGTGGAATAGAGCAGCCGGGGGTAGTCCCCGGCCATCTTAAAGAGATCGGCATCGATCCCCAAAGACATGGGGGCATGCTCCTAGGTATGGTCGATCGTGATGCTAGAGGATCTGCGGTTAATTCTATGGAGCTTTGTGCGAATCGGAATTTGGATGCTCATCCAAAGGAATACGTTCTAGAATTCCCTCGTGGACTCAGGGTGCAGCTTGGACATGATGATAGGAGACTACCACTGGAAGAAAATGACAGGTTTGCAGAGATGATTAGGCAAGCTATGAATGGAGGATCAATGACCTGGGATCTGGAGGATGTAAATAAAAGTCCATTCACTCTTAATATCTGGAATGCTAGGAATCCACCAGAACCTAAACTACCAACACTGGAAGCTTATGATGGAAAGTCGGATCCAACTATGCATATGATGAGGTATATATGGCATATGGAAATACTAGGGGCTTCGGAAGAAGTCCCGGCACGATGCTTCCCCCTGTACTTAACGACTGTAGCTACGATATGGTTCAGACAGTTGGAGAGTGGTTCTATTAGCACATGGATGGAATTGGTTGAAAGATTTATGAAGCAGTTTCGGGTTCACATTACGAGACCCAAGAATGTGATGACATTGACATCAGTAAGGCAGTGGGTAGGAGAATCACTTAATAATTTCTTCACCAGGTTCAATGCGGCAGTTGTTTCAGTCGATCGACCAGATCCATCGATGGTTCTATTCTAATGACAGCAGTGTCAGGAGTTGCAGATAATTAAGATTTTAAGATATCACTGATACGGGATCCACCGATGGATCTCGGGGAGTTCTACCATGAAGTAAAAAGGTTTCTATGACAAGAATATGCGAAAGATGATAAAGTGGCCACTAAAGTTAATACGGTGTAGGGTGGAGAACCGCCCGGTGAAAGCTCAGGAAAGGACAAAGGTAAACGAAACATGGATAATATCTTCAATGGATCGAAGCGACAGAGGGGGGAACCCAAATTCTCTTCTTACTCGGAATTGAATGAAAACTTAGAACATATATATCTGGATACTCGAGGACGCCTTCCGTATCGAAGTCCGGCAAGGTGGGAACCCTCCGAACGCGAACGAACATCAGGAAAGCACTTCCTATTCAACAAGCTGGATGGGCATAATACAAATGACTACAGGCATTTGAAGGATATCATTGAGGAACAGGTGAGGAATGGTCGGTTATGACAATATGTAAGGACTCGGGCTGCGGCGGTAGAACAGGAACAGCCACCGTCCAACTCGAATGAAAATGGCACTGGATCAAGGCATCATCATCAACTTGTCATCAATTGATCGGGATGGCAAGGAATAAGTAACAAACTCCGCAGTAGGATGCTATGTCACTTACACATGTATGGGATACAGGACTTTCCCTAGGCATGCTCTGAAATGATAATAAACCATTGTGCTCGGGTTTGTGAAATTTTTTTCTTCTTGTTTGCTTTGAACTCTAGTTTATTGGTTATACGGACTCTTATTTTATATTTTGGCAAATGGATGTAGGAATGTTTAAATTTGGATCAATGTAATAGATAATACAGGTCGTCAGGTATGGACTATGAATGGCATGGGGTAGGTCGCTTTGCTCGAACGCGATGAATCGGCCTACTCGGGTCATCGAGTATGGACTCTGATCGGCAAGGATCCAGAGAGATCAGGGTTGTTAGGTATGGACTATGCCTAGCAAGCGGTAGGTTGCTTCGCTCGAACGAGATGGATTGACCTACTCAGGTCGTTGAGTATGGATTGTGCTCGGCAAGGATTCGGAGAGATCAAGGTCGTCAGGTATGGACTATGCCTGGCAAGGGATAGGTTGCTTCACTCAAACACAATGGATCGACCTACTCAGGTCGTCGAGTATGGATTATGCTAGGCAAGGATCCGGAGAGATCAAGGTCGTCGGGTTGAATTATGCCTGGTAATGGGTAGGTCGCTTCTCTTGAACACGATGGATCGGCCTACTCAAGTTGTCGAGTGCAGATTGTGCTCGGCAAGGATCCAGTGAGATCGAGGATTTGGATTAGGATAACAACTCGAAGAGGTCATGGATTTCGATATCAATTTCGAACAACAATGGATTTTGGCTTTGGATGGATGCAGATTCGGATAAAACGACCTGGAGAGGCCATGGGTTTGGATTGGATTCTGGATTGGAAAATACGGCTAACAATGGGTTATGGATTTTGGATTTTGGATTTATGGTAATTCAAAACACATCTTCCTATTGAAAGGCATGTTTTAGGGGGCAAAGTGTTTACCCACCTTTTGCCAAAGCACTATACAGGCGGATTTAACCCAACAGACTTCATGATTATCGAGGTCGATGAGTCCAGAGTGATGATTGTGTGACCCAAAAATCAAGTATAGATAATAACATGAAGTCGAGATTGAATGGAATTGATAGATATGTAAGGTAGAATGTTCGAACTATGGAATACGGTTCAACACATAGGAGCATGTGCATTTCGGTAGAAAACAATTAATAACTCAACAACCACAAGAGGGATCGAAGTGCAACTCTAGGAACAGGAAGAGGAGACCCTAAGAATTTCACCCTAGGGGTCGCACCCTAAAAAATGCAACTTTAAGGGATCGATACCGATCCCTCCATAGGGGTCGGCACTCTTCCCTTGTAGGGGTCGGCTATATTCAAATTCTGGCAGTGATTAGTCAATATCTCAATATCTACCAATCCAATTGACATGAAATTTGGAGCATAAGCTAATTACAACATATGGAAGACCCCTAGGGGTCGCATATCATTTGGAGAAAGTTGGAGGGATCGATACCTATCCCTCTATAGGGATCGGCTATAATCAGCCTTAACAACGTATTGCAAGAAAGATTGATCAATAACTCATGTTCTACTAATCCAATTGGTGTAAAACTTGGAGGCTAAGCATAATACAATGTGGAGAAGCTCCCCTAGGGAACACATGGCATTTGGAAGAGATTGGAGAAATTGGTATCTATCCCTCTAGAGGGATCGATAGAAATCAGGATTCAAGCAACACTACTTTACGGAAAATGCTATATCTCTCAAACCGTACGTTGGAATTGCACAAACTTTGGGAAGAAGGTAGCTAACATCATAGGGTACCCTCATAGTGATTGCAGCCTATTTGGGCAAACTAATAGTAATCAGTATCGGTCCCTATTGTGGGCGCCATGGTGGCCTCGTCTTGGTCTCTCGAACCTTCTGTCAAAATTTCAGCCCGATCCGTGCACGTCTTCCCTTATAAATAATGCAGGCATGGAGTCAGAAAAAGGGTTCTTCTTTCTGCTTCCATTTATCTTCAACCTAGGCTACACTCTACCAATTTTATTCTTGGATTTCGGATTGTAACTGTGAACAAACTATAATATAATAAAAAGGATTATTTGGGAGTGTAGCCCGGAGTTAGCCGAAATACTATAAATCTTGTCTCTTTTTACTTGCTTTCTGATTGTTTTAATTTTGTTCTTTATTTGTTTCTCTTCATATTTCTGTGATTGGATTGGATATTGGTACTTTTACATAATTGGGTGTTGGTGTCCAATTTTAATGCCAACACATATTAACCAACATCAAACCCAACCACAAATATACACTTACATCTCAACATAAATCTCATCCAAATAAGCATTATACTTAGCAACCAAGTAGCATAGAAACTAATGTTAAAACTTTTAAATTTAAATCAAAAGTTCACTCAGCAAAGTTTAGAAAACTTTTTGAAAACTTGAAATAACTTTGCAAACTTGATTTAGGACATGTGCATCTTGAAATAGGCTTGGCCTAGGGCATGCATGGCTCGGCCATGATAAGAACAAGGATGTGTGGGCATGGAGAGGTGGAGGTACTTCAGATAAGGTTGAATTCACAAAACCGGACCCAAAAATTAGTTATATTCTCTTGGATTTTTGACCATATTACTCTCGAAATTTTTAAAAGTGCTCAAAAGAAAAGTTTTTTGGAAATTCGTTTCTCTACAATTTCAAGAAAATAATAGCTCATTTTTGATTTTTTAGGAAGCTATGGTCAAAAATTGGAGTGCTATTTTTAGTCTAGAAAATCTGAGTCCAATAATGGATATGAAAGAAATGCATTTTTGACATAGATAAGTTCAAAATTTGAAGAAGTGGTACAAATGGAAGTTGTAGCCACTGGAATGTTACACGGTTTAAAAAAGTGTTTTTCTCAATTTGAATCAAAGAAGATGAAGATATGATAGAAAGAAGAGGAAGAAAAAATGAAAGAGTGGAAGGCTATTTATAAACAAGAGAAAAGAGAGAATTACATATCTACCCTTGTACTTCTACCTTCCACATTGTTTTGCCACCTCAACACCCTCCACTACACATGCCATTTTAGCCCACAAAGCTTCCCCTCCCTTTCATGTCAAGGCAAATATGTTTAAACATGTTTGTACTTGAGTCGCCGAAGTGTCACATTATGTCTATTAAAGCATCTTTTAGTATATACATGTATATACTTAAGTATATATACCTATCTATATACCAATATATAATGACTAGTTAACATTCTTAACCATTTAAACGTTGTTTCAAATATAGACAAGGCTCACAACATTTCAAACAACTTTTATATAATGAAACATTGAAAATTCGAAAAACGGTTTCCAGTCACATTTTTTGTTTTTCATTAAACTAAATATTTTTGTAAACTAAGTTTGAAAACTATTTCACTATCATTATTTATTATTTAAATTTTTTTTATTTTAATTATAAAAACCATTATTTGAATATCTAAAATTAATTAAACATTCATAAATCAGAGTAGTGAAATTCCGGGTCGTTACATTCTTCCCCCTTAAAAGAATTTTATCCCCGGAATTTAACCAAAACCCTAACCCATATAACACTAACACTATACATTAGTTCGTATGATGTACATAGATCATTATTATACAAAAATATGATTCGATCGCTATTCGAATACATAACTTCCCTTTTGAATTAGTATTGCTTACCCGATTCTCTAGTGCGGACTCTGATCAAGCTCCTTAATTAGGAATCTTGGTTCTCCTTACATAGCTGTAACCATGATAAAAAACATTTATCCTATACCAAAAATCCTCATCAAGTGCTCGTTGTCAAAAATCAAGCAATAGATCCTTATTTGGAATGGTGTGAAACACCTCAAAGCCATGTACTCGAACCTTAGATCAACTATATGTAAAGGAGAAATGATCTACATCCAACTTACGCACTTCTTCAATTGGTTCTCAATAATACCAATCCTATTTCCACTAAATTATTTATGGAAACATTTCATAAAACTAAGGTTGGATTCAACCTGTATAATATTCCACTACATCCTAAGAGTATGTACAATTTATTTGGTTCAACAATTCCATTTTGCATTTATCTCCCTAAGAAAACTCAAGATCCAAATACCCGATTTTTATTTCAAAAACTTTTTGAAATGAAACTCTATATTTTAATCGAAAATATATATATAAAGCCCCAGTACCTCCAAATTGATACTAAGGAACTAGGTACTACAAAACAATATCATACACTCCCTTACCAAGAAGGGTAACACTCAAGAGAAGTGTTTACCGTCCGAACACATCTCTTCCCCAATTTTTAGTTATTTTCGAGCCACTTGAACTAGTTAACTTAAAAATATTAATTTTATTTCAAAGAAACAATACTTTTCATTTTTCCAACAAAACATTTATCACCAACTTGCTTTAGGCTCGTTTAGGTTTGAACTTGTTTTTATGTACAATGATAAAGAGAATAATCTACTAAGTGCACTACAATGTTCGCCTAGGCAAACATCCGATCATCACTTAGAAGATTATTCTGGTCAAAAATAGTCAAGACTCATTTTCCAAAACTAATCCAAAGAAAACACTTCTTACTTAACCTTTTCATCCCTAAAATTTTATTCTTTAACCAAGATTGCTTTCAAATAATACTATTACTATCTTTCAAAACTTTGAAATATTTTCCAAAAGCCCTGAGATTTAAGTTCTCAAGTTTCAACTTAAATTCTTTGTAATTATAAGACACCATCTTATAAGTCCATTTTATAAGATCAAATTTTATAAAATCATCTTCCAAATATTTATTGCAAAAAATATTCTAACCTTTAATAAACATCCTTTTATAAATCAATTTAACCCCACATTATCAATCGAACGCCTTATAGTCAAATTGTGAAACTTAATTTACAAGGTGTTCATTTCAATGTTTTCTCTATTTCTATTTACCCAACACAAATCTTAAAAAGGGAAGCTACCTATACACATTAACAATAGTCAATGCTCAACTGGACGAGCATGACTAAAAAACCTTAAAATATTATTATCTCCTAACAAACAACACGTCAAAATAATATACTATACTATTTTTGAAAACCATTCTTTACATATAAAATATATTCAGGGTAAAAATATTTCATTTACCCAATTTCAAAACAATAATGTGTCAGTTTGCCTTGTTCAAGTGTTTAAGACTCCCTATCGAAAACGTTGAAGCGCGTCGACCAGAACTCATAAGCCACTCAACAGATCAAACAACACAATATAAAATATTTTATATCACTAACAAATACGCGCTCTTATATATATACACTCAAACTCATCATAAGGCATTCCATTACCTTATCTCTTAATGAGTTACCCCACCAAAGCCAAGGTTCTCGCTTAACCTTGCGCTCTAATACCAAATGTAATGATCTGCCTTTCTTACACATAAAGATGACACTTAATACATCCAAGGTATTCACGTGCGGATCATTTAAGTGTCCAAAAGACAGGTCATTAAGGGTGAAAAGAAAGAAAGATAGAACTTAAGAAAAAACTAAACGATCATAGAATCTCACAATGCAATGGAATAACATATATTAATCAACATAATATTTTACAAAGTCATTTCAAAAATGATACATCAGAGTCATACTAATACAATTCTACCCTTGGACACTTATAATAGCCTGTCCCTACCTAACTGATATAAGATAAATATAATACAGCGGAAACCAGATAATAATTAGTTATCAATGAAGCCTCATGCTCCAAGCACATCCAAAATGCATATGTGGGAAAACCTGAACTACTTGGCTACCCATAAAATTTGAGCACCCAAGAGTTCTAGGGAAAGCAAAATAAAGCTCCAGCTCAGACATGGATCTGGTGTGAGTAAACTCAAACAACTGAATTATTATGTTTAAAACTCTTTTAAAATCAAAGGTATCTCGTAAGACCACACCGCACATAAACACAGACGTGTTATTACCTCACAATAACCAAAAACTTTTTATAGAAAATCCAGTGATATTATAATAATGTCTAGAGTACAAATACTATTAATCATAGCTGAAATTATTGCATTAATTAAATTACAGCATACTAGGTTCTACAATCAAACCGTAAAGGCACGCAGTGGAGATTGGATTCCATACTATGACAAGCTAAGGAACTACCTTCCGATAGTACATCTCTAGATAAAATGCACCGGGGTCTGAAAAGAACATCTTGTACCTTGCCACATAGGACAACCTACTATTTGACTAGTAGTACCGAATATGATCACCCCACCTTGGGCCCTGAAGCATACATGAGTAGACAGTAATCGATCTAGATTTGGAATGACCATACCCTGATGGTAGCGACCCACATAGTCTTGCTACATGTCCGATTTTTCTCATTTCCCAGTTGGTGAGGCTTGAGGCTACGTTTTACCTTTATTTAGCACTTCCCACTTGGAATGCTACACTGCCCTTCAAACATCAATGCAATGCTAGCATTCATCCATACAAGTTCGTTCTAGGACTGAACGAAACCAAAGGAACTACTTCCATCACATCCTTTTTGGGGAATCCCTCGTACGATTAATAACAAATAGCCATTGGACTTCAAAACTCTATCCTTGATTCCATGTTCTTCAAGATGTATTCAAGCCAAAACGCTTGAGTTGGATCGAAGTGGTTTTCGGATAACATATCCGATCCTGATCTCTTCGAAACAACTTTCGATAATTTCTGGTAAACTCAACCCCGGTTCTTTAGGAAATAAGTAGACAAAAGATAAGAGCGGAGATCACCTCCTAACCATTAGTGGACAGATTTCCTTATCATTTATCCTAGAAGAACGAAACTAATTTATACGTACAGTATAGCACCACTTGCGGTAACTGTACCATATAATTTTCAATGTTACATTTTGGTCCAGATTTTGATAGTCGGTTATTTGACTATCAAATAAACAAGCATTCAAACATGGATTTAATAGCATATGGAATCCAGTAAGCCTTATTTAATTAATCTTAAATTAATTAAAATCGCTTTATAAACATTCGATCAAAAGATATTTATAAAACACTATTCCTAAACCCCTCACATCCCTTTTATACTTGGAAAAACATTTATATACTTATCTCAACGGTATAAGTATATTCCAAACATTACAAAAATTTCCTTCTTTTCAAATTTCTTTTTGAAAACATTACTTACTATAAACCGATCCACTTATCCTTTATAAAAAATTTCCTTTTTAAAAGCTCACTTTATAAACAATCCGAAGATGGCCTTCACTGCATACAAAGGCATATTGAGAAGATTACCTACCAGAGATAGGTTATCGAAATGGGGAATAATTAATGAAACATAATGTGTATTATGCAACCAGAACACTGAAACACATGAGCACCATTTTTTTGAATGTTCTTACTCGAATCTGGTGTTGAAGTCGTGTAACAATAAATTAAATCAAACAAACAACTTCGAAGAATAAATTAATCACCTGATTCAGTGCAGTCAAAGCATAGATCTGGAAGCCAAATTGAACAAAATCGCCCTCACTATAGCTGTTTGGAACATTTGGAAAGAGAGGAACCGTCGGGTGTTTCAAAACAAACAAAGAAGCCATTTTGAAGTCAGTAAGCTTGCGATTGGAGACATGCAGATAATACGAAAGAGAATTAAGAACATATCCATTACCAGACCGGAACGAGATGCAGTTCGAACTGTAGGAGAGGATCTGAGCTATCCATTGGTAGAAACCCCAAGTACGAGTTTCCTATTTCAGCCGCCATGATTTTGTGAAGCTTGAATGAGTAGATGAAGTAGCTGGTTAATTTGGAAAGTGTACACTTGGTTTACCTTTAAAGTTTGGTTTGTCTATACCTTGTATTTTGCCGGTTAAGGCTAACATCATGGGCTGAAGTGATTAATAAAATTCTTACCCATTTACAAAAAAGAAAGCTCACTTCATATTTAAATATCTTTATAAATTTCCAAAATCAATTTATAAACACTTTTATAAGTCTACAAGTCAATTTACAAAATCTCTTTACAAACCTCTAAAATCATTTATAAAACATTTTCCCATTTAAAATTCCTTTGATAAATCTTCTTTAAGAAAGATCCTTTACAAAATATCTTTTGCAACTCATCCTTTTAAATCACTTTAAATAAACCTTTTTACTTTGTAAAACCTATTTTTATAAACTAGTTATTATTTATAAATACCGTTATAAAATAATAATATGACTTGAAAAATCCTTTATAAACCTTAACCCTAAATTGATTAAAGACTTGAAATTAATTCAAAACCATACTTTATAATTTCAAAAGGAGGCTTAGAAATCCCAATGGTAGTAATTTAAGTTACCATTTACATGAATTTCACTTTCAAGTCACTTAACCATTTATTTACATAAGTCAACATATATGTAAATGCAATTCATATCCAAATCAGGGAATAACATGTCAATACAACTCAACTAGCATATACATGTCCAAATAGCATAATAGTTGGATGGTGATTTGTCCTGCTAAATAGATGTCCAAACAATTCAATCAATAGAATGGGGATTTATTCTACTATCACATGCCTTCAAAGTCAAACAATTACATTTTACTAGAACGGGGATTTACTCTTTTATTAGATGTCCAAACAATTAAACAAACAATTTACATTCTTAGCAGAACGGTGTTTTATTTTGCTAATGGATGTCTATACAATCCAATTCAACTTAGTATAACTCATTCATAGTTGTTTAGTTACTTAATGATATCAACACTTGAATTCCTTGTTTTCAAAATTATTCTTGAAAAGGAAAGAGTGCCTTTAAAACAAATTGATCCTCAAAAGACAAAGATTTAAACTTAAAACTCCCTTTTTAAAATAATTAATTACAAGTTAAACCCTTTATTAAACCATAATTAGACTTAATTAAATATTAACTTAATTTAATTAATAATTAATAAATAATTAAACAATAAACTACTAAATAAATAATTAAACCCTAATTATTCCTTTATTAATGATTAAATAATAATTTAAAACTTCATTAATAGTTAAATATTAATTAATATAAATAAATTAATTAAATAATCTTTAATTAAACTTAAATAATAAATTAAACCTTTAATAAATAAATATTTTAAATTAAAACCTTAATTAATTTTTCATTAAAAATGGTTAAAAACTTGACTAATTAAATAAATAAATAGTTGACCTTATATTTGATTAATAATTAATTTAAAAAAATCATATATTTAACTCGTAAATAATTAAAATTAATCTTCCTTAATTAATAATTAATTAAAAACTAGTCTTACCTTTAAAAGATAATAATTAGTACTAATCTTTACTTAATGAAAATTAATAATTCTTGTTTAATCTAAATTAATTATTAATTACTAAATTTAGTTGATTAATAATTAATTAATAAAAACTTAATTAATTTTCTAAAACATTTTTATTAAGTTTATAAAATATTCTAAAATCATTTTTTAAGTATAGAAACCAAATTTCCAAAAATTGGATTTTTAAACGAAACTGCATCCATAGCGATTATCCCTGTGGATGCCTTAACTAAAAATGTTTTCTAAGTTTTCTTTAAAATCTTTATCATTTTGAAAGCTTGCTTACTTTTATAAAACATAAATAAGTATTTGGTAAAGCTAAACAAAGTTTAAACTTACAAATGATTTTAAATTTTAAAACTTTATAAAACATAAGTAAACACACTTTAAAAGCAAGAAATTTCTACATTGCTTGTTCACAACTTAATGCTAACTTCTTAGCACATACACAAACCAAAATTAGTCATACATAAGCTATAAGCAAGATTACAATTTTCCATTTACTTACTCTTTATATACTTAGATTTCTAAGTCAAACTAGTATCACATCCAAGCATATATGTATACATATTAACAAACATCAAACCCAAGCACAAATGTACACTTACATCTCAACATAAATCCCATCCAAACAAGCATCATACTTAGCAACCAAGTAGCATAAAAAATAATGTTAAAACTTTTAAATGTAAATCCAAAGTTTACTCACCAAAGTTTAGAAAACTTTTTGAAAACTTGAAATAACTTTGCAAACTTGACCTAGAACCCTTGCATCTTGAAATAGGCTCGGCCTAGGGCATGCATGGATTGGCCATGATAAGAACAAGGATGTGTGGGCTCGACTTGGAGAGATGGAGGTACTTCGGATAAGGTTGAATTCACATAATCAGACCCAAAAATTAGTCATATTCTCTTGGATTTTTGGCTATATTACTCTTAGAATTTGAAAAATGCTCAAAAGAAAAATTTTTGGGAATTCTTTTCTCTACAATTTCAAAAAATGAATAGCTCAATTTCAATTTTTTTGAGGAAGATATGGTCAAAAGAAGGAGTGTTATTTTCGGACTAGAAAATCTGAGTTCAAAAATGGGCCAGAAAGAAATGCATTTCTGACTTAACTAAGTTTAAAACTCGAAGAAGTGGTACACATGGAAGTTGTAACCACTGGAATGTTACACGGTTTTAAAAAATAATTTCTCTATTTGAATCAGAGAAGAGGAAGATATGATAGAAAGAATAGGAGGAAAAATGAAGGAATGGGAGGCTATCTATAAACAAGAGAAAAAAGAGAATTACCTATCTACTCTTGTACTTCTACCCTCCATATTGTTTTTCCACCTCAACACCCTCCACCACACATGCCATTTCAGCCCACAAAGCCTCCTCTCCCTTTCATGTCAAGGCAAACATGTTTAAACATAATTGTACTTGAGTCGCCGAAGTGTCACATCATGTCTATTAAGGCATCTTTTAGTATAAATATGTATATACTTAAGTATATGTACCTATATATATATACTAATATATACTAAATAATTTACATTCTTAACCATTTAAATGTTATTTCAAATATAAACAAGGCTCACAACATTTCAAATAACTTTTATATGATGAGACGTCGAAAATTCTGAAAACAGTTTCCGGTCACATTTTCTGTTTTTCATCGAACTAAATATTTCTGTAAACTAAATTTGCAAACTATTTCACCATCATTATTTATTATTTAAAATTAATTAATTTTAATTATAAAAACTATTATTTTAATATTTAAAATTAATTAAACATCCATAAATCAAAGCAGTGAAATTCCGGGTCATATAGAAACCTGATTCCAGGCGACGCCCTAGGTTCCCAAAGTAAGATAGTTACACCCAGCTGAGCAAGTCAATCGAAAACATATACCTTGTCGCCCAAGGTATGAAACAGTAAAAGAAGCCGGCTCCAAGGGAGTCGACTGAGAAGGAGAAGAAGTCTGGGAAGTATTCTAGATTTCATGAAACCCACGGTGATAATACAAACCAGTGTAGATACTTACATGATGTGATCGCAGATTTGATAAGGAAAAGGAAGTTGTAGTAGCTTGTCAAAGCCCCATAGGATGATGAGCAAGGATGTTCTAACCCCTAGGGCCATCATTCCAACAGGGGCAAGCCGGGTCTGATGAGGACGAGCCCAAGTGGCTTGAAAAAGGATTGATTATTAATAAGATTTCTGGAGGACCAAATCCAACTAATTGTATATATCTTGTTTAAATTTTCAGGTTGTAGGTGGCAGAAGTGCATGTTAAAAAAAACTGCTTGCTTGCTTATAAAAAATCGCCGCTTAAAATAAATTGCTAACTAATTATGCACGCTTTGGTATCGTGCCCCTATCTCTTGTTTTTATTTGCTTTGCATTCTTGGTTGCTTGTATTTTATAAAAAAAAATTTCAAAAACCAAAAACAAAAACAAAAATCCATTCGTAGTTGCATTATTAGTACACATTTAATATTTGCCTTGCTTGACATCCTAGAATTTTGATTAATAACGGTTAGACATCGATAACACTTAATTATATATTGACAAGTTGTCCTCTTTTGACAATTTAATTTCTTGGTGTCTAGGCTACGGTAGATCAATAATCAGTTATAAATATTACAATGATTCGTAAATATTATACTGAATTGTTTCTCTAAAGGTACTTAAACCTTCGGTTGCATTCCTACGGTGATTCGGGGTGCACCGATAACTCATGCCTGTTACCTGGCTAAGAACTATCTTGTTGGATTAAGACAAAGTGTGATTATACAATTTTGGGTTAGGAGCTACTTAGGATAGATAATTTGTAATTAAACCTTGCATTCATTTAGTTGCATTAGTTCATGCATATTTAAAAAAGAAAAAATTCAAAAGCCAAAACTAAAAAAAATTATATATATTTGTCAACTTAGTTTTTAAATCCTTTCTTTTGAAATTTTTCAATCAAAATCTAAAAAAAAATTGCTTGAGTGAGCTTTTTTTTAGAAGCAAAAATCCAAAAAAATATAAAACCTTTTCAAAAACAAAAAAATTGAAAAAATCCAAAAACCAAACAAAAAATCAAATTACCTTTTGACAAATAAATTCCTTTTCATAAATAGTTTTCCTTTGTAAGAAAATCCAAAAAAAATTCTTGAAATGTCAAAATTTCCCTATTGGCAAGAATTTTACGATAGTTGTGAAAATTAGTATAATCCATATAATTTCACTCAAAATTCTTATGGATATTTTAACAATAACTATTGCTTAAACAATTTGAATTTTGAACCATAAAATTTTGAAAATGATGACCAACCCTCAATTCTTGAAAATAGCATTGAAATGATGTCATCTTTACTTGAACTCTCTACACAACAAAATCAAAAGATAAATGACTTGTGTAATTCATATTTGTGCAATAACTCGAGTCAAGGATTTCAAAATTTGAATTCAATTCAAAGTTCAAATGATTTTTATTATAACTCATGCCAATACAACTTCGAACTCCAAAATGAATTTCAAAGTTAAAATGAAAATGTGAACCACTTTTTAAATAATTTTGGCAATGAGAATAATCTCGACTATGGTTCAATGGAAAAATTTTGCTCTCAACAATTTCAAATCAAAAATTCTCAAGTTAATAATTATAACTTGGATTTTGTTGAGAAAATGGACGAAATTTACAATGATCGCACGGATTTGTTGTTTGAAACATATATGAAACAACGTGAGAAACAAAATTAAATCCCAACATGTGACGAGTCAAGTGATAATCCATCTATTACCAAAATTGACGATTTTCAAGTAATAACTTTTGAAATTGAAAACGAAAATCTTAATGAAGTTGTTGAAAATATGGGAATTGAGTTAGATTTCAATTCTTTTAAGGGTGAGAAACTCGATTTAAAATTCGATCTTCCTTTTTCAGATTTTGGAAATTTGAATACAACAACTTTGGATTTTGAACTTGATACATGCAACGGACTTGTTGATAATCCAACAAAGGAAGACGAATTTAATGAACACGATTTCTTTGGACTTTTCGGTGACGATTTGTTGAATTCTAAAAGCGAAGATTTAAATCACCATTTTAATTTTAAAATCGATAATTCTGAAGAAGTTTTCGATGATAAGCTTGAATTTCAATTTGGTGAAAATAAACTTGAATTTCAACCAATTATTTTATCAACCCCGAAAATCATCGAAAATAAAACAACTCACACCATTTTTAATAAAACAACATTCATTTTTCCAAATCAACATTCAACTTTGAAATTTTTTATGGCTTGGTTTTCTATGCTTAAGCTATGCCTCTCATACTTGACAAGACAAATGAATTGGTCTTTGAAAGACCGTTTCATTTACTCCATATCAGCATATTTTCTGATGTCTTGTAAATAATAATCTTTTCATGTAAATATAGGTCATGTTTTTATTTTATTTTTCTCCTTTCACTTGGGTTGACTGTGGGAACACAGTCAAAATCAAGTGTGAGGGAGTCTCATCTTCATTTTCGATTTTTCATAGTTTATTTTTTGCATTTTCTTTCCAAAACTCAAAAAAAATTAAAAAAATTCAAAAAAAAATCAAAAAATCCCATAAACAAATTTTATTTTTAATTACTTTTGAAGAAACACTATAGGATAAATATATGGTTTTGGTTATTAAATTGAAATTTTTGAAAATTTATTTGTCTCAACAAGATTACAAGTAACTATAGTTTATCTAGTATATAGGAAGATTCATAGGTGATAATTATGAAGTATATCCTAATTGAAAATCTTTGTTTAGGAAAGTGGTGGATTTAAAAGAAAAGGATGTAACATTTTTATCTTCTAAGTTAAATGGTGGTAAGATGATTTTGCAAAACTCTCTCTTCAAAAAAAACATAAAAACATAAAAAAACATTTGTATATATGTATATATTTTTTTATTAACACCTAGAGTCATGTGTTCACATGCAAGTGTGTACACTCTCCATGCTTTGTACCCTTCTCACGTAAGCCCGAAAGGCAATGAATGATCGGTATATCTGGCCTCAGTTTATCTAAGTTAGATATATGTATATAAAAATTCTTTCATTAATAACGCCTACAGTCGATAGTTGAACATACTTGTGTGTTCACTCACCACTGTAGGATGATTTCATCCTAGAGCAGGGGTGAATAGGGTGATACTAATAATTATAAAAATTTAATGCGGAAATAATTTCAAATAATTGCAACACAGATATAGCAAAATAATAGCGCACAGATAATAGCATAATAATAAAAGCAGTAATAGAACACACTGATTTACCCAGCTTCGACAAAACCCTGCCTACGTGTTGCCCCCAAGGTTTCTACTAGAAATTAAGTAGTCAGACGCTTACACACGTAAACTCGCGACACCCACTATCGACTAACCTAACTCTATGCTTAAAACCCTACCACAACTCAGCCACTGAGTTGTGAATTCTCGAACTACACCACCTTAGTTCATCCCCTAGTCACACGACTAGAATTTACAAACGTTTAAAAGTAAATTACAAAATAAAAGGCAATTTAAAAACAATAAACCCTAATTTTAAAAACTAAAGCCCAAATACAATATTATAGCCGACCCATAGTAAATATGATGCAATGTAAAAATATAGTCCCCCTTTTTATTTTATCTCTTTGGCTCGCTTTCTTGCTTGGTGATATGGTAGCGTCGTTTGCTCGTTTGTTCCTCTTTAAGAAAATTAGGGTTTCTGAAGTGAAGTCGTTGCTCTATAATAGTTCGGTCGAGTTGAATAATTGTCCTTGCGTTGCTTTCTCGATCGTCTTCTAGCTTAAGCACAGTTTCAGTTGCTTCAATTCGTCGAGTTTGATTTGATTGGTATGTGATTTCCTTTTTGCTTTCGTTTTTATATGCTGGAACTCGATTAATTGTGAATGTCGATGATGATATGGGTTATATAGGGTTTAATTTCCTTAATTTCTGTTTGAATTGATTCACTTGAATTTGTCAGTTAATTTAGTTCGGCCATTCGATTTTGCTTGAACGCTGGTGATGTTTTTTGACTTCTTCAATTCGTATAATTTCGTTGCTTGAATATCACGGCTTTGATTTTTTACTTGTTTGATTCCTTGGTCACCACGGCTTTGAATTATTTAATTTTCTATGCTCGACCATTTGTATTTTTCTTCGTGACTTTGGCACTTTGATTTTGTGAAAATTTGATTTTGACTTGCTCTCACCTAGCTTTGGTTTTGACTTTGACTTGTTCGAACTCCACCTTGGTCAATTGTTCTATATTTTGACGTTGATTTGCTGTTGACTCTGGTTTTGCATTTTTCTGTGATGATTTATTTGAGTCTGATGTTATTTCGTATGTATGCACTGTGTATATACATGTGTGTGGTCTCACTGAAGTTTTTGTACATCTGAGTTGTCGAGTGTTTCTGATCTGGTGGTGATGGTTTGTTGGTTCATGTGTACACTTTGGATGTTGAGGCTGTGTTGTATTGTTTGATGGTTAGTGGTCTAGGCACAAATGTGTTTACGTTTGAATTATGTCTGGAGATAATTTTTGTTTGGTTATCGGTACTATTGATATTTGAGTCTGCTCTTTGGTTGATGGTCATCTCCATTTGTTTCACTGATGGTCCGCACTTCAGTAAAAATTCCTTTGAATCATGTAGAGTCTTTTTATGCATAACATATATATATATATATGCCGTGTTGCTTTACTTTGAATCATACTTGCTGGCACATGATCATTTCATGTTGTATTGAAGTTTGGTTTCCACTTCATATATATATATATATACACACATACATACATATATATATATATATCTGTGTGTGTTTACACATGTATATGTGTATGTTGTGATGCCTAATGTGTTATTCATGTAGTCTGCTTGGATATGGTTACATGTGCACTGCCTATATATGTGTACATGTGTGTTTGCATTTACTTCACTTGAGTTTGCACTGGTTTGTTGCTGGTAGCCGGACTTGTTTTACTTGATATTTGTATAATTGTTTGCAGTTTTCTCTGTTGTATATCTCATGCTTGTTGCTCTTTGTAATTGTAGTCTTAACCATTTGACTGTTGCACATTTCCTTGAGTCTGAATTGTTCATTTGTGCTGCAGTTTTTATTGTTGATTTGGGTCTGGTCTTTACTGCACTGATTTTGTACATTTTTTACTTGAGAACTTGTTAAAGATGTTGTGTATATATGTGTTGTTGATCTGGTTGCGGTGCACTTGTTAGCATGGTCTGGTTTTGGCTTTTTGTACTCGACAATTTTGTGATACATTTTTTCATGTGTACACATTGAATTTTTGGTCGAGGCTTGTTTTAGTCATTAAAACTTGACTATTCAAATTTTTTTTGTATTGCACCTGAGTTGAACCTAGCGTGGGCTCGGGTTTGACCTTGTGCTTGTATCGTGACTTTATTTGTATTGCACTTAAGTTGAATCCAGCCCCAGCTCGAGTTTGACCTTGTGCTCACCTGTCCCTGTAGTTTTGTCAAGTATATATCGGTGTGCACGGCCTTGTGGCATGTACAGTGATACACTATGCATGTCACAAATTGTTCGTGTATGATAAATTCAAAATAAATATAATGACGAACAACCCAAATAACTGAGGCATATAATATTTTCACAACACATTTTATTTTACACTGCAAAAATATTTCTTTTTCAATTTTACTGCTTTAGTGTTTATTTTGCAGATCGCTCAGATGCTGGATTAAATCTGGAATAGAGTGGAAGATAAATACGAGCGAATGAGTGATATGTAGTGAGGTGCAAATGTAAATTAAAAATTGTGATGTAATCGAAATTGTATTGTAATCAAAAAATTGTATATATATAGTGAGAGCTCAAATTTGTACTATTCAAAATTGTAATAAAATATTTGTTTGAATAAAATATCTGTTTGAATTTAAATTCTGTGTTATTTATTTTATTCAATTAAATTATGTGTTATTCATTTTATTCAACAAATATTTATTTAATTATATGAAAATAAAATAGTACAATAACAAATACATTTAAATGAATATATATATATATATATATATATGTTTATTATCATCAAACAAAAATCATATAATAGTATATTCAACAATCTCCCCCTTTTGATGATAACTAACATATATTTAATATTTTGAATTTATTAAATGTAATTGATCATTCAATTTGCTCCCTCTATTTGAATGCTCCCTCTCTACAACAAAGTTTCCCCTTCAAATATGCATGAAAATAAATAAAAATATGCAAATGAACCTATATGGAAATATGCAAATAAAAAATAAAATATTTGACCTTTATTTGCCAAAATCTTAACTTTTCTCTCCCCCTTTTATTATCAGCAAAAGAGTAACAGTGTTAGAAAAAATAGAGATAAAGTGATAGACATTAATACAACATTAATACCCAATCGAGTATAAATATTAAATTTCAATAAAAAATCAAACAAAAATCATAAGTACTCTGTTAGGCACATATTCCACTTTAGAATGATAGGGATAAAACCATATAGTTGTGTCTATTTGTGGTAAATTTATATCAGGAATTTGAATATCTACTAACCATGCATAACCATTAGGACTTTTAAATGAGATTAGTAGTATTCCCAATTTTTTTTAAAATGAATTCAAGTATCTTCTAACCACGCATAACCGCGAGGACTTTTAAATGGGATTAGAATCAACTTGTCTATTTAATAATCAATTTTGATATGTGTTCCATACATGCATAACCGTGAGGACTTTTAAATGAGCATGAGAGCACATAATCAAAATTCCAAGTAATTCACCCATGCATAACCGTGAGGACTTTTAAATGAGAGTGGATACTATGGATGTTTTTATTGCTAAAAATATAATCAAATGAAAAACGAATAATTTTCCGTTTAAAATACCACATATTGACATACTATATTGGATTTTAATGAGTCATGGTCATTAGAAATATGATAGAAATAGAGATGGTCATGGAATTTTTACCCATCAAAAGTTATTATAAATCTTGTTTAAATTTCTAAAGAAATTTACTAAATATACTGTCTCAAGTTATAATATATGATTAATATCAACACTCATCACTTTTTCAATCACTATTTATCTTTTTGATAATCAGTAGGGAGTCAGATTAGTTAATGTAGCCATTTAAGATCAAATCCAAAAATAATTATAAAATCGAATTTTCTAAAATGTCTAATCTGAATCGAAGTCAACAAAAACTATTTTCTGAAAAGGGTTTTAAATGTCTGCCTATTGAAAATTGATTAAAATGAAAATTATGCAGATATTTTATTTGGAAATGTGATGCATCTACATAAAACACATTCTACTAGTAATTTTTCTATCAACTAGACTACCAGTGTAATCTGCATCTGAATTCCGCTTTAACTCAAAATTATCAGATGGATATCATAGACCAGACCGTGAAGTTGCAACAAATACCTTATACTCATTTTACAGCTTTTTAAAATGAGATTCATTTGGATGTGACTGAAGCCGTGTATACAAGCAAACACAAAATATAATGTCAGGTCAAATATATCCATGTGTATCCAGAATAATCATCAACCAATAAAACAACATCATTAGTCCAAACAAATCTATATGAACTAGTTCAGAGACTCTTATAGTGTTCTCGGTATAAAAAGATAATCGGCGAACAATTTTCATAATTCAGAATCAAAATCAACATTTATCTCTTTATCACATAACTGGCTGATTTAATTCAGATTATAATGCAGATTATCACATTTAATATATCGTTCAAGATAGATGTATCGTTACCTATTTTACCTTTACGATAATTTTCCCATTGTGATTCTTCCACCTTTGTACTAGGCTAAGGAACTTTGATTTGTTGCCCATCGTGTGCCTGGAATAGCCAGAATCCAGGTAACATTGTTGTTGTTCCTTAGCCTACCACCACACCTACACGAAAAAAGATTTTTGTGACCTATTTGTTTTTATAGGTCCATGGTTATTAGTGGCAAAGGATTTTGAAAATACGTTTGAGTAGACCCAAGAGAATTTATATTTGTTCCTTTTGGCACCCAGATTTGTTTGACTTTAAGGGATTTTATATTCGTGCCTTTTGGAACCCAAATTGGAATGGTTTTCACGTGTTTGGGTCTATACCAGCAAATATTGTGATTGTGTCCAATTTTTCTACAAATTATGCACTCGGATTTGACTTGATTAATTTTGCTTCTAACAAGTTCAGATTGATTATATCCAAGTCCTTGTCTAACTGTATTAACAGTTTGTTTCCCTAATAGCATATTTAACGATCTTTCTCCTTTGGAAAATTTTCCTAAAGTTGTAGATAATTGTTGGACTTGTGTTTTAAGAGATTTATTTTCATTCAATAATTGAGTGCACTTTTTAATAGAATTTTCTCTCCTCGTGTTTTCACTTTCTTTCAAAATCAGAATTTCATTTTCAAGTGATTTAATTTTAATTTCTGATTTTTTAATCTCTTCTTTAAGTGATGGACACTTAGGGCTCTTGGTTTGATAGTTTTTAGCTAATTGATCAAGCTGTTTATTTAAATCTATCAAACTATCTCTTTGTGATTCAATTTTAGCGTACTTCTCCCTAAGTCGTTCAAAGCAGCCATTTACTTCATGAAAATATATAAGTAATTCTGAGTGAGTGAGTTTTTGATACCTCGCTTGGCTCGTCATCATCGCTATCAGTAATATCACCTCGAAGACATAGATCTGCTTTTTCACTCTCACTGCTAGTGCTTTTATTATCGTCATCACTATTATTCCACGTGGCTGCAAAACTTCTCCTTTTCGGTTTCTTTCTTTGGCTGAGTCGATTCTGAGGACAATTTGGCTTGATATGACCGGGTTTGTTGCAATTGTGGCAAATGATCTCTTGCACTTCTGAGTTGTCTAGTGCTTTGACTATTCTGCTTTTCAATTTTTGATTTAGAGCTGGATTTCCGTATTTGCGGTTCCGCTTTTTGAATTTCTTTATTATCAGCGCCAGTTCTGCTGCACCATCATCATCGTCGTCATCTTCACTTTCGGTTGTTCCTTTGAGAGCTATTGATTTCTTTCGAGTATCACCTCCTTCACGTTCTTCCTTGAATTTCATTTCTAGCTCATAAGTGGTGAGATTTCCGATGAGTTCTTCAACTTTGATTTGTTTCAAATCTTTGGATTCTTGAATGGCAGTCACTTTTGCTTCGAAATTTCATGAAAGGACTCTGAGGATTTTTCGGACTATTTCCAATTCTGTGCATGGTTTTCCAAGAGCGTTTGATTTGTACACGAGATTAGAAAGTCATCCGTACATCTCTTTGACATTTTCATCCTTAGCCATTGTGAAGTTCTCATATTCGCTACTATGCATTGAAGGCAAGATTCCTTGACTTAAGATGTTCCTTCGTGAGTCACTTCAAGTGTGTGCCAGATTTTCTACGCAGTTAGACAATGTGAGACACGATTAAATTCAATTTGATCCAATGAACAAATAATAGAATTCATAGTTTAGCATTGGCATTCTGTAGTTTATTTTCTAGATCTGTCCATTGATCCATCAATTTTTCAATTTCCTGATTATCTACCACTATAGTTGGTGTCCTATATCCTCTCTCAACTATATTCCAAGCATCAATGGTTTTCAGAAAAAATTTCATTCTATTTTTCCAGTAAGCATATTCACCATTGAACATTGGTGGTCTCACTATGGACTGACCCTCATCAAAAGCATTATTAAAAGAAGCCATTTAAAAAATTTTAAAACAAAAATTTATTTTTGAAAAATCAAATTTTTTAAAACAAAAGTTGACTTTTGTTCCTAGCTCCGATACCACTTGTAGGATCGATTTCACTCTAGAGGGCGGGGAATAGGGTGGTACTAATAATTATAAAAATTTAATGCGGAAATAATTTCAAATAATTGCAACATAGATATAGTAGAATAATAAAAGTAGTAATAAAACACACAGATTTACCCAACTTTGGCAAAACCCTGCCTGCGTGCTGCCCCAAAGGTTTCTACTAGAAATTAAGTAGTCAAACGCTTACACACGTAAAATCGCGACACCCGTTATCGACTAACCAAACTCTACGCTCAAAACCCTACCACAACTCAGCCACCGAGTTGCAAATTCTCGAACTACACCACCGTAGTTCGTCCCCAAGTCGTACGACTAGAATTTACAAACGTTTAAAAGTAAATTGCAAAATAAAAAGCAATTTAAAAACAATAAACCCTAATTTTAAAAAATAAAGCCCAAATACAATATTATAGCCGGCCCAAAGTAAATATGATGCAGTGTAAAAATATTGTCCCCCCTTTTATTTTATCTCTTCGGCCGCTTTCTTGCTTGGTGAAAATGGCAGCGTCATTTGCTCGTTCGTTCCTCTTTAAGAAAATTAGGGTTTCTGAAGTGAAGCCGCTGCTCTATAATAGTTCGGTCGAGTTGAATAATTGTCCTTGCATTGCTTTCTCGATCGTCTTCTAGCTTAAGCACAGTTGCAATTGCTTCAATTCGTCGAGTTCGATTTGATTGGTATGTGATTTTCTTTTTGCTTTCGTTTTATATGCTTGAACTCGATTAAATGTGAATGCCGATGATGATATGGGTTATATAAGGTTTAATTCCCTTAATTTCTTTTCGAAATGATTCATTTGAATTTGTCGGTTAATTTAGTTCGGCCATTTGATTTTGCTTGAACGCTGGTGATGTTTTCTGACTTCTTCAATTCGTATAATTTCATTGCTTGAATATCACGGCTTTGATTTTTACTAGTTCGATTCCTTGGTCACCACGGCTTTGAATTATTTAATTTTCTATGCTTGGCCATTTGAATTTTTCTCTGTGACTTCGGCACTTTGATTTTATGAAAATTTGATCTCGACTTGCTATCACCTGGCTATGACTTTGACTTGTTCGAACTCCACCTTGGTCAATTATTCTGTAGTTTGACATTGATTTGTTGTTGCCTCTGGTTTTGCATTTTTCAGTGATGATTTACTTGAGTCTAATGTTATTTCATATGTATGCACTGTGTATATACATGTGTGTGGTCTCACTGAAGTCTTTGTACATCTGAGCTGTCGAGTGTTTCTGATCTGGTTGTGATGGTTTGTTGGTTCATGTGTACACTTTGACTATTGAGGCTGTGTTGTATTGTTTGATGGTTAGTGGTCTAGGCACAACTGTGTTTACGTTTGAATTTTTTCTGGAGCTAATTTTTGTTTGGTTACCGGTGCCATTGATATTTGAGTCTTCTCTTTGGTTGATGGTCATCTCCATTTGTTTCACTGATGGTCTGCTGTGATAACCCTGATTTTTATGAGCAATTGCATGATCTAAATTAGTTTATATTTGTTTAAAAATTGCATTGAGAAAAATAGAAATGGAAACTGATTGCAAATGTATGGTTTAAGCATGTACATGTGCACAAGATAGTGCACACACATGCACACAGTTTTCTGTATAATAAAATAGGCAGAAACCAATATATAAAATTAGAATAAGTAATTTAGAAATACATATGTATGAAGATAAGATTATGTCTTTAATAAATCTGGCACAAAGAAAATAAAGCTAGGCAGAAATAAACTTAAAAATTATTTAAAGAAAGAAAATAAGGACTTAGGCAAAAATAGGCATACATATACATGTGCACAAGCAAACACTTGCTGGAAGAAAACAGAAATTGCATGAAAATGGCATGAACCCTTAAGCAAACACTTTATCCATTTCCAGTAATTTCTTTAATTTGGAAAATGAGAGTCATACATATAACATGACCGGGGTAAAGGGGATAAGGATTATTTCTGAAAATAAAGACAAGGACCACATACCCTTTTATTTTCTTGAATCAAATAAGAGGCAGACCATGTTTTGTATAGGGTAAAAATGACATTGGGTAATTTTGTTAAACCCTAGTTGCAGTTAGGAATTTTGTATAAGGAGGCTTAGTGTAGTGAGATCTTACAGAATTTGCTCTCCACCATTTAGAGAAAAGAAAAGAAAGTATAAGCCAGAGAAGAAAAATAAAACAAGGAGCATCAGCCATTAGAATTAGAAGAAGGAAGAAGACTAAAAAGGATTCAAAAGCTTAGGAAAAAGAAGGATTAAGGTGAGTAACCTCATTGGAAACTTTGGCAATAAGTCCTGAATATTAAGGCAGCCTAATTAAATTTATTTTTCACTTTTACAAGCTATGTTCATTTTATGATTTGATAAGTTTGGCTTGTCAATGATCTGCTTAAGTGTATAACCCTTTTATAATGACATTATCCAGTATACAAGAGTCATGGATTTCATGGTTGAATATGGTTATCTATGTTATGTTTAACTTTGAGATGAAGTAGACTTTTATGGGTTTTTCTTTAGGCATTTATTTATTTTAAAACCCAGGATTGATGGTGTAGATGTATGGTCTGAAAATGAAAGAAAATGTGGGGTTGCAACATTGTGTTGTTTCTTATGTCTCACATCAACTAAAATAAAGATAAATGTAGAGGTGCAATGTTATACATGTGCTGAGCTTCTATGTTTTATGAACTCTCCAAATCAAAGCATATACTTGTGGTTTAGCCAGATCTTAAATCAACAAAGGTCTGATTGAACCAGAGGTAAAAGGAGACAACCAGAAAATTATTTATTACCATATGTTTGTAACTTGATCCACTGAAACCCATAGAAAAAAATATATGCTTAGAAACCAGATCTGTTTGCATGATAAAATGATTGCTTATGAGAACATGACTTACCAATCTTTGGATGAATGTAGGTTTATTTCTCTGATTAAAATATGATATGCAGAAGGGATTAGCATAGGAATGAGCAAGGGAAAATAACACTTAGTAATTTAACTAAGGACTTTTGGATCTTAGGGCTACAAAATATGGCTTGGCAAGGTGAACATTGCAAGCTCACACATGGTATGCTTATACCCAAGGGCCTGAGTGTGCTGGGTTAACAGAGATATGTCCCAGGCAGTGTGTGGTTTAACAAGAGAAAGTAGCTAAAGATCATAATATACTTGATAGTGAACAATAGAAATAGGTTCATGAGAGGGCTTGGGTAAAATCCCTGATGGCCAGAAATCTGGTAGGAAATACTTGATGATTAAATTGATGAATATGTTGATTGGTTTATGATGTTTTATGGATGGATCCTATGATTGTTATCACTGAACTAAACCATTAAATCAGATACAAATAGTTGTGCACTAATGTATATACCCATGTATCACAGAAACATGCACAAGAGTGGTATTGAGTTCCTTTATCCATTTTGAAATTATTTGAATATGAATAAGTGTCATATAAATCATGTTTTCAGTTAGATTACTCATACCAGACTTTAGTCTGACCCTTGTGTGTTTTATGCACCATTGGGTGTCTCATATTCATATGGGGCAGTTCATGGTGGTTTTGCAGGAAAGTAAGAATTCCTTTGATCAGGCTTTGGATGTTTAGCTGCTTAAGGAATTGGATGCTATCTTTAAGGACTTGTTGAAGTTAAAATGGATGTTTATGCTGAATTATGTTAAACTATTTTTTTTAAATTTGATTAGAAAACTGATGTATTGTAGATCTACTGTCTTGATCAAGTGCCGAACCTATATATGTATCAGTTGAAACTTATGTGACTTGTTTTGCAAATACTTTGC
Source organism: Allium fistulosum (assembly GCA_030737815.1). Classification (NCBI taxonomy): domain Eukaryota; kingdom Viridiplantae; phylum Streptophyta; class Magnoliopsida; order Asparagales; family Amaryllidaceae; genus Allium; species Allium fistulosum. The sequence continues at coordinate 1,138,524,447 of CM060901.1, forward strand.
TAAGAATTGGAATTTTCAAGCTTCAATAATAGTTAGTTTAAATGGTGGAAAATCTAAGATTGAAAGGATTTGTAGATTGAATGTAACGACCCGTAAATTTAACTTGTTTTAATAATGTTATTAATTGAAATTTTGTGGAATTTTAAAAATAAACTTTTGAAATAAAAATTTATTATTTGAAATGCGTCTAGTTAAACAGGGCAAACTGTAAATTTTCATCCAAAAATAATGAAGTTTATTTTATTGTGTAATTCTATTTCAATTTAATCAATTAAGAATTGTTGAATTTAAATTGTTTTCGAAACCTAAATATTTTTACATAGAAAAATTCTAAATCGTCTTCTGAGTAAGACATCATTTTTCGTTTTTCAAAATTCGGATTTCTTTAGCTCCGTCGATCTTATTTTTCTACGTTTTTCTTGCATTTTCCGCTAATAGAAAATTTCGAATTTTTTTTATTCAATCGTACCGCTGATAACGGTATACCGTTTTGATCGTTCCGTCGTGCTGATCTTCGTAGTATATTCTATTGTGGGTTTCGATCATCCGGTATGCGGTGAACACGCAAAAATGGTTAACTGTAGCTGCTCGTCTGTTTCAGTCTGGGTGACTTTAAATTTTCCATCTGTTGAGCATTCAATAGACAGTGGTTTTCGTTATGCCTTGGAATTCACGTAATGACTATTGAGTTTCTTCCCACTACTCAATGTACATGTGAATTCATTCTTTCAAATTCATATTTTTCCCATTTACTATTTGCTCTAGAAAAGATATACCAGTTCACATATCTTGCCTGCTCGGGTTCCCAATTTCCTCTTCTTCTAGTACAAATTCTTCATTCAAAAAGAAAGAAAACTTCACCATTTTCATTCTGCTTGAAACAAACATCAATATATATATATATATAATTGTTTGAGAGACCTTCTTCCCATTCCTTCCTTCCTTCCTTTGAACGACCACCTCCATTTCCAATGCCGAGCTTTCCCCAACCCATACACGCAAGGTCATTTTCCACCATTTTCCGCAACCGTGTGCACAACCTCTCAGCCAAGCATTAGTTTTGCAAGCACGGCCGAGATAGCAGCAACCACCTCCCTCTGATCTAACACGGCGACCACGGCAGCCGGTACGCGGACCCCTCTTCGCCTCTGCCCTGGCAAAATCCGCACCACCGAGATCACATCCTTACCGCCGCCTTGTCCCTCCGACCTGTGACCGAGCCTTCAAAATTTTTCTTCCCTCTAGCGCCTCCAAACCAGGTGAACGTATATAATATATATATGACATTTGTAATATAAGCTTTATAAATTCGTATATGAACTTTTATAAATATACATACATAAGCCTATATAAATATATTTGTATACTTGATAGTTATATACATCTGTTTCCAAAATATAGTATAGTACACATTGCAGAGTTATATTATATGTTATGGAGGTTACATGCAAGCTACGGGTGGTTTACATTATGATAGTACTTTAGTTTGTTTATGTGTATGACAGTATTCTTGAGGGGTGTTTAAGTAAGCTTCAATATGCTATACATTATTATACATATGGATTTCATAAAATTTTGCTGTAAACAAAGGACTGTGCATTTTTTTGTATAGTAATATATAATTGTCTATATTAGTGGCGTGAGTTTTATCTGCTACTTATATATGTATAAGTTTTAAAACTATAGTTTTCTGGGTTTGTGTTATGATATATATCAATAATAAAATAGTTGATTTCTGTATCGGTATTTGTTACAGTGTATATATATTTTATTATATCTACAGCAGTACGTCAAAAAGTATACATTTATATTCGATTTTCCCATTTTATTATAATATTGTATATGTATACATAGTAATAAAGTAAGTTTATTTACAAATACTTAATGGCTTGCTGAAATGTTTACATTTAATAATAAAATGTGTATGTTTGTTTTATAACAAAATTTGACTTAAATATAACAGTGTATAGTTTGAGTATTTTCATTTGGTCATTATTATTATTATTATTATTATTATTATTATGTTTTAAGTTGATAGCTATTTAAATTTGAAAAATAAAATTATTTCACGCATGTTGTCTATTTGAGAAGCAAGTGGATATTTTAAAGTATATTACATTTTTGGAACAGGGTTAGTTACATTTATATGTTGGGGATGTGTGAGCTATTTATATTATATAAAGCATATTATATGAAGTACAGCTGCTTGAGAGTCATACATATATATGTTTGGTTTTTGATAATATGTTTTGATAACTATATAACAGTTTTGGGTTTGTTTAAATTTATATATAAGCCTTATTTTGTAAATGTAAGTTTTATTAACCGTATATGATTTTTCAAGCGAAGTAAAATATATTTATATAATATTAAATTATATAAAAAAACTTTTAAGTTTTAATGTATTGATTCAATTTATATATATATATATGTTGGACTTTAATTTATTAAATTTAATTTGAAATAATGATTTTGGAAACCATATATATAATTTAAAATATATAATTTTTTTATTTATGGTTATGTATAGTTATATATATAAGACCACTTATTTCAGTCACCTTCGTCGATCCTGTTTTGATTTGAATTCGTTTATTCCTCTTTATCAGCTTTGATCGTCGACTTGTGCCAATCTAGCTTTATTTCGGAAGTCGTACTTGCAATTCATAACTCAACTTCATTGTCGAATCTATCTAGCCTCGAAAGGTGAGCAATCACTCACGATTAATGTTCTTTTATTTATTAAATTTGATTTCAATTGAAACGACAATTGAAATATATTGCTGTTAGTTAATTACACTGTTATATATGTTATTACCTGTATCAGTTCACCTGTAACATCTGACACCATTGTCTGTTATTTATACAATGATAATCCAGTTTTGTTGTTAAATGATTGATTGGTTGATGTTGACATTGGACGTTAAATTGTTAATGTTGTAAGTGATAAATAATTTGAAATTGAAATTCGTGTAGAATAGTTAGATTTGATATATGTGGTAAATTTGATTAGATGACATTTGCATAATATGACCCTTTTAAAGTTGAATTAATTGACACGTAGAAATTTGGTAAAATACACCTTGAACCATTTAAATGTTTGTTGCTTAAATTGATGTTGTATGAAATTGAATAATTGATATCAATTGAAGAACTGTATTAGTATTAGTGTAATAATCTTTAATCTACATGAAATGATAGTGTAGATTCTAGAAATAATTATATTAATTTACACAAATAACAATGTGAATTAATACGATTATTTCGGGATTATTTGAATTAACTATTGGATTGTTGTTATTGCTTGTTTATTTACTTTGACACCATCCCAGTTATCACACTGCAAGTTCCCTTTGTTATGCTTTGATTTTTGAATTGAAATGGAATCGGGTTGAAATGATAAATACCCAAATTAAACTTTGACCTAGAATAGAGAATTAAATAAAACCCGATTGGTCAATATTTTGATTTAAAAATAAAATAAAGATTTTATTGAATAAATAATAAGGTTTTAAAATGAAGTTGGAATTTGAATTTTTATGAAAGGAAAATGTTAATATGTAATAATCCGAAACAAAATATTAACATAGTAGTTGATGAAAGAAGTTGTTTAAAATTTAATTATTAAGTTTGAAATTATTTAATAATTAAGTTTTTGAAATTATTTAATAATTAAATAAGATTGAATTATTTAATAATTAAATGAAATTGAATTCTTGATATATGAAATTGAACTTCATAATAAGTGAAATTGAACTTCTTTAATAAGTAAAGTTGAGTTATGAAATAATTAAGTTTTGAAATTTGTAACTAAGTAAATGAATAAGTGAAATCGAATTTCTTTAACAAGAAATAAAATGTGATTTATTTAAATTAATGTAAGACTTGTAATTTAAAGAATTGATTTGACAAATATAATTTAAATTCAATTTGAAGTTTTGATATAATGAAGTTGAACTTAAGTAATTGATTTAATGAATTGGAAATTTAATAGAAATTGTTTTGAATGACAAAATAACTTATCGAATATTGAACGAAATCGATAAATGAAGTTAAATTGATTTGAAAGTTAAATTAAATTAATTTAAATGATTTCGGAATGAAACTTATATACGAACTTGAATCAATATTTGAATTGTTTAAAATAGAAATAGAAGTTGAATTATAAGATTTTGAAATTATGAATGTGGAAGTTTTGAAACGTAAATTATGGAAATTAGTTTAAAAAGACAAATGAAATGTTGATTTACGAATTTTAATTGAAATTTAAATTGATTTGGTTTTGAAATATATTAAACGACCAATCGGTGTAATAATTATGAAAGTTATTAAAGAGACCGGAATCGATTAGGGACATACTCACTGTCTAAACCGAAAACCACTTTAATAACTATACGCGGAGTTGTGATCCAGAATGAAGTGGTTGGAATGATGTACGTGATGATTGAAGAAAGAGAACGATAATGGATAGCCTTGACACTTGTGTCAAATTGGAAATGACTAAAACAGGAGCCGTGCCGGGCTAAATGGGGTTAGCTACCTCGAGCGAACACACTTCTTCGTAAACTACTCATTACTTGTTGTCGATTGGTGCACCCTCGAAATTTTGGGATTGTTGTTTCGCGGTGTTGCGATCGCTACGGCGATGCGTTCTCACCAGCCCGGATCTGGCAAATGGTAGTTTCACTACCTTGGGCATTGCCTCATGTGCCTTGTCATACTTGTATCCCTATATACGCGACCACTACGATTTGTTTTTTGTTATACCTATGGAGTACTCCCTAATATCCCACTAGTTTACGGTGGAGTTTACAGTGCTGTATAGACTATAACGCTTATATAAAATGTGTTAAGGGGGATAATGGTAACGCCTTAACACTATTTTGATACTTTATATTACTGATAGGCATTATCTACTTATCGTACACTACTACATAGTAGATAGTTTAACGGATCCTTAAAGGATGGTTATTCCAACATCCTTTGAGTTACTTGTATTTCAGTTGCTATTTCACTTGAGTTGGATTTATTGATATAAGAATGTTAATCCTGACTCGAGTGTTTTGTGTTTTGCTTCACGCTCGGGTCAGACTGAGTGATACAGTATTCGAGACTCACCTTTGGAGTTGGAGCTTCGCTTGGAGATCCAGCTATCTATCCAGCTTTCAGATATCCTGTTGATTCCAGTGATTGTATTCTGATTCTTGTATTTGACTATTGTATTCAAGACTTCTATCGTACCTTATTTTACTCTGATATGTATATAGTAGCTTCATGAACTACTATCTTTTGTTTCCGCTGCATTTATTACTCTGTGTGTAACGACCCGTAAAATTTCAACTGTTTTAATAACGTAATTAGTTGAAATTTTGTGGAATTTTAAATGATAAAATTTTGAAATAAAAATTTGATATTTGAAATGCGTCTAGTTAAACATAGCAACTGATAAATTTTCTTCCAAAAATATGAAAGTTTATTTCGTGCGTAAAATTACTTCAATTTAATCAGTTAAAAAGCGATGAAAATAAAACGTTTCGAAACCTAAATATTTTTATATAGAAAAATTCTAAATCATCTTCTGAGCAAGACGTCATTTTTCGTTTTTCCAAATTCGGACTTCTTTAGCTCCGTCGATCTTATTTTTCTGCGTTTTTCTGCATTTTTCCGCTAGTAGAAAATTCGAATTTTTTTTCATTCAATCGTACTGCTGATATCTGTATACCATTTTGATCGCCTCGTCGTGCTGATCGCTGCGGTATATTTACTTCTGTGTTTCGGGGTCTGGTTCACCACGAAATCAGTAAAACAATTTTCGTATTGGTTTAGCATTAAACTTTTGGCTTTCCATTCCTTTCATATTCCTACGTCTATCTACCTATAGCCAGTTGCAATAATTATTTTATTAAATTCAACCCATTAGTTTCATATTCCCACTATCTTCATCTTGAAAAGGAAACGTGTGTATTGAACAGGTAAAGAGACTATGTTATCAAACCTTCATTTAGTAGTCTGTGCATCCATATTTATGATAAATCAATGCAAGCACATGAATATAGGTAGCACATGCATGCTATTGTTTCTCTATCTCAATGCTCTGAGAAAAAGAAAATAAACATTATTACTGTCATATATTTAGTTCTCACCCCTCAATTATCTTCCTCCACCATTTCTAATGCCTGAAGCTCTTCACTGCCTAAAGCCAAACGCCTTTCACTCATAACCGCATCACCACCCTTGCAACCAACGAGATTCCTACCTTCCCACGTGTCTCCCTACCTCACGACGACAACCTTCGCCCATCGCCACTCCGGCCTGTCCTTCCCTGGCAGCAGCGATTGCCCCTCTCCCCATTGCATAGCCGATGGCTACCACGTCTTCTACTTGCTTCCTCCACCCGAGCTCGACCCAAACTACCAACCCACCACCACAGCAAATCGATCCATCCTTGCACCGAGCCCACTGCCAATCCGTCCTCTTTTTTTTCCCTCCTCCTCGGCATGCGCATACACGGCTTGAGCACCGAACAATTATTGCCGCGACCAATCCTCCTCGAGAACTCAAACCCGACCACGTCTTCATCTCCGGGTCGAGCATAGCCTTGCTCCGCCGCGACGGTATCTCTGCCCTACCTTCTTCTCATCTGACCGCGTTGGTATGGGTATTGATTTATGACCATACTGTTTTGCAATTATATATGTAACTTGTATGTGAGTAATGGTAGTGTTATTTATAATATGTTTATAAATTTTTTTTTTTGTTTTATTGCCGAGTGGGTTTGAATATATATACAGATGCCATCTACAATATATATCTTACTAAGTGTATTAAGCTATAATTGCTGCATTTCATAAGCATAGTTATAGTCTGCATTTGTCTCGTTTGATAAATAGGTGGTATAGTTTTGTATTGATAAATATGTTTACTTATATTTATATATTTAGATTTTGAAATCTATACATCTGTTTTTCATATAAAGTCTGACGTGTGTTATATAGATATATATTAGCTATATGTATAGTGTTGCAAATATCTTTAAAATAGAATATTATAATATATGGGAGAAGTCTATTTTATAGAGAGTATTTTTATAGTGCTATCTCATATTTGAGTAAGGTCAATAGAATTTTGGTAGTCTAATTTATATATAAATAATAAGTTGTTTTACACAGCAATATCTTAGTTGTAACCGCCTCTTTAAGATATATATTACATTACATATTTTGTGTATGGTTATCTGTGTTGTTTTAAGACATATATTAGCTGAATATATAAAATAATAATAATAACAACGAATACGCTTGTGTTTTATAAGAGATTATATATCACGTATGTATATATATGTTCATTAGTTTTATAGAAATTTATAAGTGACGGTTTGGTATGCATGTATATTTTATTACATATATATTATTATAGAAATTTAATTTAATATGTGTTTGAAAATTTGGAATATGAATTTATATGAATAGTTATATATAGTAATATATACGTTCGCTTATACCAATTTTCCTTATCGACCCAGCCCTGATTTATTCCATAAATTCCTTATCTATCAGATTGTCCGTCGAGTTCGTATCCATCTAGCTTTGATTTGGAAATTTGTGCTTGGATTGGTAACTCTATTCCAGTGTTCGTATCTGTGTTCGTATCCGTGTCATCTCATGTTCGCTCTAGCCTCGAAAGGTGAGCAATCACTCACGATTAATGTTCTTTTATTTATTAAATCTGATTTCAATTGAAACGACAATTGAAATATGCTACTGTTATTTATGCTATTAACTGTACCAGTTCACCTGTGACATCTGACACCATTATCTGTTAATTATACGATGATAATCCCGTTTGGTTGATAAGTGATTGATTGTTGGTTGTTTATATTGGAGGTTAAATTGTAATGTATAAAGTGATAAATAGTATGAAATTGAATTTGACGAAGGATAGTTAAAAATTTGAATCAACATATGTGTTGAATTTGATTTGTAAAATTTGTATAATATGACCCCTTGAATGTTTAATTATTTGACACGTAATAAAATAGTTAATTACCCTTGAACCATTTGAATTTATGTTGTATTAACTGATGAAGTATGAAATTGAATAATTGATGTCAAGTGTAGAATTGCATAGAATAATTTGTATAATAATCTTTAATCTACATGAAACGATAGTGTAGATTCTAGAAATAATTATATTAATTCGCACAAATAACAATGTGAATTAATATGGTTATTTCGGGATTATTTGAATTGATTATTGGATTGATATTGATTGTTGTTCTTGCTTGTTTATTTACTTTGACACCATCCTAGTTATCACACTGCAAGTTCCCTTTGCTATGTTTTGATTTGAATTGAATTGGAATCGGGTTGAAATGATAAATGCCGAAATGAACTTGACCAAGGATAGAGAATTAAATAAAACCCGATTGGTCAATAATTTGATTTAAAAATAAAATGAAGATTTTATTTGAATAAATAATATGTTTTGAAACGAAGTTGGAATTTGAATTTTAATGAAAGGAAATGTTAATATTAAAAATCTGAATCAAAATATTAACATAGTAGATGATGAATGAACGCTGTTTTAAAATTTGGAATTATTAATAATTAAGTTTGAAATTATTTAATAATTAAGTTTTGAAATTATTAAGTAATTAAATAAGATTGAATTATTTAATAATTAAATAAATTGAATTCTTTAATAAGTGGAATTGAACTTCTTGAATAATTGAAATTGAGTTTCTTTATTAATTAAGTTTGGAAAATTATTTTAAGTAAGTAAATAAGTGAAATTGAATTTCTTTAACAAGAAATAAAATGTGATTTATTGAATTTAATGTAAGACTTGAAATTTAAAGAATTTGATTTGATGAATTTAATTTAATTCAATTTGTAAGTTTTGATATAAGGAAGTTGAATTTAAATAATGGATTTAATGAATTGGAAATTTAATAGAAATTGTTTTGAATGGCAAATTTACTTAATGAATATTGAATGAAATCGATAAATGAATTTAAATTGATTTAAATGTTAAATTAAATTAATTTAAATGATTTCGGAATGAAACTTATATACGAACTTGAATCAATATTTGAATCGTTTTAAATAGAAATTGAAATTGAATTATAAGATTTTGAAATTATGATTTGGAAGTTTTGAAATGTAAATTGTGGAAATTGATTTAGAAAGAGAAATGAAATGTTGGTTTACAAATTCTAATTGAAATTGTAATTGATTTGGTTTTTGAAATATATAAACGACCAATCGGTGAAATAATTACGAAAGTTATTAAAGAGACCGGAATCGGTTAGGGACATACTCACTGTCTAAACCGAAAACCACTTTAATAACTATACGCGGAGTGTGATCCAGAATGAAGTGGTTGGAATGATGTAATAACCCGGGATTTGCATTACCAACTAATAAATAAAAGTTAGGATTTTTATTTATTTTAATGAAGCATAAAAGGTTTTGGAATAACAAAATTTATGTGAAAAAGGCTAGTTTAATTAAATGGGAAATATGGGATTTTAAAATGAGGATAAAATGTTATTTTTGGAAAGTTAAATATTTTAGGAGAGATTTTAAAACAGGTTTGGATAAGAAAAATGAGTTTTATAAACATACATGAACACTTAGACTAATTTTTGGAAAACATGTAAATAACTCTCTTCTTATTGGGTTTCTAAACCTAGCCCAATAACCCACCCTAAACCTCCTCTATAAATTATCTCAAACTCTCCTAACCTCATTCATTCATCCCTAATCAAAACCATAATCATTTCCTAAAGCTTTCATAACAAAAATGGCCTCTATCTTCATCTCCTTCTAGTTTTAGCTTATGCAAGTCATTCTATGCAAAGGTAATGCAAATACCCACCTCAAATCCATTTTTATATCTCTCTAATTTCTGAAATTTAATTGGCAACACATGTTTTATGTGTTTTTTTGATCTTATAGCCTCCTAATCATCTTTTGCTAACTTGGGTTGATGCTATAGTAGTCTTTGTTGCTTTTGTGAGAGGTATATTGCTAAAAACCTCTTCTAATATGTGTTTAATCATCTTTTGATTTCAGTAATCATTTAGTAACACATGTTTTGTTATGTACATGTGAATCATAGCTCTTTGATCCTCTTTGCTTTCATTTTGGGTGTGCACACAAGTTGCTTGCTATATTGGTTGAGGTAAAATTGCTAGCTAAATCTTTTTTACTTGATGCTTCTATAATTTTCATTTTGGAATTGTAGCTGAAACGAATTTAGGCATAACTTCTTCATTTCTCATCCGTTTTTAGTCAGATTTTTTTTGCTGCAAACTAGATTCAATAAGGAACACTTTTTGTTCAGTGAGTTTTCTGTAATTTTGCCATTTAGATGACCTGAAATGCATTCAAATACAGAAGACCAATTCTGTCTTTAACAAGTTATCTTGAGTTTCAATCTGATATTGTTTTGCATGTATCTCTCTCGTTTTTTATCCAAATTAGATAATTTTAGATGTTTCGGAAAGCTTAAAATATATTCTACAATTTTTGTTCAGTGAGTTTTCTATAATTTTGCCATTTAGATGACATGAAATGCATTCAAAGACAGAAGACCAATTCTGTCTATAACAAGTTATCTTGAGTTTCAATCTGATATTGTTTTGCATATATCTCTCTCATTTTTGATCTGAATTAGATAATTTTGGATGTTCCGGAAAGCTTAAAACATATGCTACAATTTTTGTTCAGTGAGTTTTCTGTAATTTTGTCATTTAGATGACCTGAAATGCATTCAAAGACAGAAGACCAATTCTGTCTTTAACAAGTTATCTTGAGTTTCAATCTGATATTGTTTTGCATGTATCTCTCTCGTTTTTTATCCGAATTAGATAATTTTGAATGTTCCGGAAAACTTAAAATATAATCTACAATTTTTATTCAGTGGGTTTTCTGTAATTTTGAGTCTAACTAGGTCAAAAATTGATTTTTCTACTATCTTCCCGAGAGCGATACACATATTAGCTCTGTGGATGAAACTGAAACTATTTTGGTCATAACTTTTGAGCCGCTAGTCGGAATTTGACGATTTTGGTCTTGTTGGAAAGATGGAGTTATGAACTCCATATCTGGAAAGTTTGGTCATCATCTGTGTTCATTAGACCCTTTCGAATTTCCTGTCAGAGTTGAACCCAGATCGCTGTGCAAAACAGTGCATTTCATGTTTCTGTGTCCGACTTTGGAATGTCGCTACGCCTTCGTTTCAAGTCGGAATCGAGTAATTCTTTTTGCGTTCTGAAGTAGGAATATCGGACTATGTTCCTACCAATTTTCATGCCATTCGGATTTAGTCTGCTAGTCCGAATAATTTTCCGAACTTGGGTTCACGTCAGTTTTGGACTATTTTCCAACACTTAGAATATTTTCAGTGATTTTCTGGTTTTATCAATTTCTTTGAGATTTGTCTCTGGATTTTGTACACGGGCCTTATAAAAAGGTTTTAAAAGGATTTTTCGCTCCGAAATGGCTTTCGAAATTATTATATAATATTATTTTTAATTAGTAGACTATTTACTCCATAATAGGAGAGTTTTCAAAAGCCGTTTTAGTGTTCTCAAAATCAATTATAAATCTGTTTCGAACCATTATTTTCTATAATAAAAATCTCACACTTACTTTTTAGCACGTCAAGCGAAGTGGTAAGGTGCTTAAACGATTAGGAAATCTCCGGCCTATGGAACCGTGTGTATTTTCTTTCCGGTTAATCCCCGACCTATTCGATTGATCGTTTTGACCTTTGGGTCTAGTTTACCGATGATACGAGGTGGACTTTTTATTGTTTGGAGTGTGAGCTTGCTATTGGTTAGTAAACCGTTTAGTGCGAACGTGGGGTATGGGACTCATTGTTAACACTTTACGGGTTCCTCTCCAAGAAGTTAGTGACACATTAGCCTTTGGGTGGCCAATACTGAACCTCTGGGTCACCACGCCTCTGGGCAACCGTCTCTGGACACCTGTTCTATGGAGCAGTTTCTTTTTTCGGCATGTGCCTCTGGGCCTTTATCCTTCTGGGAAGGATCTTACCGTCTCGTGCGTCCCGCATCTGTGCGAGTGGTCGATCACAACTCTACAGTACTTAGCAATAACGACTCCGGTCGGTGCACGTGCTATACTTGTATTATCTGATGATTTCTATATCCATTCGAGTACCGCCATTTGATGTTGGTTCTATGGAACCATACGATGTAAGTGCGATTACCTTGTGGATCCACAGTGTCTCTGGACACTGCTTTTCAGTGTTTGATTTCATTGACTTTTCAGTATATTTCCCATTACTCTTTGGAGCATCGATCTTTGCTTGGGCATTGATTACAGACTCTGGTCACTCTTGGGATTATTGCTTATGGGCAACTTTATATAGCTTTGGCTACGCCGATGATATGAGGCGATTTTATTTAACACTTTGGTGCTGATTTTCTCTTTGGAGATTTTTACTGTTGATTGATAATTAGGGACCGTCATTATATTCATGTGGTCCAAAATACTCTTCTCTTAGGAAAAGTACTATTACATTTATGTACCGCATTATTATATATTTCAGTTATTTCTGATTGTTTAGCTAGCCTGACCCGAGTGTTTTTCGCTCGGGTCAGACCGAGTTGTTTCAGGTTAGGTCTCTGGACTTAGCTTCTGTGCTTCCGCTTGAACATTATCTGCTATGCTGATAGATAGCGCTTTTATTTGTCCACTATTCCGCTACTCTGTTATTATTCAGACTTTGATATGTACATATTTTTGACTCACATGTGTGGGTAGTGGCTTTGTACCCACTTATAGTATTTGGATCTGTATTGACGATGTATTGTCCTGGGATTTTATATCTGTTATGTGATTCTGTTCTGTGATGTTTTATCATTCTATTACTATGCTTATTCTGATAGATCTTTAGCCATTGTAATTTCGTTATAAATATTTATTGAATATGTCGAACCACTTGAAAAAAAATAGATACCACCCTTTCGACGTATTCAGTAGATAGTTATAGCTTGATTACAAATGGTCGCTTCCACTATACTCTATTCTCCGCTTTAACAGACGGTATTACTCCCGTAATACTCTTTGTTACAGTGGGTCTTAGAGTGGGGTGTTACAAATGATGTACGTGATGACTGAAGAAAGAGAACGATAATGGATAGCCTTGACACTTGTGTCAAATTGGAAATGATTAAAACAGGAGCCGTGCCGGGCCAAATGGGGTTAGCCACCTCGAGCAAACACACTTCTTCGAAAACTACTCATTACTTGTTGTCGATTGGTGCACCCTTGATTTTGGGAGTGTTGTTTCGCGGTGTTGCGATCGCTGTGGCGATGCGTTCTCACCAGTCCGGATCAGGCAAACGGTAGTTTCACTACCTTGGGTATTGCCTCATGTGCCTTGTCATACTTGTATCCCTATATACGCCACCACTACGATTTGTTTTGTGTTATACCTATGGAGTACTCCCTGATATCCCACTAGTTTACGGTGGAGTTTACAGTGCTGTATAGACTATAACGCTTGTATAAAATGTGCTAAGGGGGATAATGGTAACGCCTTAACACTATTTTGATATTTTATATTACTGATAGGCATTATCTACATATCGTACACTATTGCATAGTAGATAGTTTAACGGATCCTTAAAGGATGGTTATTCCAAACATCCTTTGAGTTACTTGTATTTAAATTGCTATTTCACTTGAGTTGGATTTATTGATATAAGAATGTTAATCCTGACTCGAGTGTTTTGTGTTTTGCTTTACGCTCGGGTCAGACTGAGTGCACCAGTATTCGAGACTCACCTTTGGAGTTGGAGCTTCGCTTGGAGATCCAGCTTTCTATCCAGCTTTCAGATATTCAGTTGATTCCAGTGATGTATTCTGATATTGTATTTGATTATTGTATTCGAGACATCTGTTGTACCTTATTTAACTCTGATATGTATATAGTAGCTTCATGAACTACTATCTTTTGTTTCCGCTGCAATTATTACTCTGTGTTTGTGATCTGTGTTTATTTATTTACTGTCTATGCTCAGTTTTGCCAAATTTAAATTAACAATTCGGTATTTTGAATTATTAAAGTCTGACATGTGTGGATGCGAATAGTGCAAAATAGCGGGTCGTTACACTGTGTCTGTGATCTGTGATTATTTATTTACTGTATATGTTCAGTTTTGCCAAATTTAAATTAACTATTCGATATTTTGAATTATTCAAGTCCGACATGTGCGGATACGAATGGTCCAAAATAGCGGGTCGTTACAGTTGGTATCAGAGCTTTGGTAGCTCTAGGCAAAACTCAGCATATAGGATAAATTTATCTACAGAATCACTCTCATTCGAGTTTCAATCTCTTCCTTTGACTCGATCCTTTGAATTTTTGGAACATTCCCTGCGGTTCCAAAAATTCATTTGTGTCCCTCACTATTCGTCTTCTTTCAATTCTGGAGCATCCCATAACTCCACTTCGAATGATCTTTATAATGAATCGGCGGTCTCGCCAATCTTCGGATGATTTGTAAATTGGAGAAACTCCTTTACAATAGACATCGATTTACCGGATATTTCTGTATCCTTAGTTTGCGATGCTATCTATCTCCTACTATGTCTGGATTCCATTCTCGAGATCGAATGTAGATTTTCCTCGAAATTCTACATCGGTCTTATTCTTGAAGTCACGGTCGACCTGGTTAAGGTTGCCCTCAATTTATATAAACTTATCAATCTTCCTACTTTGTTATTTAATCATCATATCTTTGTTTCAAACATATCTTCGAATCAAATTTCTCTTTGATTTGAGTCCATCAAATTTGAAACCCTATCCTTATTTTGAATATGCATTCCTGTATCGTCGAGCAAAGAAATGTATTTGTAAACTAATATATAAATGTTTTAATATATGTTGTGTTGTTTGAGTTGTTGATGTTGATTTGGATTTCCGATCGATTCGTCTGATCAACGCTATCGATAGGATTTCCAAAACACTTGAGCAGAGCAAGCTAACACAATATTGTTTTCAAATTTGGAAAATAAAATAAAGTTTGTATGATTTTACTATATATATAAGTATGAATTTTCTTTAACCAAACTGCTAATAAATTGATTGTTGGAATGATAATATTTGATTATCATTTATTGTTTTGTAAACAATTGACTATTTCAATATCAATAAATGAATTTATAAACTTGGCTATAATTTGATTTGAAATTTGAAATGTATTTAAATCAAGAATTTGAGAATTTAATTTCCGAAAATTTCAAACCTTGGTTTAAAGGTTTTAAAATGTATTATCTAAAGTATTTTAGATGTATTAGTATTAGTGTAATAATCTTTAATCTACATGAAATGATAGTGTAGATTCTAGAAATAATTATATTAATTTACACAAATAACAATGTGAATTAATAGGATTATTTCGGGATTATTTGAATTAACTATTGGATTGTTGTTATTGCTTGTTTATTTACTTTGACACCATCCCAGTTATCACACTGCAAGTTCCCTTTGTTATGCTTTGATTTTTGAATTGAAATGGAATCGGGTTGAAATGATAAATACCCAAATTAAACTTTGACCTAGGATAGAGAATTAAATAAAACCCGATTGGTCAATAATTTGATTTAAAAATAAAATAAAGATTTTATTGAATAAATAATAAGGTTTTAAAATGAAGTTGGAATTTGAATTTTTATGAAAGGAAAATGTTAATATGTAATAATCCGAAACAAAATATTAACATAGTAGTTGATGAAAGAAGTTGTTTTAAAATTTAATTATTAAGTTTGAAATTATTTAATAATTAAGTTTTTGAAATTATTTAATAATTAAATAAGATTGAATTATTTAATAATTAAATGAAATTGAATTCTTGATATATGAAATTGAACTTCGTAATAAGTCAAATTGAACTTCTTTAATAAGTAAAGTTGAGTTATGAAATAATTAAGTTTTGAAATTTGTAACTAAGTAAATGAATAAGTGAAATCGAATTTCTTTAACAAGAAATAAAATGTGATTTATTGAAATTAATGTAAGACTTGTAATTTAAAGAATTGATTTGAAAAATCTAATTTAAATTCCATTTGAAGTTTTGATATAATGAAGTTGAACTTAAGTAATTGATTTAATGAATTGGAAATTTAATAGAAATTGTTTTGAATGACAAATTAACTTAACGAATATTGAACGAAATCGATAAATGAAGTTAAATTGATTTGAATGTTAAATTAAATTAATTTAAATGATTTTGGAATGAAACTTATATATGAACTTGAATCAATATTTGAATTGTTTAAAATAGAAATAGAAGTTGAATTATAAGATTTTGAAATTATGAATGTCGAAGTTTTGAAACGTAAATTATGGAAATTAGTTTAAAAAGACAAATGAAATGTTGATTTACGAATTTTAATTGAAATTTAAATTGATTTGGTTTTGAAATATATTAAACGATCAATCGGTGTACTAATTACGAAAGTTATTAAAGAGATCGGAATCGGTTAGGGACATACTCACTGTCTAAACCGAAAACCACTTTAATAACTATACGCGGAGTTGTGATCCAGAATGAAGTGGTTGGAATGATCTACGTGATGACTGAAGAAAGAGAACAATAATGGATAGCCTTGACACTTGTGTCAAATTGGAAATGACTAAAACAGGAGCCGTGCCGGGCCAAATGGGGTTAGCTACCTCGAGCGAACACACTTCTTCGTAAACTACTCATTACTTGTTGTCGATTGGTGCACCCTCGAAATTTTAGGAGTGTTGTTTCGCGGTGTTGCGATCGCTGCGGCGATGCGTTCTCACCAGCCCGGATCAGGCAAACGGTAGTTTCACTACCTTGGGTATTGCCTCATGTGCCTTGTCATACTTGTATCCCTATATACGCGACCACTATGATTTGTTTTGTGTTATACCTATGGAGTACTCCCTGATATCCCACTAGTTTACGGTGGAGTTTACAGTGCTGTATAGACTATAACGCTTATATAAAATGTGTTAAGGGGGATAATGGTAGTGCCTTAACACTATTTTGATACTTTATATTACTGATAGGCATTATCTACTTATCGTACACTACTACATAGTAGATAGTTTAACGGATCCTTAAAGGATGGTTATTCCAACATCCTTTGAGTTACTTGTATTTCAGTTGCTATTTCACTTGAGTTGGATTTATTGATATAAGAATGTTAATCCTGACTCGAGTGTTTTGTGTTTTGCTTCACGCTCGGGTCAGACTGAGTGATACAGTATTCGAGACTCACCTTTGGAGTTGGAGCTTCGCTTGGAGATCCAGCTATCTATCCAGCTTTCAGATATCATGTTGATTCCAGTGATTGTATTCTGATTCTTGTATTTGACTATTGTATTCAAGACTTCTATCGTACCTTATTTTACTCTGATATGTATATAGTAGCTTCATGAACTACTATCTTTTGTTTCCGCTGCATTTATTACTCTGTGTCTGTGATCTGTGATTATTTATTTACTGTATATGTTCAGTTTTGCCAAATTTAAATTAACTATTCGGTATTTTGAATTATTCAAGTCCGACATGTGCGGATGCGAATGGTCCAAAATAGCGGGTCGTTACATTGAATGTATATCCAAATATTTAACATCAGAAAACCCATGTTTAAGTTGAAATAAAACCTGGCAGAATGAGGGTTTGAGTTGCTTTGAAAAGAAAAAAAAATAACATGTATTTTGTTAAGAAACAGTGCAAGCTGAATATGGCTAACATAACCATTTTATTGAGCCTGGGTTAAGCCAGCACTAAAGAGTTTTTAAACTAAATTTTCAGTTATATTTTTACAACCCAAATATAGGGTAGACTCAGACCTTTTGCTAATAAGAGGAGGAAGAAATTAGGCACATGCAAGAGCACAGACACACACATGCACAGGAACATGCACACACATGCACAAGCAAGAGCACAGTTCATACAGTAACAAAATTGTGGAAATACATGCAAAATGCTAAGTCTTGAGACATGAAACCAACAGATATGCAATGATCTAAGCATACTTGGAAAAATCTGGTTTTTAGGAACACCATTGCTATGTAGGGATTATTTCTTTTAAATAATTCCCAAACAGATTTTACTTCCAAACTTTTATACTCCGATTCAAGTAGAAAGTAGCTTATATATCTTCATATATGTAAGTTTAAAATGATCTAAGCAAACCAATATTTTTATTGGCATAAAGATCCTGGATAGAAGAAAATATTAGAATGTAATATTTTCTTGATTAAATGGCCACTGTAAAAAAAATTAGGAACTAAAAGGTGGGTCATTTCATTTGGTATCAGAGCTATGTTGTTAAATAACATAGCAAAATTTTGTATGAACTTGATTGCATTGGATGTATGAAAGTGTTGACTGCCTTGGATGCTTTGTTTTGTTAGTGCTTATAGTACCAATATCTATTATAACTGAATAGGGATAGATTGAAATAAATTAATCTATAGAGTATTAGGCAAAATGGACTAACCTAAGTGTCATATCCATAGAGCTATGGTAGGACCCATACATCAGAATGTAGGAACAAGTGAACCACCCATGGTGAATGTGCAAGAATTCATGAGAGCCATAAGGGATGGAGTAGGCAATAAGCAGGAAAATCCACATGAGGAGCTTTCCAAACTACTCAAGACTTTTACCAACCTTGGAGGCAAAACTTTTGATGGCACAGAAGGAGTTATGGGAGTTCAAAATTGGCTTAGGATTTTGGAAAGAATCTTTGCAGACATGCAAGTTGAAGACCAAAGGAAGAGGCAAATTGCATCCAAACAATTGAGAGGAGCAGCTTTGGATTGGTGGGAGGTTATCACAGCTGGAAGACCTAAAGGAGAAGTGACATGGGATCAATTTAAAGCAATGTTGGAAGGTAGGTTTGTCCCTGCATCAGCTAAGGAGTCTTTGCTAGAGGAATTCATCAAATTAAGGCAAGGGACTATGAGTGTCACTGAGTACACTCAGAGGTTTGAATCATTGGCAAAGTATGGTGCAGTACTCATCACCACTGAGGAGGCTAAGAATGGCAGATATATTCAAGGGCTAAACCCTAGCCTTGGTAGAGCCATGCTACCATACAAGGACAGGACTTTTGATCAAGTTTTGGACTTGACTTTGAGCATTGAACAACATGATAAGGCTAGAGAAAATTTCAGGGCGTTCAAGAATAGCCAAAACAAGAAAGGAAAGGGCAAATTTCACCCTTATGATAAGAAGAAGGTGGACACAGCTCCCACCAAGAAACCAGAAGAAGCCAGTGCTGCTGAAATTAAGAAGAAGATTACTTGTTATAACTGTGGCCAAGAGGGGCATATGAAGAATAGGTGCACAAATGTTAGGCCAGCATCCTTCAAATGTCACCATTGTGGGAAGAAAGGTCACATAAAGAGGAATTGTCCATATTTTAAGCAAGTAAAATTAGGGGCTTTGGAAGGAAAAGGCAAGGCAACTGAGGGATCAAATGTTGAGAAACATGGCCAAGTTGAAGGTACTTTGTTTATTCATTCAATACCTTTTGCATTAGTGTATGATACTGGGGCTACACACTCATTGATTTCCCATGATATTGCACAACAATTAAAATTGAATTGTATGATTGTTGATAAGTCACTGTTTATTAGAAGCCCTATAGGTAGCTCATGTGTTATGGGTATGATGTGTATGCAACTGGGGTTAGATATAGGGGGACATGTGTTTAACTCGGACCTATATGTGTTGCAATATCCGGGCATAGGGGTTATTCTAGGAGTTGATTGGTTGAGTAAATATAAGGCTATCATAAATATGGAGACATCCACCATATCATTGAAAAAATTTGATGGACAAAGGGTAGTTGTTCTTTGTGAGGCAGACAAGAATAGAAATGTAGCCAACCTTTTTGCATTGTCTAGTGAAAAACCCATGCCTGCATTAGAAGAAATCCCTATAGTGAATCAATATATTGATGTGTTTGGTGAAGTGAGAGGAGTTCCAAACCACAGACCAGTTGAGTTTTCAATTAGAATAATTCCAGGAGCTAGCCCAGTGGTTAAAAGACCAACCAGAATGGGGCCTAAGGAGTTGATAGAATTGAAAAAGCAATTGGTTGAATTAGAAGAAAGAGGCTTTATTAGACCCAGTAGCTCATCATGGGGAGCACCAGTAGTCTTTGTTAAGAAGCAAGATGGATCCCTTAGGTTATGTATTGACTATAGGGAATTAAATAAAGTCACAATTAAAAATAAATATCCTTTACCAAGAATTGATGATCTCTTTGATCAATGGAGTGGTGCAAAAATATTTTCTAGGCTTGATTTAGCTTCAGGCTTTCATCAGATGAAAGTAGAAGAGGAAAGCATTAAGTACACAGCCTTTAACACAAGATATGGACTTTATGAATTTTTAGTAATGCCATTTGGCTTGACAATTGCTCCTTCCTATTTTGTTGATTTGATGAATAGAATTTTTAGAGAATATTTGGATAAATTTGTATTGATATTTATTGATGACATACTAATTTATTCTAAGTCAATCAGAGAGCATGAAAATCATTTGCATATGGTATTTGAGAAATTGAGGCAGGAAGACTTGAAAGCAAAGTTTTCAAAATGCACTTTTTGGCAGAATGAAGTGAATTTTCTAGGCCATATTATATCAGAAAAAGGAATATCTGTGGATCCCAATAAGGTCATTGCAATTGTTATCCCAACTTTTGGCAAAGCCGAGACACCCAAAGATTAACTAAGAAGCAATGATTATTAGTCGTGAACATCGATTGTGCATCGCAGGTTCACCATGGATATCGATGAATTTTATCCGAGTCCGGATCGGGCTACAATTGATAAGGCACGTCAAGCAAAGCCGTGGGAACCAACGATCCAAGTTTCAAGTCAATCCGAGTTCGTATGCTCAAGATATCATCGACAAAAAATGGAGTAGACCGTCCTTAGTTCGAATCCATAGGCGAAGCCTATGTTCGAATCCATCAGACGTGCATTGCTTCGAATCCATGAGGAATACCCCTGCTTCGATTCCATCGAACTTTCCCTGCTTCGAATCCGTAGAAAGAAGTTGCCTCGAATCCATGGAGCATAGCCTTGCTTCGAATCCGGGAAGAGTACCTTAGCTTCGACTCCGTTAGCACAGAAGTCCTAAGGTCGAATCCATCGTCCCTGCATTCCTCTCTAATCCACAAAGGGTAGTCACTTCAACTCCATCCAATGACTGCCTTCGAGTCCACCCTGTTGAAGCGAATACGAATCGATCAATAGTAGCATACCCTGATCGATTCGAACTAACGATGGTCCAACCGGTTCGAAGGAAGCACGTCTTCGAATCGATCACCTCGAATCCACCACGTCTACATAGCTAAAACCCCGGCCACGACTCAGTAAAACTCGGAGATAAAAGAGGGTTGACCCGAGGCATGCGCACCATGCCATAGTCT
Organism: Allium fistulosum; assembly: GCA_030737815.1. Taxonomy (NCBI): domain Eukaryota; kingdom Viridiplantae; phylum Streptophyta; class Magnoliopsida; order Asparagales; family Amaryllidaceae; genus Allium; species Allium fistulosum. The sequence continues at coordinate 1,138,545,920 of CM060901.1, forward strand.
TAGCGTGCAAGAAAATCGATTCGAACGAATCGATTCGAGCATATCGATTCGAACGACTCTAGGAAGCAAAAAACACCTACTCGAATCGATCATAACTCAAGTTCTACAAGTCCAAACGCCATGAAAATTTCACAGAAGCTCAAACACATAATGAAGGAAGTTCACACCAAATTTCAGCTCGATTGGATGATTTCTTGATCGATTCGAACCAAGGGTCGAATCGATCCCAAAGTGGGCCCAGATCTCCAGATTTCGGCCATGTGGGTCCCCTCACGAGCCAGAACTGGTCTCCCCGAATTTTAGGCGAAATATCAGCCTCCTACACCTATAAATAGAGCCCTTGGTCATTCAGAAAAGGGGTCGGACAATTTTGAGAGCTAAGGAGCGCCCAGACTCTGCCAGATTTACTCCAGATCACCATTGCTGCCTTAGATTCAGACTTAGCTCAGAAAATCAGTTGTAATACAACACAAGAAATTGTAATCTTCAAGTATCGAGCAATAAAATCATAAAATCCTTGAAGTGGATGTAGGCCGGAGATAGTCGAACCACTATAAATCTTGCGTCACTGTTCATTATTTTTGGATTGCTGTTAGTTGTTTGCTTAGATCTGAGATTTGTGTTTGAATATTTGTTGATCTGTATTCATACACTAGTGCTTTCACAACACTTGGGGTTTGTGACCAATTTTGGCGCAAACACTTTGGTGCTTTCACTGAGAAGAACTAACACCCGCTACACCAGATTCAAAGTTTAGATTTGGAATTTTAAGGATTCAGATCTGACTCTACAATGACTCGACAAACTAGACAAAGAACTGAGAGGAGCCAACAGGCAGGAAGTTAGGAGGCAACCTCTGGCGCTGGAGAAGGACAAGCTTCGATCTACATTACTAGAGATGAGATGGAGGCTATGAATAACCTAATGCAGGAAAGAATGATGAAAAGCCAACAAGAGATGCTGCAGAATTTCTTCGAGCAGATGAGAGCTGTAGGGACACAGAACCCTGGACCAGCTACAGCGGCTGTGAATGTGGAACAAGGAGCTAGGGCTATCTAACCCAACGGAGGACAGAATACAGAACCAGAAGGCAATCAACAAGGGCTTGGGGGCAGGCCCGCAAGATCCGACGCAGAAGGACCTTTGGAAGGAGCTCAACCGGCTAGGGCCAACACAAATGCTAACGAGCCACCCGAAGAGTACGTACCAGAATTCCCTACAAGACTCGGAGGGCAAGACAGAGACATGACAAGGGGGCAACCCCTAGATGGAGATGAAAGAATGATTGGCCTAGTGAGACGACTCATGAGAGGGGGATTGTCAGGCGGAGGATTGGAAGAGGTTAGTCGAAGTCCGTTCGCCCCAAATATCAGAAATGCAAGGAACCCTCCAAAGTTCAAACTACCGATGCTGGATCCTTATGACGGAAAGTCAGACCCGACCATGCATATCACCAGATATATCAGACACATGGAAGTGCTGGGAGCATCCGAGGAAGTAATAGCACGATGTTTCCCCTTATTCTTATCAGATTTGGCTGCGCTTTGGTTTAGACAGCTAGAGACAGGATCAATCAGGACATGGGGCGAGCTTGTGGATTGTTTCATGAAGCAGTTTAGGGTTCACATAACGCGACCCAAGAGCGTGATGACTTTGGCATCAATAAAGCAAATGACCGGAGAGTCCATAAAAGATTTTCTGTTACGATTTAATGCAACGGTGGCTTCTGTAGATCGCCCGGACCCATCGATGATTTTGATGGCGGCAGTGGCAGGAGTTGGAGAAGGCACCGAATTCAAAGACTCTTTGAGTAAAGATCCACCGCAAGATCTTGGAGAGTTTTTCCATGAAGCTGAAAAATTCATTCGATTAGAGGAATCACGAGCCGAGAGGCAGGAAATAAATGTTGCATAAGGCGAAGGAACCGCCAGGGAACAGTCCAGGGCAGACAAAGGAAAGAGAAAGTTGGATGACGCACATGATGGTCCTGATAAACGGAAGAAATTCCGAGAGCCCAGATTCAGGCAATACACAGACTTGGTGGCAGGACTGGAACGAATTTACACCGAAACTCGGGGGCAACTCCCCTATCGAAAACCACCGAGGAGAGATCCCATAGAGCGGAAACGTAGAACCGGAAAATATTGCCTATTCCATGAGTTAGATGGGCACACAACCGATGAATGCCGCCACTTAAGGGATGAGGTGGAAGAGCATGCCAGGAGTGGTAGGTTGCCACAATACATCAGAGAACGGGCAACGATAGTAAGACCTGAACAACCTCCACCTAATAGGAATGATCCTGGATCGGGATCACGACTCGTCATCAACTAATCGTGATGGCAAGGGCCTAGTTCAAGATTTGGACTCTGGTCGATTAGTTTTCTTAGATTTGATTTCCAAAATAAAACGGCTATCCCACTTACTCATGTACGGGAACCAGAGAGATCCCTAGGCATGCTCTAAGATGGAAGTAGACCGCTCCGCCCGGAGAGACATTGTCTTGTTTTTCCTGGTGTTTGAGATTGAACATCAAGGATTTAAATTTAATAAAGAAAAACTTATTAAAATAAACCTTTTAACCGGAGAGTTAAAGGATGAACATTAAATATCAATATAAACATGATCGCTTTATGACCTTACCCGGAGAGGCGGGGTCCGGAGTGCAAGAAGTGAATTGCTTCGCCGGAGAGCGACAGGATCGACTCACTTAAGCATCGTTTCCCATTCACCGGAGAGTGATTGGATCGGGATTCGATAAGAGCCCGGAGAGGCTATAATCGGCCCACGATTTGGGCCATGACATCGCTTAACGTTCAGATACACTGAACCGGAGGGCAAGAAGTGAGTCGCTTCGCCAGAGAGCGACAGAATTGACTCACTTAACGTTGTTTCCCCTTCACCGAAGAGTGACAGGATGGGATCCAGCAAGAGCCCGGAGAGGCTATGATCGGCCTAAAGATTTAGGTCATGACATCGCTTAATGTTCAAAAACACTGAAACGGAGTGTAGGGGGTGTAGCCGCTTCGCCGGAGAGCGACAGGATCGGCTTACTCATCGTTGTTTCCCCTTCACCGAAGAGTGACAGGATGGGATCCAGTAAGAGCCCAGAGAGGCTACGATCGGTCCAGAATGACCAAGACATCGCTATACGCCCTAGCTGGGGCCGGAGTGCAAGGGATAGAAAGTAACGCCGGAGTGCAATAGGATCTTTCTATTCAATCGCTAAATCTAGAATGGGTTTGACAAGGGTAAGGAGTGACCATCGACAGTCCGAAGAGGCTTTAGAATTTCATTCTTAACTTCCACTCGGAGAAATTGATAACAATTCGGCTTCGAACAGCCATGGACTTGATTAAAAATGCTATAAGCTCTGAATAAAACATGAACTCACTGCATTCAACTTGAGACTTATCAAAACACGCCTTTTACCAAAAGGCATGTTTTGGGGGGTAAAATGTTATCCCAACTTTTGGCAAAGCCGAGACACCCAAAGATTAACTAAGAAGCAATGATTATTAGTCGTGAACATCGATTGTGCATCGCAGGTTCACCATGGATATCGATGAATTTTATCCGAGTCTGGATCGGGCTACAATTGATAAGGCACGTCAAGCAAAGCCGTGGGAACCAACGATCCAAGTTTCAAGTCAATCCGAGTTTGTATGCTCAAGATATCATCGACAAAAAATGGAGTAGACCGTCCTTAGTTCGAATCCATAGGCGAAGCCTATGTTCGAATCCATCATACGTGCATTGCTTCGAATCCATGAGGAATACCCCTGCTTCGATTCCATCGAACTTTCCCTGCTTCGAATCCGTAGAAAGAAGGTGCCTCGAATCCATGGAGCATAGCCTTGCTTCGAATCCAGGAAGAGTACCTTAGCTTCGACTCCGTTAGCACAGAAGCCCTAAGGTCGAATCCATCATCCCTGCATTCCTTTCTAATCCACAAAGGGTAGTCACTTCAACTCCATCCAATGACTGCCTTCGAGTCCACCCTGTTGAAGCGAATACGAATCGATCAATAGTAGCATACCCTGATCGATACGAACTAACGATGGTCCAACCTGTTCGAAGGAAGCACGTCTTCGAATCGATCACCTCGAATCCACCACGTCTACATAGCTAAAACCCCGGCCACGACTCAGTAAAACTCGGAGATAAAAGAGGGTTGACCCGAGGCATGCGCACCACGCCATAGTCTTCGCGTGCAAGAAAATCGATTCGAACGAATCGATTCGAGCATATCGATTCGAACGACTCCAGGAAGCGAAAAACACCTACTCGAATCGATCATAACTCAAGTTCTACAAGTCCAAACGCCATGACATTTTCACAGAAGCTCAAACACATAATGAAGGAAGTTCACACCAAATTTCAGCACAATTAGATGATTTCTTGATCGATTCGAACCAAGGGTCGAATCGATCCCAAAGTGGGCCCGGATCTCCAGATTTCGGCCATGTGGGCCCCCTTACGAGCCAGAACTGGTCTCACCGAATTTTAGGCAAAATATCAGCCTCCTACACCTATAAATAGTGCCCCTGGTCATTAAGAAAAGGGGTCGGACAATTTTGAGAGCTAAAGAGCGCCCAGACTCTGCCAGATTTACTCCAGATCACCATTGCTGCCTTAGATTCAGACTTAGCTCAGAAAATTAGTTGTAATACAACACACAAAATTGTAATCTTCAAGTATCGAGCAATAAAATCATAAAAACCTTGAAGTGGACGTAGGCCGGAGATAGCCGAACCACTATAAATCTTGCGTCACTGTTCATTATTTTTGGATTGCTGTTAGTTGTTTGCTTAGATCTGAGATTTGTGTTTGAATATTTGTTGATCTGTATTCATACAATGGTGCTTTCACAACACTTGGGGTTTGTGACCAATTTTGGCGCAAACACTTTGGTGCTTTCACCGAGAAGAACTAGCACCCGCTACACCAGATTCAAAGTTTAGATTTGGAATTTTAAGGATTCAGATCTGACTCTACAATGACTCGACAAACTAGACAAATAACTGAGAGGAGACAACAGGCAGGAAGTCAGGAGGCATCCTCTGGCGCTGGAGAAGGACAAGCTTCATCTACATTACTAGAGATGAGATGGAGGCTATGAATAACCTAATGCAGGAAAGAATGATGAAAAGCCAACAAGAGATGCTGCAGAATTTCTTCGAGCAGATGAGAGCTGCAGGGACACAGAACCCTGGACCAGCTACAGCGGCTGTGAATGTGGAACAAGGAGCTAGGGCTATCGAACCCAATGGAGGACAGAATACAGAACCAGAAGGCAATCAACAAGGGCTTGGGGGCAGGCCCGCAAGATCCGACGCAGAAGGACCTTTGGAAGGAGCTCAACCGGATAGGGCCAACACAAATGCTAACGAGCCACCCAAAGAGTACGTACCAGAATTCCCTACAAGACTCGGAGGGCAAGACAGAGACATGACAAGGGGGCAACCCCTAGATGGAGATGAAAGAATGATTGGCCTAGTGAGACGACTCATGAGAGGGGGATTGTCAGGCGGAGGATTGGAAGAGGTTAGTCGAAGTCCGTTCGCCCCAAATATCAGAAATGCAAGGAACCCTCCAAAGTTCAAACTACCGATGCTGGATCCTTATGACGGAAAGTCAGACCCGACCATGCATATCACCAGATATATCAGACACATGGAAGTGCTGGGAGCATCCGAGGAAGTAATAGCACGATGTTTCCCCTTATTCTTATCAGATTTGGCTGCGCTTTGGTTTAGACAGCTAGAGACAGGATCAATCAGGACATGGGGCGAGCTTGTGGATTGTTTCATGAAGCAGTTTAGGGTTCACATAACGCGACCCAAGAGCGTGATGACTTTGGCATCAATAAAGCAAATGACCGGAGAGTCCATAAAAGATTTTCTGTTACGATTTAATGCAACGGTGGCTTCTGTAGATCGCCCGGACCCATCGATGATTTTGATTGCGGCAGTGGCAGGAGTTGGAGAAGGCACCGAATTCAAAGACTCTTTGACTAAAGATCCACCGCAAGATCTTGGAGAGTTTTTCCATGAAGCTGAAAAATTCATTCGATTAGAGGAATCACGAGCCGAGAGGCAGGAAATAAATGTTGCACAAGGCGAAGGAACCGCCAGGGAACAGTCCAGGGCGGACAAAGGAAAGAGAAAGCAGGATGACGCACATGATGGTCCTGATAAACGGAAGAAATTCCGAGAGCCCAGATTCAGGCAATACACAGACTTGGTGGCAGGACTGGAACGAATTTACACCGAAACTCGGGGGCAACTCCCCTATCGAAAACCACCGAGGAGAGATCCCACAGAGCGGAAACGTGGAACCGGAAAATATTTCCTATTCCATGAGTTAGATGGGCACACAACCGACGAATGCCGCCACCTAAGGGATGAGGTGGAAGAGCATGCCAGGAGTGGTAGATTGCCACAATACATCAGAGAACGGGCAAGGATAGTAAGACCTGAACAACCTCCACCTAATAGGAATGATCCTGGATCGGGATCACGACTCATCATCAACTAATCGTGATGGCAAGGGCCTAGTTCAAGATTTAGACTCTGGTCGATTAGTTTTCTTAGATTTGATTTCCAAAATAAAACGGCTATCCTACTTACTCATGTACAGGAACCAGAGAGATCCCTAGGCATGCTCTAAGATGGAAGTAGACCGCTCCGCCCCGAGAGGCATTATCTTGTTTTTCCTGGTGTTTGAGATTGAACATCTAGGATTTAAATTTAATAAAGAAACAATTATTAAAATAAACCTTTTAACCGGAGAGTTAAAGGATGAACATTAAATATCAATATAAACATGATCGCTTTATGACCTTACCCGGAGAGGCGGGGTCCGGAGTGCAAGAAGTGAATTGCTTCGCCGGAGAGCGACAGGATCGACTCACTTAAGAATCGTTTCCCATTCACCGGAGAGTGATTGGATCGGGATTCGATAAGAGCCCGGAGAGGCTATAATCGGCCCACGATTTGGGCCATGACATCGCTTAACGTTCAGATACACTGAACCAGAGGGCAAGAAGTGAGTCGCTTCGCCAGAGAGCGACAGAATTGACTCACTTAACGTTGTTTCCCCTTCACCGAAGAGTGACAGGATGGGATCCAGCAAGAGCCTGGAGAGGCTATGATCGGCCTAAAGATTTAGGTCATGACATCGCTTAATGTTCAAAAACACTGAAACGGAGTGTAGGGGGTGTAGTCGCTTCGCCGGAGAGCGACAGGATCGGCTCACTCATCGTTGTTTCCCCTTCACCGTAGAGTGACAGGATGGGATCCAGTAAGAGCCCAGAGAGGCTACGATCGGTCCAGAATGACCAAGACATCGCTATACGCCCTAGCTGGGGCCGGAGTGCAAGGGATAGAAAGTAACGCCGGAGTGCAATAGGATCTTTCTATTCAATCGCTAAATCTAGAATGGGTTTGACAAGGGTCCGGAGTGACCATCGACAGTCCGAAGAGGCTTTAGAATTTCATTCTTAACTTCCACTCGGAGAAATTGATAACAATCCGGCTTCGAACAGCCATGGACTTGATTAAAAATGCTATAAGCTCTGAATAAAACATGAACTCACTGCATTCAACTTGAGACTTATCAAAACACGCCTTTTACCAAAAGGCATGTTTTGGGGGGCAAAATGTTATCCCAACTTTTGGCAAAGCCGAGACACCCAAAGATTAACTAAGAAGCAATGATTATTAGTCGTGAACATCGATTGTGCATCGCAGGTTCACCATGGATATCGATGAATTTTATCCGAGTCTGGATCGGGCTACAATTGATAAGGCACGTCAAGCAAAGCCGTGGGAACCAACGATCCAAGTTTCAAGTCAATCCGAGTTCGTATGCTCAAGATATCATCGACAAAAAATGGAGTAGACCGTCCTTAGTTCGAATCCATAGGCGAAGCCTATGTTCGAATCCATCATACGTGCATTGCTTCGAATCCATCATACGTGCATTGCTTCGAATCCATGAGGAATACCCCTGCTTCGATTCCATCGAACTTTCCCTGCTTCGAATCCGTAGAAAGAAGGTGCCTCGAATCCATGGAGCATAGCCTTGCTTCAAATCCAGGAAGAGTACCTTAGCTTCGACTCCGTTAGCACAGAAGCCCTAAGGTCGAATCCATCGTCCCTGCATTCCTTTCTAATCCACAAAGGGTAGTCACTTCAACTCCATCCAATGACTGCCTTCGAGTCCACCCTGTTGAAGCGAATACGAATCGATCAATAGTAGCATACCCTGATCGATTCGAACTAACGATGGTCCAACCGGTTCGAAGGAAGCACGTCTTCGAATCGATCACCTCGAATCCACCACGTCTACATAGCTAAAACCCCGACCACGACTCAGTAAAACTCGGAGATAAAAGAGGGTTGACCCGAGGCATGCGCACCACGCCATAGTCTTCGCGTGCAAGAAAATCGATTCGAACGAATCGATTCGAGCATATCGATTCGAACGACTCCAGGAAGCGAAAAACACCTACTCGAATCGATCATAACTCAAGTTCTACAAGTCCAAACGCCATGAAATTTTCACAGAAGGTCAAACACATAATGAAGGAAGTTCACACCAAATTTCAGCTCGATTAGATGATTTCTTGATTGATTCGAACCAAGGGTCGAATCGATCCCAAAGTGGGCCCGGATCTCCAGATTTCGGCCATGTGGGCCCCCTCACGAGCCAGAACTGGTCTCACTGAATTTTAGGCAAAATATCAGCCTCCTACACCTATAAATAGAGCCCCTGGTCATTAAGAAAAGGGGTCGGACAATTTTGAGAGCTAAAGAGCGCCCAGACTCTGCCAGATTTACTCCAGATCACCATTGCTGCCTTAGATTCAGACTTAGCTCAGAAAATTAGTTGTAATACAACACACAAAATTGTAATCTTCAAGTATCGAGCAATAAAATCATAAAAACCTTGAAGTGGACGTAGGCCGGAGATAGCCGAACCACTATAAATCTTGCGTCACTGTTCATTATTTTTGGATTGCTGTTAGTTGTTTGCTTAGATCTGAGATTTGTGTTTGAATATTTGTTGATCTGTATTCATACACTGGTGCTTTCACAACACTTGGGGTTTGTGACCAATTTTGGCGCAAACACTTTGGTGCTTTCACTGAGAAGAACTAGCACCCGCTACACCAGATTCAAAGTTTAGATTTGGAATTTTAAGGATTCAGATCTGACTCTACAATGACTCGACAAACTAGACAAAGAACTGAGAGGAGACAACAGGCAGGAAGTCAGGAGGCATCCTCTGGCGCTGGAGAAGGACAAGCTTCATCTACATTACTAGAGATGAGATGGAGGCTATGAATAACCTAATGCAGGAAAGAATGATGAAAAGCCAACAAGAGATGCTGCAGAATTTCTTCGAGCAGATGAGAGCTGCAGGGACACAGAACCCTGGACCAGCTACAGCGGCTGTGAATGTGGAACAAGGAGCTAGGGCTATCGAACCCAACGGAGGACAGAATACAGAACCAGAAGGCAATCAACAAGGGCTTGGGGGCAGGCCCGCAAGATCCGACGCAGAAGGACCTTTGGAAGGAGCTCAACCGGATAGGGCCAACACAAATGCTAACGAGCCACCTAAAGAGTACGTACCAGAATTCCCTACAAGACTCGGAGGGCAAGACAGAGACATGACAAGGGGGCAACCCCTAGATGGAGATGAAAGAATGATTGGCCTAGTGAGACAACTCATGAGAGGGGGATTGTCAAGCGGAGGATTGGAAGAGGTTAGTCGAAGTCCGTTCGCCCCAAATATCAGAAATGCAAGGAACCCTCCAAAGTTCAAACTACCGATGCTGGATCCTTATGATGGAAAGTCAGACCCGACCATGCATATCACCAGATATATCAGACACATGGAAGTGCTGGGAGCATCCGAGGAAGTAATAGCACGATGTTTCCCCTTATTCTTATCAGATTTGGCTGCGCTTTGGTTTAGACAGCTAGAGACAAGATCAATCAGGACATGGGGCGAGCTTGTGGATTGTTTCATGAAGCAGTTTAGGGTTCACATAACGCAACCCAAGAGCGTGATGACTTTGGCATCAATAAAGCAAATGACCGGAGAGTCCATAAAAGATTTTCTGTTACGATTTAATGCAACGGTGGCTTCTGTAGATCGCCCGGACCCATCGATGATTTTGATGGCGGCAGTGGCAGGAGTTGGAGAAGGCACCGAATTCAAAGACTCTTTGACTAAAGATCCACCGCAAGATCTTGGAGAGTTTTTCCATGAAGCTGAAAAATTCATTCGATTAGAGGAATCACGAGCCGAGAGGCAGGAAATAAATGTTGCACAAGGCGAAGGAACCGCCAGGGAACAGTCCAGGGCGGACAAAGGAAAGAGAAAGCAGGATGACGCACATGATGGTCCTGATAAACGGAAGAAATTCCGAGAGCCCAGATTCAGGCAATACACAGACTTGGTGGCAGGACTGGAACGAATTTACACCGAAACTCAGGGGCAACTCCCCTATCGAAAACCACCGCGAGATCCCACAGAGCGGAAACGTAGAACCGGAAAATATTGCCTATTCCATGAGTTAGATGGGCACACAACCGACGAATGCCGCCACCTAAGGGATGAGGTGGAAGAGCATGCCAGGAGTGGTAGATTGCCACAATACATCAGAGAACGGGCAAGGATAGTAAGACCTAAACAACCTCCACCTAATAGGAATGATCCTGGATCGGGATCACGACTCGTCATCAACTAATCGTGATGGCAAGGGGCTAGTTCAAGATTTGGACTCTGGTCGATTAGTTTTCTTAGATTTGATTTCCAAAATAAAACGGTTATCCTACTTACTCATGTACGGGAACCAGAGAGATCCCTAGGCATGCTCTAAGATGGAAGTAGACCGCTCCGCCCAGAGAGGCATTGTCTTGTTTTTCCTGGTGTTTGAGATTGAACATCTAGGATTTAAATTTAATAAAGAAACACTTATTAAAATAAACCTTTTAACCGGAGAGTTAAAGGATGAACATTAAATATCAATATAAACATGATCGCTTTATGACCTTACCCGGAGAGGCGGGGTCCGGAGTGCAAGAAGTGAATTGCTTCGCCGGAGAGCGACAGGATCGACTCACTTAAGCATCGTTTCCCATTCACCGGAGAGTGATTGGATCGGGATTCGATAAGAGCCCGGAGAGGCTATAATCGGCCCACGATTTGGGCCATGACATCGCTTAACGTTCAGATACACTGAACCGGAGGGCAAGAAGTGAGTCGCTTCGCCAAAGAGCGACAGAATTGACTCACTTAACGTTGTTTCCCCTTCACCGAAGAGTGACAGGATGGGATCCAAAAAGAGCCCGGAGAGGCTATGATCGGCCTAAAGATTTAGGTCATGACATTGCTTAATGTTCAAAAACACTGAAAAGGAGTGTAGGGGGTGTAGCCGCTTCGCCGGAGAACGACAGGATCGGCTCACTCATCGTTGTTTCCCCTTCATCGAAGAGTGACAAGATGGGATCCAGTAAGAGCCCAGAGAGGCTACGATCGGTCCAGAATGACCAAGACATCGCTATACGCCCTAGCTGGGGCCGGAGTGCAAGGGATAGAAAGTAACGCCGGAGTGCAATAGGATCTTTCTATTCAATCGCTAAATCTAGAATGGGTTTGACAAGGGTCTGGAGTGACCATCGACAGTCCGAAGAGGCTTTAGAATTTCATTCTTAACTTCCACTCGGAGAAATTGATAACAATTCGGCTTCGAACAGCCATGGACTTGATTAAAAATGCTATAAGCTCTGAATAAAACATGAACTCACTGCATTCAACTTGAGACTTATCAAAACACGCCTTTTACCAAAAGGCATGTTTTGGGGGGCAAAATGTTATCCCAACTTTTGGCAAAGCCGAGACACCCAAAGATTAACTAAGAAGCAATGATTATTAGTCGTGAACATCGATTGTGCATCGCAGGTTCACCATGGATATCGATGAATTTTATCCGAGTCTGGATCGGGCTACAATTGATAAGGCACGTCAAGCAAAGCCGTGGGAACCAACGATCCAAGTTTCAAGTCAATCCGAGTTCGTATGCTCAAGATATCATCGACAAAAAATGGAGTAGACCGTCCTTAGTTCGAATCCATAGGCGAAGCATATGTTCGAATCCATCATACGTGCATTGCTTCGAATCCATGAGGAATACCCCTGCTTCGATTCCATCGAACTTTCCCTGCTTCGAATCCGTAGAAAGAAGGTGCCTCGAATCCATGGAGCATAGCCTTGCTTCGAATCCAGGAAGAGTACCTTAGCTTCGACTCCGTTAGCACAGAAGCCCTAAGGTCGAATCCATCGTCCCTGCATTCCTTTCTAATCCACAAAGGGTAGTCACTTCAACTCCATCCAATGACTGCCTTCGAGTCCACCCTGTTGAAGCGAATACGAATCGATCAATAGTAGCATACCCTGATCGATTCGAACTAACGATGGTCCAACCGGTTCGAAGGAAGCACGTCTTCGAATCGATCACCTCGAATCCACCACGTCTACATAGCTAAAACCTCGGCCACGACTCAGTAAAACTCGGAGATAAAAGAGGGTTGACTCGAGGCATGCGCACCACGCCATAGTCTTCGCGTGCAAGAAAATCGATTCGAACGAATCGATTCGAGCATATCGATTCGAACGACTCCAGGAAGCGAAAAACACCTACTCGAATCGATCATAACTCAAGTTCTACAAGTCCAAACGCCATGAAATTTTCACAGAAGCTCAAACACATAATGATGGAAGTTCACACCAAATTTCAGCTCGATTAGATGATTTCTTGATCGATTCGAACCAAGGGTCGAATCGATCCCAAAGTGGGCCCGGATCTCCAGATTTCGGCCATGTAGGCCCCCTCACGAGCCAGAATTGGTCTCACCGAATTTTAGGCGAAATATCAGCCTCCTACACCTATAAATAGAGCCCCTAGTCATTCAGAAAAGGAATCGGACAATTTTGAGAGCTAAAGAGCACCCAGACTCTGCCAGATTTACTCCAGATCACCATTGCTGCCTTAGATTCAGACTTAGCTCAGAAAATTAGTTGTAATACAACACACGAAATAGTAATCTTCAAGTATCGAGCAATAAAATCATAAAAACCTTGAAGTGGACGTAGGCCGGAGATAGACGAACCACTATAAATCTTGCGTCACTGTTCATTATTTTTGGATTGCTGTTAGTTGTTTGCTTAGATTTGAGATTTGTGTTTGAATATTTGTTGATCCGTATTCATACACTGGTGCTTTCACAACACTTGGGGTTTGTGACCAATTTTGGCGCAAACAGTAGTGCAAGCTTGGAAAAGGCCTACCAATGTCACTGAGGTCAGATCATTCATGGGAATGGCTGGTTACTATAAAAGGTTTATAAAAGATTTTGCAAAAATTTCAATCCCATTAACCAGATTGACTAGGAAAAATCAAGTGTTTACTTGGACTGAAGAGTGTGAGAAAGCCTTTGGGAAATTAAAGGAAGCACTAGTGCAAGCTCAATCCTCAAAGTACCTGAAGGGAATGAAAACTTTGTGGTGTATACTGATGCAAGTGGACAAGGGCTTGGGGCAGTATTGATGCAACAACATCAAGTGATAGCTTATGCTTCTAGGAAATTGAAACCAAGTGAGGTAAGATATGCTACTCATGACCTTGAATTAGCTGCTATAGTGTATGCTCTTAAGCTATGGAGAAACTACTTATTAGGGGCAAGGTTTGAAGTTTACACCGACCACAAGTCACATAAATATTTATTTTCACAAAAAGAATTGAATATGAGGCAGCAAAGGTGGATTGAACTCCTAGCCTCATATGACTTTGAAATATTATATACCCCTGGTAAGCTAATAAAGTAGCAGATGCCCTAAGTAGACAACATGCTAAAGTGGCTAGATTAATGATAGAAGAGTTTAACACTTTATCATTATTAACTGATTTAGAGATAGAAAGTGATAATGTAGAAAGCATGAGCCTATGCAGTGAGCATGTAGAAATGGGAAATTTAAGCTTTATCACTCTGGAATCAGAATTGAAAAACAAAGTTGTAAAGTTACAAGGCCAAGATCCATTTTTGTTTGAAAAGAAAACTCAGATGTTAAATGGTGAAGTAGTGGAAGGTTTTCAGTTGAATGATCAAGGCCATTTGAAGAAAGGAAAAAGAATATGTGTTCCAGCAATTGATGAGTTGAAACAAGAAATCTTGGATGCTTACCACAAAAGAAAATACACTATACACCCAGGAAGCACAAGAATGTATCACAACCTCAAGAGGGATTATTGGTGGAGTGGTATGAAGAGTGCAGTGGCAACCTATGTATCTAAATGTATGGTTTGCCAACAAATTAAGGCTGAGTATCAAAAGCCCTCAGGGATGCTTCAACCTTTGCAAATACCACAGTGGAAATGGGAGGATATATCAATGGATTTCATTGATGGTTTGCCTAAAACTAGGAGGGGAAATGATAGCATTTGGATAGTGGTTGATAGGTTAACTAAGTCAGCCCATTTTATACCAGTAAAGTCAGACAGAAATGCATGTACACTAGCCCAGTTGTTTATCAAGGAAGTGGTTAGACTACATGGCATACCAAAGACCATAGTAAGTGATAGAGACACCATCTTCACTTCAAAATTTTGGCAGAGTTTTCACAAGGAAATGGGGACTGATTTATGCTTAAGCACAACATACCATCCTCAATCTGATGGTCAAACAGAAATTGTGAACAAATTGCTTGAAGACATGTTGAGAACTTGTGTATTGGATTGGGGAGGAAGTTGGGAGGATCATATCTTTTTAGCTGAATTTTCATACAACAATAGCCATCATAGTAGCATAGGCATGGCACCCTTTGAAGCTCTTTATGGGAGACCATGTTTATCACCCTCAAGTTGGCTTGAATCTGGGGAAAAAGTGTTCTTAGGGCCAGAGAGTGTGAAGGAAACTTCAGAGAAAATAGCTTTGATTAGAAAAAGAATTACTTCTGCCCAGGATAGGCAAAAGAAATATGCAGATCAGAGAAGGAAGGCAGTACAATATGGTGTTGGAGATTATGTATTTCTCAAAATATCACCCATGAAGAAGGTTCTAAGGTTTGGGAAACAAGGAAAGTTGATTCCTAGGTAAATAGGGCCATATAAAATTCTAGAGAGAATAGGAACTGTAGCCTATAAGCTGGAATTGCCAGAAGAAATGAGAGCAATGCATGATGTTTTTCATGTGTCTCAACTAAGAAGATGGGTTCATGATAAGGAGGCAATCCTAGAATCCCATAAGGATGTGCAAATTGACCCCAGGATGATCTATGAAAAGGAGCCAGTAGGCCTAGTTGCTAGAGAAACCAAGAAATTGAGAAATAAAGAAATTAAATTAGTGAAAGTGCAATGGAGTCTTGACCCAAATGATTGCACATGGGAAGTGGAGGATAAAATCAGAAATGATTATTCACAACTGTTTGATTGAATGAAAGGTAAATTTATATGTACTGATGAATGTTTTGATTGAATATGCATTATGATTTTTGTTTTAATATGCATAGAGTTTAATCAAGTGATTGGCTTGAGAATGGTTTGAGATCAGAAAAGTTGATTTTTCTGAATTGATGATACTTAAGTTAAGTATGAGAGAATTGTGGGACACAATTCCTAAAAGGAGGGGTATATGTGATAACCCTGATTTTTATGAGCAATTGCATGATCTAAATTAGTTTATATTTGTTTAAAAATTGCATTGAGAAAAATAGAAATGGAAAACGATTGCAAATGTATGGTTTAAGCATGTACATGTGCACAAGACAGTGCACACACATGCACACAGTTTTCTGTATAATAAAATAGGCAGAAACCAATATATAAAATTAGAATAAGTAATTTAGAAATACATATGTATGAAGATAAGATTATGTCTTTAATAAATCTGGCACAAAGAAAATAAAAGCTAGGCAGAAATAAACTTAAAAATTATTTAAAGAAAGAAAATAAGGACTTAGGCAAAAATAGGCATACATATACATGTGCACAAGCAAACACTTGTTGGAAGAAAACAGAAATTGCATGAAAATGGCATGAACCCTTAAGCAAACACTTTATCCATTTCCAGTAATTTCTTTAATTTGGAAAATGAGAGTCATACATATAACATGACCGGGGTAAAGGGGATAAGGATTATTTCTGAAAATAAAGACAAGGACCACATACCCTTTTATTTTCTTGAATCAAATAAGAGGCAGACCATGTTTTGTATAGGGTAAAAATGATATTGGGTAATTTTGTTAAACCCTAGTTGTAGTCAGGAATTTTGTATAAGGAGGCTTAGTGTAGTGAGATCTTACAGAATTTGCTCTCCACCATTTAGAGAAAATAAAATAAAGTATAAGCCAGAGAAAAAAACAAGGAGCATCAGCCATTAGAATTATAAGAAGGAAGAAGACTAAAAAGGATTCAAAAGCTTAGGAAAAAGAAGGATTAAGGTGAGTAACCTCACTGGAAACTTTGGCAATAAGTCCTGAATATTGAGGCAACCTAATTAAATTTATTTTTCACTTTTACAAGCTATGTTCATTTTATGATTTGATAAGTTTGGCTTGTCAATGATCTGCTTAAGTGTATAACCCTTTTATAATGACATTATCCAGTATACAAGAGTCATGGATTTCATGGTTGAATATGGTTATCTGTGTTATGTTTAACTTTGAGATGAAGTAGACTTTTATGGGTTTTTCTTTAGGTATTTATTTATTTTAAAACCCAGGATTGATAATGTAGATGTATGGTCTGAAAATGAAAGAAAATGTGAGGCTGCAACATTGTGTTGTTGCTTATGTCTCACATCAACTAAAATAAAGAGAAATGTAGAGGTGCAATGTTATACATGTGCTGAGCTTCTATGTTTTATGAACTCTCCAAATCAAAGCATATACTTGTGGTTTAGCCAGATCTTAAATCAACAAAGGTCTGATTGAACCAAAGGTAAAAGGAGACAACCAGAAAATTATTTATGACCATATGTTTGTAACTTGATCCACTGAAACCCATAGAAAAAAAAATATGCTTAGAAACCAGATCTGTTTGCATGATAAAATGATTGCTTATGAGAACATGACTTACCAATCTCTGGATGAATATATGTTGGCTGAATGTAGGTTTATTTCTCTGATTAAAATATGATATGCAGAAGGGATTAGCATAGGAATGAGCAAGGGAAAATAACACTTAGTAATTTAACTAAGGACTTTTGGATCTTAGGGCTACAAAATATGGCTTGGCAAGGTGAACATTGCAAGCTCACACATGGTATGCTTATACCCAGGGGCCTGAGTGTGCTGGGTTAACAGAGATATGTCCCAGGAAGTGTGTGGTTTAACAAGAGAAAGTAGCTAAAGACCATAATATACTTGATAGTGAACAATAGAAATAGGTTCATGAGAGGGCTTGGGTAAAATCCCTGATGGCCAGAAATCTGGTAGGAAAGACTTGATGATTAAATTGATGAATATGTTGATTGGTTTATGATGTTTTATGTATGGATCCTATGATTGTTATCATTGAACTAAACCATTAAATCAGATACAAATAGTTGTGCACTAATGTATATACCCATGTATCACAGAAACATGCACAAGAGTGGTATTGAGTTCCTTTATCCATTTTGAAATTATTTGAATATGAATAAGTGTCATATAAATCATGTTTTCAGTTAGATTACTCATACCAGACTTTAGTCTGACCCTTGTGTGTTTTATGCACCATTGGGTGTCTCATATTCATATGGGGTAGTTCATGGTGGTTTTGCAGGAAAGTAAGAATTCCTTTGATCAGGCTTTGGATGTTTAGCTGCTTAAGGAATTGGATGCTATCTTTAAGGATTTGTTGAAGTTAAAATGGATGTTTATGCTGAATTATGTTAAACTATTTTGTTTAAATTTGATTAGAAAACTGATGTATTATAGATCTACTGTCTTGATCAAGTGCTGAACCTATATATGTATCAGTTGAAACTTATGTGACTTGTTTTGCAAATAATTTGCTAAAAATTGGAATTTTCAAGCTTCAATAATAGTTAGCTTAAATGGTAGAAAATCTGAGATTGAAAGGATTTGTAGATTGAATGTATATCCAAATATTTAACATCAGAAAACCCATGTTTAAGTTGAAATAAAACCTGGCAGAATGAGGGTTTGAGTTGCTTTGAAAAGAAAACAAAATAACATGTATTTTGTTAAGAAACAGTGCAAGCTGAATATGGCTAACATAACCATTTTATTGAGCCTGGGTTAAGCCAGCACTAAAGAGTTTTTAAACTAAATTTTCAGTTATGTTTTTACAACCCAAATATAGGGTAGACTCAGACCTTTTGCTAACAAGAGGAGGAAGAAATTAGGCACATGCAAGAGCACAGACACACGCATGCACGGGAACATGCACACACATGCACAAGCAAGAGCACAGTTCATACAGTAACAAAATTATGGAAATACATGCAAAATGCTAAGTCTTGTGACATGAAACCAACAGATATGCAATGATCTAAGCATACTTGGAAAAATCTGGTTTTTAGGAACACCATTGCTATGTAGGGATTATTTCTTTTAAATAATTCCCAAACAGATTTTACTTCCAAAATTTAATACTCTGATTCAAGTAGTAAGTAGCTTATATATCTTCATATATGTAAGTTTAAAATGATCTAAGCAAACCAATATTTTTATTGGCATAAAGATCCTGGATAGAAGAAAATATTAGAATGTAATATTTTCTTGATTAAATGGCCACTGTAAAAAAAATATTTAGGAACTAAAAGGTGGGTCATTTCATCTGCACTTCAGTAAAAATGCCTTTGAATCATGTAGAGTCTTTTTATGCATAGCATATATATGTATGCAGTGTTGCTTTACTTTGAATCATACTTGCTGTCACATGATCATTTCATGTTGTATTGAAGTTTGGTTTCCACTTCATATATATATATATATATATATATATGTGTGTGTGTGTGTGTGTGTGTGTGTGTGTGTGTTTACACATGCATATGTGTATGTTGTGATGCCCGATGTGTTATTCATGTAGTCTGCTTGGGTATGGTTACATGTGGACTGCCTATATATGTGTACATGTGTGTTTGCATTTACTTCACTTGAGTTTGCACTGGTTTGTTGCTGGTAGCCGGACTTCTTTCACTTGATATCTATATAGTTGTTTGTAGTTTTCTCTGTTGTATATCATCATGCTTGTTGCTCTTTGTAATTGTAGTCTTGACCATTTGACTGTTGCACATTTCCTTGAGTCTGAATTGTTCATTTGTGCTGATGTCTTCATTGTTGATTTGGGTCTGGTCTTTACTGCACTGATTTTTTACATTTTGTACTTGAGCACTTGTTAAAGATGTTGTGTATATATGTGTTCTTGATCTGGTTGTGGTGCACTTGTTAGCAGGTCTGGTTTTGGATTTTTGTACTCGATAATTTTGTGATACATTTTTTCATGTGTACACATTGAATTTTTGTTCGAGGCTTGTTTTAGTCATTAAAACTTGACTATTCAATTTTTGTTTTTGTATTGCACCTGAGTTGAACCTAGCGTTGGCTCGGGTTTGACCTTTTGCTTGTATCGTGACTTTATTTGTATTGCACTTGAGTTGAATCAAGCCTCAGCTCGGGTTTGACCTTGTGCTCACCTGTCCCTATAGTTTTGTCAAGTGTATATCGGTGTGCACGGTTTTGTGGCATGTATAGTGATACACTGTGCATGTCACAAGTTGTTCGTGTATGATGAATTCAAAATAAATATAATGACGAACAACCCAAATAACTGAGGCATATAATATTTTCACAACACATTTTATTTTACACTGTAAAAATATTTCTTTTTCAATTTTACTGCTTCAGTGTTTATTTTGCAGATTGCTCAGATGCTTGATTCAATCTGGAATAGAGTTGAAGATAAATACGAGCGAATGAGTGATATGTAGTAAGGTGCAAATGTAAATTAAAAATTGTGATGTAATCGAAATTGTATTGTAATCAAAAAATTGTATATATATAGTGAGAGCTCAAATTTGTACTATTAAAAATTGTAATAAAATATTTGTTTGAATAAAATATCTGTTTGAATTTAAATTCTGTGTTATTTATTTTATTCAATTAAATTCTGTGTTAATCATTTTATTCAACAAATATTTATTTAATTATATGAAAATAAAATAGTACAATAACAAATACATTTAAATGAATATACATATGTTTATTATCATCAAACAAAAATCATATACAAGTATATTCAACAACCATGCTCTATATTCCCCTCATGTAAGCCCAAAAGGCAGTACATAGGTAATATATCTGGCCTCATTTTATCTGAGTTAGGCATATGTAAATATTGTTAATATCAATAAAATTTTCAAAAATAGAGAGAGTAAGCAATTAAAATCCCAGCACTATTTTGACTTGTTTGATTTGACTTGTTATTCAAAAGAAATGATAATACCACTTTGATAAACTTTGATAATCAACTAACGGTCTATTTCATAATTGCACTATGCTATCAACCGAAACAACTAGTCAAACTAGAGTCTATTTTTTATGATAACTTAATTTTTGTTGGAAGTATCAACGAGTAAATGACTTAAATTTTCAAGATAATGACCAAAACTTATATTTAACTTATTCGTTTCAATTTAAAAGTAAATCCTTCATTTGTATATATTTTCAATAACTTGCATCCATATCTTTGTAAATAAATCTTGCATTTAGGAAATTTTCACTTTGCATTTGGATTTTGTGGGTTGTATCCGCTGAAAACCATCACGCGACAACACTCGTCCTACTAGGGACACCTAGAGGTTTAACGGCTTGTTGCATACGCTCAATGCAACCGTTCTCCCTACGAAAATGGATTTATCTTAGTTTTAGTTTATTCGAAGACGAATAAAAAAATAAGTGTGGCGGTGTTTGATGTGCATGTAAATGTGTATATTTTTACTTTCATGTTTAATCGAATTTAATTAAATAAATAATCATATAGGGTGTTTTAACCTACTTAAACCAAAATTCAAATTATTTTCAAATCATCATTTATTCATCTTCATATAGGGGCAAAACAGTCATTTTTGTGCATATATTAATTTTAAGAATATTTATTTGTGCATTTTATTTTTATTTATAGGAATTTGAATGGAAATTACAAGAGGTTTCATTAAAATATGCATGCATAAGAGTGAGAGAAACAAATAAAGATGGAAATAATTCATTTCATGTATCATGGAGGATGCCACCTACCCACTTACTATGATGTACAATTAGGAGCTAATGCACATGATAAATGGCTATTAAAGTTACATGCACACTTAATGGAAGATTATCTCATGCAAATGATAACCTGATGGCCACACTTCCTAAAAGGGTAGTTTGGATAGTTCCCAAAAATATGGATTAGGGTTTCGAACTTGTATAAATACCCCTTATGTTCATGTAATTAGTCTCTCCTCTTTGAGTCTCTTAGCCTCCATTTCATTTAGTTTGAGGCTCACAAATAAATCAAAGCTCTCTTTTCTTTTTCATGGCTTCTTAGCCATTTCTTTTATGTAATTTCTTTTCATGCTATGTTAATTCATGCACTCTCTTTTATTTACATGCTTTTTACTTTCATGTTAGTAGTATAGATCTTTTTATTTATGCAAGGAGATTTTTATTTCTTTTTAATTAGCTCTCTTTTTCTTCTTGTTTTTATTTCATGTTGAATGCTACATTTGTTGAAATGATAACAAATTTGAGAGGCTAAACCCCTTCAATTTAGGGGTAATAAATCTCTCTTAATCATGTAGCTTCAACATTTTGCTAATTATTCATCTCCTTTTATGCTTAATGGAAATGTTAAATGTGGTTAAACTTTGTTGTTTTAGCTTTGAATTTGATAGCCTATGTTGTTGACACCAAATAGGCTATGCTTAAACAAACAGAAACACAAATTACCTCTTCATCTACATATGATTATGGTAATGAAGTGATTTTAAAATCAAAATTTGATGATCTATATTTCTAATCAATAGTTAATAGATCATGCTTAGAATAGATTTTATTTTCAAATTCATTGTCAATTTTCATGAGAGTTAGCAAGTGGTTTAGTGGGTATGTTAAACTTTGATGGTTTATATTGGGCTAATTAATAGCACAAATATTCCATACTTATTGATAAACATATCAACTAAATTCATTAATGACCAAAAGAGATATCATAATTTTATATATGTTGATTTATGTGATCTAGAGGAAGACATTGCCTCTAAATTGCCTTATACTCTCATATTATTATTATCCATTCTAGCTTTTGTTAGTTTTTACAATATTTTTTAGCTCAACACTCTCAAATCTTGGTTTAATTTGATTGAATAGAAATTTTAAAATCTAAACAATTCCCTACGGATTAACCCATACTCGCCACATACTAAAATTGTACGTCGTGCGCTTGTGGTTAATTTTAATTTATATTCGATCAGCTAATTTCTAATCCGATAGAGAATTGGCTGGTTCGAACAGAAGAGTAGGAATGAAATGGAAAAAATATCCAAGCACTTTGAAGCATGTTGTGAGTGAGAGTTGCTTTGCCATCGAAGATGGAGCTTTGGTAAAGCAGTTTTGGACGACGACTGGTGATATTGTTTTTAGGAACAGGAACACTAATGGGGTTAAAGCCCCGGTATTGGATCCTTTGGTGATATCGACCATGATAGGGCCGATGATTATGAGTAAGGTGTTAGTTGACTGTGGTTGTTCAGTCAACGTTCTGTTTAAGAGGGATTACGACTAGATGTTGTTTGATGGCAAAGATCTAAAATTATATAAGTTTTTTATCCAGGGATTTAAAGATATGGCACAGAACCTATCGGATGTATAGATTTGCTGGTTGTGTTAGGAGAATGTGACCGCAAGAGGGTGCGAGTTGTGACCTTTGCCGTGTTGGATATTTTTTTTGCTTACAATGGTTTTTGGGGCCGGTTGGCCCTAGCTAGTTTCCGAGCAGCCATTGCCCCATAGTGCTTGATCATGAAGTTCACTATAGAGAATGTAGGAGTTGTTTAAGGAGAAAAGGGGCTCAGATGTGAATGCTACGTTGTGGAACTGAAAGAGGTGGGCGATGTGAGAAGGGAAAAGATGTAGAGAAGACTCTCTACATCAAGTCACTAGATGCATAGAAACCACCGCCTAAGCCCTGGCCTGGGCAGTAAAGTTGGTTCCACAAGGATATGGGTCCAAGGAAGGAGCTAGAGAATGCGTGGGTGGCCCTCACAAAGTTGATGATCAATATCTGGTTGGTTGGGTTGATCCTACATAGGTCCTGAAGATCAGATCTTAAATCAGCATGAGAATGATGAAAGAGTCGACGGATTTTCTCCGAGCGAACCTATCTGTGTTCGCCTGGATACATTTCGACATGTATGGAATATCACTAGAGATAGCATGCCACACATTGAATTTGAACCCTAAATGTATCCTTGTAAAACAAAAATGCCGTAGCCTGGGTCTGGAGCATTTCGTTGCACTAAAAGAGGACGTGGATAAGCTAAAAGACAATGGGTTCATCCACGACGCACTATACTCGGGGTGGGTACCCAATCCAGTTTTGGTGAAGAAATCTAATGGAAAGTGGAGAACGTGCATCGACTATTATGATATGAATAAAGCATGCTCGAAGGATAGCTTCTCACTCCAAAAGATCGATCAACCGGTAAATTCAACTGTGGGGCATGAACTGCTATCATTCATGGACGCCTACTCTAGCTACAACTAGATCCCAATGCATGTCCCAAACCAGGTGCACACCAGCTTCATAATTGACATGGGACTGTATTGTTATCTTGTCATGACGTTGGGTTTGAAGAATGCATGAGCAAGATACCAAAGATTGGTCAATTCTATATTCAGGGAGCAAATCAGACGTTCAATGGGAGTAAACATTGATGATATGCTGGTAAAGTCGTGCCGGTCAACTAATCATGTAGAGGATTTGGCAGAGACATTCAGTGCACTCCGAAAATACAGGATGAAGCTCAATCCTTTAAACTGTTCATTTGGAGTTGCGTTGGGAAAATTCTTGGGTTTCATAGTCAACTCAAGAGGATAGAAGCTAATCCAAAGAATATAGCGACGTTGAGGAATATCGAAGCCTCGAAGTGAATAAAAAAAGTTCAAAGCCTGAATGGAAAGGTTGTCACTCTGAGCCGGTTTATTTCAAGAGCTATAGATAAGTGCATCCCTTTCTTCGACATCCTCAAGAAAGGAAAAAAGAACTTTGTCTAGACGTGGGAGTGCAAATACGCTTTTTAGGCTTTTGTAGACTACTCGGAGAGGCCCCTTATCCTGTCAAAGTCACCGGAGGACGAGTACTTGTTTGTTTGCCTTGCAGTATCGGTGCATGCTTTGAGTACTGCACTTGGGTGCGACTAGTCCCAAATCCAAAAACCATTGTACTACATTAGCAAATGATTGACAAGGGCAGAGAGGAACTACCCAAAGCTAGAAAGTTGGTGTACTATCTATTGATCACTTCAAGGAAGCTCCATCCATACTTTCAGGCTCACCCGATCAAAGTTTTAATTGACCAGCTATTCAGACAGGTCATACAACGACCTGAGACTCTTGGAAGGCTATTGAAATGGAACATTGAACTGAGCCAATATGATAGCACGTATCATCCTCAAAGAGAAATCCAAGTCCAAGCGTTAGCAGACTTCATAGCCGAATACACTGCTCAAGATGATACTTCGGAAAGCAGTGGAGAGCAGAATGTTGGGTGGAAGTTGTATATAGATGGATCATCCAAGGAGCATTGTTTTGGTGTAGGTGTTGTGTTGATGACCCCCGAGGAATGTTCAATTTGTTACACCTTAAAACTTTATTTTCCCATGATGAACAACGAGGCGGAGTATGAAGCTTTGATCGCAAGACTTAAAATTGCAAAAGAGTTGGGAGTCAAAACTTTGCATATATTTTGTGACTCCCAACCGGTGGTGTGCCACATAAGGAAAGTGTTTCTGGCGAAAAAGGAGAGACTAGCTCCTTATCTGAATAGAGCCCTTGAGTTGCTTAATGATATCGAGTATTACGCGATAACGCATATTCTCAGAGAGAAGAATGCGAAGGCTGATTCGCTGGCCAAGCTGGCTAGCTCAAAAGATGCGCAACTTATGGGCCTCGTCCAGGTAGAAGTTCTATCAGGTCCGAGCATCGATCAGATGGATGTCGATTGGATTTTGGAGGCTGAATGTGAGAAGGAGTCGTGGATGGCTCCATTTAAGAATTATTTATAGAGAGGAATCCTTTTCGATAGAAAGAATGAGTGACGATAGCGCCTCCGTAAAGCCTTAAGATTTGTCATGCAGGAAGGAGTGCATATAGGAAAGGATTCTTAGTCCCCTTGCTTTGGTGTGTTGCCAATGATAAAGCCAAGAGAGTCCTGGTGGAAGTACATGAAGGGGCTAGTGGTGACTACACTGGGGGCAAAATTTGGCAAAGAAGATTCTTCACTACGGATACGTCTTTCTGACCGTCAATTGAAACGTAATTGATTACATCGGATGGTGCGAGAAATACCAGAGTTTTGCCAAAATTCCTAGAACACTACCAATAGGGATTAGGAAAATGGCCAGTCCCTAACCATTCGTAGTTTGGGTACGATATTACTAGTGTGCTACCATGTTCAAGGGTGGCACGAAGTACGCCATCATTGTTGTCGACTATTTTATGGAGTGTGCTGAAGCAGAGTCGCTTGCCACAATCACTACTAAGAAGGCGATCAATTTCATTGTTAGAAACATCATCTGTCGCTTTGGGGGTCCCACAAATGATTATCTGTGATAATGGAACCCAATTCGACAGTGGCAAGTTCAAAGACTTCAGCCACAGGCATCACATTGAGAATAGGTTTGCAGCAGTAGTGCACCCACAAGCGAATGGATAAGTAGAAGCTGTAAACAACTTAATTAAGTTCATTCTCAAGAAGCGACTGAAGAAGGCAAAGGGCAAGTGGGTCAATGAATTACCATTAGCACTTTGGTCTTATAGGATGACCCACAAGTCTATGACCGGTCACTCCCTGTCCTCCCTAGCCTACAGATCAGAGGCTATGATTCCAATTAAACTCGAAATATCTTCTTATCGAGTAACTCATTACAACCCCCGAGCAAACAAGGAACTCCTGCTGGAGTCTCTCAACATGGTTGACGAGAAGCGCAATAAAGATGACTTAAGACAGCCACATACTGGAAACGAGTCGCCCGATATTACAACACCAAGGTCATGAGTCGGCCCTTTGAAATTAGTGATCTTGTTCTCAAACGAATCTTCCCAGGCCTCATGAATATGGGCCTGAACGGGGAAGGTCTACATGCAGTCGAACATAAGCTTGGATATGGAACATTCAAGCTAGCAACCGTAGACGAGATTTCACTCTGGTGGGCATGGAATGGCGAACACTTTCGACATTATTTCACTTGAGATTTGACTTTGTAAATATTTAGTGAAGTATGATTTAATCTGATAGAATCTTTTATTTCCTGTGAATATAAAATGAAATGACTTCCTGAATTTATAACTCTGTATGAATCTAACCATAAATTATGAATTATAGTGAACGTGAATGGATCTTCATAAGTATAATATAGGTATGCAGGTACCCAGGGATAGATGCCAACCGAACTTCTATGGTCCATGATCAGACACTTGAAGTAAAAACATCCTTGGCATCCAAGGATAGATGCCTACTAAAACCTTAAACCCTTGACTTAAGGGCTGGAGTATAAACATTCGACGGCGGAATGAGACAGTTCGCCCTAGAAGCTCATGCCCGGAGTTGGAGAAAACCCCAACACCTTGCCAAGAGGATGGCAAGATGAAAGGCCAATGCCCATTGTCAAGCAAGGCCTTGCACGAAAACATTGATAACTTGCCTAAAGGCAAGCGAAGCCAAAGATTGTCACCTAGAGTTAGGTGAGATCTTATTCAAACCTCGATAGACGTCTAGAGTCAAAAGTGGTCGAAGACTAACATCCTAAAGAGGGATGACTAAACCACTATCCCACATGGTCAACCCCAATTGATGCCAGGTGTTTGGCATGGTTGGGAACAAATATCCTAAGAAGGGATATCTAAATCGTTGTTCCAGGTGACCAACTCTGATCGATGCACAGAGTTAGGCACGATCGGGGGCAAATATTCCAGAAAGGGATGTTCGGACCGTTGTTTTAGGTGATCAAAATTCGATCGAACCCAAGAATCGGATACGATTGAGGAAGGGTGCCCAGAGATGGGCACTTAAGCCGTTAAGCTCCTGATGAATGATTTGACATAGTGCAAATCGCTATTGCAATTTAGATGGAGCTTGGTTAAAGTCAAACAAGACAGGCCAATAATTTGGTCAACTGATAGTGGAGAAATGCTTCGCAAGTATATGAACAAGAATACTAAGCGCATTTCTCGTAACTCAAAAAAGTCAACACGGAGTTTGGAAAGAAAACCAAGTTTTATTAACAGAAACATCCAAAACCAAAGCGAGGGTCGAAACCACACAAAGCTGGCCTAAACAAAAGCAAATCCTACGGCTATACAATGAAAGCGAACGAGCAATCACATCTAATGCTTAGTTTCTTCCTCTTCTTCTTATTGGCTCCCTCTTCGAAGGAGTGTTCACCAGGATCCTCTGGCTTATTTTTGCTCCTCCCTCCACTTACATGGCCCTTCAAAGGAGTGTTTTGAGATGATCCAGTGGGAACACTTGGAGTAACTCCGGGATCGGAAAGTGTGACCGGAGTAAAGATAGTTTAGTCAGGAAAAACTATAGATAAAGGGGGAGGAATGAATTCAACTACCTCTTTCTTAATCTCCTTGACCAACAAAACTTGAGTCTAAAGCAACTCCTACATGGTGGGCCCTGAAGAAGGTTTAGAAGACCCGGTTATAAGAACATCCTCCTCAGCCTGAGTTCCCAGGAGATCACCAATCATCTCCTCCTTCAAGGAATGAATCATTTGTGGACCAGGTTCAGGTGCCACGCCAACTAGAACATTCAGAACAGTCTGAGAGGTAGACGTAATCACAAACTTAGTAGTTGAAGCTTATTGGCCCAACTACGGACCTCCCTCTGGGAGAGGAGCAACGAGAGGCTGACCTAAAATTTAAGAAATATAAAATTAGAGATAAGAAATGTCGTCTAGTGTCATGTGAGCCTTCTCAAATATGGGTGAGGTCAGTGAGATACCTCTGTCGGATTTAGACTCAGTGTGAACTATGGTGCCATCAGAATTCCCCTCCTGGATAGGGGATAAAATGATTGTCTTTTACATGTGGGGTTCATCCGGATTGTATTGTGGGTCTGATGAAGAGATGGAAATAGTCGGAAGCCTAAAGGTAAGACTTGGGGTGGCATCCTAAGGAGCAAACCCGGAGCTTTCACCTTGGTCTTTTTGGACCCCGATAGCGAGATCTGGGTGCAGGATGAGCTTGCCAGTTTTAAGTGCTCCAATCTTGTTTATGTTCAAAAGCTCATGCTCTAACTCCTCCAAATCTACCTTGCCTCCCTCTAAGGACTCTCGTTCTTCTTCCACAATCTGCTCCTATGCTAAGGCCAGAGCCTGGGGATAATCATTGTCGAGCCATTTCAGATTTCCGAATTTGATTATGTTGATGTTGTAACTGATGATTATTTGTTAGAATTTATCTTTAATTTTCCTATCTGCTACTTTGATTTGTTTCTCTACATCTTTGGCTTGAGATTCCGCCTTGTCTCTTGCTTGGCGAGCATCCACTAGCTTTTCGCAGTAGTGGTGAGCCTCCATGAGAACGTCGTCTTTTTCTTTCTTATCTTTATCCAGTCTTCAGCTCATATAATTCTTTGGTTAGATGCTCAATCTTCAATAATGGAGTGTTGTTCCTATTATGGCGGTCTTAATTTGCATCTCATGACTCTATCTCTCCTGCTTTATAACATCCTCCATTTTGAGGCCCGAAATTAAGCATTACGAATGCTGTAGTCATCCGTAGTATTAATTTCCAGTGACAAAATATGGCTATGTTAATTATATCAATAATATTAGAAGCACATGAATATGAAACTTTTCAAACTCAATTTTAATAATAAACTTTCATATTTCATTTCATAAATAAAACTTCATATTCATTACATAATCTCATTCGATCCCACATTCAGAAAAATTAAAATTATTACAAAATACTCCAAGAGCAACATACGAAGATGCCCCATTAGTTGATTAGAGTCTAAAACTTGGGAATTGTACAATTTTCCATTACATCCGTTCAAGCAGATAAAACAACACAGCAGAAAATAAAAGCTCCTAGTGATAGCTAGCTTGCCTCCTACTTGTCTCTGGAAGTTTATTCGTCTAACTGAAAATAAAAAACCCTTACTCATGGCCTACTCAAATGGGCACTTGAGAGTTTAAGGGGAAAAACACTTCGGGTCAAACAAACAGTCTGGTGTGAAAAATAACCTACCACCTCGAATCAAAATAGATATCTAGTGAGACCACGCCGTTAAGCGAAACGGGTTTCCCCTCACTAGTATCTTATCCAAAAAAATATCAATCATATACTATGCTCCTGCATCCACAATGGTTAGAACATAGTAAATAACATTTACAGTCATGTAACATACAATGGACTACCCATCCCAATTTATTTGACTATTCGTCTCAATTTCATCTAACTATCTATCTTAACTTCAAATGACTATCCATCTTATATTTATGTGCACCACCCATCTCACATGTGCACAATATATGGATTATCTATCCCCTACCATATGGACTACCCATCACACATGGTTTAACTATCTAAATTATGTGGATTATCCCTCACACGCATTTCATTCATTTTAAACTATATGGACTATCCATCGCACGTATCATAGTTTTCTTAGGATGACTATGAACTCTTCATTAACCATATAAGGACTATCCATCTCAGACATTATGTGAAATATCCATCACATATTCCATCGTTTTCCTAGGATGACTATGAACCCATCACTTATTAATTTTAAAGCATATTATACATTATTCACCCATGCACCCAGCCTATGTCTATTAGTATCCCCAATTAGATTGACAAACCCATAAACTTATAGTGTGTCATAATCATACACATTGGTATCCCCAATCTATGTGTTGTTGGAATCATAAAATAAATTGCAAGTTAAATATAGTATATATTGGTGTCCCCAATTAATAATGTCGAATTCATAAACTTATGGCACATAGAAATATAAAATATTGGTATTGTAACAACACTGTTGTTAATTACCTAATTAGTTAAGTTTAATTATGGTTAATTAAGTTTATTAGAAAGTTGTTGTAATAACCCTAGTCGAGATTACCTGGAATTAAACTTAAAATATGATTTGATTTATCTTAATTAATTTTAAGGATAAATTGGAAATTTTATTAGTTATAATTTCCAAATTAAAAGGGATTTGGGATTAAATAAATTGGGAATTCAATAAATACCCTTTAGTGAAACTAAATTCTTATATTGGATAATATAAGAAATTTTTTGGAAAATGTGATAATTAAATATATGAAAATAATTTTCAATTCGAATATGAATTATAAAGTTTCATTCATTTATTTATTTAAAAGTGGAGGTTTATTATAAATATTTTCCATTTCAAACTATTGCAACAAATGTTGTGGATTTAATAAAAACAGTAATATAGAGATTCATTGTTAAAATGATATGTTTGTAATCAATAGTTTATTTTTGTTAAAATAATAAGAATATCCTTTGTTTATATTGAATTTTATAGAAATATCTCAATGTTCGTGGAAATGAGAATTTTTGACATGTTAGTAGGTATGATAAAATTTGAGAAATCAAATTTATAATTTTATAAATCATTACTTACTTAAAAATTGATGTTTTACGAGTATAAAACAAAGGGAGTTAGTATCATAACCTTATTAGATCCATGGTGCACCCAAGGCCCATGTAGCTGAATTTTAGTGTGTAAGAAATGAGAAATACGTACGTTTTCTTTTCTCATTCTACATCAGCCAAAGTCTAAAACCCATTCTCTTCTATTTTGAAAACCCTAGAATCTAAATCTTCCCCAAACAAAAGCATAAATTAAAGGGCAATTAGTTAATAATCAAAGAAATAAAGCCAAGGCAATCTCTTTCATTCTATTATACATCTATAAGGGTTTTGGTTTTAGATTTCTTCTTGGTTAGTAATTTCACTTTTGCAAATTTCTGAGTTTAACCTAGGTCTAATTGATGAGAGAAGCTAGCCTAAGAGAATCTGGGTTTCTAGCATTAATTCAAGTCCATATAGGTGAGTTTACCTCACCCAATCATCTCTAAATAATATGCATGTTGTTGTTGGTTATTTGGATGAATCTATAATTTATTTGATCTTCTTTATTAAGATGTTTTCAACCTCAGTTTTATTTTCTTCTTGCTGAAATTTATGGTTATATATAATTAGTAAACATGATGATCTATTTGGTGTTATGATGTCTTTTATCACTTGAAATGCTAGAATATACATCTCTAATAAATTGCGTGAAACACCGGACGAAACCACCATCATCTGAGATCCATTGGAGGGCTTATTGGAGCTGAAATAGCTCTAGGATTCATGACCATCGATGTATCGTTGGTGCCCCACTGGTGGAGCGGTGGGCAGAAACATGGAGCTATTCAGCTCCAGGAAATTACCCCTTTTTTACCTGTTCATCGTCCTGGTTGTTGTTGTTTGTTGCTATGCTTTGGATTGATGATTGTAATATGTTATGAAGGCAATTTCAACTCATATTTGCTATTCAAATAAAATTATAAAAATAGATTTAGAGATGATATAAGGTTAGAACTATATGGGCCAATTCATGGCTACAAGCTGACTTAGTATTTTTTTGTAGTGAATTATATTATATACTATGGACCCTGAATCACTTTCGTTCAAAGGTTTGGAATTTTATAAACTTATATATATTATAAATATTGTTTGTACCTAAAATGGGCACAACACTCTTCGGAAGTTTTTGAAGAGATAAAATGAAGAAATTAAATGGAAAAAGAGGATTATCTAACAAAAACTCCAAAAAACAGATATGAGAATGAGAAAAATGCACAGAAACACAAGAATTTAGAGTGGTTCGGCGTATTGCCTACGTCCACTATGAAATTGGTCGCTTTATTGATGTTTCTTTGATGATTACAATTGATTGCGGCGGGTTACAGCAGATAACAATGAATTACAATAGTAAAATTCGTTTGCAGCAGCAGTAATGGAGTATGGAATCGAATTCGACAGAGTCTAGGCGTTGGAGCGTCAAAAGATCCCTTTTCTGTAAGCCCCGAGGGTCTATTTATAGGTGTAGGAGGCTGATATTTCACTCAAATCTCGGAAGACTTCTTCTGGCACGTGAGTGGGCCCACGCGACCAAGCCTGTGAAGTTTCGGCCCGATCCGTGATCGATACGAACAAATTTCGTATCGATCAAGATTGCGTCCAATGGAGTCGAAATTTGGTGTGAACATTCTTTAGCATGCGCCTAAGCTTCTGTGATAATTTCATAGCATTTGGACTTGTGGATCTCAAGTTATGATCGATTCGAATTGGAGTTACTCGGCAGGCTGTTTCGTTCGAATCGACTAGTTCGACTCGATTATTTCGTATCGATGGTTGCGTGTGACCTGGTGGTGACGTGGCGTGCATTCTTCGTATCGATCCACTTTCTTTGCCGAGTTGACCGAGTCGTCCTTGAACTTCACCTCG
The DNA here is from genome assembly GCA_030737815.1 of Allium fistulosum. NCBI lineage: Eukaryota > Viridiplantae > Streptophyta > Magnoliopsida > Asparagales > Amaryllidaceae > Allium > Allium fistulosum. Next base: position 1,138,578,746 of record CM060901.1, read on the forward strand.
TTTATACGAAGTCCGCTATCCAGTTTGAGTCGATCAATAGCTTGCTCTTTCGTATCGATCTGTAGCATGCCTTGTTCGAATCGATGGAGGTGGCTTGGTCGTATCGATGATGGTGGCTCTGTTCGCATCGATGAAGGTAACCCTTGTTCGTATCGATCAAAGTCACTTCGACTTGATGGATACGAACAAGCAACATTGTGATGGATACGAATAGTGCAATGCTCGATGAATACGAACATAGGGTAGCTGATCGATACGAACAAGAGATCAGTTGATCGATGCGAACAGGAGAATGGCCGATCGATACGAACGAGGCATATTCCTCTGATGGATACGAATTGTGGTTACTTTATGGATTCGAATGAGATCGAGTCGAACTGAGGCTCTAGGATGGATGCAAGGTCGCTGCCGCTCTGATCGATACAAAAGTGATGGATTCGAACCGGGGTTCGATGATGGATACGAAAGTGGGATTATTTCCTTCAACTTGCATCGATCATAACTTGAGCATACGAACTCGGATTGACTTGAAATTTGGAACGTTGGCTTCCATTGCTTTGCTCGTCATGTCTTATCGATTGTAGCTTGATTCGGACTCGGACAAAATTCATCGATATCCATAGTGAGCCTGCGTATAACCGAACTTTAAGATGAACCGTCATTGGTTTCTAGTCAAGTTCTTGGTGTCACGGCCTTTCGAAAAGGCGGGATAACATTTGCCCCCCAAAGTACGTCTTGTGGAAACATGACGTGCTTTGAAAAGCTGCAACCTTCATTCCGAACAGTTATCGTCTTTTCGCTGAAAGTTGTAATCTTTGACCAATTTCCTCAGTAATGTAAACTGTTGACTGTCAACTGCTGTACCCCGTATTGTTGCAACTGTTTGCTGTATGCTGGTGATTAGCCGTTTGTTGTTGTAATCGTTATCAGATAAGTATCCAATTCCTGTGAATGTCAAAAATTGAATATTAGACCGACATATATGCATATATGTTAATCTGACTCTCGTTGACGTTTGCACGTTCACGAGTCATTGTCAGTTTATCTCGTATCGAATTCTGTATCGATCCTCTCCTGAACCGATATGAGATTTGAATTGTAACAACGCTCGATGGTTGTCTTTGAATGTTCCTTCGTATCGATCCTCTCCTGTATCAATGTAAAGGGTTGAAATATTGTATTTGCATTGGAATACATCGTATTGATGGATACGAAATGAACATTTCACATCGATGGATGTGAGGTTCGATGGATACGAAACGATCGTTCGTATTGATGGTAACGAACTTCGGTGGACTTCATTACAGTGGTCTTCATTCTCGAATTGATGTGTGGGTCGCAAAGATGGATACGAAATATGCATTCGTATCGATAAATATTGGCCTCTGGAAGTCGTGATTTAATGGATTCGAACAGTGGAGTTAGCCTCGATGAATTGTGGATGGAGTCGGTAGCAATGGATACGAACATTAGTCTCGTATCGATGGACCTTGGTGATTCAGAAAAATCTATGTTACAGATTTCGTATCGATGAAAATCGAGTGGATGGATACGAATAGTTCATTCGAATCGATCCTGTGGTGACATTTTTGCAACCGGTCGAGTTCACTGGGAGGCGAATCGTCTTTTTCCTTCACACTCGAGTCCATATAAATATTGTGGACTTAGCCATTTTTCACTTTTTACTTTTTACTTTTTACTCATGCGCTTTGCTTTCGTATCGATTCGAGAAGAACTAGATCTATAGGAATCCTTCGTCTCCAAATCACTTCGTTACATCAAATCTTCGAACCGATACCTTGAAATCAGGTAATTGGATGTCCAATCCATGTTATAGCGATGGAATTCGAAATCGATCGCCAATCCCTTCACACACACAATCGATCTCAAGGGATGCTAAGGTCAGAATCGGCTCAGAGTGAATTGTCATGGTGCTCGAGCGATTTGGGGAAGAAGAATGGTTGAAGGATATGAGTTATATGTTCGCATCAATCGATTAAGGAAATGGTTTTCTTCGTATCGATCTGGGGATGATGGAATTTTCTATCGATCCGTAGTTGAGAGAATATCATGTGGAGGGATGAAACGACTTCGTATCGATGGGCGGTGGCTGGAGTTTGTGTCGATCGATACGTAACTGATTTCGACGATCGATTCGAAGTTGATTGCTTGCAATCGATACGAAATGGGCATTATAAGTTGGTTTGATGCCGCCGGCGTTGATCGATACGAAATCGAAGCCTATGATCGATGCAGAATACATTCCCCTGATCGATACGAAATGTATCGACTGGAACGTGATCGATACGAAGCGTATCGAGTCGAACATGATCGATACGAAACGCATCGATGCGAACTTGATCGATACGAAAATGGACCCCCTTGATCAATACGAGCAGCTGCATTCCGGACTGTCACGACTTGCATCTCTGGTGATCGATCTATGTCTGAGCCCCGATGGATTCGAAATCTTATACTATCAAATACTTGACTCCGACGAGCTTATGCTTTGCATAACCGGACTTGACTGTAGAACTGTATATTTGACTACCTTTCGAAGCTCGTCGATGGAACTATAACTTAACAAAATTTTAACAAACTTTAACTTGGATCGATTGCTAATATCTGGATGGCACAGTTGTGACGGTCAGCATGACAGTCATTCCGACTAAATTTCGGAGTCTTATCGTTTACATGCTTTCCTTAACTTTGTAGAATTTTTCAAGTGATATACAGCACTGCACTGCACAACATATTCACACACTTCACACTGCGGGATGCACGGGTTTATTATCAGTTTAACGATGGTTTTTCATAAGCTAGTTAGTCATGGAACCTTCAAGTTCACAACAGCAGGAAGTTCAAGGTTCAATCCCTCCAATAATCGAGATACCGGCCATCAAGGCCGAAGTCATAGATCTAGCACCGGACGAGTTTCCAGGCACCCGGTTCATTTGTCGTCCACAAGACTCTGTGCCGTCCGGCATTTCCGAAGATATGCTGGGACAGATATGCTTAAGACATGGTCTATCGCTCGATGACGTATTACTGCCGGGGCCAAATGATAGGCCGCATGCTCCCCCGGAGGGGTTTACTGCTTTTAATCGTCATGCTTGCACAACGGGGACACTTCCTCCATTCAATCAGTATATAAGGGAAATGCTGTCATTTCTTGGAATCGCCCCATCCCAGCTACACCCCAACGGATACGCCTTGTTGAATAGCACTTTCATTTTGTTTATGGAAATTCTCTTTCGACCACCAAAGCCAATCGAGATTAGATATATCTTCAACATCAAGAGCCGCGGAGATAGCCCTTCTTTCACATTCTTAGAAGCGGTCAGGAACTGCCAAATAGTAACGGGGTCCTGGGGAAGGCTGAGTTACTTTAAAACGGAATGGTTCTACGTTCGATGCCCCCTTGGATTTTCTAGGCGATGGTTGGATAGACGTAAGTGTTGCAGTCCTTCTCGTGAATTATCGAGATAATAGTAATCGTTTTCAAAACTGACATACTTCTCTTCTTTTACAGCCGCAATCTCACGACCTGATGGTGGATATTTCAGATAGTTAGTTCGGATCCTCCAAGCAGTTCCGGGTGAAGAGAGGAACATTGACTTGGTTCTAACCGACAGAAACCTGAGAATTGTCGGGCTGATTGAATGGAAGCAAAGCATAAGGTTGGAAGGTACACTTAGAGCGGTTTCGAAGAAGCGGGTGAAACGCAAAGCGCCTGGAGTCGTAATAGCTGAAGAAGTTGATCCGGAGAGAACGCCCACTGATAACGAACTCCAAGCTGGGCCTTCTTCCAGTTTTCAAGATTAAGGAGGAAGGAGAAAAGGCAAGGCAGTTGCTCATAAGCATTCTAAATCCATGAGATTGAAATCCATGGTTATGTCTTTGCCCGTCCCGGGGATTAGAATTTCGGAGGCTCCTCCCCCGTAAGTAGAGAATCCTTTCGAAGGGCTTGCTGGTATTCCGATTCCGGATTATGTGTCGTTTCAACACGACACCGGGATGGAGGAGCTTGACAATGCTCTTGAGCTGAGTGGGTCGCTTGCTATGAGTACGACCGACATTTTCGGCTGGTCGGGGGGTTGCACATACATACACTTCACTGCACTACATGATCCATAACTGTAAATCGTCCACCCCAAGAGATTACTAACTTTTCCTTCGTTTCTCATTTTCAGGTACAATGTCCGGGAGAGGATCAATGTTGGGGAGCCTTCGCTCTGCTCGAAAGTCTTCTTCTTCTTACTATGATTCCCGTAGGAGAGATTCGGATAGAGACCGCGATCGCGGGTACTCTAATCAAGAGAGGTACGAGCGGGACAGGGACAGAGAATATAAACATCGATCTAGGTCTCGCTCTCCACCTCCTAGAATCCCATCTCCACCTCCTGTTCAGACTTCACGTCCACCAGAGCCTCCACGACACAGGCCATCTTCTCACACTTCTAGATCTGAAACTCATCTCCAGAGAGTCGAAACCACGGTCTCCATAATTGCAGAGCAGGTCCCAACTGAGCCCACAGGGGAAGGGGCTATTAAAATTGCTCAACTGAGGAAAGAGTTCCCGAACATATGCTTCGACGGCTACGTCTTCCCACCTTATTTAAAAAATTCCATCAGGGGTGGAAAACACGATGTATGATTACATTCATGACATTTACAACCAGTATAGAGAGTGGGTGAAGATTGCTGAGAAAGCTTCCAAGGTGGCCTTTGAGCGAGCCAAAGCGATTGAGAAGATGGAGTTTGAACTTGCTCAAAAGGACAGAATCAACCAGGTGCTCAACACCGAGGCCGAGTCTTCTCGAAAATCTGAAATTGAGGCCACCAAAAAAGCTAATGAAGCGACCATGGCGATGGATAGTTTGAGGCAGACACACGTTGCCTTGGTGGAGGAGATGGGCCACCGAAATACTACAGTCACGGCCGAACGTGATGCGGCGGTCAAGGAACTCAACGAGCTTAAGGCCAAATTCTATGACATGGCCAAGGAAAGGGATGATGCGAACAACGCAGCCCAAGAGGCGTGTGAACAAGCTGTCTTGCTTCGGGGCGAATGGGATGCGACCGTGGCTAAGGTTCGCAAGGTGGAGACTGAGGTCGAGGAGAAGGTGAAATCGGCCGAGTCCAGGCTAGAAGCCGATATTGAAGACCTCCTCGTTGTTTACAACGCTAACGGGCTGAGGCACAGGGGTCTAGTCTGGCTTGATGATTACCCGGCACACTTATATAACGCCTGGGGCCGATTGGTCGAGGAGGATAAAGCGGTGCATCTGGGTGAGTTTATTGATGAGTTTTAGCTCAAGAATCATCTGCTAAATGAAGATGAAAGGAAGATTCTCCATGAGTCAATGATTTCTTATGAGAAGGAGAGACTCGGCACCCAGCACATAGAAATAGGAGAGAGCTCTGGGGTTGAACACCACGACGCAAGTCTTGAAATTACAGTGTCAACCCAGCCTGAACCCTTGCCTGCGGCCGATCCCCAAGCTGTTCTTGCCTACAATCCGGATCAGCCGCAGATGTCTCCGGCTACAGAGCAAGTCGCTGAAGTTGTTCAGCCATCTACAAGCCAAACTGAGGAAGGTATTCTGAACATTCCGTATATCTGTCTTAAGTCAGAATCGTCACTCGAATTAAGTTCTAACAGTTCTCTTACTTTTTTGTCCAATGATCGATGCTGCACCAGTCGCACCTCCTGCCACTCAAGAATCACATCACATGCAGGAGGCTATTGTTACCGAAGCGACCACTGTAACTACAACTGCCTCACTCGACGAAATGCAGGGAAGCACACTTATTTTTGACGAGCAAATGGTGGAGGAACTCCTTGGCCGTCATAGTGATCCTTTCGATGACCTGCCATTTGTTATGGGTGGAGGCGCTCCTGCTTCAGGCTCTTCGATGCCAACTACCGATGCTCCCAGCAAGGCCCGAGCGATTACTGAAGAGGAGATATTAGCCGAAATCGATGCTGAGATGGAAGCAGCGGCTCATGGTGGCAGTTTTGGAGGTGGGATGGCGGCACCTGGTCCAGCTCCGCTCAGAATGATATCTCCTGGTGGTACAGTTTTCGACACCAGTGTGCCCATTCCACCTTCTACACTTGATCCTTTTCCTCTGACTCCGCCCGCAGGAAGCATCCCTATTCATTCGAGCTCGAAGGAGGATGTCGAGATCATGCCCCCGCCTGGAGATCGACCACCGAAAAGTAAAGGTTCAAAGAGGAAAGGTAGTGGCGGCTTCAGCGGGTCTACACCGAAAAGGAAGCCGAGGAAGAAGAAAGAGAAGACTTGCTTCCTCGGTTCATTTTGATTTTCATTTTGTTGGCCGTGTATAGATGCGGGTTCGGCCCCTGCTAGTAAGAATTTTTTGGAACAAACTTGTACACGAATTTCTTTCATAAATAGTAGAAATGAAACTTTTCTTTTTTAGCTTCTTATGTATTTGCTTAAGTGTTTCAATGTTTGAAATGCACTTGTAAAGTTCCAGCTTCCGAGTCCAGTTTGTCTTTTTGCGCCAGGTCTGGAAACTGTGGACAAGGTTCGCGACCGGGAAGCGAGTTGAATTTTGACGTCGCACCGCTTCAGTCAATGGTCTATGTTTATGTCCTGCCCCCCAGTCTTGGGGATGAGTTGTTGAACATTAGCCAGCGATTGCATTTCACTTACAGCACGTTGAGTCTAGTGTCGCTGAACGGATGTTTGGAACAAGTGGAGATTGAGTGGTTCAACCCCACTCACTCAATTATCGGCGATCATATCCGCACTCCGGGGATTCTCATTTGTTCACCGGCGGTCGGTCATGCCGGTTTAAGCTTTAGTTGTATGTCTGCACTCTGGGGACTTGGAGTTAACGTTTATACTCCGACTCGCGCTCCGGGAATCCGGAGTTAGTGTTTATGCTCCGTTTCGCACTCTAGGAATCCGAAGTTGATGTTTATACTCTGTTTCGCACTTTGGGAATTCGGAGTTGGCGTTTATACTCCGACTCACACTCTGGGAGTTCGGAGTTGATGTTTATACTCCGTTTCGCACTCTGGGAATTCGGAGTTAGTGTTTATACTCTGACTCGCACTCTAGGAGTTCGGAGTTGATGTTTATAGTCCGTTTCGCACTCTGGGAATTCGAAGTTAGTGTTTATACTCCGACTCACACTTTGGGAGTTCGGAGTTGGTAAACAGACGGTCGGTCACATCTGCTATATGTTTTTGGATTTCGTTCGCGCTCTGGGAATGAAAGGTGTATCAGGATCGTGGATGGTCGGATCACATCCACCCTGAATCAACAAGCGAGGTCGTTAGATGGACGGGTCCACCCTCCTCAAACTTGGTTCGGATACGGACGAAGTCGTTAGACGGACGGATCCACCCTCTTCGTAGACGTATTTTATACCCTAGTTCGCACTCTGGGAATCTGGAGTTAGGTGAAGGATTGTCGTGTATCAATCCTTTTTTGGCTTTTGTGCGATGGATTATCCCCGAGCATGGGTTTCGCTTAGCGAGTGACCGGTTGCATCACAGTCACTCCCTATTTGAATAAATCCCACCGTATGGTGAAACTTAGCTCTCCGTGCATGGTGACGTTCATATGAAGTATTTTAAGTAAATCACATCTCTGGCTCGAAGAGATTGCATTTTATTGTTGAAATAAGAAAATATGGCAAAGTCAGTTGCCTTAGTACAAATTCTAATTTCGAAATGCAGAAACAAATTGCAAAATGGAAAATAAACTAAATGAATAAACATAGCCTATCATGTGTAGTAGCGACGAAGACTCTCGCTATTCCAGGCTCTTGGCGGAGTAAGACCGTCAATGGTCAATAATTTGAATGTGCCATCTCCGAGCCTTCGTTCAATAACATATGGTCCTTCCCATGTCGGCTTCATATGCGAAGGAACCAGATATATTCTTTTCAAGATGAGATCGCCTAGTTCAAAAGTTCGCGGGCGGACCTTGGCATTGTACAATCGGGCAACTCGACTTCGATACGCGGCTGCCCTCAAATCAGCCTCTTCATGCTTCTCACCTAGTAAATCGAGAGATTCAGCAAGTAATATACCATTTGTCTTCGGATCATAGTATGTCACACGATGAGAAGGTATTTCTAGCTCGACTGGAATAACAGCTTCTGAACCATAAGAGAAAGAATGGAGTGTGACCGGTCGTGGACTTGTGGGTTGTTCTGTAAGCCCATAAAGCCATAGTAAGTTCATCGACCCACTTGCCCCGACCTTTTCCAGTCGTTTTTTCAGAATGGACTTTATAACTTTATTGACCGCTTCGTCCTGTCCGTTCGCTTGAGGGTGCACAACTGCAGAGAATTTCTTTTGAATGTGAAATCGTTTGCAAAAATCTTTAAATTCAGCATTGTCGAATTGGGTTCCGTTGTCAGTAATAATGGTGTGTGGGAGACCGAATCGACGGATAATGTTGCAGACTACAAAGTTGATTACTTTTTTCGTCATTATGGTAGCAAGAGGTTCAGCTTCAGCCCACTTTGTAAAGTAATCAACTGCGACGATGGCGTATTTCGCACCACCTTTTGCCAGAGGTAGAGTACCAATGATGTCGATGCCCCATATCGCGAACGGCCATGGGCTGACCATTTGCGTTATCTCGGTAGGTGGGGCTCTAGGAATTCGAGCATGCTTTTGACATTTATCGCATTTCCTTGCATAATCCGACGCATCGCGGTTCACAGACGGCCAATAATATCCGTATCGAAGTATTTTCTTGGCTAGCGCTTGCCCCCGGTGTGATCGCCACATTCTCCCTCGTGTACATCGTGTAATACTCGTTTAATTTCATCGTGAGAGATACACCGGAGTAAAGGAACAGAGTACCCTCTTCTGTACATGATTCCATTCTGGATGGTGAATCGTGAGGCCTTCCGAAGGACTTGTCTTTTCTCACTTCTACGCTCCGGCAGGGTTCCGTGCTTAAGGTAATTTCTGAATGGAGCCATCCATGACTCCTTATCTGGAACAGTTTCACATACCCAATCTGCTTCTTCCCGGTCAATACTTGGGGAAGTTAACGTCTCTACGGGAACGATTCCCATTTGCTGAGCTTCACCTATGCTGGCTAACTTCGCCAATGAATCGGCTTTCTGATTGCTTTCTCGAGGTATACAATAAATGACATAATAATCAAACTGATCCAGTATTTCCTGAAATCGAGCTAAGTAGGCAGCCAGCCTCCGATCTCTCGCTTGATATTCTCCCCGAACTTGACACACAACTAATTGCGAATCACAATAAATTTCCATAGTGATAATTCTTAAATCTCTGGCAAGTTTTAGCCCAGTTAAGAGGGCTTCATATTCAACTTCATTATTTGTTGCATGAAAATCGAACTTTAAAGCTTAACATATAGATCGGCCTTTGGGGGTTTCAAGTACAACACCAGCGCCCAAATACCGGTCGTTTGATGCACCATCAGTGTACAGCTTCCAGACGTATTCGGGAGATTCACTAGTTTCGGGCAAGTCCTTTGGAATGGTAAATTTAGCTATGAAATCGGCTAGGACTTGTTCTTGAATGGCTCTCCTCGTATAAGTAATATCAAACTGGCTTATTTCGATGTTCCACTTGAGTAACCTACCAGACATTTCAGGCCGCGTAAGGACCTATCGTAATGGCTGGTCGGTGTAAACAATAATAGGATGTGCCTGGAAATATGGTCGGAGCTTCCTTGATGCAATAACAAGGCAATAAGCCAACTTCTCTAGCTTTGGATAATTCCTCTCAGCTCCAGTCAATCGTTTGCTGATGTAGTATACTGGCTTCTGTATCCTGCCTTCTTCTCGAATAAAGGCAGCGCTGATAGTGTTTTCTGATATTGCCAAGTATACTTACAACTTCTCATGATCAATAGGCTTTGACAGGATAGGTGGTGTGGATAGATGCTGAATTAGTGCTTGGAAAGTGCCCTCACACTCTGTGGTCCATTCAAAGTTTCGTTTTCCTTTTCGGATCAGATCGAAGAAGGGAATGCATTTGTTAGTGGACTTTGGAATGAACCTGATCAATGCTGCTACTTTCCCATTGAGACTCTGGACTTGCTTTATAGTTTTCGGAATTTCAAGATTTTTGATTGCCCAAATCTTTTCAAGGTTGGCTTCGATTCCTCGAGCATTAACGATAAACCCAAGGAATTTTCCGAATGCAACTCCAAAATGACATTTCAGTGGGTTGAGTTTCATTCTGTATTCTCGAAGTATGTTGAACATAGTTTCCAGGTCTTTAATATGGTCAGTGGAAAATCGTGACTTCACAAGCATGTCGTCTACATATACTTCCATGGTTTTCCTGATTTGATTGGCAAACATCCGATTGACCAATCGTTGATAAGTAGCCCCGACATTCTTGAGTCCGAATGGCATAACTTTGTAGCAGTAAAGTCCTAGATTGGTTATGAAGCTGGTATGTTCTTGATCAGGTAAATGCATTGGTATCTGATTGTATCCAGAATACGCATCCATGAAGGATAAGAGTTCATGTCCAGCTGTCGAGTCTACGAGCTGATCAATTCTGGGAAGCGGGAAGCTATCTTTAGGACAAGCTTTATTCAGATCGGAGTAATCGACACATGTTCTCCATTTTCCGTTCGACTTTCGAACAAGCATGGGGTTAGACACCCATTCGGGATATAACGCATCTCGAATGAACCCGTTTGCTTTAAGCTTTTCTACCTCTTCTTTAAGGGCGGCAGATCTCTCTGGATCCATACCATGCCTTTTCTGTTTAACCGAGACATGCCGCGGGTCGATATTCAAGGTGTGGCTCGCGATGTCTGGCAAGATCCACACATGTCAGAATGCGTCCAGGAGAATACGTCGAGATTCACCCATAAAAATTCAACCAATTCCTCTTGAGTTTGTTGGCTTAGCTGAGAGCCGATCTTTATCATCTTTGTATCATCATCGTTGTCAATTGGGACATCGATCATCAGTTTAGCCGGGAATGCTTGACTTTCTTTAGGTTCTCCTTCGTCTTCAGTTTCTCTTGGGTCAAGATCCCTTTGGAATTGGCTGGGATGCCTGGGCCTAGTCAATTATCAGCAAAATGGACGCAGAGAGATTCCTCTACGCCCTTTCCTTTCTCCTTTCGCTGCGCCTCCCGCAGCTCGGCAACATAACAGGCTCTCGCTGCAGCCTGATCTCCTTGGATCACTCCCACTCCACGATCAGTGGGAAACTTCAGGGTTAAACACCACGGGGCAATAGCTACCCTGAACTCAACGAGGGCCGGTCGGCCCAAAAAATCATTATAAGGGGAGTCTATGTCTAACACAACGAACTGTAATATCCGCACTCTCCGGCATTCTCCAACTCCCAACTCCACTGGTAGTTCCACTACTCCAGTGGGTATAGTAGCGCTCCCATTGAAACCGTGGATTCGGGACTGACAAGGTTTCAAATCTTTGGCTTCCATTTTCATTTGGTCGTAAGCTCGTTTAAACAAAATATTCACAGAGCTTCCACTATCAACTAAGATCCTCTTCATCCAAGCAGGACCTACTTGAGCTGAGATGACTAATGGATCGATAGTGGGAGCTTCGACTTTATCAGCATCTCTATCTCTAAATACGATGTCATCAATCATCGTCTTCTGTTGCTTGGCCGGAGCTCCTTCATCAAAACTACTATAACACTCGAAGTCTGCATGCCTTATAGATCTGGCACATGACTCCATTTCCTTCCAGCTTCGGTCTGCTGGATGAGGACCACCACTTATTGTATTAATAACCAACCTCCCGCCGGTACGAGCGGGTTCCTCTTGCCTTTCTTGATTTGGTGCACGATTCTGATTTGATGGGCCCGCACCTCTTGACTGCGGCGCCCGAACATACTGATCCAACTTCCGTTCACGTATCAGCTTTTCAATGAGATCTTGTAAATGACGACACTCATTTGTATTATGGCCATAACTTCATGGAATCTACAGAACTTCCCTGTTTGGACTAGCCTTTCCATTGACGGCTTCGGGGCCGGTTTCTTGTATTGCATGGTATTACAAGTCTGCAAATACACATTCTCCAGCGATGTATTCAATGGAGTATAATTGTCGAACATGGGAGCTCTACGTCATGGACCACGACTTTGATCTCTTTTTTTTCCTTGACTTCCACTGTCCCTCTGCTAATTCTGTTTATTTTGAATATTCAATTGAACTTTCCCGGAACTCTCCCCGGATTGTTTAACTGCGATGTTACTCTGAATTCCTTCAATGTTGGGCCTTGCATCATCCTGCTTCCTAGACTATTTCGCATCCTCCCTTCTCAAGAATTGGGCTGCCTTGTAATAGAAACGGTCCAATGACGCAGGCGGCTTTCCAGCTAACCAATTTCCGAACTCGGAATCAGGATCAATCTCCTTAGTTAATGCCATCAGGATAGAGTTGTCATTGGGATTGCTTATTTCTGCACACGCAGCATAAAATCGCTCCAAGTAACGTCTGAGTGTTTCTCCGGGAGCTTGAGTGACACTAGATAGAATATTAACATCTTTAGGTCTCGCCACATGCATACGGAATTGTTCAACAAACTTGGTGGCCATCTGGTCAAAATTAGAAATGGATCGTGGTGGTAAACGATTAAACCACATAATAGCAATGCCCTCCAGGGAAATGGGGAAACTACGGCATTTTACTGCATCATCAGTTCTCGCAGCATTCATCAGCCATTCATACTTCATGATGTGTTGATTTGGATCATAATTCCCTTCATAAACTGGCAAAGTTGGCATCCTGAAGCGCCGAGGTGGTTCAGCATATAATATGTCATCAGTGAAAGGGGTATGACTCCGGAAGATTCCCCAGTCGTCATTAGTGAGACCCTGACTTTCACGGATCATCTGACGAATCATCATCGGTATATCCGGCATCTGGATATTTGGAGGATGTTGTGCCAAGGTGTGGTCGGGTTCCACAGTGCGAGTCTGGACCGGACGAGGTCGACAGTCCGTGCCTCGCCTCCTTGGTTCAACATTTTCAGGGACATAAGGTTCTGGAGTGTGTTCTCATTGGTTACGATGCAGATCAGCTTGGTTCCTGACATCAACTCCTTGTTCGGTAGTGGTGGTGGTAGCGAGATTGCCTATGACATGGTAAGGAGCGGCACCCCCTCGGGATGAAGGTCCGGTATGACGACTGGTGGATGGTCCAGTCCTGGGTTGTCCAAGATTCAAGGAAGGTTGGTGTCCTATGGCCTGGGTGTAGCTTACATCCAGCCATGGGCGTGTAGATCGATGATGATCATCAGATGAGGCTGAACTCTCTGTGGAAGAATAAGAAGCTTGATCTCTTCTGGATCTTCTACGCCTTTGGCGATTCAGCTGGTTGGTCAACTCTGTGTTGGTGCGCAGTTGTTCAGTAAGTGGTTGCCGACTCTGGGTCAACTCTTGAAGCAGCATCTGAAACTCTTGTCTAGTAACCGGGCCTGATGGATCTGAAGGTTCGGCGGCATCTTGGTTGGATGAAGGCAATTGCACGGGATTCTGTCTGTCCCGTCCTTCTTGATCAGTAGCTGTAGAAGCAGTTCGTGTGCTTACCATGATGAATTGATGAAGTCCTTTCCTAGATCTGATGCAAATCTGAATAGAATAGAAGGGCTTCAAGGTCTGAGATCTGGATCTTCTTCTTGATTTATGCAATCCGGTATAGATATCAGATCCAAAGAGCAGGAGAAAAATTGGGTTTTTTCTCAGTGAAAGCACCAAAGTGTTTGTACCAAAAATGGGCACAACACTCTTCGAAAGTTTTTAAAGAGATAAAATGAAGAAATTAAATGGAAAAGGAGGATTATCTAACAAAAACTCCAAAAAACATATATGAGAATGATAAAAATGCACAGAAACACAAGAATTTAGAGTGGTTCGGTGTATTGCCTACGTCCACTATGAAATTGGTCACTTTATTGATGTTTCTTTGATGATTACAATTGATTGCAGCGGGTTACAGCAGATAACAATGAATTACAGTAGTAAAATTCGTTTGAAGCAGCAGTAATAGAGTATGGAATCGAATTCGGCAGAGTCTGGGCATTGGAGCGTCAAAAGATCCCTTTTCTGTAAGCCCTGGGGGTCTATTTATAGGTGTAGGAGGCTGATATTTCACTCAGATCTCGGGAGACTTCTTCTGGCACGTGAGTGGACTCACGCGACCAAGCCTCTGAAGTTTCGGCCCGATCCGTGATCGATACGAACGAATTTCGTATCGATCAAGATTGCGTCCAATGGAGTTGAAATTTGGTGTGAACATTCTTTAGCATGCACATAAGCTTCTGTGAAAATTTCATAGCATTTGGATTTGTGGATCTCGAGTTATGATCGATTCGAATTGGAGTTACTCGGCAGGCTGTTTCGTTCGAATCGACCAGTTCGACTCGATTATTTCGAATCGATGGTTGCGTGTGACCAGGTGGTGACGTGGAGTGCATTCTTCGTATCGATCCACTTTCTTCGCCGAGTTGACCGAGTCGTCCTTGAACTTTGCCTCATTCATATCGAAGTCCGCTGTCCAGTTTGAGTCGATTAACAGCTTGCTCTTTCGTATCGATCTGTAGCATGCCTTGTTCGAATCGATGGAGGTGGCTTGGTCGTATCGATGATGGTGGCTCTGTTCGCATCGATGAAGATAACCCTTGTTCGTATCGATCAAAGTCACTTCGACTTGATGGATACAAACAAGCAACATTTTGATGGATACGAATAGTGAAATGCTCGATGGATACGAACAGAGGGTAGCTGATCGATACGAACAAGAGATTAGCTGATCGATGCGAACAGGAGAATGGCCGATCGATACGAACGAGGCATATTCCTCTGATGGATACGAATTGTGGTTACTTTATGGATTCAAACGAGATCGAGTCGAACTGAGGCTCTAGGATGGATGCGAGGTCGTTGTCGCTCTGATCGATACGAAAGTGATGGATTCGAACCGGGGTTCGATGATGGATACGAAAGTGGGATTATTTCCTTCAACTTGCATCGATCATAACTTGAGCATACGAACTCGGATTGACTTGAAATTTGGAACATTGACTTCCATTGCTTCACTCGTCATGTCTTGTCGATTGTAGCTTGATTCGAACTTGGACTCGGACAAAATTCATCGATATCCATAGTGAGCCTGCGTATAAGCGATAAAAGACGAACCGTCATTGGTTTCTAGTCAAGTTCTTGGTGTCATGGCCTTGCCAAAAGGCGGGATAACAAATATAAACACAAAATTTTGTATATAAATAATTTCATAAAAGAGAGTTATTTAAGTTTACAAATATCAAACTTGTTTTCTAAATTATTCTAGTTCTTTTATAAATGATTTTATTACTAATTATATACCTAGAGCATATCATGTTGGTAAGAAAGATTATGGATCTTTATTATATGGTTTTGGTAAATTTATAAACTAAGTGTCTTATTTAAACAAGTGTTTAAACATCGATATAGGTTGGATTTCAAATATTATATTTTGATATAATTAAGAAATTACTTATATATGTAGCTTTTAGAAAATAATTTGTGAATAATGGATCTTTTAAAAAGGAATATGGAACAACTATATAAATATATTTGGGATATAAATGAGATTATGAGTTTTAAAAGAGAAGTCTAAAGGTAAGTTTATAAATAGAGTATCTAGAAATCATTTCCTATATGAAGATTATAGTATTGGATTTCTAAACTATAAACTTTTATAAGATAAATGTTTTGAGAGCCTTAGTTCTATAATATAGGGAGTACTAATAATCGACTTGGTTTTACTGATTTGTTTAAATGCTCTTGAGTAACTTTTCATCGAATATCATATAACTCATTGAATAGAATGTTTGAGTGGTAATGACCAGCACATTAGTGAATACTCGAATTTCACCTGGTAATATGGGATGCCTTGGTTAAATTATTGTGATTGTTATTAGGAAGTATTTAATACTTTAGGGTTGTATTCTCTTTTGGTGTTTGGCGAAGCCGATAGATCCTTATGAGAATATAGTTTAGGTTTTTTGTGGTATCCGTAATAAGTGAGATTAACTAGCTTCTAGTAAATACTTGAATTTTACTAGGTAGTATGGGATGTTTTGGTTAAATTCTAGTGATTACTGAAAGTGATAGTATTTGGCACTTTAGGGTATATTTTCTTTTGGTGTTCGGTGGGACCGATAGATCCTTAAGAGGTATACTCATGGATTTCTATACGATCATAAATATATAATAATAATGAATAATCTAGAATCTTTAAGTCATGGTTGCAATGATCCTTGAGATTGGTTGTGATTTTGTTTCACGGTATGGATGATCCTCGGTACCAACCCAGTACGAGTGATACCGAAATTGTTTGCCACGGTATGGACAATCATTAAGATTAGTATGGACGATCCGGGTGATTGGTATGGAATTGGTTTCTTTGTGTTAGGAATATTGTCCTTTATTCTGTAATTCTTCGTTTAGTGACTAATCTGTTTTGTGACCTAAATATATCACCCTGTTCCTTTAGATAAATTTCGAGTTAAATTAATTCCATGACTTGTTATATCTTGGACATCTGGATTTACTTATATGCCATTTATTCTTGTGTTACATCTTATTCTAACTCTTTTTGATATTTAGAGATAGTCTGACCCATCTATTTTATAATACTTGGGTCAGGTCGAGACGTTTCAGGTTACTGGACAGGTAGACCTTTGGATGGTTGGACTAGCAGGGAGAGATAAACCATTTTGACTTTTAGTTTATCTGATGTAGGATTTTGTGTATGTATTAGATATGTATATTTGAGCTAGTGATTTGTAACACATGTATATTATGTGGGTCTAGTATTTTATTTTGTAGACTCGCGATTTGCATATGTATATGAGATTTATTATTCCGTTATATCTGTTATTACTACTTTATATGATATATTGTTCTAATTCTAAGAAACCAATGTGGTTATTACTTGAATTGAGACTATGCACGTCAAAATTTATTCAAGAGATTCTGTAAAATGGTAAGTATGATGTGTCAGTGTTAGTTTAAAGTTATATTCACATTTGGTCACCCTTAACAAGCTGTGTTCTCCATATTATTAAACGACATTATTTATAACGTTCTTTAATAATATGGGTATAGTGGTATGGCCGTTATCGGTATGCCCAATGAATAATGTTGAAATCATGAAGCATATGGCTAACCGCCAATTATATAGCAAAGACTTAA
The DNA here is from genome assembly GCA_030737815.1 of Allium fistulosum. Lineage (NCBI taxonomy): Eukaryota > Viridiplantae > Streptophyta > Magnoliopsida > Asparagales > Amaryllidaceae > Allium > Allium fistulosum. The sequence continues at coordinate 1,138,595,963 of CM060901.1, forward strand.
GGCATTCATGCCGCAATAACGATGTCAAACCTCTATCCAAGGTTAGAAAACAAAACTTAAATTATCTTAAGTATATAAAAATTTCATGTTGAAACATAAGATTGTCGACATACTTAAGATATAGGCTATCCCGCCCGTAAAAGATAGCTTATGGTTTGTATACAATAAGGCTTCCCGGTATATATAGCAGCAGCTTCGAAATAAAAAGATATGGCATCAATGTCGTATGGCATTGTTGCCGAAAACAAGGAAATAAAGAAAGCCAACATTGATAAATCACGGCATCAATACTTTGAGTCAAAATCAATTACTTACGACATCATTATAAGTATAATGAAAAATTTATACTTCGGTTATTATACCGTAAAATATAGGATGATGGCCTGGAAAACTCGCGATGTTAATATTTTAGTCGAAATCACATTTTAGCGGCATCATTGCCATAAAATAAATTGATATCAGAGTTGTTGATTTGTGGCATATAAACTCACGACATCGATACCTTGAATACCCATGAGATGCAGTGAAATTTTCATAACGACGATGTCGGATGCATAACCCAATGCATAATATACTTACGGTATAAATATCACATGCATTGCTTTATTTCAATGCTGCCTACTCCGATATCGCTTACATCTTTAAAGTGATACCGCCTACTGTTGATGCCGACCGTCATGGGGATGCCGCACATCAGTGGTATTGATGTAATTATTATAAAAACTGTTTTATTTCTATTAAAAGCATTTTCTTTTTAACAACTCTTATTCCTTGTCAAATTCCTATTGGATAATAATATACTTTACCCAAATCTTTTTATAAAAACTACCGCAAGTCTTTTTTACTTTCCAAAATCATTTCAAACTAAATTAGTTAATATTAATTTAAATGCTTTTCTATTGAAATAAATTCATATAAAATCGTAACAACTTGGGAAAAATCCCCAAAATTCACCAAAAATCATAATTAACATACTATTTCAAATATTAAAATTTTGAAATCAAAATAATTATTTATCTATTTTTAATGATTTAAACCCGTCAACATATCATGTGCTTTCATGGTCTCCTCTCCTGCCGCTCCTAGAACTTCACCCATCTCTTCGCCATCACTTCCCTACCGTACCCATGCCTCTATCCCTACTTTTGGCCACATCACTGTACCCGACCTTTCTGCTATACCACCTGCTCCTGTTCCCGACCATGACTCTGCCATTCCTCTACCCATCGACCCAACCATCTCCAATGTGTACCCATCACCTCTAACACAACCACCGATTCCACCCATACCGAAACCACCTGATATCCAACCCTATCCCTGTTCGACTAACCATGGACCTGACCTACCGACCACATCTAACCTTCCATCCCTTGCTAAGAATCCACTTCCGGAATCAGTGTCTGCATCTACTACCACTAAGCCGTGGGCATCACTTTTCAAGTCTAAGCTTAGAAATGCTGGCATATACTTACCGAGATCATTCAATCTTACATATGAAGGTTTTGCGCTTACCATGCCTGCCGATGTTCGAAACGAAGGGATAAAATACTGGATTCAACATCTGGTGGGATTTTTCTTGGATGATAAACTACCATATAGCACTGACTTAAAGGAAAATATAAGGTGAAATCCAACAACTCGAATTTTTATTTTGAATTTTCTGATGAAGAAGATTGACTGAAGATTCTTGAAAGTGATCCGATTTTTATCAGAGGAAAAATGTTTATTATCACTTCATGGAAACCCACTTTCAAAAGTGTACAATTCCAAATTAAATCGGTTCCTATATGGGTGCATTTTCACAAAATTCCTATACTTGCATGGACATTACTAGGCATTAATTGGCTTGCTTGTCACTTGGGTGAACTAGTTTGTTACAATGAAGCTACTGAAAATGCAACGATTTGAATATGCGAAATGTCTGATAGAAATTGAACCTAATAAGGAGCTGCCTAACCTTATTCAATGTGGAGAAGGAGAAGATGTTGTTTCTGTTGAAGTTTATTATGACTGGAGACCGAAAATTTGTGTCCACTGTAAATGTTTTGGTCATGAAGCTACTACATGTATTGATAAAATACAGTGCATGAACACTGATACAGAATGCAAAGAACAACTAGTACTTGATACTCTATGTAATCCTATACAACAGGATACAATTGATACTGATAATGCGAGAAAATGTGATGCTACCACTAAGAATGACGATACTGCTGGATGGAGAACAAAAACACACAAACATTGGATTAAGAAGAAATTTTATGCACATCAGGTACATATAAAGGACTCAATAGCTGCCAACAATGTAAATGATGTTGTACATGTACATGGTCATGTACATGATCGAGAAACAAATAATGATGTTCATGGTCATATACATACTCAAGGAACAAATGATGCTTTTCAACATACTGCCTCTACCATTCTCTTTCACCACCTCAGACAATCCTTCCTACCACTGACCATCATTTAATCACTGATATCAACATTCCCACGCAAAACCAGTCAACATCCCCACCACCAAATACCCCCATTATTCCATTATCTAATAGTGTTAATATTCTTGTCGAACAAGACACCGAACCATGCACTACTGATACTTTTCATCCTGACATACCACTCAACATTTCTCCTCTAGCCGATACCATTGTTTCACATACCAATTCTGAAACCTTTCCTCTTGATATGCCTAACACCATTCATCGGCAATCTTCTAATATTCCTTCCATTGATTCTCACACTCTCCCATATGCTTATATCCATCTTTCCTCATCCATCACCAAACAACTCGTTGAACAAAACATCATCCATAATGACTTTTTTGCTGATCAAAACACTGGATTACAAATTCTCTTTCAGCAAGCTTCTCCTACGCATACCTTCTCAACAACAACCAAAACCATCAGCATACCAACTCCCAACCCACCCAAACTTGCCTATCTCCTCCTGAACAACTGACTAGAAAAAAAGAGAGAAGAATATCAAAAATAGAAAAGGCAAGGAGCATGAAGACTATAACAGTGGACAGGACTACCCAATAACTGAGATACGGCTACACAACTTGAATAATGATAATGAGGAAGGAACTTAAGGGGTGCACACCTCCCCTTAAAACAACAGGAAGTCAAAAACTTGATATCTCAACACAAATTGCAAATGATTGGTATTCTGGAGACCAAACTTAATGAAATCTGTACCAAAAATATGTGCTCCTTCATCAATCCCCTATGGGATTATGAACATAACTTGATACATGCGAAATATGGTAGAATTCTTTTGATGTGGAACCCCCAAACATACAAAACCAATACTGTTTCATCCTTTGATCAATACATCCACCTTCATGTTAGTGATATATCATCGTCTTCTCATTTCAACATCACCTTTATATATGCTTCATGCAACAAAAACACCAGAAACATGCTCCATTCATTTATTCGAACACAAAATACTGTCAATATCCCATGGATCCTCCTGGGTGACTTCGACTGCATGTATGCCTCATCTCAAAAATTTGGAGGCAATCCTCTTGCCTTTCATGATATTAACCCCCTTTTCTAATCAATTCAGATTGCTGCTATACACAAAATCCCTTCGATTGGTCCTCTGTATTCATGGAATAACAGAAGACATGGCAGACGTACTTTTTTACATTAGACCACTCACTCTTCAACTACCTTGCCCTTTCTTCTTGGCCTAACCTTACGTCCACTGTCCTACAACCAAGCATTTCAGACCATAGCCCCATCATCCTTTCTTAGAGTATGAAACCTATAAAGCATCAAGCCTGATTTAAAATTTAAAATTTTTGGACTAACCACATACAATTTCATACTATTTTCTTACAGGGTTGGAACATAGCAACATACGACAATCCTATGTATATATTGCAGAAGAAATTGAAGAATGTCAAAAACTATTTGAAACTATGGGCAAAAACCACATTTGGGAGTGGTTCATCTAAATATAAACAACTTCGTAATGATCTTAGCAAAGCTCAAATTGATATGCTTGATGATCCAGACAATGAAGAATTATCTAATGCAGAACATATATTAAACCAACAGCTTCAGGAAACACTTCAACACGAAATGGATATGACCAAACAAAAGCTTGGGAAAGAATATTTCTTCCATGGTGACAGGAACACTACCTTTTTTCACAATGCCCTCACTATGAAGAGATCCAGATCCAATATTAATACTATTAAAGACCAAAATGAATCCATATAATCTGATAAGCACCAAATTGACAAGGCATTTATAGATTATTTCTATGCATACTTTTCTAAAACTTACAAAGAACCTGACTTAACTGAAATCTCACATATCATATTACCCAAGATCACTGGTATTGATGCCATAAACCTTATCAATATGGTCACATATGCTGAGATCAAGGATGCTCTATTTGATCTTAATCCTAACAGTGTTGGTGGTCCTAATGGTTTTAATACTCATTTTTTTAAATCTACATGGGCATTCATTGACATCACCTTTGTTAAGGCTATCCAATATTTCTTCAATACAAACACCATGCTTGGTGGTATAAATGCAGCTAACATTGCTTTGATACCCAAGATTGAGGAACCGACTTTAGTTACACACTTCCGCCCTATATCATGCTGCAATGTCATATATAGATGCATCACTAAGGTTCTGGCTAAGAGGATTAAGCCTATCCTTAGCAAGATTATCTCTCCCAATCAAACTGCATTTCTTATGAACAGGAATATTATGCATAATATCCTACTGACACATGAGTTACTGAGAGGCTACAAACAAAAGAATGTTTCACCCAGATGCATGATGAAATTAGATATACAGAAGGCGTTTGATTCGATTGAGTGGATATCTATTGTTGCCATCATGACTAGGATGGGCTTCCCTGAGACATATGTTGCATGGATTTACACTTGTATATCCACTGTTACTTATACTGTTAAAGTCAATTGCCACTGTGCTGGCTATTTCAAATCATATAGGGGGATTAAGCAGGGTGATCCGGTCTTCCCATATTTATTCATTATGTTCATAGATCTATTGAACTCCATTCTCAACTCCCTTGTTGTTGCTTATAAGCTAAAAACACATCCTAAATGCAAGCAACCTCTCATCACATCACTTATATTTGCTAATGATATTGTCATTTTTGCAAAACCATATGCTAATACAATATCCAATATCAATGCAGCGCTCCTCAAATTTCATGACATTACAGAATTACAAATCAAGAAGAACAAATCACACATCATCATTGCTGGTCTTCCTACTATTGCTACTGAAACCATTGCCACTTTGTTTGGATTACAAGCTATGCTTGAGAACTCTATTTACTTAGGTATCCCTATTACCACATCTTGAATGTCGATTACACAATGCATTCCTATGTACGAAAAGATTATATCCAAGCTTAGGCATTGGTCTACACATCTTTTATCTCAAGCTGGGAGAATTACTATTATGAAGTCCATTATTTTTGGAATGACATCATACTGGTCTCGACTTTTCATCCTTCCAAAGAAATTGCTTTCTATGATCAATGCTTCTATGAACCATTTCATATGGCATGGTGACTACCGTTCACATAAACCTATTCCTATAGCTTTCAAGAAACTGTGCAGACCAAGAAAAAAGGGGGGATTAGGCATTATCAACTTACACTGCTAGAACATGGCAGCTACAACAAAACATATCAATGACATTCTGGGTAATAAATCAAATATGTGGATTAAATGGATAACCAAGAACTACTTATATGGCAAACACTTCTGGACTATGACATCTCCTACCACTGCTAGTTGGTTCTGGAAGAGTATACTTAACATGAGACATACTATACTTCCTATTGTCAAATACAATATCTTCTCTGATATCCAATCTTCTTTATGGCACTCTCCTTGGGCGGCCAAAGGTGTGATATTGAATGACATCTTGGACAATATGCAGAAAATCTCCACTGGCATCCCTGAAATGCTAATATTCAGCATTTCATCTTCCATGACAAAATCATTATGCCTACTGTTAGCTCGGTGGTGGTTAGAGACTTATGGAATATGATCATGTCAGAACAACACATCAACACTCCACACAAAATACAATGGACAAGAAAGCAATGTGCACACTCCATTTCAGCTACATACAAAGAATTACTTCTTGATTGTATTAGGCCTAATTCGCTATGGTATCGTAGATTTGGAATTGTTTGGGAACTGAAAAGGATAATTTCTTACTATGGAAGACGATACATAACTCCCTTCTTACTAGAGACAAGTTAGTTGCCAGGGGTTTCATCGTTAATAACAACTGTGTTTTTTACAATGATCACCGAGAGAGTAGAGATCACCTGCTATTCCAATGCACTATGATTTATCAAATTTGGAAGTCAATAATTCTTACAGGTGGAATATACTACGGCAATACAAATCGCAACCAACAGTGGTTTGAAATTTTCAAGAGATCGAGGTGGAGAAATGAATTAGGTGATCGAATGCTTGTTGTATTGAAATCTTCATTGTTGTTTGTTGGCGGGAGAGAAATACAAGAGTATTTGATAATAATAGCAAAAGCAAGAAGGAGATTATCGCAGATTTAAGAGGGCTGTAAATCAATGAATGAAATACTTGCATTCGATTGGATCAGGCTTTACCTGGCGATTTAATTAATTAGTTATTTGGGCTATTTGGGCCTGAATCCTTTTTTAATTATATCGGTTTTCTACATTTTGTTTTTCTATTTTTTTAAAGTCTTCTGTTTTTGCATGTAACTATCTTTCTTTTTCAACAAGAACTGGTAAGCGACCATTATAAAACCTCGCTTGCCATTAAAAAAAATAAACCTGAAATAATACTATTTCCTCCTTAGGAAATTCATAAAATATTAATCTTAGCTTGGAAAATTATGGAATTAAATAATCATCTCCAAAACAATGTTTTACACAACATACCGGAAAATCAAATCAATTGGAGACCAAAAACATAGGTTTTACCCTTAAAACCCCTCTAAATAATTTTACAAAATTTCCAAAAATCAGTATTCTACCCAATTAATGCCATAAACAATCATAACATGATAATATCATCATAGTCAATTCGAAAATTATCCATAATCGAAAACAAGCACAAGTAATAGAGATTGTTAATTATTATTCACCTTAGATTGGATGATGAGATTGAGATTTGATAGACTTTAGTTACCCTAAGCTTTTTCCAGTTTGAATCCCTTGATTTCTTGTAACAACCCGCCTTTTCGACCCTCAGAAGTCAACATTAATACATATATGGTATTCACATGCCGAGCATCCAAATGCTAGAAAGATATATTATTAGGGGTGAAAGAAAAAGAAGGACAAGGAGAAAACTAAAGAACACGGGATCTCACAACGCAAAGGAACAGTATATAATAATCAATATATAATTTTACATAGTTATTTCCAAAATAAAGCAGGTTCATAACAGTACAACTTCCTACCTAGGACAGTTACAACTACCTATCCCTACATAACTGATACAAATTTCAGGCAATACAGAGGAAATAAAGAAATATACGAGAGATATATCTTGGACCTCCAGCTCATCTCCTAAGCTCCAAAGCATCCAAAGTTAATTTGGAAAATATGCTCTATCTGACCCGACCATTATAAGAAAACAACGCCCAGGTCAGTCTGGTAAAACCAGCATGAGAAACACAAATCACAAGAAATTTAATTATAACTTATAAAATCCTTTGAAATCAAAGGCATCTCATAAGACCTCATAACCATGGATGGGTTTTTACCTTATGATAACCAAAACATTTTTTTTATAAATCTAGTGATATTGCAGTAATGTCTAAGGGTTTAAAGTAAATATATTAAGTAGCTATAATGTGTGTACATGATAGCAATAATAGGTATACAATTAAAAACCAAAGGCTCTTATTGGAGAATGGATTTCTAACAGATGGCAAGGTAAGGGACTGCCTTTCGAAAATCTGTACACCTCTAGATAAAATGTACAGTGAGATCAAAACCCTTTCAACCTTAGCATGACAAGACCGGCCTACCCCTTGCTGGGTATACCTATTAACACAAGAAATGGATCAACACCCTGGATTGAGTGTGAAAGCACCATCCCTGTTTATCAAGGCAAATAAAATAGGGACAAGGAATAATAACTTACATATAAAGTAAAGAGACAAGAGATTTTTATAGTGGTTCGGTTGTTAACGAAGCCTACGTCTACTTTATAACTGTTGTAATGGACTGACTGCAATTACAAGTTGAATCCGATTACAATTTGATTAGATCTCTTAGGTCAGATCAAATTACCAGTGTTAGAGTTCACTAGAGAATCACAGTGAATCCTTTAGATGACTGTTGTGTGGGAGGAGAAGAATGAAGAATAGTTTTTGCAGAGTTTTAGCAACCAATCCAGAAGACCCCTTTATGTTGTAGAGGGGTGAGTATTTATAGGGATTGGAGAGCTATCGGACCAAGCCGCTTTGCCAGAATCCCGCATTTGATGGTACGAAGACGCTCAAAAAATTCCATAGTGAGTCGAGCCAATTTGGTGGATTGCTAGCAATCTATATGACATGGATCGCTAGCGATCCATGTAGTTAGGATATTTTTCGATCGTTTCATGTTAATCATGCTTCTTGCCTTAGGTAATGCTCTCCATGTAATTTCATGACTAGATGCCTTGTTTTGATGATTATTCGCATACTGGTTGCATTGAGCTATTGTTGAAATTAGACGAATACCAACTTCTCGATCTAGCTTGCTTGGAACATCAGGAAACTTAACAGGCATGCCTAGAAAAGATAATGCTTCATGATGTAAGAAGAATGGATGGACCATGAGCAATATTTATGGGTCACTAGCGACCTATGGGTGATGAATCGCTAGCGATCCATACCCTTAGGCTCTTCTTTGTTTTTTCTCTTTAGTCCCTCTTGGATCCTTCTTTTGATTCTCCTAGTTGATTCTTGAGTCGTTTTGACTTGATGTAGATGTTCTAACTCCCACTTGATTCTTTACCTTCCTGCCTTACGACCCGATCTAAAGCATTCAAACCCTATGTTCTCTTTTTCTGTCATCGCCGCTGATCTCTGCCCCCGAAGCTTCTTGCCATCGAACATACTGGACTTCGCCATTGCCTTGGACTAGCCCCTAGTTCCTGTTACTTCGTCTTTTTGGATTGCCGCCGATCTTTCCTGCCTTAGGTCGCCAACAACCTAAGCAACGGTGTTTACCTTTTGACTTTTGACTAGAGGTGGGTAATGCAGATTTTGGCGTTTATTTAGCAATTCGACGATGAGGTTGTATTGGTGGTGAACGTTATGGAGAATTCGAATTGATTGCGATTTGTAGAAGAAGATAGTAAATTAGGTCTTGAGTTCTTCACGGAACGAAATCCGAGCTTTCCCCGGTGCTTGACATGTTTTGCTATATTCATCCACAGAATCAGAATTAACTTACACCGAGTTACATTGTTAATCCGGCATAACGTCTTGTGGAATGGTTTTGGTTTTTCTAGGAGGTGATAATAGCTTAGGGTAGCGTCTTGTGTGCAACTTATGTTGTTATCACCTTCCGGAGAGCTGAGATCGACATATGCTGAGAATTCTCTACTTGATTCAAGCACATCAATCTATAGTTGCTAACTTCGGATTGGTCCTGTTATTGCACAATCGATGTACCTGGAATGGGAAGAGCTTCCCACGTTGCTTCAGACAGCGGATCCATTATCGATCATTGGTCGGTAACGGGTAAGTTAAGAGAAATAATTTAATGAGTGATACAAGGAGCTCTTTTCTTTCTTCACTGCGAGTGAACTGTCTACATAGGACAGAGCATTTGTAGTGTTTAGGAAACCGAGCCCATGCCGCATAGATACCACATTGCACTTGCCCCAGTCGACACTTGGAACCTGATGTGTCGGCATAAATCGATATTTTTTCAGAGATCAAGTGTCGTAGGGTGGCTTTTAGTTCAAAATAGAATTACTTGATCGCGTTAGGTACAAGTTCTATTGTATAGAATGAAGCACCCTTCATCTCGTCGTAAGTCCAGTGGAGGAAGTCCGGCACTTTCAGAAGCTGAATGATTATCAGTTGCGCCTTCACAAACAGTTTTAGTAGCACCTACTTCTTCAGTACCGCGAGCTGAATACGGTCAATTGGTTCCAATCGGTTCGGTTGTAGACCGGATTCCTCCTAATTTTAGAGTTCTACTCAATCCTTCAGAGAGAGCTTCCTCCGTAATCTCTGCTAAAGTTCTACATAACATTTGTTTACAACATGGCATTCCGAACGATGATGTGCCTCCCATCGAAGAATGAGTTTGCATATATGCCATCTTCAAGGTACACTGCTTGCCACCGGTATGTGTGCTTAAATGGAGCAGTGCCCCCTTTCAATCACTTCTTGAGAGAAACTCTTCTGAACTTAGGAATTGCTCCATTTCAGATTCATCCTAATGGGTACGCGATCTTGACTTTTCTTCACATCTTGTTTATGCAGACATTTAATCATGCCCCAAGTTTCAATGAGTTGAAATATTTTCTCTCATTCAAGAAGAGAGACGAATGTCTGTTCTTCTTGGTCATCGAGGCCCAAATAAATCGCAAGATCGTTATGTAGCTTCAAAGAAACCTGTCCCAATTCAAGACCTGGTATTTCTTCGTTAGGTGTCCTGAGGGATTTAATCGTCTTTGGATGATGATGGGTAAGTTCTTTCTTTTACTTATTGAGATTTAATACGTCGCTATGGGATTTTTGATAGATTGAATACTTCTTGCAGTTATTCCAAGGCCAAACAAAGACCTATCACTCGATCCAATTTTCCATACTCTGAAGGCTGTAGACGCCAAAGAGAGATCGGTCAAGTTTTTGCCAACGGACGAGAATTTGCTTCAGTATGGGCTGTTGCATCCCAAGAGATCCACCATGGCCATTGAAGTCCGGTCTCCTTCCCATTGAAGAATTCAACACGTTCCACTTCTTTATCACACGGTTCCGAAGAGGGCGATCTCTCAGAAGGAGAAGGTTCGTCTAGCAGGTCGACTGAAGAAATTTATAAAGGAAAAGGTGTTACGACTGAAGCTAGCTACCCGCCCAGGATGCCCCCGATTCCGAAGGAGGAGGAAGAAGAATTCAACCAGCGTGAGGGAAAGGCTGCGGTGACAACAGAAAAGGAGGAGGGTGAAATTGAGAGCAGCGGAAGTTATGATTCCTCCTCTAGTGATGATGAATTCAATGCAAGTTCTGGTGATGGAAACTTCGAATCGTGTGATGAAACTCTGGGAATGAGTCATGTTCTCCTAGATTCGTCTCCCCAAGAGATTCGTGTTAAAGATGCCCCCCAACAGCCAAGCGACTTCATGATTCCCCACTTAAGGAAACCAGTATTGACTTTAGGGATTTGAGCAACGTTTACATAGATATCGATGAACTCATGGGAGAAGATTTTGAGTTCGAGGGATTGTCTCCTCGCCCCAATCATATTGTGCCTAGAGGCAGCCTAATTTCTACCATGGTGACTTCCCGATTTAGTTTCTGACGTCCTTTTTGGCCGCCTATAACATGTTACACATTTCACTATGGTCACGTTAGCTTACACATGCATTATTTAGGTTCATTTTCTATCGCTAAAGTTCTTTAACTTTTTTATATCAGATACTATGAAAGGTCGTGGACTTTACAAGGACCTTGAACAACTAATCGATTCACAACGCTGGTCAAGACGGTCTTCAAGCCGCCATCAGCCTTGGAAAATTAGGAAGAGTGGAGGAGAAAAAAGATTTTGAAGCTAAAGTACATCGTCGGGACGACAAAGAGTGGGGTAGGATTTACAAGAGTGGTTATGATAAGAGAAAAACTTCCGACAACCGAGAAGAGCTGCCCAAGTAGTCGAAGGTAGATTGCGGTACTCATCCTTCCGAGCACCAAGCATTTGCCCTGGCTCCAGCCTCTGTTGGAAATGAAGTCTCGGCTTCCACTGTTCATGTTTCACCTTCATCCCAAGCCCCATCAACTCACGTTGTGCTTGCTTCTGGTTCTTCACGTCCATACAAGAGGTCGGCTTATATTCTCCTGTCTGGTCCCCCTAAACTCGAAGCTGCGCTCCTTGGATGATTTCTAATGGGAGTTAAATTTGATCACGACCCATACCCAATCCGTAAAGATTCCTGTATGCCCCATCTCCAGGCAAATCAAAGTGATTTGGATCAAGTTGAAGGATGGGAAAAGTTATGTAAGAAACTAGCAGACACGAACCACAACAATTACCAAGAGATCCTCTCCTTTGAATCAAAAAAGGATGATTATGAGAGGGCGTTAGTGGATAATGATGTCAGAATCAAGCAATTAACAAAGGAGAGGGATGCTGCACTCCGAGAGAGTAAGAGCAATGCCAGCTTGCTGAAGGAATTGAAAGAGGCCAATACAAAAATAGAAATCATGTTCCAAGATGAAATCTAGAAGGCCCACATGGATGAGGTTAAGCTAAAAGAGGAGCTTGAAGCTCGTGACGTGATCATCGAAGCTCAAAAGAAAACCATCGTTGGTCATAATGAAGTTGTCAAAGCCTATAAAAAGACAATTGTTGGTTACACAGGAATGATTGAATCACGTGATAAGACTGTTTCTGATCAGACTCAAATGATTGCTTCACTCCAGGAAAGAGTAGCGCATCATAACACTGAGAAGACCCAGGATGAGGTTGAGAAGGTCATCGTGACAGCGGACTACTTGAAGTTGCGGAATGCTTTCGAAAGGAAAATGGAGAAGATGGACGACACCATCTTGAATTTCTATGCTAACTCCTTGCTGCATCAGGGGGGCCCCAATTCCTGTGTACTCTTACTTTGGTTTAGAAAGAATTTCTGGCCCATTTCCAAGAGAACTGGGATGTATACATCGAGCAAGAGTTGGAGGATGCCTATCTCAATGAAGAGTCAAAGAAAGCTTTGATAGAGAGTTAGGAGATCATTCGAATTGAGAGGGACCAGGAAGCCGCCGATGCTGCTATGACTGCAACTGCTAAAGCACTGCTAGATCCTTTTATTTTCGAGCTTGGCAAATCATCAAAATAGCCTCACGATCAATTAGCGAGATCTGCTGGTACTGCCTTGTTGTTTGCCCTTCCAACAACTGTCTCGGATGCCTTGGGTGGTCGCATAACTTCTCTAAAGATCGTACAGCCATCCGAAGAAGGAGAAGGTGAGGAGTATGAGTTTGAAATTCTCGACCATTCTTCTGATGCAAGTAACCTTCTTGTTTCCTCCGAGTTTGAGAATTTTCAACTCACACCGCAGGAATAAGACGAACTGAATGCTTTCATTTTTGATCTTATAGGTCCATCTTCTTCACTTACCGGCCTGCCGATCTCTTTGGTCCCTAGGCTTGTTGCTATTTCAACTACCTCGACGCTTGTTTCCCTAGCTGCTTCGATTGCTGCACCTGTGTCTGGCTCACAACCAGGGTCAAAATTCGAGAAGATTGCTGCATTGCACGGTCTGGACAACCCTTCTATACCTTTGGAGGATGATTTTACAACAGTTGGAGCTCGAGAGCAGGAAGACCAAACTGGCCAGCTAAATAAAACTGAACAGCAGAACGTGGCCGTTAAGAAGGAAAAGATCAAGGAGAGTAAATCTTCAAGGAGCTCCTGCAAGTCCTCGAAGCGCAGGACCAAAGGGGAGTTTTCCGAGAAGGTCGAAGAACAGCGAGGAGGTACTGGCATGGAAGAGATAGTGGATATTTCAGGTAGCGACACAACTCCTGGCAAGAATTCTGAGAGGAAGAAGAAACTTCCAACCAAAGGTGGGAAGGGGAGCGGTGGAAAGAAATATTGACAGGCTCGAGTAGCAGTGAAGCCAGGTTTTAAAGCATTTCGATTTGTTTGATGCGTGTTTTGTACAAATGTAGAGTCTGCACTTATTTCTTTTTTTATTGTAGCATCTGTATTTTCCTTTTTTTGTTGCCCAATATTGTGTGGGTATGGCCCCCACATTTTGACTTTGTATAGAAAATGCTATAAGTAATACAATGTTGACATTTTGATTGTAACTTTATCTATCTACTTATCTATGTTTCATGCACTTATGCTAATTTTATTTACTGCTATTTTATCTAGTCCTGTAATTACCGCCAAAATTCTTTGTTTGGAGTAATAGAACTGTGAACTATTGGTTTTTGTTTTTGAGTATCGGTGCGTGTTCCCCCCAGTTCACGGGGCTCTTTACTTCAAACACTTGACAAATAACTGGCTTATCCATGTAATTCATTGGATGTCTGTAACCGAGTATATTTTGCAGTTCCTATCTTCAAGAACTTGTGATTTGAGCGTCTCGATTCCATAGATTATGTCGGTCAACAATCGAAATTCTTTGTCGATTACTCGTGATGGTGGGAGTGGATTGATTCTTGTTAGTCCTACAATAGACGAGTTTCCCGGCACTGTCGGGACAATGCCGATGCTTAAGAGTGTGCATGGCTTATGAAATGTGTGGCTTTTAAGAGTATACACGACTTATGAGATGCGCGGCTTTTGGGAGTGTGTATGGCTTATGGGATGTGCGACTTTTGGGATCGATATGACCCGTCGATCCAGAATGGTTTGGAATCTCTCAACATTACCAATCTTCAGGCAACGTGAGGAGTTCATGTTTAGAGAGCGTGGTTCCATGACTCACGAAGCAATGCACGGCTTATGGAGGCGCGCGGCTTTGATTGGAGCCTTCCCGGTCTTGTCGGAGCAACACTGATTCTTAAAAGGCAAGGATCGAGTTCCGTCGATCCAACGGTTTGAGTCGATTTGCTTCCGTCGACCCAAGGAGTAGATGGGGCATACTTGAGCATGGTTCCACTATCTCAAGCAACGATCGAATGCTTTTGAGTCGATTTGACCCCGTCGACTCGGCAGGTCACTTTTGTGAACACAGTTTTATTGGTTCAGAAAGAAATGCACTTTTATTAATGAAAGTTAGGCAAGTTTTGCCAATTTATAATGCCTCCGGTATTTAGGGGTGGCTTATTTACTAGAAATAGGAAATACATAAGATAGTCTTAGAAAAAGCAAGAACGCAGCGATTCATTGTTCCATGCTCGGGGAATTTGGGCTCCATCAACAGTTTATAGCTTGAATGTTCCATCCCCTAGCCTCTGACCAATTACATAGGGTCCTTCCCAGTTTGGTCTGAATGCTCCCTGTACAAGGTAGATCCTCTTGAGGACAAGGTCTCCCACCTCGAAGGTGCGGTTATGAACTTTGGAGTTAAAGTACCATGCGATCCTTTTTTGGTGAGCGACGGTTGCAGATTTATGTGTTATCCTGTAGGCCCATAGTGCGAGTGGAAGTTCATCGATCCAATTTCCTTTTGCTTTAGTTAGCAGCTTTTTGATGGTGGACTTGAAAATCTTATTTACTGCTTCCACTTGCCCTTTTGTTTGTGGATGTGCGATAGCGGAAAAGCTTTTCTCGATTCAGAAGCGTTTGCAAAAGTCTTTGAACTCGGCGCTTTCGAATTGAGTCCCGTTATTCGTGATGATTTTCTGTGGCACCTCAAACCTACAAATAATATTTTTAGTAACAAAGTTAAGGACTTTCTTTGTGGTAATAGTGGCCAGCGGTTCCGCTTCGGCCCATTCGATGAAATAGTCAATAGCAACGATAGAATATTTGGCTTCTCCTTTAGCCATTGGTAATACACCAACCAAATCGATTCCCCAAATTGTGAACGGTAATGGGCTGACCATTTATGTTAGCTCCGTCGAGGGGGTTCTTTTGATCTTGCTAAATCTTTGGCATTGATCGCACAGTCTGGCGTAATATGCTACATCGCGGTTTATTGTTGGCCAAAAGTACCCATACCGGAGAACTTTCTTTGCAAGGGTTTGCTTTCGGTTATGATTTTCGCAGTCGCCTTCATGAACTTCTTTTAGGATCCTTCGAGCTTCGTCGTTGGTCACACATATGAGCAAGGGGTAGAGAATCCCCTTCGGTAGAGTATCCCATCATGTATTCCGAATTGCAGTGTCTTTCGGAGATGCTTTTTCCGTCGGTTCCTGTCTTTGGGGAGAGTTCCTGTGAGTAGGTAATCCTTGATTGACGTCATCCATGTCTCTGGTTCTTTGGTTGTCTCAAAAATCCAATCGATATCCATTTCGCTTATGCTTAGAGTGGTCAAAGTTTCAACTGGGACTAGCCCCAATGATTGAGCTTCTCCAGAACTGGCCAGTTTGGGGGCCATAATCCACCTTCGTATTATGTTCCCTCGGGATATGGGTTATGGTGTAATGCTCGATGTTGCTCGACCTGACAGACAACTAGTTGAGAGTCGCTATAGATGTGTATGGATTTTATCTCGAGTTCCTTGTCAATCTTTAGCCCAGCTATCAATGCTTTGTATTCTGCCTCGTTATTTGTTGTAGGGAATTCCAAGCGCAAGGATAGCAAACACATCGTCCTTCAAGAGTCTCGAGCATGACCCCGGCTCCCGAGCAGAAGTTATTAGATGCACCATTGACGAACAGCTTCCAACGTGTCTCCACTTCTAGATCCATTTCCTCCGCGTTATCTTGTATTGTAAATTCGGCAATGAAATCTTCCAACGCATGCCCATTGATCGCCGTTCGAGGATGGTATGTGATTTGTACGGACTTAACTTGATGTTCCATTTAATAAGCCTTCCAGAGGTCTTGGGGCAGTATAGCACTTGCTTCAACGGTTGATCTATCAGCACTTTGATCGAGTGTGCCTGGAAGTACGATCGTAGCTTTCTGGATGCGATCAAGCGGCAATATGCCAGTTTTTCGAATTTTGGATAGTCCTTTTTTGCTCCAGTGAACTATTTACTGATGTAATATACGGGTCATTGGATCTTAGCTTCTTCTCGTATGAGCGCGACACTCAATGCATAGGGCGAGACTGCTAAGTAGATGTACAAATCTTCTCCATCTACCAGCTTGGATAGGATTGGTGGGGTTTCCATATGTCGCGGCAGCTCTTCGAATGCAGTTTTACAAGCTTGATTCCATTCGAAGTTCTTCTTTCACTTCTTTAGTGCATCAAAGAATGTTACACATTTGTTGGTTGCTTTTGAGATGAAACGGCTCAGCGCTGCAACTTTTCCATTCAAGCTTTACAAATCTTTCCTATTCCTCGAGGCCTCGACTTCCCGTAAAGCGGTTATTTGTTTGGGATTTGCTTCGATGCCACTCGAGCTTGCGATGAATCCCAAGAACTTTTCAGAGGCTACCCCAAAATGACACTTAAGTGGATTAAGCTTCATTCATATATGCGGAGTACTTCGATCATTTCAGCAAGGTTGTCCAGGTGACTTGCAGCTATGCGCGATTTAATCAACATATCATCTACATAAACTTCCATAGTTTTCCCAATCTGATGTTTAAACATGGCGTTCACTAGTCGTTGGTAAGTTTCCCCAACATACTTTAAGCCAAATGGCATCACTTTGTAGCGGTATGGTCCCAGATCAATAATGAAACTGGTATTTTCTTGATCAGGTTCGTGCATCATGATCTGGTTCTATCCCGAGTATGCATCCAAAAATGATAGCAATTCATATCCAGTCGTTCCATCCATAAGCTGATCGATTCTGGGTAGAGGAAAGTTGTATTTCGGGCAAGCTATGTTCAGATCCGAGTAGTCGATACAGATCGCCATTTCTCATTGGACTACTTGACCAAGACTGGGTTAAATACCTATTTAGGGTAGGTTTCATCGTGATAAAACCATTTGCCATCAGCTTGTCCACTTCTTCTCTTAGCGCTTTGGACCACTCAAGCCCTAGGCTGCGCCTTTTCTACTTCACTAGCGTATACTTAGGATCAATGTTAAGTGTGTGGCATGCTATCTCCGGCGACACCCCGCACATATCGAAATGTGTCCAAGAAAATACATCCAAATTGGCGCAAAGAAATTTGATGAGTTTCAGTCGCATCCTGTTTCCAAGATGTGATCCAATTTTGAGGACCCGTTTGGTTCATCAATATCAATTGAGACAGATACCGTCAATTCTACCGGTGCTGCCCGTTCCTCCTTTGAACTCTTCTTTCTAGGGTCCAAAGCCTTATTGAATTGGCTATGGTCCCCAAGCCAGGGGTGGCTCTGTAGTTGCTACACGGTATATTCACGAACGTAGAGATTTCTCCCCACATTCTTCCCCTTTTCCCTTCTTTTAAACTCATGTGGTTCTATCATATATCATTCTCTAGCGGCACTTTGGTCTCGTTTAATCACCCCGACTCTATTCTCTATTGGAAATTTCATAGTTAGACACTATTGAGCTAGAGAAATTCTGAAATCTTCCATGGTGGGCTGACCCAAAAAGGCATTGTAGGCGAAAACTTCATCTACGATCACAAAGGTTTGGATGAGGGTGACTCTCCGGTCGCCTTCTCCGAGTTCTACGAGCGAGTCAATCGTTATGATAGGTTGTTTGGGTTCACTGGTGAATCCTTGAATCTTTGTTCAGTAGGGGGATACATCTTTCATGTTGATCTTCATCTGATCAAAGGTGCATTTGAAAAGGATATTCATGGAACTGCCACTGGCTACCAATACTCATCGGACCATGGCGGGTCTGATTCCTATTGTCATGACCATGGGGTCGAAGTTAGAGCTTCTATCCATTTAGTGTCTCAATTCTAGAATACTATGTCATTTTTCAAGGTTATCTGCTACATAGCAAGGGTTCCATCTTCGATCGCAAAGCATGCATCTTTCGGAGTGTGCATTAATGATCCGCATACCGCTCCATTTCTCCCCAACTCTTCTTTGTGGGATGGGGCCTTCCAGATATCGTTCCAATGATGAGTCTCCGATCAGTCCGTTTGGATCCCTCTTTGTTGGTTCCAGCTTGATTCCCTTGATCTCTAGGAGCTTGGAGCGCTACGGGTTGGTCAAGATTCAAAGGTTTCCTCACATACTGCTGAAGCTTGTTTTCCCGAATCAACTCCTCAATGAAGTTCATCAGGTGACGACACACATTCATGTTGTGGGCATGTGTCTCATGGAAGCAGCAGTACTTTCCAGAATGCTTTTGTTGTTCAGTTGCTTTCTTTCTAGGAGACTTCTTGTACATTTTCATCCTCTGTGTCGCGAGATAGATGTTTTCAGGAGTATCGTTGAGCGAGGTGTATTCTTCGGGCCTCAAACCTTTGAGTCACTTGCTACTTCCATTTCTTTTATTGGAATTTTGGTTCTTCCTTTTCGGATTCACATTTTTTCCTGCATTCCCTTAAGTGGTCTTGGAGATATTTATATCTTGGTCTATCGCCATACCATTCTGCCCAATGTTGGTTGGTCGTAAGTCAGTAGATTTCCTTTCTAATTTTTGTGCCTCTTCCAATCTCAAGTATTGGCATGCCTTTCGGTTGAAGTCCTTCCTGGTGGTAGGTTGTTTCATTTTGATCCATTTCCCGAATTCAGTTTCAGGGTGAATTGCATGGACTATGGCCATGAAAATCATATCCTCATTCGGATTACTTACTTCGGTTACTGCAGTATTGAACTGATTCATAAAAGACTTCAGAGATTCGTTCCATCCTTGGAATAGGCCAGATAAGGACACCACATCTTTTGGTTGTGCCATGTGAAGTCTGAATTGATCAAGGAATATTGTTGCTAATTGATTTAAGGTGGAGATGGATCTTGGCGGAAGCTTGGTGAACCATATGGAAGCAATTCCCTCCAGAAAAATCGAGAAACATCTACATTGAATGACATTCGAAGCATTTGCTCCGTCCATGTACTAACTGTACTTATATAAGTGGGTTTTCGGGTCTCTCATTCCATCGTAAGACGGAATAGTTGGCATAGTGAACTTTTCAGGGTATCGCTCATTCAGAATGTCATCAGTGAAGGGAGTCTGACTTTGAGCAAATCCACATTCATCGTTCCTTTTATCCTTACTTTCATCCATTAGTCGCTTGACCATATCCACGATATGTGCCTCAGATGTCCGTAATCTAGGGGTCGGCTATCAGTGACTACACCAAGTGTTTGATTTTGCGAACGATCTTGGTGAGTGGGCTAAAGCCTAGGCTCTCTTGTCATTAGGAGAGCCACTCCTCAGGGTTCCATTGGCTTGCGGTTGGTAAGATGGGGGCAGTTTGGATCTCCCTTGTGTCATTGAATGCATTGGTATTTCCTTCCAACTTGTCGTCAAGTCGCTCACCATCTTCTGAGTCGGAAAGATCCATAGCTATATCTTCCCATGTTGTTTTCGCTCCTAGATTCAAGTTTTTAGCTGGTTGCCTCACAGTTGGTGGAGTGTTTGCATTTCCTTCCATATTAATTCCTACAGTTCCACCTATCACTCCTTTTTGCTGCTGCTTTCCGTTTCTCCTATTTAAGTCAAAGACGGAAGAATTTTCTTGTTCCATAGCAACCGCGGGCTCTATCTTGATTCTTGGAGCAGCATGTGACTATAAAGTCAATAAAGCATTCAATTTTTCCATAAGATCTCTTTGGCTGTTTTCCATCTTCTGATTAATTTTGTCAACCATTTTATTTAATTCATCTCTAGTGACAACTTCATGCTGAATAGAGGATCATGGAATCTGATCTCCGGAGTTAGCTCCTAATTGTAGATTGTTAGGGTTGTTGACTTCAATTTGATAAGCGTTTGTTTCTTCTCCAGCAATGGTAGCTCCTATGGACCTTCCGGAAGTAGTTCTCCTTCTTCCAAGTGCTATTGATTCTCATCAGTAGATTTTCTGAGCAGAGATTGAGGATCTAACTTCTGAACCTATCTGATCCAAAGTAGATAGCTAGATCTAAGTCTAGATTTAGTTTCCTCAGTGAAAGCACCAAAATGTTAACCCAAGAAATGGATCAACACCATGGATTCAATGTGAAAGAATCAGCCCTGTTTATAAAGGCCAATAAAATAGAAAAAAGGAATAATAACTTGCATATAAAGTAAAGAGACAAGAGATTTTTATAGTGGTTTGGCTGTTAACGAAACCTACGTCCACTTTATAACTTTTGTTATAGACTGACTATAATTACAAGTTGAATTCGATTACAATTTGATTAGATCTTGTAGGTTAGATCAAGTCACCAGTCTAAGAGTCACTAGAGAATCACAGTAAACCCTTTAGATGACTGTTGTATGGGAGGAGGAGAGTGAAGAATAATTTCTGCAGAGTTTCAGCAATCAGTCCAGAAGACCCCTTTATGTTGTAGATGGGCGAGTATTTTTAGGGATTGGAGAGCTATCGGACCAAGTTGCTTTTCCAAAAGCCCACATTTGATGGTACACAGACGCTTAAGAAATTCCATAGTGAGTCGAGCCAATTTGATGGATCGCTAGCGATCAATGTACTTAGGGTATTTTCGGTCGTTTCACATGGATCGTGCTTCTTGCCTTATGTAGATGCTCTCTATTTAGTTTCATGACTAGATGCCTTGTTTTGATGATGATTTGTGTACTAATTGTATTAAAATGTTGTTGGAATCTGATGAATGCCCACTTCTCGATCTAGCTTGCTTGGAACATTGTGAAACTTAGCAGGCGTGCCTAGAAAAGATAATGTTTCATGATGCAAGAAGAATGGACGACCCATGAGCAATATTTATGGATTGCTAGCGATCCATAACCTTAGGCTCTTCTTTGCTTTTTTTCTCTTGACTCCCTCTTAATTCCTTCTTTAGATCCTTCTGGTTGATTCTTGAGTCGTTTTGACTTGATGTAGATGTTCTAACTCCCATCTAATTCTATTGGGTTAAAAACCAGGATAACGGTACTGAATATGATCACCGCTTGGCTATGATCAACAACCAAAAATGGGCCTCGAAGCATACATATAGCTATCGATTCTAGATAAGGCGATGATTATACCCTAATGGGAGCGACCCACATAGCCTTGTGGCATACCCGTTTTAGCCATTACTGGGATGTGAGGCTTGAGAGGCTATGCTCTCACCATTTCCTTATAGCAATTCCCTCTTGGAATGCTAACACTGCCCTCCAGGTAGAAATGCAATGGCAGCATTCATCTGTATCGACCCCACCGCTATACCTATATATTATTAAAGAACATTATAAATAAGGTCATCTAATAACACAGAGAATACGGCTTGTTAAGGGCGAATGAATGTGAATATAACTTTAAACTAATACTGACACATCATACTTACCATTTTACTGAATTTCTAAAAGAATTTTTTTGCATGTACATTCTCAGTCCAAAGAAATAAACACACCGTTTTCTCAGAATCAAAACAATATATCATATAAAACAATAGTCACATATCACAGTGAAATAATAAGCATCATTACATATACAAACTGCAAGTCTGTAAAATATAAAACTAGACTCACATAACATACATCTATTACAAATCTCTAACTTAAATATACATCCCATATACATACAAAAAAATCCTGAATGAGATAAACTAAAATTAAAAATCAAAAGATACAATTGCTAGCCATTAGTGAAACAAAGTTGAATAAGGAAAAGTCTGTTTTGGCATGTAAAAATATTGCACCTGGTTGGGAATATGAAGATAATCTACTTAGTGCTCCATATGGAAGGTTATTGGTTTTATGGAATTCAGATAGTTTCAAATTGACAAAGTTGCAGGAGGATGATCAATTTATACATTTCAGTGCCACTTCTTTATCTTCAAATATTCCTTTTCTGATAACCTTTGTTTATGCTCATAATAACCTTGAAAAAAGACTTTCATTCCTCTCTAATCTCTCTTTACTTTCTCTCCCAAAATTGCCTTGGATAGTTCTTGGTGATTTCAATTGTATGTTTTCCTCTAATCAAAAAATTGGAGGAAATCCACTCTCTATGAAAGATATTGCACCTTTAAATCAAACTCTCATCAAATCTTCCCTTAGCCATATCCCATCTTTTGGAGCTATGTTTACATGGAATAATAAAAGTAATATTGGTCCTAGAACTTACTGTAAGCTTGATCATGCATTTCACAATATTCACTCTATTAATCAATGGCCAAATCTTTTTTGCAAATTCTTAGATCCTTCTATTTTTGATCACTCTCCATTCATCTTATCCTGGGGGGAGAATGCTATAAGTAGGAACCCATCTTTCAAATTTTACAAAACCTGGACTAATCATAAAAAATTTCTTAGCATTGTTATGCAGGTTTGGTAGGAGAATATATATGGAAATCCCCTTCACATTCTTAAAACAAAGCTGCATAGATTGAAGAAAAAGCTTAAAATTTGGGCTAAGGATAATTTTGGTGAAGGATCAAAAATCTCTGATGGAATAAGAGAGAAATTAGCTATTATCCAACAACAGCTGCAGAATGATACTTTGAATTCATCCTTAGCAAAGCAAGAAGTAGACTTATCAAAAAATTTAATTGAAGCATTAGAATTTGAAGCTTTAATGGGAAAAGAAAAACTTCATGAGATTATTGACAGGCAAAGTGACAGGAACACAAAATATTATCATAACTTGATCAAGATCAAACAAAGCAAACAAAGAATTATGAGTATATCTGATATGAATGGAGTTATTCAAGATAATGATGACTCAATTTCCAAAGCTTTTATTAACTATTTCTCATCTGTTCTTGCCAATCCATCTCCTATGATACCAAATCTTTCACCCTTATTTTCAATGCATCTGCCCTGTCTGAGTGATAAGCAAGCAAGTGATATGATAAGTGAAGTTTTACCTGAGCAAATTAAATCTGCAGTGTTTTCATTAAAATCTGATAGTAGTGGGGGCCCTGATGGTTATAATGCTTTCTTCTATCAGCACGCTTGGAAAATTATAAAGCATGATGTCAATAAAGCAGTACTATATTTCTTCTCCCATAATAAACTACCAACTGGTATCAATGCTACTAACATAGCCCTTGTCCCAAAAACTCCAAATGCTAGTAGTGTTTCTGATTTTAGACCTATTTCATGCTGCAATGTGTTGTATAAAACCATATCCAAAGTTATTGCTAATAGATTCCTGAATATCTTGCCCTCAATTATATCTACTAATCAAGTTGCTTTTATGTCTAATAGGAATATTAGTGATAACATAATGCTCACGCAAGAACTTTTAAAAGGATATGGAACTGGGAATATTTCACCAAGATGTATGTTAAAACTTGATATACAGAAAGCCTTTGATTCTATCTCATGGAGTTCAATTATAGCAATCCTTTCAAGAATGAATTTCCCTAAACCTATGCTAGCCTGGTTATATACTTGTATTTCAACTCCACATTTTTCCATCCTTAGGAATGGATGTTCAAAAGGTTTTTTCAAAGGATCTCAAGGGGTTCGACAAGGTGATCCAATATCTGCATATTTATTCATAATTGTAATGGAAGTTCTGAATACTTTGTTTCTTAAGCAAGTGAAATTAAAGAAGTTAGAGCTGCATCCAAAATGCAAGGATCCTCTGATTACTCATCTGCTTTTCGCTGATGATCTTGTCATCTTCACCAAACCTACTCTTTCAAATATTTCTGCTATTTTTGAGGTAATGAATCAATTCTTTGCTCTTATAGGATTGAAGATAAATTTCAACAAATCTCATATTCTGGTTGCGGGGCTTAATGAGTTTTTGAAGGCTGAAATTATAAATTACTCTGGTCTTAAAGAGATGTAAAATAATACCAAGTACCTTGGTCTACCACTTATAAGTGCCAGAATTACCAAATCTGACTGTTTACCTCTGTATGAAAAAATTACAAGCAAACTATCCAAATGGCCAAATACAAAATTATCTCAGGCTGGAAGATTAGTTGTTATTCAAAGTATTGCATCTGCCATAACAAACTATTGGATGAGACACTTTATTCTTCCATGCAAACTCATATCTATGATAAATAGTGCACTAAACAGATTCTTATGGCATGGTGATCCTTTGTCAAAAAAAATAATTCCAATATCCTTCATCAAAATACAAATGCCAAAGGAAAATGGGGGACTAGGGATAGTTAATCTAAAAATATGGAATTCTGCAGCTTTCTCAATCTACTTTAACAAGATTTTGTCAAAGAACGAGGATTTATGGACACAATGGACTTTAAAAAATCTTATAAAAGGAAAGGATTTCTGGCTAATGAAAGTCCCAAGTTTATGTAGCTGGAGTTGGCGAAATATACTAAAATTAAGAGCCTCTTTTTTACCAATCATTCAAAGCAATCCAACTGAAGATAATGAGCTTCTTTTCTGGTCTTCACCATGGGTTAAACCTGGTCTGATTTTACAAGATATCCTTCCATATTCTTTAATTATGCAGTCTGGCATCCCTATCAAAGCCAAAGTATCATCATATATTTCTGATAGATCAATTGTTTTGCCTTACTGTAGTTCTATTCAAGTCCGGACTTTATGGCAGCATATCTCATCTCTGTCTCTTCCCTCCTCTAACCTTAAAGTATTATGGTCAAATAAAGGGAAAGAGCATGAAGTTTCTTTAGTTTATAAAGCTCTATTAAATCAATCAGAGAAATTTCCATGGGCTACGAGAATTTGGATGGAAAAATCTCCTGCTAAAGAGAATTTTTTGTTATGGAAAGTCATGGCAAATGCTTTAAACACAAAGCAGAAATTAGCTAGTATGGGAATTATTAGCAATGAAGATTGCGTATTTTGTCAAAGGTGTCCTGAAACTAACATTCATCTTTTTTTTTGAATGCTATTATTCATTTGGAATCTGGTGTAGGCTTCTATCAAATGGTGATTTTCATAAACCGGTTAAAAGCTCGAAATTAGAATGGTTTAATATCTTCAAAGCTACAAGGTGGAAATCCTCGAAGACTGACATTATAATGATTATGTTAAAGTCATTCATATATGAAATATGGAAGGAAAGAAATAGAAGAATTTTTGACATGAGGATGGAATCTGCAGCAACTGTTTATAGTATGATTGATAAAAAAATTCGTAAAAGGATAGGAAGGCTGAAGTGATATATAATCTTGTATTTGTAATATCATGTATTTTGATGTTTTTTCTGATATGTAATTGAATATATGTGCATGTAATTGTCTGTATGTATCATGTATATGCATGTAATCATAACCAGTTATGCAATATATTGGGAAGGGTTCCCTTAGCCCATTGCTTTTCTAAAAAAAATGTCTATCTCCTTGCTGGAACAACCATCCAAAGGTCAACTCATCTTGTAACCTAAAGTCTCGGTCTGACTCGAGTATTAAAAATAAACAGGTCAGACTATCTCTAAATATACAAAAAGGTAAGAACAAAATATAACACAAGGATATATGACATATAGAAAAATACAGTTTTCATATGCATATAACAAGTCAAAGGAATAGTCCAACACTAGTTACATTTTAAGACACAAGTATACCAAAAATCATAATACATAAAATAAATCACAAACCATCAAAATCCATCTTAAAACACAAAACATTTCAATCCTAAAATGTAGAATAATCAAAAATCTAGAAATTCCAAGACAAAGGGTAATATCTAAAAAATCCAAGAAAACCAATTCCATAATGATCTCAATGATCGTACTCATACCGTAGGAAAACAAAAGGTGGTATCACTCATAGTGATCAGATACCAATGATCGTCCATATCATGAAAACAGAATCTCAAAATCCATGAAAACTAGATATAACTCATTCCGATCATAGGGATCGTATAAATGATCCATGAGTATACTTCTTAAGGATCTATCGACCCCCGGTCGAAAACTAAAAGAGAGTAAACTCTAAAATGCTAAATATTATCATTCTTAGTAATCACAGGAACTTAACCAAAACGTCCCATACCGCCTGGTGAAATTCAAGTATTTACTAGAAGTTGGTAAATCTCACTCATTACGGATACCACTGGAAAACCTGAACCATATTCTCTTAAGGATCTATCGGTCCGACCGAACACCAAAAGAGAATACAACCCTAAAGTGTTAAATACTTCCTAATAGCAACTTCAAGAATTTAACCAAGGCATCCCATACTACCCAGTGTAATTCAAGTATTCGCTAATGGGCTAGTAAGTACCACTCATACATTATATTCAATGAGTTGTACAATATTCGACAAGACGTATTTGAAAGCATTTAACCAACAATAATACTAAGTCGATTATTATTATTCCCCAAATTATAGAATTAAGTTCCTCAAAACATTTTATTCTTAAAATCTTCTCCAAATCCAAAAGCAACACAAAATTGCCAAAATAGTATAAAATAACCAAGTGTTAATTCCAATAAAAATCCGATAAGAGTTTATTGTTTTGAAAATAATTAACACAATTTAACATATAGAAAATGATTTCTAAAGCCATTTATTTATATAATTACTTTCAAACTATTCATTTTAAAAATTCCATAAACTTAATTATTTCACAACTATATCTATATATTTCCTTAGACAAAAAAATCCATAATTCCAATTTTTATATCAAAAATACTTATATATATAGTTATTTCAAATCTCTATTTAAAAATTCATAGTTCACAATTTTTATTCCAGAATCCATATGTATCTGTGTGTGTGTGTGTGTGTAGTCTGTGTGTGTGTGTGTGTGTAAGTCCATTTGCTTTATAGAAACCACAAATATTTATATTTCCATACCCATATAGGTATCAAACATTTGATTACAAATAAACTAATTCATACTTTAAAATCATTATTATTATATAAATAATGTATATTCATTTTGATATGTAACACTTTGTATATGTGTAGTCTACATCATGTTCTATTACGTATCGATTTAGACTTGTATCTATTGTATTCCACCATGACTGATCTGATATTCAGTGATTTGTATATTATTATAAGTTGTTTTGAACTTTTATTATATAGCCACCATAGTTTTGTTTTAAGCCTGAATTATATACATCGATTCCATTTGATTCAAGAAATGCAAGCACATTGATCGACGTGTCAATGCTCTCTTAAAGTAAATTCACGGATGGTCGCTCCTAACTAGCCCTATTCTCTACACTAGCCGACAATATTACTTTGTAATATTCTCTGTTAGTGTGGGTCTCGAGGTGGGATGTCACAACTTGGTATTAGAGCTGAGTTCAGAACAATACAGAATACAGAGAACACAAATCATGGTCTAGAAAGGTTTAGTACCTGTCCCTTGAGTATAGAGGGTAGGATTGAGGGTTCGATTTTTTTTTGTTTTATGCAAAAAAAATCTTATAACGGGTGAATTATATTTATAATATTTTGGAGATATAGTTGGATGATAAGTTGTGAATTATACATACACACACAGTGCAGAATGCTTGAAAAAAATTTAGGTACTGGTGGACCGGTATGGGTAACCGGTGCACCGGTTATCAAATTAATTCTGTAGACCGAAACCGTATATTTTCTCCAAATAAACTTCAACACTTCATTTCCTCAAATCAGTTCGTTTCTAATTCCCTAGCTCCGCATTTTTCTATCACCAAACTCCTTCAATTCATGCTTTTTCCCTTCAATTCAATAGATAATAATGTCTAGATAAAAGAGCACCTACTCCGCAACTTCCTTTGGATCTATAGAGGAGATTCTTACAAATGAAGTCAAGGGTTGGATCATGAACAAGAAGGAAAATATCAAGCGATTTAGGGGTTTAATGGTGAATGAGCATTTGGAGGTCGTTCGGTAAACCTTAACTCTATTAACCTTTATGGTATTAGGAATTTGTTCACACAAGAGGGATTATTAAATCTTATTAACTTGAATGGATATGAAATTAATATATTTTTGCATTGTATGGCATTATTCTATGCAAATCTTGAGGTTGATCATGATGAGGATGGGTTAGTTTTATCAACAATGTTAAGAACATAGATATTACTTTTAGTGAGAGGGTACTAGGTGAAATTTTAGGGATTTCATCCGAGAGTATGAGCTTAGATGAAGTTACATCTGACTATCAATTAACCTTACGTCAAATTCTTGAAAATCCTCGTGGAGGTTGGACCACTTCCAATTTAACTCATCTTCCTCGAATTATTATTCGCATTCTCCAACATAATTTGATCCCCAAGACTAGTAGTTCGATGAGATCTATCTAATGGTTCAGAAGGCTACTTATGCTATTTTAGGAGGTGTTCAAGTGAATTGGGCAAGTGTGATAATGAACAACATGATTGAAAATAGGGCCAGAGATAAGAGGAGGTACAACCCTTACAGGAACCTTATTTCTACCATTCTTAGGCGTTTTAGGGTTGGTTTAGATGATGAGACTCCTATTAGATATCCTAGTTCTAGTGTCTTCGATAGTAAGGTTCTTAAAGCCATGAAGATTCCGACTACCTTAGATGAGATTGCCAGTGAGATGCTTATTTATCCATCTTTCCAGCAAGGCACTGAAGGGCCTTCTTCTCTACTCAGGGGCTCATCTATGCTCACCTCTTCATCCGAGGCTCACATTCTATCCATGTTGGAGCAGTAGGGGTAGTTGATCCAGTAGGTTAGGGAGGAACAGAAGAAGGAGCTTGGAGTTATTAAACCATTGCTAACATGTCTTTATGGTTCGGTTAAGACTCAAGAGAAAAGGGTTGGCACTAGAGATGCGTAGATTCGTTTGATGGTATTGTCTTTATTGCATGGTTGTTTTCTGGACTATTGTGTTGATGTCATGGTTATGTTGTCGTGCCTTTACATTTATTTTGAACACTTATGTTTTGGGTGGATATATTCTAGTTATCTTTATGCGTTGGTTGTACTCGATTCCGATGATCCATGTTGTTCGTACTTTTGTGTCATTCTTGATAAGAGTTCACGTATTGATTGAGACCTTGTTGTGATTAAGTAATTTTTTGATGCAAATGCGCGGGATGCATTAGCAATCTAAATAAAAATAGGATAGGTTTTTAATAAGGGATATCTTTAATTGTGAATTCCAAATTTCAATAGGTTTGGAAAAAAAATTCAATGAATACCCATTTTGAGGAACTTAATTCTTATATTGATGATATGAGAATTAATTTGAAAATATGAGGCGATTGGATATAGGGAACTAGTGAAAATATAAAAACTTGAATAATAAAGTCATATTCATTTAGGGATTATAAATACAAACTTGTAATAAAATATCTTTTCATCCCAAATTATTTCAACCTATGTTGTATTAATAGAAAATGGCTGATATTGAGATTAGTTATTGAAATGAAATATATTTTTTTCTTCGGTAATAATTTGTTTTAATATTAGCGGTGTATAAAGTTTTTATAAAAATATCTCAATATTGAAGGAGATGGGAAAATTTTGACATATTGATGGTTTTGACAAATTCTAAGAAATCATTTTTTATTTATGCTTTCTGTAACGACCCGCTTTTTCGTACAGTTTAATCTGACATAAAGCACACAAGTCCAACCCAAATTGAACGGGAAAGTGGATAGTTAGGGAAAAGAAAGAAGAATGAAGACAAGAAGAACTGAACAACACAGAATCTTATAGCGGAACGAATAATCTATAATATATTACAATTCTTTACACACAAAAAATCTGTAATATAAGTATATACAGACGTCAATCGGAGTATACTAACCTATTCTACACTGACAGTTATAACAACTTATCCTTAGAACTGCTAAATAATATACAACAATGTAAGCAACGGAAATATAATCATCTACGTGAATACGTCTCTCGTCCTCCAGCTCCTCTCCTAAAGCTCCAAAATATCCATCTAAACTTGGAAATACACTCGATCTGACCCAAGCAACATAGGAAAACCACGCCCGGTTCAGTCTGGTAAAACCAGCGTGAGATAACTCGAATAATGGGGAACATATATAAAAATTCTGTGAGACCACGCCGCTAACGCGAAACGGGTCTTTACCTCAAGAATAACATCCATATAGGCAAGGGCAAAAACAAATATTAGGAAAAATCCAAATATGATTGAGTATAAATAATATTAAAGAAGACTTGAAAGAATGGAAATAAACCGAGTAAAATCAAAACTGGACAGAATTGATAGAACCAGGAAAACAACCCAACTTGTAGAATGGATTAAAAAGGAGTTAACAGTTGAAACTCGATAGAATGGGCTAAATAAAGTAACAGCCAAAACTCGATAGAATGGACGAAATAAACTCTTAAATGTCGTGATAAGGAGTTGGCTCTACTCGTGGCAATTTAAAGCTAAAACAGGTTCAGGGATACGAATCAAATAAGGAAGGGAAATTTTCCAACAAATGACTAGGAGGGTGCGCCCCCCTCACCTAAAGTATACCTCTAGAAATATACTTGAGAACTCTGATGGCTCTCGGAAACCTCCAAGCCGGACCCCGCCAACTGTTACCGAGAATCCGAGTATTTTAGATCTCAATGCGCAACACCGAATCCAATCTAGAGTGGATGTGAAAATACCCTAATGGGAGCAACCCCACATAACTTGGTCCTCAATCGATCTTTGGTTTTAGTCATTTCCGACAAAGGATAACAAAGCTCAAATGAGCAACACATCGTCTTAGAGTGATGAAATAAAGTGGCTAAAGTAACAGATAGCTGAGATACCAACTATCGAGGACATAAAATGATCGTATATGGAAATTAAGTCTTGTATACTTATCACCACTCATTGAATTCAAACTTGTACTATTTCTGGGTTAACAATAATACCGGACAAGTTAAGGTAGTGTTACCTCAAAGTCATGTCACATGATTATTCTTAACTTTCAAAATAGCGACAAGTCTACTTCTTCGATGTTTAGTGCTATTATACAAATAAATCGTTTCCACATAAGTGATTCTCTTTACGGAAATAATTTATTTTCATAAACGAATCAACCTTATTCTTTTTCAAAACGAACTAAACTTTTGGCTTGGTTTCCGTATTGGTAAAACACTTTTAGAATTAGTTCCAAATTGTTAAAACAATAAGAGAATAATTTTTCCAAGTGCGTGACCCGGAAGGCCTAAATCAACATCAGACCGAACACCCAGAAGATTATCCAACTTAATATCCCAATAATCGAGTTCCAATTCCATTTTAACTTTCAAAACAATATTAATTATCCCAAAAGATAATTAGTCCCATTTAAAATCCCTTAAATAAAATATTCATTATCTATAATAAAATAGATAATTACTTCCAAACACTTTTATTTTTTGAACGTTTTCCGATCATCTCCTTCCCTATGACAAACCAAGCTACTAGAAATCACACAAACGCCCCTAAAAATCCCCAATCATCGCTACGAACCCATCCGTACCTTCCGTTCGCCAATCCACGATCATCGAAAACGGTCGTTTTCTCAACTACTTGCAGTAAATTAAAGATATCTCTTTGAATACTCGACAAAAATCCATGAAACTATTTTTAGAGGAAACTAGATTTGATTACAAACAACTTTCGTGTTGGTCGCTGAGCCTAAAAGTGAATAGATTGAAGTGTGGTGATTTTTGAAGAGAAGAAAAGTTTGATTTTTACTCTGTAAATAAAAATGAGAAGAAGAGGAAGTAGTTTCATCTCTCTGTCCAGATTATGGGGTATTTATAGGTGGAGATGGCTTGGTCTTGAAGGTTTGAGGCATTTATGGTGAAGTGATGGAAGGTGATGGAGATGTTCTAGGGTGGTAGGCTACGGCTGAATGATGTTGTAGGGTGACTGATGTGGGAATAAGGTGAAAAGAGAGGGAAGAGATTTGATTTGGATTTTATAAAATATCTGATATTTAGTTTAAGCCACGGGGTACGACGCTACATCATATTCCGTTCGTGTATGGACCGCGAACGACTGAGATAAAAATATGATCGCGCACAACAATGTTACGCGATCACAAAACAGCAATAAAATAGACCGATTATCTTATTGAGTTAAATTTCAAAAATGCCGACGTTTGACATAAAAAGCGTCAAACTAAAATTTAATTATTTCCCAAATTAAAAGTTGTGGAAAATTCTATAAATTAAATAAAAATGACGTCATTAGAAATCGAGTCTACATTTGAAACATAGATTTTATTATAATTTAATTCAAATTCAAATATTTAAACAAATTAAATATTCAAATTCGAAGACCCAAAAATACGGGTCGTTACACTCTCCCCCCCCCCCCCCCCCGAAAAGAATTTCGTCCCCGAAATTCCAGTACAAGCATACTCATTATTATTCGTAAGGGGAAAATTCTATAAATTAAATAAAAATTACGTCATTAGAAATCGAGTCTACATCTGAAACATAGATTTTATTATAGTTTAATTCAAATCTGAATATTTAAATAAATTAAATATTCAAATTCGAAGACCCAAAAATACGGGTCGTTACACTCTACCCCCTTAAAAAGAATTTCGTCCCCGAAATTCCAATACAAGCATACTCAATATTATTCGTAAGCCCTCATGATGTTCGTAGATCATCTATATACAGAATCTGATTCGATCGCTACTCGAATACATGACTCCACTTCCAAACAAATATCGTTCACTCATTTTATTAGTGAGGACCTTGATCGGGCTCCTAGATTAGGAACCTCTGCTCTCCTTACATAGCTGTAACTATGATAGAAAACCTTAGTTCCATATCAAGAACCCTCATCAAGTGCTAGCCGTCGGAAATCGAGTAATAGATCCTTATTTGGTACGGTGTGAAACACCTCAAGCCTTGTACTTGAATATCAGATCAAAACTATATGGAAAGAGAAATGATCTACATCCATCCTACGTACCTATTCAATTGGTTATTCCAGTACCAATTCTATTCCCATTAAAATATTTTATGAAAAACATTTCATATAACTCCCTTGGATTTGTAAAACTTATAAAACACTCTACCACATTACAAGGGTATACCTAACCATCCAAATTTTAATTTTTCGAATTCGCTTAAGGATTTTAAACACTCGGGTTGTCCTTCAAAACACTTTTTGAAACCGTACCATATACTTTGGAAACCTAAGGGTCAAATACTTGGATATTTATTTCAAAGACTTTTGAAATGATATTATATATATATATTAATCCATAACATATATATATTTATAGCCCGAGTAACCCCAAAAGTATACAAAGGAACTAGGTACTACCAAACAGTATCATATATTCCTTACGATAAGGATAATACTCAAGAGAAACGTTTACCATCCGAACGTATCTCTTATCCATTTTTAGTTATTTTCGAGCCACTCGAACTAGTTAGCTTAAAAAAATTCAATTTTCAAAATCCCCTTTTTGAAACCATACCAAATTTATTTCCAAATAAATGGTTTTAACAAACTATCCATTTCCAACTTATAAAACTCATCCCGACTATACAATGACAAAAGGAATAATTTACTAAGTGCACAATACCGTTAGTCTAAGCAAACATCCGATCGCCACTTAGGAGATTATTCCGATCATCACAAAAACAAATCGGAACTCATTACCCAAACCAATCTAAAGAAATACACATTTTTTTTATAATTTTATCTTCTAAAAGTATTTATTACTTGAAAATGATTTTAAGTAAACTATTTTACCATTTCCACAAGCATTTATATTCTAAAACTATCTCAAAATAAAATATTATTTCCTTTCTCCCAAAATCATTTGAAACAGTAATACACCCATTTACTTTAGTAAATCAAACCATACTTTTGGAATCAAATCAAAATTTATTTTGTCAAAACGGTTAAATAGTGAGATCCTAACGGTAGAAATCCCCTACTTAGAAATGTTTTTATCCCAAGAACATTTCCAATTACTATAATTAACTTATAAACCTTAAAAACCATTTCCCCGAACACCGGGATTTAAACTCTCGAATTTCTTTTATTTATAAAACACATTTGTATAAATCAAATTTATAAAATATTCTCATTTAAAGGAAATCATTCCTCAAATATTTATATCAAAAATATTTTAGCTTTCTTATATAAATCATTTTTCAAGTATTTATCTCGGAAATATTTAAGTTTCATTAATAAACTTCTTTTATAAAACCTCAATTTAAAATAACCAACTTTTATATTCAATTATTTCCAAAATATTTCAATAATATTTCAAATTCATTTTAGTAAAACAACATTTTATTAAAACTTAATTTTATCAAATCAATCTTTTTATAAATTCGTTTCTACCATATTCATTCCAGAATATTTGAATTTTCTTTTTAAATAAACACCCTATAGAAATCAAATTTTGACTCAACATTATCAACGAATGCCTTATATTCAAATTGTGAAACTTAATTCATATGGTACTCATTTCAATGTTCCCAAATTTCCAATCTATCCAACCCCAGGTTTCATAAAAGGAAGATTCAAGATAGATTAATGGATAATAGTCAATGCTCAAAAATGACGAGCATGACCGATCAAATTCTAGATGATAATGATGGAATATTATCGTTTCCTATCAACTAAGCACAACTAAGAATTACTATAACAAATTTTTGGGAAGAATTCTTCTTTTATATATATAAAATAGAATTTTGGGTGAAATTATTTCATTTACCCATTTTAAAACAATACCGTGTTAATTGGTCTTGTTTGAGTGTTTAGATGTGACAACCCGGAGTTTTATAATGCTTTATTTTCGTCCAATGACGATAAAAATTGTTGTTAATCGATGTTTGTAATTTTTATCCGGTTTAAATTCTTTTACAAATTACAAATTAGTTTAATGGTTCGTGGGCTTTGAAACTTGGCCTATGTTCTTCTTGTTGGTGCCGTGATAAAATCCGACACCCGTTCCACTTTCTCCATTCATTCAATTTTGAAAACCCTAAAGTAAACAAACGAGAATAAATGGCGGCCGAGTTCATTCGTCCTCGTCCCCAAATTCAAAATCAGGGTTTCAGTAAATTCATGGTTGCCGATTTCAGATGCTCGATCGAGTTCCATTTTCTTTCTCTATAGATCGATCGCCTCTTGAGAGGTTTGCGGCCACTTGATTGAGCTCGCCGTTGCTTCGATTTGGCGATTAAGGTGAGTGATCTTTGTCACCCACATCTAATTCAACCCATGCTTCGACAGTTCAATTTAGTTCGAATGTTGATGATTTTCTCTGCCTTTATCGAGTTCGTTTAATTTGATGGTTTTTGATTTGAGTTGGACGATGTTGTTTTTATCCGACTTTGGCTATATTGTTCACCGCCTCTGGTAGCACTTTCGTCCCCGGTCAATTTTACTTGTTGATTTAGGATTCCGGCCATTTTGTATTGACTGTTGTATCACAATGGTGATGATGTTCTTGATTGATTCATGTTTTTGGTTTGATTTCTGACTTTGGTTTGAAATTGTTGGTTTGAATTCTCTGCAATTTTTAATGTTGACTTCGACAAAGAAATTTATCTTTGATTAAGACTGCTACTGGAACATTGCATTCCTGTACTTCATATCATTCGGTCTTGATTTTGTTTATGTGACGATTTCCACAATTTGCTGGTTTTTGATTATGATAGTATTGCGATGATATTTTGGCAGCTCTGACTTTTGTTCTTCGAATGCCATGGCTTCGATTTAGTTCTTGTTAACCTTGGCTCATGTATACCTGGTTTGTATATGACACTTCAATGTGTGTCAATTTTGTTATTCGAGCCATGATGCATTGTTTTGGTTGCTGCCTGGTCAACCATAACAATTCATTGGTCTTAAGACTTTTGCGTGTGTTGTAGCATCCACTGTATTGTTATTTTGAGTTGATATTACTGTGTTCCACTGGCACATGTGTTGGTTTATTACCTTTCTATTGTTGCTTGGGTATTGACCTGTTTCATGCTTCTGTTTGATCTGATACTTCAAGCCTCCACCTCTGATCAGTTGCATCATTATCATGCTGTAGTTTGATCTTGGGTGCCCTTGGTCATTGGAGTCCTTGTAGTTTGCATTGCTTTGTCATTAACATGCTTAGTGTTCACTGTTGCCTGTTCTGCTTGATTCGAAATCTGGCATTGTAGTCTTCACTTCTGTTTTGTTGACTTTAGAACTGTTGCTAGTTTGAGTTATGTAGTCTCTTGTATATGCTCTATTATACATATGTTAGTGGAGTTTGTGGTCATTGCAACATGTTTCTCATTGTTGTCTTGATAGCGTCACTGCCATCTTGCTATACTTGATTCAATCGAGTCCTGCTTCAGTTGTTTACCTTCCTTGAATCAGATTCCAATGTACATGTCTATTGCATATGTATACATGTAATTTTGCTTGCATGATGGACTTTGTACATATTGTGTTGGAGTCCGTCTTGGAGCATTTTGTTGCCAGTTTTGTTTTCTTAATTGATTGTGTTGCAGTGATATTGAACTTGACAATATACATGTTCACTACTATTGCGTACATGTAAATTTTATGTTAGCATTGGCTTGTCTCAACTTCACTTGATTTCAATTCTCTGTTGTATTTCTTGAAGTCTGCATTGCCCACTGGAAGTCTTATACTCTGACTTGATTGAAAATTCGTGTACATACTTATGGAGTTCCTGCTCCTCATGTAACTGATCTCATCCCGGTTGTCCTTATTGTCTATTGGTGTTGGCAAGCCTTTCATTTTGTTAGATCCTTAGTGTAGCCTGGTGCATTTAGATTTGATGATTGTAGTTGATACAATCGAGTCTGGAACCTTTTGTAACATTGAGTTGCACTGCACTTGATTTTCATGTGCAGTTTAGCTTGATTTATGGTTGGAGTAGTTTTGCATAGTTGTGGCTATACATTTGTGGTCACCGCACGTTGTCCTAAGCTGATCATCGAAGTGCATTGCCCTGCCTTTGTACTTGGATGATTTGCAGTTACTCTTCATTTGATCTGAACTGGTTAGTCGAGTCTTCACAGCACATTCTGGTTTTAACATATTGCTGTTAGTCGAGTTGCATCTATGTGGTTACTTTGAGCATGCTACATTTGTGCTCGAGTTGGTGACATCTGTATATTCTTGGTCGAAACTAGTCATTCATGTTTTCGTTGCATTGACCAGTTTGTAGTTTTGAGTACTGTAGTCTACTTTGATAATCATGTTGCCATATTGGGTTGTTCATTTCTTGTTCATGTGTTTCTGGTAGAGTAAATTGTTCTTGACAGTTTTGTGTTACGCCTGAGTTGAATCCAGTTTAAACGCTCGGGTTTGACCTTGTGTTCGTTTGTGATTTTCATTGAGCTTTCGTGTATTGCATCGCGGTAGTGGCGAGGCAGTGCACGCGTGCGTGTACTGCAGCCACACCGAAATTTGATTTGGATTTGCTGATTTGTTGTTAACACTGTTTAGTGTTATATCTACTGTTATCCGATTCTCTTATCGAGGAGTTGGATACACGAGATTTTTGTGACTGTCGCCTATTTGATATTTGATTATTATTGCTTCTGTGCATTAATAACTGAGTTTGAATTAGACTGATCCGTGTATTATTTTCTTTTGAATTTAATACTCGGGTCAGACCCGAGTTATTTCAGGTTGTAGATTTCCTGCTTTGAGTTGCTGTTTGAGCTATGAAGACTTTTCACATCTTTTGGAGTAGTCGTGTCATAGTATAGGGTGATATGTATTCATGTATATTAGTTGATAATGTACGTGTATATATAACCTCCAGAGTCGACAGTTGTAGTTGTATCATATGTATTGTGTCAAATGTATTGTAACTGACATCAGTTATATATATATATGTATGAGACTTTTGTTATCTATGTTCCGCATCTTTTTGTATCTGTGTTAGTATTATATATATTGTCCTAAACCATTATGAACCATCGTAGTTCGTTTTATACTGGAATTGGGTATGTCGATGGGAGTGAATAAATAAGAGATGGAAAAATTTAAAATATATACCACTCCTATCGAGGTAACCAATACTAGTGTAAGGCCAACTACGGATGGCCGCTCCTATCCAGCCTTATTCTTCGTAATAACAGACAGTATTTCATTTAATACTCTTTGTTATTGTGAGTATAGAGGTGGGGCGTTACAGTTGGTATCAGAGCTTGGGGTTTATGGACATAATATAAAACATAACTTAGATGGAACATGTGTTACAGCTATTGGTCGATGTTTTATTTGTGATTTGAGTCAAAACTAAAGTTTTGAAATTATGATGAAAATTTTAAATATCTTTATTTAAAAATAAAATTGAAACTGTGTTTTGTTGATTTGATTAAATTGTGTTCTGTTTATCAGAGTGCGCAGCGGAAATAGTAAAACTGTCTTCGCTGAGTACAACTGGTAATCTTTTTGATTAAAAAAATCAAAATATGAAATTGAAATAAATTTCATTTGTTGTTTACATAGCTGTGTTTATTTTGTTTCTTTGAGAATTTCGAATCCAAATTGAGGATTCGAAACGATTGCAGTTATGTATTTTTTTGTTGAGATCTTTGCTGGTTTTCTTTTATGCTAATCATATATTGATTAGATTTAGCTGTTTTGAATTATCTTCACTGAAGATACATTCGAATGAATTCTTTGTTTATTTTGTAGTACGTGCAAATTTGAGTTGCACGTTACTGCATTAATTTTACGTTGAACCGATGCTTGGTTATGAAACGTATTTTGTTGCCGTTACCTTTATAACGGGATTTTTACACTAGTGCTATATTTTGAAGCACGGTGTTTAGTTGAAAATTTTAATGAATGAAAATTCACTGGTGTTACATTGTGGTGTAAATTATTTTGATGAGATTTTGACGTTTAAAAATTACTGTCGCTTTGGCTTCAGTAACCGTCAAATTTTAAAAAGTGGATTTTCAAGCGGTTATACCGCAATGCTGATTTGTGACCCGTTTTTACGGTATTTTGAGAAGTACAACTTCCTTATCGAAATTGTTACTAATATTGCTGCTTTAATCACGTGATTGGAAATCGTTTTAAAAATGAAAATTGTTTTACAAAATTTTACAGTTTGCACTTTCAAAAGAAGAGGAAGGTGAGTGATAATCACTTATGAGATTTATGGCATTAAGACCCAAGTAAGGATAGCCAATTATTTTATATGAAAATCATATTATGATTTCTGTTAATCTTTATTTCTCTAAATAAATATATGATTATCATGAATGGCATTTTGGTTGTCATTTTTGATTGCTGTTTTGATTTGTTTTTGGCATTGACTAATTTTGTTTTGAAAATTGTTTAATCAATCATATAACCTGATTACAGAAATGAGTTTATGACTCAGTTTTTATAAGAAAATAATTTGATTAATTTACTGAGAAATAGGGTATTAAATAATAATAATGGATTAGGCAGTATGAATAAAAAGGTTTATGCTCATGTCTAGTTCATTTAAAAATTGATATGAACAAAGCAATATTGAAAAACAAAATGTGTGATCAAGCAGAAATGACTTTGAAATGGGTTGTGAAATTTGGTATGAATGTTGGTATGTTTAGATATGATTTTTAAGGAAATTAAATTCCCTACTTATGAAATGAAGAAAGGATTACAAGAGTATTTCTGGAGTTAAAAAGGAAAATTCCTTAAATGAATAAATAAGTATGGTCTCTAAATTACCAAGTAATTTAGGAGAGGTGCCTTGATCTACTCATCATCAGGTGGATGATGGGTATGTGCATGACTTGTTCAAGTCCAGAAGGCCTCTGTGCAAAGGTTAACAGAATTGAGTCCTTTGCCATGCACACTTTGTGTTCAAAGGCAAGAGTTTAGACCACATAAAAATGTAAAATGGAACTGGAAAATAAGCTAGGCAGTGTGAACAAAGGAGGTTCATGCTTATGTCTTGATTGTTTTAAATTGGAGATGAACAATGCAATAAATTATTTATGTGCTGATTTGTTCAGATCTAAAGCTAAAATGTTTTATGGGTTTTTCTCTAAAACCTTACCATATGTTCACAATAGAATTGAGTATAAGAATTTTTATAGAATTCTACTGGATTTGTTTAAGAGATCATGACATTCTTGAATATAGGAGATATGCAAGTGATAAAACAAATTTTGAATGAGACAACTAGAAAAATGAAATAAAGCATTATTTTCATGAATGAAAGTATGGACAGTTGAAATTTTCTGAAATAAGAAATGAGACTGGTCACAAGATTATAAAACTAACCTAGGAGAGAAGCCTTGATCTATTCATCATAAGGAGTATGATGGGTATGTGCATGACTTGTTCAAGTCCTATAGGCCTTTGTGCAGGGGTTAACAGAATTGAGTCCCTTGCAATGCACACATGGTGTTCAATGGCAAAGAGATATGACCAAATTAAATTGATAAATCGAGATTTAGAGCTGAACTATGGAATTAAAATGAGTTAATTCCATAAGAGTATGTGTACATGTATACTGTATTGAATAATTGTTGATTTGAGATTCGATTATCGTTTTTGATAATTGAATAATTGTTGATTTGAGATTCGATTATCGTTTTTGATAATTGAATATTTGTTGATTTGAGATTCGATTATCGTTTTTGATAATTGAATATTTGTTGATTTGAGATTCGATTATCGTTTTTGATAATGGAATATTTGTTGATTTGAGATTCGATTATCGTTTTTGATAATTGAATATTTGTTGATTTGAGATTCGATTATCGTTTTTGATAATTGAATATTTGTTGATTTGAGATTCGATTATCGTTTTTGATAATTGAATATTTGTTGATTTGAGATTCGATTATCGTTTTTGATAATTGAATATTTGTTGATTTGAGATTCGATTATCGTTTTTGATAATTGAATATTTGTTGATTTGGGATTTCTGATTATCGTTTTGATAATTGAAGATTATCGTTTTGATAATTAGGCAATTGCTAATTTTGCTGATTGTAAGATTTTCTAGTCTCTAATTGATTCTAGATTATGTTGATAATATTAAACTGCTGTTTTCTATCTATCTCT
This sequence comes from Allium fistulosum, assembly GCA_030737815.1. Classification (NCBI taxonomy): domain Eukaryota; kingdom Viridiplantae; phylum Streptophyta; class Magnoliopsida; order Asparagales; family Amaryllidaceae; genus Allium; species Allium fistulosum. The sequence goes on from CM060901.1 coordinate 1,138,637,676, forward strand.
GTTGATAGTTATAGTTTGCTGATTATGAAGTTCGTGTTTTCTATTTATCTGTTGGATAACTAGATATTTGCAGTTTTGCGATTTGCGAATTTTGTTTTCTAATTATCTTTGTTGATAATTAGATATTGTTGTTTTGTGATTTCTGTATTCTAATTATCTAATTGATAATTGAATATTGCTGATAATTGCATTTATTCAGTTTTGTTGTTTTCTGATTATCTATTAAATGATTAGATTTTGTGAGAATTTGTGAACTTCTTTTATGGAATTAAAAGTTTTCTTCGGTGTTGGTGTTCTCGATCTTTATTTTTCTAGCTTAACCAGTTTATTTTAGAAAAATAATTGTTATTGACAACCTTAATTATGAAAATTGCGGGGACGCAATTTCTATAAGGAGGGGAGTCTTTGATAACCCGGAGTTTTATAACGCTTTATTTTCGTCCAATGACGATAAAAATTGTTGTTAATCGTTGTTTGGAATTTTTATCCGGTTTAAATTCTTTTACAAATTACAAATTAGTTTAATGGTTCGTGGGCTTTGAAACTTGGCCTATGTTCTTCTTGTTGGTGCCGTGATAAAATCCGACACCCGTTCCACTTTCTCCATTCATTCAATTTTGAAAACCCTAAAGTAAACAAACGAGAATAAATGGCGGCCGAGTTCATTCGTCCTCGTCCCCAAATTCAAAATCAGGGTTTCAGTAAATTCATGGTTGCCGATTTCAGATGCTCGTTCGAGTTCCATTTTCTTTCTCTATAGATCGATCGCCTCTTGAGAGGTTCGCGGCCACTTGATTGAGCTCGTCGTTGCTTCGATTTGGAGATTAAGGTGAGTGATCTTTGTCACTCACATCTAATTCAACCCATGCTTCGACAGTTCAATTTAGTTCGAATGTTGATGATTTTCTCTGCCTTTATCGAGTTTGTTTAATTTGATGATTTTTTATTTGAGTTGGACGATGTTGTTTTTATCCGACTTTGGCTATATTGTTCACCGCCTCTGGTAGCACTTTCGTCCCCGGTCGATTTTACTTGTTGATTTAGGATTCCGGCCATTTTGTCTTGACTGTTGTATCACAATGGTGATGATGTTCTTGATTGATTCATGTTTTTGGTTTGATTTCTGACTTTGGTTTGAAATTGTTGGTTTGAATTCTCTGCAATTTTTAATGTTGGCTTCGACAAAGAAATTTATCTTTGATTAAGACTGCTACTGGAACATTGCATTCCTGTACTTCATATCATTCGGTCTTGATTTTGTTTATGTGACGATTTCCACAATTTGCTGGTTTTTGATTATGATAGTATTGCGATGATATTTTGGCAGCTCCGACTTTTGTTCTTCGACTGCCATGGCTTCGATTTAGTTCTTGTTAACCTTGGCTCGTGTATACCTGGTTTGTATATGACACTTCAATGTGTGTCAATTTTGTTATTCGAGCCATGATGCATTGTTTTGGTTGCTGCCTGGTCAACCATAACAATTCATTGGTCTTGAGACTTTTGCGTGTGTTGCAGCATCCACTGTATTGCTATTTTGAGTTGATATTACTGTGTTCCACTGGCACATGTGTTGGTTTATTACCTTTCTATTGTTGCTTGGGTATTGACCTGTTTCATGCTTCTGTTTGATCTGATGCTTCAAGCCTCCACCTCTGATCAGTTGCATCATTGTCATGCTGTAGTTTGATCTTGGGTGCCCTTGGTCATTGGAGTCCTTGTAGTTTGCATTGCTTTGTCATTAACATGCTTAGTGTTCACTGTTGCCTGTTCTGCTTGATTCGAAATCTGGCATTGTAGTTTTCACTTCTGTTTTGTTGACTTTAGAACTGTTGCTAGTTTGAGTTATGTAGTCTCTTGTATATGATCTATTATACATATGTTAGTGGAGTTTGTGGTCATTGCAACATGTTTCTCATTGTTGTCTTCATAGCGTCACTGCCATCTTGCTATACTTGATTCAATCGAGTCCTGCTTCAGTTGTTTACCTTCCTTGAATCAGATTCCAATGTACATGTCTGTTGCATATGTATACATGTAATTTTGCTTGCATGATGGAATTTGTACATATTGTGTTGGAGTCCGTCTTGGAGCATTTTGTTGCCAGTTTTGTTTTCTTAATTGATTGTGTTGCAGTGATATTGAACTTGACCATATACATGTTCACTACTATTGCATACATGTAAATTTTATGTTAGCATTGGCTTGTCTCAACTTCACTTGATTTCAATTCTTTGTTGTATTTCTTGAAGTCTGCATTGCCCACTGGAAGTCTTATACTCTGACTTGATTGAAAATTCGTGTACATACTTATGGAGTTCCTGCTCTTCATGTAACTGATCTCATCCCGGTTGTCTGCATTGTCTATTGGTGTTGGCAAGCCTTTCATTTTGTTAGATCCTTAGTGTAGCCCGGTGCATTTAGATTTGATGATTGTAGTTGATACAATCGAGTCTGGAACCTTTTGTAACATTGAGTTGCACTGCACTTGATTTTCATGTGCAGTTTAGCTTGATTTATGGTTGGAGTAGTTTTGCATAGTTGTGGCTATACATTTGTGGTCACTGCATGTTGTCCTAAGCTGATCATCGAAGTGCATTGCCCTGCCTTTGTACTTGGATGATTTGTAGTTACTCTTCATTTGATCTGAACTGGTTAGTCGAGTCTTCACAGCACATTCTGGTTTTAACATATTGCTGTTAGTCGAGTTGCATCTATGTGGTTACTTTGAGCATGCTACATTTGTGCTTGAGTTGGTGACATCTGTATATTCTTGGTCGAAACTAGTCATTCATGTTTTCGTTGCATTGACCAGTTTGTAGTTTTGAGTACTGTAGTCTACTTTGATAATCATGTTGCCATATTGGGTTGTTCATTTCTTGTTCATGTGTTTCTGGTAGAGTAAATTGTTCTTGACAGTTTTGTGTTACGCCTGAGTTGAATCCAGTTTAAACGCTCGGGTTTGACCTTGTGTTCGTTTGTGATTTTCATTGAGCTTTCGTGTATTGCATCGCGGTAGTGGCGAGGCAGTGCACGCGTGCGTGTACTGCAGCCACACCGAAATTTGATTTGGATTTGCTGATTTGTTGTTAACACTGTTTAGTGTTATATCTACCGTTATCCGATTCTCTTATCGAGGAGTTGGATACACGAGATTTCTGTGACTGTCGCCTATTTGATATTTGATTATTATTGCTTCTGTGCATTAATAACTGAGTTTGAATTAGACTGATCCGTGTATTATTTTGTTTTGAATTTAATACTCGGGTCAGACCCGAGTTATTTCAGGTTGTAGATTTCCTGCTTTGAGTTGCTGTTTGAGCTATGAAGACTTTTCACATCTTTTGGAGTAGTCGTGTCATAGTATAGGGTGATATGTATTCATGTATATTATTTGATAATGTACGTGTATATATAACCTCCAGAGTCGACAGTTGTAGTTGTATCATATGTATTGTGTCAAATGTATTGTAACTGACATCAGTTATATATATATATATGAGACTTTTGTTATCTATGTTCCGCATATTTTTGTATCTGTGTTAGTATTATATATATTGTCCTAAACCATTATGAACCATCGTAGTTCGTTTTATACTGGAATTGGGTATGTCGATGGGAGTGAATAAATAAGAGATGGAAAAATTTAAAACATATACTACTCCTATCGAGGTAACCAATACTAGTGTAAGGCCAACTACGGATGGCTGCTCCTATCCAGCCTTATTCTTCATAATAACAGACAGTATTTCTTTTAATACTCTTTGTTATTGTGAGTATAGAGGTGGGGCATTACATTAGAAAATCCCTATCGATAACGTTGGCCAAACGCATCGACCAGAATTCTTAAGCCACTCAACAGATCAAACAACACAATATAAAACATTTTTATATCACTAACAAATATGCGCTTTTATATATATACACACCCTCTCAAACTCATCCTTGGGTCTCACTTACCCTATCTCAAATGAGTAAACCCCACCAAAGCCTAGGTGTTCGCTCAACCTAAGCTCTGATACCACTTGTAACGACCCTCTTTTCCGTATAGTTTAAGCTGACAATAAACCACACATGTCCAACCCAAATTGAACAGGAAAGTGGATAGTTAGGGAAAAGAAAGAAGAAAGAAGACAAGAAGAACCGAGTCCCAGCGAAACGAATAATCTATAATACATAACAATCCTTTAAACAAAACAAATCTATAATATAAGTATATACAGACATCAATCAGAGTATACTAACCTATTCAGCATGAACAGTTTTAACAACATGTCCTTACAACTGCTGAATAATATACAACAATGTAAGCAATGGAAATATAATCATCTACGTGAATACGTCTCTAGACCTCCAGCTCCTCTCCTGAAGCTCCAAAATATCCATCTAAACCTGGATATATGCTCGGCTGACCCGAGCATCATAGGAAAACCATGCTCGGGTACGTCTGGTAAAACCAGCGTGAGATAACTCGAATAATAGGGAACATATATAAAAATTCTATGAGACCACGCCGCTAACGCTGAACGGGTTTTTACCTCACAAGAATAACATCCATACAGGTAAGAGCAGAAACAAATATCAGGAAAAATCAAAATATGATTGAGTATAACTAATATTAAACCAGACTTAAAAGAATGGAAATAAACGGAGTAAAATCCAAACTAGACATAATGGATAGAACAAGGAAAAGAGTCCAACTTGGTAGAATGGACTAAAAAGGAGGTAACATTCCAAACTCGATAGAATGGGCTAAATAAAGTAACAGTTCAAAACTCGATAGAATGGACTAAATAAACACTTAAATGCCGTGATGAGGAGTTGGCTCTACTCGTAGCAATTTAAAGCTAGAACAGGTTCGGGGATACGAATCAAATAAGGAAGGGAAATTTTCCAACAAATGACTAGGAGGGTGCACCCTTCACTGAAAGTAAACCTCTAGAAATATACTTGAGAACTCCGATGGCTCTCGGAAACCTCCAAGCCGGACCACGCCAACTGTTACCGAGAATCCGAGTATTTCACATCTCAATGCGCAACACCAAATCCAATCTAGAGTGGATGTGAAAATACCCTAATGGGAGCAACCCCACATAGTTTGGCCCTCACTCGCTCTTTGGTTTTAGTCATTTCCGACAAATGATAACAAAGCTCAAATGAGCAACACATCGTCTTAGAGTGCGAAATAAAGTGGCTGAAGTAACCGATAGTTGAGATACCAACTATCGAGGACATAAAACGATCGTATATGGAAATTAAGTCTTGTATACTTATCACCACTCATTGAATTCAAACTTGTACTATTTCCGGGTTAACAATAATACCGAACAAGTCAAGGTAGTGTTACCTCAAAGTCATGTCACACAATTATTCTTAACTTTGAAAATAGCGCCAAGTCTACTTCTTTGATGTTTAGTGCTAATTATACAAATAAATCGTTTCCATATAAGTGATACACTTTACGGAAATAATTTATTTCCATAAACGAATAAACCTTTTTCTTTTTAAAAACGAACTGAACTTTTGGCTTGATTTCCGTATTGGTAAAACACTTTTAGAATTAGTTCCGGATTGTTAAAACGTTAAGAGAATAATTTTTCCAAGTGCGCGACCCCGAAGGCCTAAACCAACATCAAACCAAACACCCAGAAGATTATCCAACTTAACATTCCAATAATCGAGTTCCAATTCCATTTTAACTTTATAAATAATATTAATTATCTCGAAGGATAATTAATCCCACTTAAAATACCTTAAATAAACAATTCATTATCTATAATAAATAGATAATTACTTCCAAACACTTTTATAACATTTGTAAATTAACTTTAAAATCTTTATTAAATCAGTTTATTAACCTTAAATCAGTTTATTACAGCAATTTTTTATTATATTAGTTAATTTACTTTAATCACCTTTATTAAATCAATTATTTGACTTTAAATATCATTAATTAAAAAGATTTATTAAATTCAAATAATCATAAATTAAATAAATAATTAATCTCAAACATAATTAATTAAAATGATAAGTAATTTTAAATTCCATTAATCAAAACAGTTAATTAATTTCAGATAATCATAAATTAATTGGATTAATTTAATTCAAACTTCATTAGCTAAAACAATTAATTAAAACATCATTGTGAAAATGGTTTATTTAATTATAAAACATCATTAGTTAAAATGATTTAACTAATTCTAAAAATCATCAGTTAAAACAATTAATTGATTTCAAAAACAACCATTAATTAAAATAATTAATTAAATTCAAATATCATTATTTAAAATGATTAATTACTTTTAAATATCATTAATTAAAATGATTATTAATTTCAATTGTCATTAACTGAAATAAATAATTTAATCCTATTATCACTAATTAAAATAATTAATTAAGTTCAATAAGTTAATTAAACTGCATTATCATTAATTCATAGAATTAATTAAACTAAAATAATCATTAGTTAAAACGATTAGTTAAGTATAAAATATCATTAGCAAAAATGATAAACAAAATCTAAAGGTAAACCAAATCATCATTTATTAAATGGTTAATTAATCTCAAATTAATTAATTTAAAAGATTAATTAATTTATATCAAAATGATTAATAAATTTTCAATATTCTTTTTAGCGGAAACACAAGCTCAAGTTCATACGATAGGGTTTTGGGGATGAAACTCAATACACAACGGTATAGCGAAAATCGTCATAGTGACATTTAAACTATGAAATATCATAAATTAATTTCAATAAACCAAAACTACATAACTTAACCATCATTAGTCAATATATCACTAATTCAAAGTGGCATATCATTTACGATATATAATCGAATTTCCAAAACCACAAAATAGCAAAACGAGGATTTATTCTGTTAATTAATTGCCAAATTAATTTATTTCGAGGAACAGTGTTTTATTCCGCTAACAGTGGTCCTATTAACATATTCAATCTAATTTAACTCGACAGTAATTTATTTGGCCAAACAAACAACAATAATTAACGTATATAAATTTTAACGATGTTATTATTTAAAATAAAGCGATTTAAAACCTGTTGTTCGCTTCCATTTTTAGTAAACGCATACAATTGGAGTTTACTACTGTATAGTAAACGTTTGGATAAACCCTTATGGTATGGGACACACAGTCGTTATCTATTCGATTACTATATAAAAGTATACAACACTTTTCGACGAGTATGACCTACCTTTGGAGATTATAGGACTTGTTCCTATTTTTGATGTTTATAGGTCTTGTAACTATTTCGATATTTATAGGTCTCGTACCTATGTTGGAGTTTATAGGACTTGTTCCTATCTTGGAGTTCATAGGTCTCGTATCTATTTTGATGTTTATAGGACTTGCTCCTATTTTGATGTTTATAGGCCTCGTATCTATTTTGATGTTTATTGACTTACACTTCTAGCTTGGAGTTACATGCATCTAGGTAAATTTATTTCACCAATCTTGGAGTTTGGCGCCCCCCTTATTTATGAGATTTCTGGATTTCTATTAGTGAGATTTCTAGATTTAACGTTGTTGGATTATCACCAAATCATTTCGAATGTTTTTGCTTTTAAGAAGCTATTACGAGTTATTGTGTTGGTGGTTTGAAGTTATTGATACGTGTTTGATATTTTTCGATATATCCTTATAATTGAGATCAAGATTACTTTATCTATCATTCAATTTTGCTAACACATTTATCTTAGTCTAAACTGACCCATTTATTATTTTTATAATACTCGGGTCAGACTGAGATGTTTCAGGTACTTCAACTTGAGGCTTTGGAGTGGATATCTTACCTGTTAGCTAGTGGTTCTCTTATCATCCTATGTAGATATTTGACATTATGTTGTATCTTATGCCGAGCTAGACATATTTTGTGTACACATTCATTTTGAGATGTAGCACTTTGTATATGTTTAGTCTACATCATGTATCTATTATGTGTCGGTTCAGATTTATATCTATTATATTCCACTATGACTGATCTGGTATTCTGTGATCTGTATATTATTATATGTTGTTCTGAATTTTTATTATATAGCCACCATTGTTTTGTTTTAAGCCTGAATTGTATATGTCAACTCCACTTGATTCAAGAAATGCATAGCACATTGATCGATGTGCCAGTGCTCGCTTAAAGTAAAATTCATGGATGGTCGCTCTTAACTAGCCCTATTCTCTGCACTATCCGCCAATATTACTTTGTAATATTCTCTATTAGTGTGGGTCTTGGGGTGGGGCGTCACATTAGTATAACCTAATCACATTTGTATGTTACTTGGTGGTATCGACAATAGAATCCCTTGTGTTCAATTCTATTCTTTGTAAAAGAAAGCTGCCTTTAAACAAATTGATTCTTGGAAAACAAAGTAATTAAGAACTTAAACCTCTTTGTAAATCATTAATTACAAGTTAAATACTTTTTAAAATCATAATTAAATCTTAATTAAGTATTAACTTAATTATTAATTAAGAAATAATTAACCTTTAATAAATAATTAATTTATAAATTAAATCCCTTAATTAATTTATAATTAGAATAATTAAACACTTACTTAATAATTAATTAATAATTAACCTTATACATGATTAATAATTAATTAAAAATAAATCATATACTTAATTAAAAATTAATCTTACTTAATCAAAAATTAATTAAAATTAATCTAACTTTTAAAAGATAGGTAATTAGTAATTAATCTCCACTTAATTATAATTAATAAACCGTGTTTAATACTTATTTAATTATTAATTAACAAACTTAATTAATTAATAAATCTTAATTAACTTCTTAATAATTATTAATTAAGTTTTATAAAACATTTTCGAAGTGCTTTTAAATATAAAAACTTAACTTGTAAAAAGTGGACTTTTAGCGAAACTACATCCATAGCGACTATCGCTATGGATACCATAACTAGAAAATATTTCTTAGCTTTCTCTTTTAAAAAATAACATTGGAAAGCTTACTAACTTTTCCAAAATATAAGGAAAGAGTTTTTAAAAGTAAAACAAAATTTAGAACTTGAAAACAATTTGATTTTTAAAACTAATAATCATAGTTTTACACACAAGGGTTCCAAGTCGCCAAACATACAAAGGTGCTAACTTTCCTTAGCAAACTCTTACATACACTTGTCCATAGAACGTACAACGCAACAATAACCACAAATAACCTAAAATCCAAACTTTGTTATATCCATAACACATTTAGACTTATTTATCAAGTCTAAAGCAATTTCCAAGCACAAGCACATATAAAATCACATACAAGCATGTAAGTAACCAATAACCAAGCAATATCACATATTAATGCTAACATAACTTAAAGATGTAATTTTTACAAGAGGCTGTGAGTTTTTACTCACCAAATTTATGAAAGCAAACCAAATCTTTTTAAAACTTTGAAATAAACTCTAGGTCTTGCATTTTCAAAACCAAAACTCAATTTTTAGCTAAGAGAAGGCCAAGTAGGCTCAACCAAAGGCTTTTAGGCTTGGCTAAAGGGTAGGTTGGGCATGGCCAAGTTTGGAAAGGAGGTGTATGTGCTTAATTTCAAAATAGGAAGGGGTGTAGAAGGAGGATAAAGGATTAAAAAGAAAAGTTTTGATTTTTAAAATTTGGGAAAAAGAAAGAAGAACCCATTAAAACTTTAAAAGCTTAAAGAAGGAGTTGAAAAACTTTTCAAAAAGACATAGAAAATGAATGGAGAAGGGAAAGAGAAAAATGAGTTAGTTTTATATAAAATGGAATTATAAAATTACCAAAATGCCCCTTAAGCTCCATACCCTCCACAAATTTAATACCACATCACCCGTTCACCTCCTCCTTCTCTCTTCTACATGTTACCCCAAGGATAATACCCTTTATCCATCATGTAAAACTATAACAACCTGTACCTTAATGGACCTAAATTTCGACAAAAATCGAAACCCAAGTCCATCAAATGCAGATCGTTGGATTTGGTACTTGTAAATAAGCATGAGCATTACGGAGATTGATAGGAATATAACTTACAACGGTAACAATATCAGGATAAGAATACTGACTATGACTACACCTTGGAATTAATGGTACTCCTCAGATAGTAGATTGTCACATCAAAATCGAGCATGAGAGAAAGAAGACTCTTCCAACAATAAAGCACATCTAGCTCCAGCGACCTGTTCCTCTAAATCTATCATATAGGTTGTAACGAGAAGGGTCGGAATAATGTTCGGGTGACTGGAAAAATATATAAACTGTCCATAACACAAATTTATAATGATTGGTTTCCATTTAATAGTTATGTCCAGGTTAGCAATTCTAATCTAACCTTGCATTGCACACACGATTACTTATTTACCCCTTCCCAAGGTACAAAATATTGATGAAGCCTTATCAACCACCTAAAACTTCCAAACCCATTTTCCACTTAATACTTCTAAATATGAAGCGGGCTTCTATAATACTTTTAAAAGGAGAAATAGACAGACTCTGCTATTTAAGACCTTAATCAAGGTAGACCCCGTCACTTAAGGCCTATTTCCATGGTAGTTTCCTAACAATGTTGTCAATGGTTGGTAGGTCCTAGCTACAAAGACCTCTAACCACTATTTAAAGCTTTCGACATTTAATGTCCGGCTATTAACGCATCTATTGCCGATAAAATCGTAGCCATGTAATAAACAGTACCCAAGTCACATAATACCTTTTATTGGAAAATAAGCAGAATCTAATCATTTAAGACCTTAATTAAGGCAGACCCCATCATTTAAGACCTATTCCCAAGGCATGCTCCTCAATGGTACTATCGTTACTATGACCTTAGCAATGTGAGAGACTACACCCAAGCAACTTAATACCTCGTTAATAAGGACTAGGTAGACCCCTGACTATTTAACACCTATTTATAAGTAGGCCTTTGTCAATGAATACCTAACCCCAAGGCGGACTCCTCACTGGTACTATCTAGCTAAAATTGCTTGGAGATCTCATTGGGTTACTTAATACTTCTTTTATAGGAAAGAGGCAAACCTTTGAGTCACTTAAGGCCCCAAACCTGAAGTGAACCCTTCCCTAGATATCCACTATCACTCTTTAATTATAAATATGGAATCTCATTAGGTTACTTCTTTTGGTAGGGAGGCAGGCCCTACAGCCACTTAAGACCTCAACACTGAGGTAAACCCTTTTAGAGACATCCTTATTTATTTGGAATCTCACAAGGTTACTTAATACTTCCATTTAGGAGAGAAACGGACCCTACAGCCACTTAAGACCTCAAACTAGAAGCAAACCCCTATAGAGATATCCCTCACCACTCCTAATTCCAAATTTGGACCATTTAATACTTTCCAATTAAGAATGCAGGTCGAATCTCTCACGTCATCACTGGTCCTAGGATTAGTGATATCTCACATCAGTGGTAAGTACACCCAATTGCTGGTAGCCTCAAAGTGAAGGGCAGTCTTCCGTCGAGTGACTCTACTGACCTCGCATCACTAACCTACTTAGTCCAACTAACCATCCTAATTCTTTGCTTATATTACCTTAGGAATAATTGGACTTAGCTTACTAATTCCTTTTTCATTTAAGGAAAAAAGATTTATCTTAAATATTTATCTACCCATAAATCCCTGTTTAATGCTCATAAATATCAATTTGTCCATAAAATCCTAACGAACATTTCCTAATACATTTATGTATGATTACTAATTTCAAATTAGTAACCTTTTATATCTATTCCACTTTTATTAGTCTCATTAATCCATTTACCCTATCAAATTATTGCAACTCCCATATTTATTACCATTTATTCCCCATTTATTAGAGTTACAACCTTTTAAATTCCTTTCTCATTAGTTAATTATCCTAAACGCGAATATTATGTGCAAGCCTCGTTATTAGCTTTTTATTTAATTATTATAAGCGTAGTAAATTACGTACAAATGATTACTTTTATCAAATATGTTCTAGTTATATATCTTTACCAAAATATTCTATCGGAATCATATATAATAAGAGTATCCGCTATAATTTCCATAAATTAGCCTAAAACAAAACATTTAACTTTAAAAGATTACATTGTTTGAAATTACAAGGAATAATTATTTCTTTTTATTACTGAAATAAACAGTGTAAACTACAATGAATTCATACTTTACACATCTCTTTCTCTTTCTATTTGCATCTATTCCTTGTTAGATCAAACGTTGTATTTTTCTAAAAGGGAAAGAAATCAAACTAATTTACAAATATTAAACTGACCTAAATTCCAACAATTCCAAACATAGAAAAGTTTACATTCCAACAAGATTAGGATAATAATCCAAATTTATAACATTATTATACAACTATTTCAGATCTGGAATAAATTTCATTCAAATCAATATTCTAAATTCAAACTTTTGAGATTGATTTCCAGATCAGGTTGTAAACAATTCTAAATCAATTCATAAAAAAGAATATGTATGCGATATTTATTATATTCAGATCATATTCAATTTGTTGTCTATAACTCATATACAATTATCCAATTTGGCATAAAAATCAAATAAACACCAACGGGATAATTTTTATATTATAACAATCTATAAAATTTCCCACTCACCTTAAAAAGTGATCCAAATCTCCATATCTGAAATAGAACCTTTCATTCATCTCCAAATCCTTTTTAATCCAAGAGATATGTATAAAAGGGTATATACATAACATTAGAATTACATATCTGAAAAGAGATTTGGGATAGAGAGAAAAAATAAATACAAATATACATAAATATATAAATTACCTCGAATACGCATATGGTTGATTCTCTTCTCTTCTCCTTTTTATTAGATTTTTACTCTTCTCCAATTTTTATGGATATAGATACAAATATCTTATCCTTATAACTTAGAAAGAAAGTAGAGAAGAAGTTATGTAGAGCTTTACTAAGTGCCTCCTTAAAATTTTGAAAGAGAAGGGAGGGCTAGGCCTGAATTTATAGGCGCTAGAATCAACCAGAACCGTTAGATCAATATATATTAAATCCGGGCCGTTGTGGCCTAGGGTTATTGCGCCACGGTTACCCAACCGGTCGACCGCCTTGTATGCATCGGTCGACCGCTACATGTCGATCAGTCAAAGTGAATGATCGGCCTGTGGGCCCGGGCGAGTAATTGTAAACGTTAATTTTTTTATTTTCGTTTTGAATTCATTTTTCGTCCGTAAATTCTTCGTTTGGACTCCGATTGCAAAACTCTAAATATGAAAGTTGATCAGAATTTCACCACAAATGCAATATTGCAAGTTTCGTGGTCAAATTCAATTGTTTGCTCAAATTCCATTTTCGGAGCCTAATTAATTAACTAACTAACTAATTTAATAACTAACACCAAAATACGGGATGTTACGTTCTTTCCCTCATAAAAAGAATTTCGTTCTCGGAATTTCACCAATGACTAAGTCAAGGTTTTGGCTCCTAATTATCCTAAACTATGGAACCAATGAGTGTATAACTATTTTTGCAACCAAACTGCACAAGTGCATAGTGAATTACTGTATCACTATACAAAAAATATGTATGCAAAATGAATCTACATCGGATCCTCCTATATGAATGCATTTCTTTTGAAAACATTTTTGGAAACATGATGCAAACAACCTACATATATACTGGAAGTTCTATATGTATGCAACTTTTGAAAAATCTTTTCAACCAAAACCCCCGTACTCCTTCAAATAGAAGTATGAAGCAACCAATTTTGCATTCACTTCCTACCATCGAATAATCTAACGCATCGAAACATACCTTCCTAAACTTTACTCCTATGGCGAAAAAAGGAATTTAGGCAGAGAATTTAACATTCTTACCACTCTATAATCTTCCTATTCTCGTAGTACAATGGAAATTTCCTCGCTGCCCCGAATTTACTCTAAATTTTTAACGTACAAAAAGCATAAGGAAACTTATTGTCAAGCTCTAAAATAGAATTAACTCTAAAAATAGACTCGCGCGCGTCGTCGACAAGGTATGGAAATAGAAATTCCAAGACCAAAATAGCTTTTCCCTTGTTATTGCTTGCATTTATCGCATCGTCGACCCTAATGCACCGCTAAATCTGCAAATTCTAAATCTATTTGTCTTCTCTACGCCTAACTTCTGGCCTTCAAAATCATAGTTTTCAAAAAAAAATTCTCACTTTTAAAATTTGTATGTCATTTGGAAAATAAAATCCCAAAATATTTAGATGCACATTTTCTCTTGAAATAAAATTTTGAACAAAAACTCTAAATATAATTTAAGACCCAAAATAACTAAAACACAAAACTTTTTCTTTTTCTTTTAAAACGGAACTTTTCAAATCAAGAGGAATTTTTCAAAATATTTTCCTTCTAAAAAATTTCGATAAATCAAGCCATAATTTCAGCGTAGTCGAAAGCCGATTATGCGCTAAATGCATAAAAAAATTCCAAAATTCTACAACTAACATTTACCTAAAAATTTGACATTTTATTTAAAAAACTCAACACATCTATTGTTCAAGAAATTTAGTTTTTAAGGAATATGAGCAATGATCCGTTATGTCAAAATAACTTTATAACGTCCTTCGCTAAATTTTCCAAATATTCTGAACTACCAGCCTTATATCGCATTTACTTCTAGTTAAGTGTTTCTATGAGTTCTCATATTTATATTGCTTCTCTATTATGCATGTATAAGAGCAGTTCGCATATCTAGAAACAATAAGACAGAAAATGAATAGATACTCATAATATCCTGCGTGCCTGTTATAAGAGACAACTAACAGTTTTACAACCTAACAACCTAAAAGAAAAGAACAAATGCGGGAAATAAAAAGATACAACGATCATAAAAAAACCGCCTACGAACTGTGAGAAGGTCTCGCTCCGCAGCTAGAGCTCAAGCCATTGCCGCGACCACGGAATGGTCGTAGCATGGCGGCTATGCCCTCAATCTTTCACCGCTGGAACTACTGCTCTTCCCTAACCTCTCGGAGCTCTGCCTGAACTTGACGGATAGCAACAAGCTTAAGATTCAAGTATCCCTTGGTGCCCTGCGTTATCCCCTGCTACTAGTGCACTGCTCCGGTGTTGGTACAGGTGGTGCGGCAGGCGGTAAAGGAATATTCATCCTGTTAATGGCGGTCTAGTCGATGGAGGAAAGGACCTTCCTCAATACTGGCTCTCTGCTCAAATTTACCTCGTATTGCCTAAACACTCGAGTGAGCAGGTGGCAAAATGGAAAGTGAGTCCTCAGGATACCAACTCCCCGATCGACCATATGTTGCATCGAAACATGTGCCCAGTTGACTGCCATGCTGCCAATTATAGCATAGGTGACTCTCCGCACTGAGGTATAGATCTGGTCGAGGCTTCCCATCTTTGGAATGATGTTGTGTTGAATGATGCGCACGATAAGACAAGCAACCGGTCGCAAATTTCGGTCCTCCAATCATCGACTTTTCCGGAAAAGATCCACTGTAGAATCTCAAGATCGGTCATCTCTATGTCATCCAAATCTGTGCCTACTGCAGATCTCCAAAATCCCAACAAGATCATCATTTGTCATCTCGATCTAAGCTCCCTTCACCTCGGACTCAATATAACTGTTGCCATCATCAAAATTTTGTGCCATCTATGAATCAAAAAGACAGACGTAGCATGGGTAATATTCCCATTCATAAGTCTTGAAGCGAAGGATTGGTACAAGTCCTTCTATGACGAAAAGATCTTCAAGCCCAAGAGCAGTGAAATCTCCGGATTTTATTGGTCGCCCATGGAGAAAGTCAAAGTCCGTCGTTTCGAGATAAGTGGCAATCTTTTGCTCGCTCTAGTGAAGTCAAGTAGCTTCTTACGGGGTAAGGCCAGGATGATGAGAGAAAGAGCCGCCGGTGCGTGGCGGTGCCACAGGCTGAGAGGTAGTTGGAAAATGGGAGAAAAGAGTTTAGATCTGGAGTAGTGGTGGGGCAAGATCTAACGTGCAAGATTTTTGGCATTGCTTGGTGGAGGAATGAAGGAGAGAGGCTTTGGTTATGTGGAGGAAGGGAGAGGTGGAAATAGGGTTCTGCTGAAAAAGGAGAGGAGGAAGAGAATGAGGGGGTGCGGCGGCTGATGGTTTGGACGCGACTTATAGTCGCGTTCCTGGATCGGGTTCGGCCCAAATCCACTTAGTGGACGACCGCTATTAGGTCGACCGGTCGACCGCTGTGGTCGACTGCTAGCCTAAATTTGGGCATGGCCTGAACCTGGAGCCAGTAGGGCCGGTTAAATTAATTAATATTCTAATGACCATTCCGCACACTATCTTCAGCTTAAATTATCCAGAAAAATTCTACCTTTCACACGAGGGTATCCACCTTACTATGTAGACCCTTCCTTAGCAAGATTGTGATAGCCTCAATAAAACTGTTGCGACCAACAACACTTTCGAAAACCTAAAAATATTCTAACTGTTATTTCCTGCCTACTTCGTGTGAAAATATTCTTCCAGTAGCCGGTGGGCACAGCAACACTTCAAACTACATACCCCAATAAAATTGAATGTTATTCCTCTTTTGTTTGTACCTTAAAGAGAGATAATATAAAAATCTCAGTTTTATAAATCGAAAAATCACTACTAAATACATGCTCCTTTATACTTGTTTCTAAATAGTAGAAATTATTTCATACCAAAACTTCCCTTAAAATCTAACTTATATATATAAATATTTCAGTGTTTCCAAAAACCTTTTTAAAACACAAAATTTTCAAATCGAAGAACTATTTTCTTGCCAAAATTAATATCAAGCCTTTACTGATATATATAAATATTTAAGGATTTCAAAAATTAATCTTTTATAAACTAAGAATTTCTTAACACGACCAACTTAGTGGTGCAACGACCCAAAATTTTTGATAATTTAAAATATTTAATTTAATAAGATGTGGTGTTAATATTGGAAGAAATAAGAATTTGTGATTTAATAATAAGAAAAGTAACTAGAATGAAATGTTATAATGTGAATGTAAGGTAATGGATAACTACTTTAATGCAATTTCAATTAATTGAAATGATTGTAAATATAAAATTTGGTTATAAACTATAAATAAAGAAATAAACCAAATGTTGTATTAAACGATGAAATTGTATGTAATTAATTGAAATTTGGTAATATAGAAAAATAAATCGGTACGTGAATTTATTAACTTGGTTTGTAAACAATAAACATAGAAATGTGTTTGAATTGGTAAGTTGTAACAATGGTTTAATTATAAATTCACTATTTAATTCATTGATAATAAATTGGAAATCAATTGCAATTAATCTACTTAATTATTGCAGTTAACGTGATTAAAATGATAACTGTAGAATATTGATGTAATAAATGGTAAACCATTGTTAATTATATACATAATATGATAATTGATTGAATAATAAGATTATAAATCAAAATAAATGAGTTTATCGGAATAAAAATTAATTAATGGATTTATTGCAATTAAAAATTGAACATTGTAATCTATGCAATATTTAACATTGGTTTTAACTTGGAAATTTACTTTAAAGGATTATAAATTAATAGGTAATCAAAAATGATAAAAATTGTTAGTTATAAAGTTTGAATATAAGACGTGGATTAAATTAATTTAATAATAATTTATTTAATTAACGTGAAATTAGCCATTTTGGGCACTATCTCGGATTTCGACGAAACCAGTTTCATCGGATCCGTAACGGTGAATTCTTATAGGATTTCAAGTTTTGTAGCGATCGGACTTATCGTTTAATCGTACGTGCTTGAAACGTGTAGAAATTAGTTTAATGAATTCAATTTGAAATAAGATGATTTTAAAAGCTAACTTCTTCATACAATCGAATTAGGACTTGAAACCTGTTCCATTTAGTTTAAAAACATCGAAAACATCCATTTTGACATATGGGATGACCTACTTTCATTCTGGAAGTGGAACGGGCTTTTCGGCTCGTTATTGTCGTTTCGAACCAATTCGATGTGATGTTTATTCTTACCGGGCCTTGTCTATATAAATAGTTTTCTTCTAACCCTAGCAGCCTTTTATTTCTTATTTATGTACGTACTGAAATTTTTGTCGTTTCTCTCTTCTCAATGGCTGAAAACCTAATTCCCAAATCCAAATTCAAATCAAAATCAATTTCAAAAATTCAAACTCCTCAAAACATAGCAAATTATATATCGTTGGAAAGCTCTCGACGAGCGCAACTCAAATCTGCTGTTCCTTTTTGAAATCGGGTTTTGGTTTGTCCGAAATTGGCCAAAACATTCTCGACCATCCGTTTGGTGGTTGATGATCGGCGATGGATTGTCGATTCGGGGATACTGGCGAGTGGAGATGGACGAGTGGAGCGCATCAGTATGGTTCATCCGGCGAGATGATGGGTAGATTGGCTCGAATAATTCAATTAAGGTTCGCATATACGTGGCGGCGGCTGCAATTTGGTCGTTCTCTGGCGGTGGTGGTCGTGGTAGCCCAGGCAGGGGCGGCACGCATTGAGGGAGAGGTCGTGGTCTGGTCGGAGAGCGTGCGTACGTTGGTCGATGGTGTGGCGGCCGCGTGCAGTTCAAAGTCGAGAGGGTTTTGTTCGTGTGCGTCACTGTGTTTAGGCAGGTTCGAACAAACAGAAGGTCATGGCATGTCTCGTCTCTTATCTATTATATTTAATTTAATTTTAATTTTCAATCGTTCTAATCCTCGTATCTTTTTCATACGAGGTCGGATTCACACGCGGTTTTCTCCACTGCGATCGTATCAAAATTTCCGACATTTTGAAACTAGTTTGGACGAATCCTGAGACTACAAGATTTTGGGCCTTTATTTGGATTTCAAATCGATTTGAAATCAAAGGTGGGTGTTTTAACCCACTCACAACTACTAAATTATCTTATGTTAGTAAAATTGAATTTATGATGTGATAAGAGTTGATTTACTATTGTTTGATATATTTAAATCGTCATTCCAGCTAAATCTGAATTTATTGAATATAATTGTCATTTAATTTAATATTAAATTTTAATTTGCCAGTTTATACCTGTTATTGATAATCAGTTATCTATTGATGTTTATTGGTTGATTTGAATGATGATTATGATGTATGTTTGATTTTTGATATTGGATGACTGGATGTTATATTTATATATTGTTATAACACTGCAAGTTCCCTTAGTTTATTGTTAGAATCCCTATGGGTTGAAACGATACATACCCGAACGATCTACAGATTAGGGAAAAATCGTTATGGGTTGAAATGATAGACCCGGGCGATTTTATGGATTTTGAATTTATTTTTTGATTGCGGGTTGAAATGATATATACCCTTAAATTTAAATTATTGCGGATTGAAATGATATATATCTGTATCACTTGACCATAGGGTAGAAAATTATATACGGACACCGGATTAGTTAAATTAAATGATTTTTTTATAGTCCTAAATTTTTGAATTCGGTAAAATGATATTTTGAAATGAAATTTTATTTATATAAGTTGAATTTTTGAAATATAAATGGAATTTATCAAAATTAGAGTTATTATAAACATTTGAATATTTAACTTTGAAATCTATTGAATTTGAAGTGGTTTAAATTTTTAGTTCAAACCTGGACTTGAAATCGATAAATTGAAATGGTTTAATGAGAATCTGAATTGAAAGATTTAAAATTGAGTTTTTGTTGATTTGAAAGCTGGATATGGTCCAGATTTGTTAAAATGGAAGAAATAGTTTAATTTGACATTACTTTCAAATTAATTATTTTAATATAAACTGTTTAAAAATATATTATTTAAATTCAGATTTATTTAGATTTTCAAACCATTTTATATTAAACTATATTAAATCTATTTTTAACTATTTTAAACCATTTAAACTATTTTAATCTATTTTAAGATATTAAATCTATTTTAAACTATTTCTGACTATCTATACTATATTTCAAAAATTCAAATGGTGCAAGGTTGAGTTGGTTATATTTAAATCCTGGATTTAAAAGGAATATGGTTAAATGATGTTATAACCTACGTTGGAATTTGAAATGATATTTTCTAGTGAAATGACATATTTTGAGTAAATATGATGATTTTAAAATGGGAGTCTAACCTATTTGTGAATATGATTTCGAAAGTGGTATGATTTCGAAAGGCAATGTGATTTCGAAAGTGATATGGTTTTGAGAATATGATATTTTGATATAAATTATGAATTGGTTTTGGAAATGTAAAAGAACCATCCGGTGTGAAATAAGCGTTTGGTTATTAAAGAGACCGGGATCGGATATTGTCATACTCTCTGCCAATACCGAAAACCACTTTAACAACTATGCACGTGGTTAAGATTCCAGAATAAAGTAGGATGGTTTGGCGAACGATTCTGTATGAGGTATTACCGTAGCCCTGACTCCCTCGAGTCAGCTTGATGTGACTAAAACAGGAGCCACGCCGGGCCAAGTGAGGTTGCACCTCCGATCGGACATTCTTCGGTACCATATTATGACTTTATGATTGATTTGGTGGCCACCCCTCGATTTGATTATGAGAGTGTGTTCAGAGGTGGGCGGTAGTAGCTGCTATGCGTTACCACTAGTCCAGATCCGCAAAACGGTGGTATTCTACCCTACGCATTGCCTCGCATGCCTTGTCACATGCCTTATCATGTCCATTACGAGTTTGGTTTGTGTCGTACCTATGGAGTGCTCCTTGATAGCCCACTAGTTTACGGTGGAGTTTACCGTACTGTATAGACTACGACATTTATATAAAATGTGTTAAGGGGGATATGGCTAACGCCTTAAGGCTATTTTAATACTTTACTTTACTGTAGACACTATTATAATAGCGTATTGTACTATGTATGTAGATAGTTTAACGGATCCTTAGGAGATGGAATCCTGAACATCTCTTAAGTTATTGCACTCATGTTAGACACTGGATAGGAGGTGTCAAATCCCGTAAACATCTCCGACGCCGTTACACTCATATTTATTTACTGTTGATTTAACTTACATAAGATCTTTTAGTTCTGACTCAAGTGTTTTGTCTTTTTAATTCGCTTGGGTTAGTCTGAGCTTTTCAGTGTATCGAAGACCGCTTTTCTGGAGGACGAAGACGGAGATTTATATACTATATTATTTATTATATTTATTCCACTACATCATGTTGTTCCGCTGCATTATTTATTTATTTCTATTGTATGTAACTCTGATCTGTATTGTAAAGGTGTAATCAAGTATTATTTATAAATAGCTTCATGAACTGTTTATTTGATTATTATATTTTGTCATTCCACTGTGAGATTCGATGTTTTGTTTTCTTTCTTTTATCTTCTTTTTCTTATTTACCCTATAACAATCCTCACTTTTGAATGGTTTGAGTCTGACGTGTGTGGTTTATCGTCGATTAAACCGTCCAAAAAGGTGGGTCGTTACATTTGGTGTACGTGTTTCTTTGAAAATTAAAATATCAAAACTTTCCCAAAATAGACTTTACAAAATAAATCCTTGGGAAAGAAATCCAAGAAAACCCTTTTTCCAAAATCTAAGGCATTCCAAAAACATACTTATAAAAATTCTCTCATGGGTTTTAGACAAAGGAATTGACATTAATTATTCAAATAATATCTGGTTTGCCATCCAAGAGGTTGTCAATGAATGCTCCGCAACAAAAATTTACATCTGGACAATTGTGACATACAGACTCTAATTTCCTGCCCATCTGGAATAAATGTGTGTCTTCGACTAGAACTCAAAATCCAAAATCACAAGGTAGCTAGAATCTCAACCATCAAGTCAAACACCTCGAATCTCCGGGATTCAACCATATGCCGCACTCATGCTCTTCATCAACAGTGCTTTACGCATCGCCAACACTCCGTGGGGTACTTCGGAGTCGGCATGAAGATTTTAACTGTAAGATATTTCCAACCCACGGTTGCTTTGCTCATTTCTTCAAAGTGGAACTACAACTACTTCTATAGTTGGAACTCTTAGAATCTAGCATAAAAATATAATATTACTAGATAGGAAAGTATGAATAAGTTCTCTCAATTTATCCTGATTCCTCTGATCTACTAATCTAGACACTAATACCAAATGTAACAACCTATACCTTAATGGGCCTAAATTTCGACAAAAATCGAAACCCAAGTCCATCAAAGCACAAATCGTTGGATTTCGTACCTACAATTAAGCATGAGCATTATCGGATATTGAAAGAAATCTAAACTCATAGCGGAAACAATAACGGGATAAGAATATTGACTATAACTACTAATGGTATTCCTTGGATTGCAGATTGTCAAATCAGCATCGAGCACGAGAGAAAGAATACTTTTCGAACAACAAAGTACATCTAGCTCCAGTGACCGGTTCCTCTAAATCTATCCTGTGAGTTGTAATGAGGAGGTGGTCAGAACAACGTTCAAGTGAATGGAAAATTATATAAAATATCCATAACATAAATATATATACTGATTGGTTTCCATTTAATAGTTATGTCCATCAAAGTTAACAATTCTAATCTAACCTTGCATTACCCAAACAATTACTTACTTACCCCTTCACAAGGTACAAAATACTGATGAAGCCTTATCAACCACCCAATACTTTCAAACCCATTTGCCGCTTAATACTTCTAAATATGAAGCAAGCTTCTATAATACTTTTAAAAAGAGAAATAGGCAGTCTCTGCCATTTAAGACCCTAATCAAGGTAGACCCCATCACTTAAGACCTATTCCAAGGTGGTTCCCTAACAATGTTGTCAATTGTCGGTGGATCCTAGCTACAAAGACCTCTAACCACTATCTAAGGCTTCCAACATTTTATGTCCAACTATAACCGCATCAATCATAGATAAAATCCTAGCTACGTAATAAACAGTACCTAAGCCACTTAATACCTTTTACTGGAAAATGGGCAGACTCTGGTCATTTAAGACCTTAATTAAGGCAGACCCCATCATTTAAGATCTATCCCCAAGGCATGCTCCTCAATGGTACTAGCGTTATTATGACCTTAGCAATGTGAGAGACTATAGCCAAGCCACATAATACCTCATTAATAAAGACTAGGCAGACCCTTGACCATTTAACACCTATTTATAGGTAGGCCTTTGTCATTGAATACCTAACCCCAAGGCGGACTCCTCACTGGTACTATCTAGCTGACTTAGCTTGGAAATCTCATTGTGCTACTTAATACTTCTTTTATAGGAAAGAGGCGAACCCTTGAGTCACTTAAGACTCCAAACCTAAAGCGAACCCTACCTGGCATATCCACTATCACTCTTTAATTATAAAATGGAATCTCATTTGGTTACTTCTTTCGGTAGGGAGGTGGGCCTGATAACACTTAAGACCTCAACATTGAAGTAAACCCTTTTAGAGACATCCTTATTTATTTGATATCTAACTTGGTTACTTATTACTTCCATTTAGGAGAGAAGCGGACCCTACAGCCACTTAAGACCTCAAACCAGAAGTGAACCCCTATGGAGATATTCCTCACCGCTCCTAATTTGTAACGACCCGTAAATTTTCAATAATTAAAGTTGTCAATTTAATAAGATTTGGTCAATAAATCTAGAAGAAAAAAAAACTTTATCTATTAATAATTGAACAATGGTAATTAGAACTAATTAGTAACAATTGAAATGAAGTCCCAATGATGAATAATGTAAATTAGTTATAAATTTGAATGTAAGAAACAAGTGTGAATGTTGAATCATTAATGAGATAATATGTGATAAATAGAAATTGAGGTAAATCAGTGTCAATTGAGTAATTGTAACATTTGATTTGTAAATAATAATGGATTCATTAATGTGGATTAAAGTTATAGTAACGGTTGTAAGTTACTATTTAATTGGTTTATTAATCTAGTTGTAAAGGTTACATTTGGGTACAAAACTGAATACAAGTGAATAAATGTAAATGTGGTATGGATAAATGAATTAGTATATAGTTTATGGTAATTGGATGAATTAAACATTTTGTAAGCAATTATGATAATTAGTGGAAATAATAAACTGGAATGTAATATAAAGATAATGATAACATTTATTGCAAGTTACATTTTATTTAGGCTGCTAAATTTAAAGTTGGAAATCAATTACATTTAAATGTAAGTAAATGTTCATTAATATGAGATAGGACAGTAATTGTAAAGTGTGAATGTGATGAAATAAATGGAAATATATATTTTAGTCATAGATAAAAATAAAAGAATGAAACCTAGTTGAATAGATTGATTAAGGTTTTAATTATAATAAATGTAAATTTGGATTTTGTTTGTAATTTATTTTCCAAATACAATAAAATAAACATTTTCCGAAAATTTTATATTTTGGTCAAACTTTGATTTTATTTGAAAATTTGAAAATTTAAATTTTTAAATTATGATCTTTTATTTGAAGCTGTATATAATTATGATTTATACTTTGTAAATTGGATAACATACAACGCTTTAAAAATAATTAATTTCTGCGTTTATTTTATATGTTTCTATATCCATCTCCATATTTTATTTTTCTATTGTGTTTGTATAAACTTTATTTTTATTTATTGAATGTTTCTTTGTATATATATCTTGTAATTAATGGCTAGGAAACAAATTTATTAGACGTATGTTACTTTGATTTAATTTGGCATAGGTTACATTTGGTTTATTTCTTGCCTTTATTTGCTTGTCCTCTTTAAATTCCTACCATAGCCGTTCCTAAATTGTAGCCGTTCATACCCTATCAATTCACGTGAAAAAAAAAGAGTATCTCATCTTATTTTCCATTTGTTTCTTTTTATTAAATAGGTAACAAATCCCTTCAAATCTCTAGCCGTTTAAAACATTTAATTGCTTGCCGTTTTCTTTCCACTTGATTAGCCGTGAAAAAAAAATCCTCTAGTAATTACTTATCCACGTACAAAAACTTTCCCCACATCTCATTCTCACATTCATTTTCATTCTTGAGAAACAAAATGTAAGTTTTTCCATGGCTTCTTCCTTTCTTATTCTCTTTTTTCATTTTGTTTTCACTTTGTCTCAAAGCTAGTGCTCGGCCTCTACCCATTCTCCTCCTCCACCGACCATCACCACCCATGACCGGCCTCCATCACCATCTCCACTGGCCAGACCATGGCCGTGACCACCATGAAGACTCCATCACCAAACTTGTTGAAAACCTAGCCAAACTCTTATTTTCCTTCACCTCCTCTTCATGTACTTCGGCCATAACAAATTCCACCAACTATTTGCTTTGTCATGACCTTTAGCCATCATAGCCGTGCCTATGTATGGTGTGGTCAAGCCCACTGGACCATGGCCTAGCCACTTGATTGATTTAAAGCAAGGTTATGTCACTTTGATTCATTCTTTTCATTGTTTTAATCTATAAATCTTTGTGTTGAATTTTATTCTTATAATTTTGTAAATTGTTTGTATACAAGATTGGATCTTAACTATCCATCACAAAAAAAAATCTTGTTCGTGACTAGTCGTGCTTTCGGAATTTTTTGTGTGTCTCTTGTTTGTTATCTCCAGCTTTAAAAAGGTGAGTTTTATCACTCTAGACATATGTACTTATATTATTGTGAAATGATGACAAGTGAATCTGTACAAATTGATATGTTATTCATACATGCCTGTGATATATTATATGATGTTAAATCCTGTTTATATACCTGTTACATTACCTGATATATTATTATATGTTATACTGTTCATTTTAATTACTGTATCTCACACTGCAAGTTCCCTATCACTATGGGTTGAAATGATACATACCCGAACGGACATTAGAATAAGGAAAAATCATTATGAGCTGAAATGATAGGCTTGAGTGATTTTATTGTAAATTTATTTTGACTTGGGATTGCGGGTTTGAAATGATAGAACCCAGATTTTTCTTTTTAAATTACGGATTGAAACGATACATATCTGTATCACTTGACCTAGGTTAGAAAATATTATACAGGCCCATGGTTAATATATTATAATATTTTCCTAAAAATTATTAAGTATATTTTGAAATAAAATTTATGAAATTTAACTTAAAATTTGACTTAAGGCTTTAAAATTTTAAAGGTGTTTTGTTTTTCTATAAGTTAAATTTTGTAAGTTAATAATTGGTTTTAAAGTGAATTTAAAGGTTTTATTTATGATAAAGGACTAAATAATTAAATTTGATTTAATATGGAGTTTTAAATCTGACCTAGTAAATTTAATAAAGGTTATTTCCTTAAATGGATATGTTTGGTATAATAAATAATGTACTTTGAATTGATAAAATGAAATACAGTTTTTAATTGGACATTTTGTAATAAAATGTATTTAACTAGAAAATCATAGTTAATTGATGTCTAAATGAATAGATCTAAAAGAAAATTTATTGTTACATTAACTATGATAAAATATTCTTTTGTGAAATGTTATGTTTTGTAAAATAAATAGTTATGATTTTTAAATGGAAGAATGTAACTTTAATTATGACTTAACTTGGAATTTGGAAATTTGGTTTTAAATGAAAACTTTTAAGTTAAGTAAATAAAGGGAAATTAAAATTTTACTTGGGAAATGGGTATTTTAAAATAAAGTATTAAGTTAATTATTAAAGTAAAAGTTGAGAAAATAATTTACTTTTGACTTAATGAATGAATTTTTGTTTAAATTGGATATTTACTTATTAAGTGTTTATTTTATTGAATCATAAGTTAAGATATCCGAATGAATATTTTGAAGCGAAAAATATGATTTTTATAAGTTAAAATGGCCAAATTTTAAGTTTTATTGTTTCTGAAAATTTTATAATAAAGCTGGAATTAATATTCGTAGCACTTCAGAAATGATGTGGTCTTAAGACAGCATTTGTTAAGTGCTGTCATTTCTAGAAATAGACTAAGTTCTGAAATAACAAAGAGCTACTGCAGCACTTTGTAAGTGTTGTTGCTGCTGAAAGTAAACTGTTTTGAAATAATAACTAAATATCTACTGTAGCACCTGGTAAATGCTGCTGTTTCTTAAACTGAACTGTTTTGAAATTCTAATACCTACTGTAGCACTTTATAAGTGCTGCTGTTTCTGAATTTGACAATGTTTTGAAATATTACTAATATATCTACTGTAGCACTTTATAAGTGATGTTGTTAGCTGAAAATACAATGTTTTGGAAATTTTATAATTGAATGAATGAACTTAGAAATGCTACAACTTTGAAATGAATATTATTTGACAATGAATTTCAATGGTTTAAATGAATATTATTTTAAGGGTGTTATGATTTTCTAAGCATTATGATTTTCAAAGAATAACATTTCTAAATTGTTATGATTTCAAAATATTATGGTTTCAAAGTGTTGGGTTTCAGAGTTGTTATAACTTTGAAAAGACTATGTTTTTTAAAATGAAATTGGGTGAAACTGTATTTAATTAAGAATTATCTTAAAATATATTAATTTGGAACTTATTGAAATTGAAGATTTAAGAATGTGACTTTATAAAGTGGTTTGGTTTAAGATGATTTAAAGGAATATTTCAAGTTTAATAAAATTAAGGAAGTATTCAGTGATTTGGAAATTTGGGTTTTATTTAAATAATATATTGATTTGACTTTTGAATTTAAATGATATTATGGCTTTGGTTTTTGAAATGGAAATGATATATTGATTTGGCTATGAAATGAACTAATATAGTATTTAGTTATGAAATGGATATGATATTTTGGATTTTAAAGTACAAATGATTTTCGAAATAAATATCCATGGGTTATAATAACGATTGGTTGGCAAAGAGACCGGGATCGAATATGGGCATACTCTCTGTCGATACCAAAAACCACTTTGACAACCGTGTACGCGGTGGAGATTCCAGAATGAAGTAGGATGGTGGCGACGATCCTATTGAGGTATGAACATGGACCCGACTCCCGTGAGTTGGCATAAGGTGGCTAAAACAGGAGCGATTGACGGGCCAATGAGGTAGCACCTCTGATTGGACGCATTTCTTCGATACTATTCTATTACTTTGTGATTTATTTGGTGGCCACCCTTCGATTTTTGATTTGGGAGTGTGTTCCGAGGTGGGCGGTAGTGGCTGCTATGCGTTTCCACCAGCCCGGATGCGTAATTGGTATATCTACCCTTGCATTGCCTAGTTGTGCCGTGTCACCTACCATATTGAGCTTTACTATGAGTTTGGATTTGTTCCGTAGCCTGTGGAGTATTGAGGGTAGCTCCCGATCTGGGGGTATGCTGATACTGGATAGACTACTGGGACTATTATGTGTTAAGGACTATATGGGTAACCCCTTAACGCTATTTAAAAGTAAGTTTATTTTATTATAGACATTATTATATTAGAGAAATATTACTACATAGTAAATAGTTTAACGGATCCTTAAAGAATGGGCGATCCCAAGCATTCTTTAAGTTACTTGTGCATCTTTATTACAGTTCACTTGAGTTGGTTTACATTGTATAAGTATGTATGTCCTGACTCGAGTGTTTTGTGTTTTGCTTTACGCTTAGGTCAGACTGAGTGATACATCATTCGAGACTCACCTTTGGAGTTGGAGCTTCGCTTGGATCCATCCATTGATTCTGCTTTCAGTTATCCAGTTGATTCCAGTGATGTATTCTGATTTATACTTGATTATCATATTGAGACTTCTGTTGTATCTTTTACTTTTGTTGTATCTTGTTAACTCTATTATATATATAGTAGCTTCATGAACTACTATTTCTTTGCTTCCGATTACTCTGTGTCTGTGATCTGTGATTTATTTACTGTATATTCTGAGTTTTGCCAAATTTTATTTACAATCTATTATTTTGAATTATTCAAGTCCGACATGTGTGGATTTATTGTCGATTCGAATGGTCCAAAATAGTGGGTCGTTACATAATTCCAAATTTGGACCGTTTAATACTTTCTAATTAAGAAAGCAGGCCTAATCTCTCACGTCATCATGGGTCCTAAGGTTAGTGATATCTCACATCAGTAGTAAGTACACCAGACTGCTGGTAGCCTCAAAGTGAAGGACAGTCTTCCGTCCAGTGACTCTACTGACCTCGCATCACTAACCTACTAATTCCAATTAACCATCTTAAGTCTTTACTTATATTAACTTAAAAAGACATTGGACTTAACTTACTAATTACCTTTTATTTTAAGGCAATAAGATTTACCTTAAATATTTGTCTATCCATAAATCCCCATTTAATGCTTATAAATGTCAATTTGTCCATAAAATCCCAATGTACATTTTGTAAGACATTTGTGTGTGATTGCTAATTTCAAATTAAACTTTTATATCCATTCCATTTTTATCAGTCCCATTAATCCATTTATCTATTAAATTTTTGCAACTCCCATATTTATTACCATTTTTTTCCCATTTATTGGAGTTACAACCTTTTAAATTCCTTTCCCATTAGTTAATTATCCTAAACGCGAATATTACATGCAAGCGTCGTTATTAGCTTTTTATTTAATTATTATAAGCACAGTAAATTACGTACAAATATTTACTTTTATCAAATATGTTCTAGTTATATATCTTTACTAGAATATACTTTTCCATGTTAAATTATTGGAATCATATCTAAAAAGATTATCCGCTATATTTCCATAAATTATCCCAAAACAAAATATTTAACTTTAAAACATTAAATTGTTTGAAATTACAAGGAATAATCATTTCTTTTTTGTAACAATCCGTATTTTGGGTCTTCAAATTTGAATATTTAATTTATTTGAATATTCGGATTTGAATTTAAATTATGATAAATTATCTGTTTCAAACTAAGACTTGATTTTCAATGACGTATTTTTATTTAATTTTTAGAATTCTTCCATAATTTTTAATTTAGAAAACAAACAAATTCTCATTTGACGTATTTTACGGCAAACACTGGCGTTTTGAGACTTCATATAATTTAATAACTTGTCTATTTTATTTTTGTTTTGTGATCGTGTAACATTGTTATGCACGATCATATTTTATTCTCTGTCAATCGTGGCTCGTAATCGGACGCGATCCGGTGTGGCGGAGTACCGAAATTTAATTTAAAATCAAACAAGTAAGCATAGTACACTGCTTTTTCCCTATCAGCCACCATCTTGTTTTCTTGCCTGGCCTTTCATGGTCCTCTTTGTCTTCTCTTGCACCCTACCAGCCACCCTTGTACCCTTGATTTGACATGAAAATGGATTTTGGTTTTGATCTGACCATGTAAACATGTGTATATATGGGTATGTTAGAGAAGCAGAGCCATCTTCTTCATTTTTGTTTGCTCCTCTTCAATTTCAAAAACCATAAAATTCAAAGCTTTTCTTAACTTCAAAAATCATTCCTCCCAAATCTATCCACAATTATCAAAGAGTTCCAACACGAAAGATGTTTGTTTAGATCTCTAGTTTATTTTAAAAATAATTTCATGGGTTTTCGTTGAGTAGTTTGAGAGATATCTTTAAATATCAGCAAGTGGTCGAGAAAACGATCATTTTCGACGATTGGGGATTTTTAGTAGCGTCCGTGTGATTTTTAGTAGCTTGGTTTGTTGTAGGGAAGGAGATGATCAGGAAACGTTTGAAAAATGAATTCCAGTGAAGCGGTGGTCGAGGGGTCGATCGGAGGTATCGAGGAGGAACCTGGGAACGAGGCGGAGGTAATGATCGTGGCTGATTTTTGATTTGAGCTTTGGATTGTCGTGGATTGATTAGTTTATTGTTTAAGGGTATTAAATGGGTTGCGGTCGAAAATGAGCAGCCACGACGATGCAAAGGGACCGGAGGTGGCCGCGAGTTGCCTGGTGATAGAATAGGGGGTGGCGGTTCTATGGGCGTAAGTGGCATGGGTGATCGATGGCCATGGAGGCGTGGATGAAGGGATTTCCGAAGCTAACGCGAACTCGAAGTTTGGGCTTAGAGGTCAAAATCTGGTCCAGTCAGGTGGAGGTGGTGGTGAGTGGGTAGTAGGTTCGTGCATGAGATGGGCTTATGCTGGTGGTGGTAGATCGAAGAATGGTGGTTGGAGCATCTAGCGCACGTGCACGCTGTGCACTGGGAAGAGCTACAGGCTGGAACGAAAATGGTGGGAGAAAGAAGAAGAGGGGTAAAAGGGGGAGCGGGTCTGGGCATAACTTGATGGGCTTGGCCCGTTAGCTTTTGGGTGAGGACAATTTTATTTTTTATTTGTTTTTAATAATGATGTTAAGTTTAAAAACATGATATATAACCCGTTTTAAATCCAGTCGACTCGCAAATTTTTGCATTGTACTCGTATTGATGAATACAACATTGTAGTATAATCTATTGATAGCTATGGACATGTAAAAATTTATGACATATTGAAACGGATCGGGTTTAAATCACGTTATTTTAATAATAACATCGTTTAAATTTATATACCTTAGTAATTGATGTTTATTTGGCCAAATAAATTATTGCTAAGTTACATTGAATTAAATATGGTAATTAGACACTTGTTTAGCAGAATAAAACACCGTTCCGTAATTAAATTAATTTGACAATTAATTAGCAAAATAAATCCCCATTCTACTATTTTATAGATTTGGACATCTAATTATATATTGATAAATTGATATTCTGCTTTGAATAAGTGATATATTAACCAGTAATGGTTAAGTGTTGGATTTATTTACATAGTCATCGATTATGTAAATATCTGTTATTAACTTGAAAAGTTAATTGAATAATATGGTAGCTTGTTTAAGTACCATGGTGATCGTTAAGCCTCCTTCGAATCTGAAAAGCTAATTATAGGTTTGAAAGTTATCTTAAGAATAATAATTATTTAGTAATAAGATTTATAAAGGTAATAACTTATTAAAAATAATAATATTTTGAAGATAATTTATAATTGGTTTAATAACGTTTTAAGTTAATTATTTTATTAATATGATTCTTAAAGGTTATTCCTTAATGAACGTTTAATTATTATTTTAAAGTTATTTAGTTATTATTTTAAAAATGTTTTTTATTTTAATTTAGTTACTTATTTAAAATGATTTAACAATACTTTAATTTTTAATTAAAGTTAATAAATTATATTGATTTAAGTTATTTAATTATATTTAAAGGATAATTAATTTTTATATTAATATTAGTTTAAGGTTAATTAATTATTGTTTTAATAATGTTTAAAGTTAATTAATTATTATATGAATATGGTTTTGAAGTTGACTTATTAATACAATAATAGTATTTAAAAATTTATTTAATATATTATTAATGAGGTTTTAAAGATAGTATTTTAAATGAGGTCTAATTTATGGAAATAGAAGGATGTTTAAATAATAACTTATTATTTAAAGTTAGTTAAAGTTATTTTAAATAATATATGGGTTATTAAGGGAACCTTAATGACTCAAGGAGTTTATTAAATGAGTTTTTTAAATATGGGAAGAGTTTTGTAAATGGTTCGGGATATCTATAAAAGGATTACAAGTGAGTTTTAAAGATATGAGAGGAGAAGTTTTATAGATGGTTTTGAGATTCATAAGGAAAATTTTATAAACAGATTAAATTTTTTACAAAGGAGATATTTATTTATAAAATAAAAGAGATTTATGGAAGGAATTGGGGTTTTGGGTTTTCCCGTTTTAAATGACATTTGGGTTTGGTCATTTAAATATATTTTCAAAATAGAAAATCTTTCTAAGTGTTTAGTGAATATACTTATATCATTGTATAAGATATGGAAAAGTTTCCTAGTTTTGAAAGTGAAATGGTTTGTGAGTATACTTATACCATTGAGATAAGTTTTGGTTATATTTTCTAAGTATCGAAAATATAGTGATTTGTGAATATACTTATCCTGTTGAGATAAGTATATGGAAGTGATTTCCAAGTATTTGAAATGTGTTTTTAAATTTAATGAAAGATTAATTTAAGAGGCTTAGTGATTTCCATGGGAAATATAATCGTTGTTTGCATTGTTTGTTTATTTGGTAGTTAAATAACCGACTATCAAATCTTCGCCTAAATATGTAATCCTTCTTAATTTTGGTGGTAGGGAAATATTCCCTACTTAACACCGAAAGATTTTAACTCTTGAAATATCTAGGGAAAACACGGGAATTATATGGTACAGTTACCATCAGGGGTGTTATATTGTACGTATAGACTCGTTTCGTTCTTCTAGGACAAATGATAAGGAGATCTGTCCACTTAAACGGTTAGGGGGTGATCCCTGCTCTTATGTATTGTCTGATTATTTCCTAAAGAACCGGTATTGAGCATTCCGGAAATCAACGTTTGGTTTTGTGGAGCACCCGGGAAACGGAAGAGTGTACTCGTAAGAGATGTCTCACATCCGTAACCACTCCAAAAATCATATACGGTTCTATGGAGGAGATTCGTGATATAGTGAGATGTAGGGGTCCATGTGTGATTCTGAGACCTGTTGGGATATGAGAATCTATGTGTGACTCCAAGATCAAATTGAGATATGGGAATCTATGTGTGATTCTGAGACCCGTTGGGGTATTGGAATCCATATGGGATTCCATGATCTATTTGATGGCAGTGCATAAGCTGGAATACCCGACGTCGCTTCATCAGCGGAAATGACTAAAACCAAAGATAGGAGGCATGGCCAGTAGGGTTGGCAAACTCATAGTGTGTAGTCGGCTCTTCCTAGATATCACTTATAGTTATTATGCATGCATGGGGAGATGCACTCGGTCTTAGCGAGACCGGCCATGTTTTTTCTATGGTACATCACTAGGGATGTATGCTGCTTCAGAAGGATATCTCTGATCCTTGTGCAGGAGGACCGTTCCTCGAAGTACTGAGGGCACCTCTATGGAAATCCTACACAATTAGCGAACGTGCCTTATCGATATTCGATTATATACCTAGTATTGTTGTAATGTACACTCACGAACATCACGGCTACTTGATTATTATTATTTCACCCTTAGACATTATTATAATATCACTGGATATCTGGTATAAATGGTTTTGGTTATCGTAAGGTAAAAACCCGTCTGTGTTTATGTGCAGTGTGATCTTACGAGATACCTTTGTTTTGAAAGGTTATTTAAACTTTAAGAATCCATTTGATTGTGTTTCACATGCCGGTTTTACCAGACTGACCCAGGCGTTGTTTTCCTACAATTCTCGGGTCAGACCGAGCATATTTCCAGTTTTAGTTGGTGATTTTTGGAGCTTTAGGAGACGAGCTGGAGGCCCAGAGACGTATTCATGTACATGGTTATTTTTCCGTTGCATTCATGGTTGTATTTATCAGCAATTGCAAGGATAGGTTTGTAGCGACCTGTCGTTCCATACCCTTTGAGTTGATAATAATTCACTTTTTTTCAACCCAAATTGTACAAAAGAGCGAACAACTAGGGTAAAGAAGAAGAAAGAGATAGACGAAAATAGAAACAACAACACAGAATCTCACAAACGCAATGGAACAAAATATAATATATAATTACAGGTTTTTGTACAAAAGAACCTGTAACAGTTTTATTATTACAATCATCAAAGTACAATAATCAATACATCAAACTGGATGGTTATAATAACTTGTCCTGATATACATACTCACACAGCGGAAATAACCAAGTACGTGATATACGTCTGAACTCCTCCAGCTCGTCTCCTGAACTCCATAGCATTCTGACCTGAATCTGTAATACTCGGTCTGACCCGAGTATTATAATAAAATAACACCCGAGTCAATCTGGAAAACTAGCGTGAGAAAACACACTCAATTTGAATTATTAGAGTTATCAAAATCCTTTGAAAAACAAAGGTATCTTGTAAGACCGCGTCACACATAAACACAACGGGTTTTTCACTTACGATAACCAAAACATTTTATAGAAAATCCAATGATATTATAATAGTGTCTAAGTACAAATACTTATTCAAATAGCTGAAATTGTTACATTAATTAAATTCTAGCATACTAGGCTCTACAAACAAAACCGTAAAGGCTCGTATTGGAGAATGGATTCCATACAATGACTGGGCTATTGGGGTACCGCCGATAATAGTACACCTCTAGAAAAATGTACCAAGGACCTCGACAGGATCCCCTGCTACACAAGATCGGCCTACCCCTAACCTACAGAGTACCGAATATGTTATCACCTCGGGTGTTCCCATCCTTAAAAATCGAGCGCTCCCTTTTTCATGCACAACCATATCCGTAATTTATATATATTTCTAAGGGTATCAAGAAAAGTGATAACATACCCTAATTGGGTGCGACCCACTTAGCCTTGCTGCATCTCCCCTATTTTAGTCATTCCCGGTTGATGAGGCTTGAGGCTAACGTTTACCTTTCAAGAACAAATCCACTTAAAATGCTCATCGTCCTCCAATGACGATGTTCTGATAGCATTCGTCCATACAAGTTGTCCTAGGTCTGGACAAACCGAATCACCGTCTTCACTATCTTCACAATATCCATTCGTAACGCTCAAATCGAATCAAAGTGGTTTTCGGATAATTAAAATCCGATCCCGGTCTCTTCGAAACAATCAACAAAATTGGCCAATATTTGATAGTCGGTTATTTAACTATCAATATAACATCCACAAGCAGTCACTAGGCCCATATTATAATTTTCCAAAATTTATTTTCAAAATATCTTTATAAGATATATACTCAAATCCCTTCCAAAATTTCAACATTTGAGACAACTCAAATACTTATATCCATATTAGGATATTTCAAACCATCTCTTATTTCAACACCAAAAAAATATTTAAAAAATATTTTCTAAACCCCTTACTTCCCAACACTTAGGAGAGTTCCATTTATTTCTCTTTTCTCAATATCCTTCACAATTTATATTGTAAATTCCTTAACTCGTTTATAACGAATTCTATAAGTTCCGGGGTTCCTTAATTAATTTCCTTTAATATCTCCAAAATAAAAACACTTGTCTATAATTCCAAATATCCATTTCTAACTTCTTTTATGAATCCTAATTCTTTTTTTTTCGTTTTGAAGTTCACTTTTATTTAAATACTTCGGAAATTTTATTACATTTTCCCAAATACCATGTTGAGAATCCCTTATAAACCCCATCTACTGAATAAACTCCATTTCCAAACCTCGAGAAGATTTATAAATAATTTAAATCATTACAAAACTATATATATAATAAGTATTTAAAAGAATAATAATTTATTTTTAAAACATGTTCAAATAATTATTTAAAATATCGAAACTCTTTTTATAAACATCAATAACTCATTTTTAGATAAACAATAAATTTTCAAACTGATTTAAAAAATTAGAATTTATTAAAATAAGTATTAAGTATTTGAAAAATTCACTTTTTGATGTATTTCAATTCTACAAGTTTAAAATTACATAGTTTGATAAATAAAACTTTCCTTTTAAAACAACTTAATTTCTTAGTAATAATATATATTTTTAAAATCTCAATAAAACTATTTTATACATTCCTCTCGATTCACAAACCGTCGATTTCATTCCGATTCTCCTAACCATTCTAACTTTCCAAAAATAGAGTTCACTATTTTCCCCAACCCTATTTCCATATTCTAATATAAATTCACCCTATGAATTTTATATTCCCAATTTAGCAATTAGCAACTGTTATCGTTTTCCCTTATTTATGAAACATCGTTTAAAAATTTATAAACTCCTTTGAGTTTTCACTTGTTTATAAAACTAACTTCATCTCATTTTATAAATCTATTCCTTAATGAATCTCATTTATTTTTCAAATCTATTTTAATATCAATTTTAAGCAATTTATCCATATTTTTAAAAAACGTCATTTTTAAATCCCATGGTTAAAAATTCCTTATACAAACTATTTTAAAGCACTATTAAAAATATTTTACAAATAGTTAAGTATAAACCCAAAATCAATTTATTATTTTATCTAACTCGTTTTCCTTTAAAATAAGCCAAATTCCAAATGTAAATATTTTTATATCTAAAATCCCCTTTTAATTTCTTCAAATTCAAAAATAATATTTATGGTATTTAAAATACCAAAATTAAGGCCAGTGCTACTATAGCGTCCAATTATTCAAATCACCACATAATCTATATTAGATTATTTACACAAATTATATATCACTATATATGAAATTAAAATCAACATTTTTGAGAAATCCAGTTGGATCCCTCCAACCTGTTTCCCTGCATCCACAGATGTTAGACAACATAAAAATACCAATCCCACTTCGAGGGGGATATCACGGTATATAGGGTCATCCGCTATTATGCGAGGCGCATAGGGTCTCATCTGCTAAAATATGCGGGAATATCAATCCAGCTAGTAATATATATACCACTATATATATTTAATATTCAACATATAATAATTTATAAATTCAACCAGCATCCAATAATTAATTTCAATTATTTGAAATTAAATTCGGTAATCCAAATGAGTGAGAATTTCTCACCTTGATTTTTAAATTGCCAAACACGCAGATTTTAAATTTTCCAACTGCCTTCGAAAAATTTTCAAACCAAATCTATTGCATAGATTTTCCAGATACAAACCAAACTTGACTTGTTTTCATCAATTTTGAACCTCGTATGCAAATTTATTAAATTTTATTAGCTAACTAAAATTTTAAACTCTTAATTTAAATAACTGAATATATCATTAAATTTAATTACAGGTTTAAATTAGAGTTTACCCTTGATTATCGCCTTTCCCAAACTCAACTGCCCTCATTGATGGTCACTGCTGCGACCCCTTCCCAGTGTCGGCCTCCGCTTTCATCTAACCGAGAGGACCCAACAACCCAATTCCATCCTCGTGACCGCCATACCCTAATCGACTGCCGCCCCTTGCTGCAGTACATCGCGACCATCCCCATGCTCGAACGTGACCATCCCCTTCCACCCTCGCGCGCCTGCTCCTCACTCCTAACGTCGATCACACTACCCCCAAGCCTCGGCCCTCAAAACTCACGCCAGTTCTCCTCTCCTCATCGCGACAGCACCAGGTCGCACGCGTGTGCGATTTCGAGAAGCACGCTTGCCTCGTGATCCCCTCCAACCATCATCGTTGACCTGCACCCCTCAATGACCAACTCGTCGCCTTCATGACCCCCTCCCCTTGTCGTGCTTGCTACCGAATTTGCCGAACCCTAGAACCCATCGCTTGATTCTCTTCCCCTCTTTTTTATCATCTGAGAAACGATTTCGTGAAATTGAAATTGAAGAAGTGGGAGAAGATAACACGATTTAATAAGGAAGAGGGAGGACTGAGGAGAATTCGTGATTTTGAACTGAAAGAATGAAAGGGGGACGTGATTAAAAGCTGGAAGGAAGCGACATAGGTCGGCTATGAAGATGGATAGGATGGCTCAACTGTTCATTTGATTTTACTTTTATTATTATTATTATTTTCAAAATATCTCGAATCACATACCATGAAATCTAGACCTCCTATTGAGGCGTGCCGCCTGGCATTCCTAATGTTATACCGCTATTCCGAACTCAATGAAACGAGTCTCGAAGTCCAATTTGGTTATATGGAGAAGATAGCTTTTTAAATCGACTATTTAAATTAAATTCAATTAAATTATTTCCACGCGTTTTTAGATCGTACGACCACCCGGTATATCCAAACGCTACGAAATTTGAAATCCGATAATAATGCACTATTATGGATCCAATGGAATTAGTTTCATCGAATTCTGAGACTGTGCCCCGGATCGCTATTTTAATGTGTCGATTAAATCGACGATTTCCAATTTTTTACGACATCGCTTAAAATTTCAATTTTAAAATCTTACTAACTAAATTTTAATTTCAAATCCAATATTTAAAACCATTAAAATATTCCAAATTAAACATCGAAAAATCCAGGTCGTTACAAGGTTGTTATAACTGTTCGGGCTGAAAGAGGTTAGTATACTCTGATTGATGTCTGTATATACACAAATTATAATTTTGTTTTTGTGTAAAGATTTGTTATATATTATAGATCATTCATTCCGCTGTGAGATTTTGTGTTTGTTTAGTTTCTTCTTGTCTTTTTTCTTCTTTCTTTTCCCTAACTATCCGCCTTTCTATTCTATTTGGGTTGGACATGTGTGGTTTATTGTCAGCTTAAAGTGTACGGAAAAGTGGGTCGTTACAGTTGGTATCAGAGCTTAAGTTGAGAAAACACCTAGGCTTTGGTGGGGTTTACTCATTTGAGATAGGGTAAGTGAGACCCTAGGATGAGTTTGAGAGTATATATATAAGAGCGCGTATTTGTCATTTTCATAAAATAATTATATTGTGTTGTTTGATCTGTTGAGTGGATTAAGAATTTTTGGTCGATGCGTTTGGCCAACGTTATTGATAGGGATTTCCTAAACACTCGAACAAGACCAATTGACACGGTATTGTTTTAAAATGGGTAAATGAAATAATTTTACCTAAGATTATATTTTATATATAAAAGAAAAAAAATTCAAAAATTTAATATAGTTATTCTTGGTAGTGCTTGGTTGTTAGGAAGGATAATATTCCATCATTATCATCTAGGATTTGATTAGTCATGCTTGTCCAATTTTGAGCATTAACAATTATCGGTTAATCTATCTTGAATCTTCATATTTGAAACCTGGGTTGGGTAGATAGAAATTTGGGAACATTGAAACAAATACCTTGTGAATTAAGTTTCACAATTTGAATATAAGGCGTTCGTTGATAATGTTGAGTTGAAATTTGATTTCTAAAGGTTGTTTATTGAAAAGTAAATTTGAATATTTTAGAATGAATGTTTTAGAAATGATTTTATATAAAGATTGATTTGATTAAGTTTAAATAAATGTCGTTTTATAAAAAGGAATTTGGAATATTTTGAAATAAATATTTTGGAAATGATTGAATATAAAGGGTGTTGTTCTAAATTGGGGTTTTTTGAAAGAAGTTTATTAAAAGAAAACTTAAATATTTCTAAAATAATACCTGAAAAATAATTTATATAATGAAGCTAGAATATTTTTGAAATAGAAATGATTTCCTTTAAAGGGAGATATTTTATAAATTTAATTTATAAAAAAATGTATGTATAAATAAAAGTAATTTGATAGTTTAAATCCCGGTATTTTGGAAAATGGTTTTCAAGGTTTACAAGTAACTAATAGTATTTGAGAATATTTTAGGGATAAAAATGTTTCTACGGATTTTCAAAGGGATATAAGTACTAAACTCACTTTGGTCACTGGAAAAATAAATCCAACAATAATTGCAACGTTGTCAGTGTTCATTTTCGAGTTTCTAAGTGGGCAATATGCTACCGTTAGAATGACGCTATATAATTGTTTTGATAAAACAAATTTTGATTTGATTCTGAAAGTATGATTTGATTTACTATAAAGTAAATGTGTATCTTATTATTTCAAATGTTTTGGGAGAAAAGAAATAATAGTTTTATTTTAGATAGTTTTATAGTATAAATGATTTTGGAAATAGTAATAATAGTTTTCTTAAAGGGGTTATCAATATTTTGGAAATAGTTTACTAAAATATATTTAAAGTATAAATTCTTTTGGAAAAGGGAATTTAAAAGAAATGTGTATTCCTTTGGATTTGGTTCGAGGAATAAGTCCATATTTGTTTTGTAGTGATCAGAATAACCTTCTAAGTGACGATCGGATGTTTGCAGGTGAATTGTATTATGCACTTAGTAAATTATTCACTTTGTCATTGTACGGTTAGGACGAGTTCGAATCCGGACTAATCCAAGGTAAGTTGGAAAGTGATAATTAATAAAAACTATTTAATTGGAAATATATTTGGTATGGTTTCAAAAAGAGGATTTTGAAAATTGAAAAAAAAAATTTAAGTTAATTAGTGCGAGTGACTCGAAAATAACTAAAAATGGGTAAGAGATACATTCGGATGGTAAACGTTTCTCTTGAGTATTATCCTTATAGTAAGAAATATATGATACTGTGGGTAATACGCGGTTCTTTGGTATAATTTTGGGGTTACTCGAGCTAATTATATATATATATTTTGTGGATTAAAATATATAATATTATTTCAAAAAGGTGTTTTGAATAAAACCTGGGTGTTTAAAATTCTTAAGTGAATTCCAAAAATAAAGTTTTGAATTGGATGGTTGGGTATACCCCTAGGGTATGATAGGGAATTTTATAAGTTTTATAACTTAAGCTATGTTTTATGAAAATATTTTCATAAATAATTTAGTAGTAATAGAATTGGTATTAGAAATAACCAATTATATAAGTACAAAGGTGGATATAGATCGCTTCCCCTTCCATATAATTTTGATCTAATATTCGAGTACAAGGCTTGAGGTGTTTCACACCGTTCCAAATAAGGATCTATTACTCAATTTTTGACGCCGAGCACTTGATGAGGGTACTGGATATAGAACCAAGATTTTCTATCATAGTATATGGATATGTAAGGGAAATATAGGTTCCTAATCAAGGAGCCTGATCAGAGTCCGCACTAGAAAATCAACTGAGCGATACTGGTTTGGAAGTGGAGTTATGCATTCGAGTAGTGATCGAATCAGATCTCTGTATATAAATGATCTATGAACATCATGCGGACTTATGAATAGCATTGAGTATTCTTGTACAGAAATTTCGTGGACGAAATTCTTCTTAAGGGGGGAGAGTGTAACAACCCATATTTTAGGTCTTCAAATTTGAATATTTAATTTATTTGAATATTCGGATTTGAATTTAAATTATGATAAATTATTTGTTTCAAACTGAGACTTGATTTCCAATGACGTATTTTAAATTTAATATTTAGAATTTTTTCCATAATTTTTAATTTTGGAAAATAAAAAAATTCTCGTTTGACGTATTTTACGGCAAACGCTGGCATTTTGAGACTTTACAGAATTTAATAACTTGTCTATTTTATTTTTGTTTTACGATCATGTAACATTGTTATGCACGATCATATTTTATTCTCTGTCAATCGCGGCTCGTAATCGGACTTGATCCGGTGAGGCAGGGTATCGGAATTTAATTTAAAATCAAACAAGTATGCACAGTACACTGCTTTTTCCCTATCAGCCACCATCTTGTTTTCTTGCCTGGCCTTTCATGGTCCTCTTTGTCTTCACTTCCACCCTACCAGCCACATTTGTCCCCTTGATTTGACATGAAAATGGATTTTGGTTTTGATCTGACCATGTAAACAAGTGTATATATGGGTATGTTAGGGAAGCAAAGCCTTCTTCTTCTTCATTTTTGTTTGGTCCTCTGTTAATTTCAAAAACCATAAAATTCAAAGCTTTTCTTAACTTCAAAAATCATTCTCCCAAATCTATCCACAATTATCAAAGAGTTCCAACATAAAAGATGTTTGGTTGGATCTCTAATTTATTTTAAAAATAGTTTCATGGGTTTTCGTCAAGTAGTTTGAGAGATATCTTTAAATATCAGCAAGTGGTCGAGAAAATGAACATTTTCGAAGATTATGGATTGGCGAACGGAGGGTACGGATGGGTTTGTAGCGGCGATTGGGGATTTTTAGAAGCGTTCCTGTGATTTTTAGTAGCTTGGTTTGTCGTAGGGAAGGAGATGATCGGAAAACATTCGAAAAATAATTTCGTATGAATCGGTGGTTGTGGGGTCGATTGGTGGTGTCGGGGAGGAACCTAAGAACGAGTCGGAGGTCATGACTATAGCCGATTTTTGATTTGAGCTTTGGATTGTCGTGGATTGATTGGTTTAGGGTTTTAGGGTATTAAATGGGTTGTGGTCGAAAATAAGCAGCCGCGACGATGCAAAGCGACCGGAGGTGGACGCGAGTTGCCTGGTGATAGAATAGGGGGTGGCGGTTCTATGGGCGTAAGTGGCACTGGCATTCAATGGCCATGGAGGTGTGGATGAGGGGATTTTCGAAGTTGACGCAAACTCGAAGTTTGGGCTTGGAGGTCGGAATATGGTCCAGTCAGGTGGAGGTGGCGGCGAGTGGGTAGCTGGGTCATGCATGAGATGGGACTTATGCTGGTGGTGGTAGATCGAAGAATTGTGGTCGGAGCATCTGGTGCACGTGCACGCTGTGCACTGGGAAGAGCAGGCTGGAACGAAAATGGTGGGGGAAAGAAGAAGAGGGGAAGAAGGGGGAGCGGGTCTGGGCATGACTTGATGGGGTTGGCCCGTTAGCTTTTGGTGAGAACAATTTTATTTTTTATTTGTTTTTAATAATGATGTTAAGTTTAAAAACGTGATATATAGCCCGTTTATAAACCAATCGGCTCACAAATTTTTGCATTGTACTCGTATTGACGAGTACAACATTGTAGTGCAACCTGTTGATAGCTTTGGACATGTAAAAATTTATGACATATTTAAACAGACCGGGTTTAAATCACATTATTTTAATAATAACGTCGTTTAAATTTATATACCTTAGTTATTGATGTTTATTTGGCCAAATAAATTATTGTTGCTTTAAATTGGATTGAATATGGTAATTAGACACTTGTTTAGTGGAATAAAACACCATTTCTCTAATTAAATTAATTTGACAATTAATCGGCAGAATAAATCCCCGTTCTGCTATTTTATAGATTTGAACATCTGATTATACATCAATAAATTAATATTCCGCTTTGATTAAGTGATATATTAACCAATGATGGTTAAGTGTTGGGTTTATTTACATAGTCATGGATTATGTAAATATTTGTTATTAACTTGAAAAGTTAATTGAATAATATGGTAGCTTGTTTATGGTTATCGTTAAGCCTCCTTCGAATCTGAAAAGCTAATTATTTGTTTGAAAGTTATTTTAAGAATAATTATTTTTATTATATGGTTTAAAGATAATTATTATTTAGTAATAATATTTAAAAAGGTAATAACTT
Source organism: Allium fistulosum (assembly GCA_030737815.1). Classification (NCBI taxonomy): domain Eukaryota; kingdom Viridiplantae; phylum Streptophyta; class Magnoliopsida; order Asparagales; family Amaryllidaceae; genus Allium; species Allium fistulosum. The sequence continues at coordinate 1,138,681,520 of CM060901.1, forward strand.
ATTAATAATAACAATAGTTTAAAGATAATTTATAATTGGTTTAATAATGTTTTAAGTTAATTAGTTTATTAATATGATTCTTAAAGGTTATTCCTTAATGAACGTTTAATCGTTATTTTAAAGTTATTTAGTTATTATTTTAAAAATATTTTTAATTTTAATTTAGTTACTTATTTGAAATGATTTAACAATACTTTAATTTTTAATTAGAGTTAATTAATTATATTAATTTAAGTTATTTAAATATATTTAAAGGATAATTAATTTATATATTAATATTAGTTTAAGGTTAATTAATTACTATTTAATAACGTTTAAATTTAATTAATTATTATATTAATATGGTTTTGAAGTTGACTTATTAATACAATAATGGTGTTTAAAAATTTATTTAATATATTATTAATGAGATTTTAAAGATAGTATTTTAAATGAGGTCTAATTTGAAGGAAATAGAAGGATGTTTAAATAATAACTTATTATTTAAAGTTAGTTAACGTTATTTTAAATAATATATGGGTTATTAAGGGAACCTTAATTACTCAAGGAGTTTATTAAATGAGTTTATTTAAATATGGGAAGAGTTTTATAAATGGCTTTGGATATCTATAAAAGGATTATAAGTGAGTTTTAAAGATCTGAGAGGAGAAGTTTTATAAATGGTTTTGAGATTCATAAAGAATTTTATAAATAGATTTGAAAATTTATAAAGGAGATATTTATTTATAAAATAAAGGAGATTTATGAAAGGAATTGGTGTTTTGGGTTTCTCCGTTTTAAATAACATTTGGGTTTGATCATTTAAATGTGATTTCAAAATAGAAAATCTTTTTAAATGTTTGGTGAATATACTTATATCATTGTATAAGTATATGGAAAAGTTTCTAAGTTTTTAAAGTCAAATGGTTTGTGAATATACTTATACCATTGAGATAAGTATATGGTTATATTTTCTAAGTATCGAAAATATTGTGGTTTGTGAATATACCTATCCTGCCGTGATAAGTATATGGAAGTGATTTCCAAGTATTTGAAATGTGATTTTAAATTTATGAAAGATCAATTTAAGAGGCTTAGCGATTTCCATGGGAAATATAATCGTTGTTTGGAATGTTTGTTTATTTGATAGTTAAATAACCATTTATCAAATCTTAGCCCAAATATGTAATCCTTCTTAATTTTGGTGGTAGGGAAATATTCCCTACTTAACACTGAAGGATTTTAACTTTGAAATATCTAGGGGAAACACGGGAATTATATGGTACAGTTACCATCGGGGGTGCTATACTATATGTATAAACTCGTTTCGTTTTTCTAGGACAAATGTTAAGGAGATCCGACCACTTAAACGGTTAGGGGGTGATCCCCGCTCGTATGCATTGTCTGATTATTTCCTAAAGAATGAGCAGTCCGGATATCGACGTTTGATTTTGTGGAGCACCGGGAAACGGAAGAGTGTATTTGTAAGAGATGACTCGAACCTTAACCACTCCAAAACCCATATACGGTTCTATGGAGGAGATTCATGATATAGTGAGATCTTGGGGTCCATGTGTGATTCCGAGACCATTGGGGCATGGGAATCCGTGTGTGATTCCAAGATCTAATTGAGATATGGGAATCTATGTGTGATTCCAAGACCTTTTGGGGTATTGGAATCCATGCGGGATTCCATGATCTATTTGATGGCGGTGCATAAGCTGAAATGCCGGACATAGCCTCATTAGAGGAAATGATTAAAACCAGAGATAGGAGGCATGGCCAGTAGGGTTGGCTAACCCATAGGGTGTAGTCGGCTTCTCCTAGATGTCACTTACAGTTGTTATGCATGCATGGGGCGATGCACTCGGTATTAGCGAGACCAGCCATGTTTTTCCTATGGTACATCACTAGGGATGTATGCTGCTTCGGAAGGATATCTCTGATCCTTGTGTAGGAGGACCGTTCCTCGAAGTACTGAGGGCACCTCCATGGAAATCCTACACAATTAGCGAACTTGCCTTATCGATTTTCGATTATATACCTAGTATTGTTGTGATGTACACTCACGAACATCATAGCTACTTGATTATTATTATTTTCGCCCTTAGACATTATTATAATATCACTGGATTTCTGATATAAAAGGTTTTGGTTATTGTAAGGTAAAAACCCATATTTGTTTATGTGCGGCGTGGTCTTACGAGATACCTTTGTTTTGAAAGGTTATTTAAACATTAAAAATCCATTTGATTGTGTTTCTCACGCTTGTTTTACCAGACTGACCCGGGCGTTGTTTTCTTATAATTCTCGGGTCAGACCGAGCATATTTCCAAGTTTAGTTGGAGATTTTTGGAGCTTTAGGAGATGAGCTGGAGGCCCAGAGATGTATTCGCATACATGGTCATTTTTCTGTTGAGTTCATGGTTGTATTCATCAGCAATTGTAAGGACAGGTTGTTATAACTGTCCGGGCTGAAATAGGTTAGTATACTCTGATTGATGTTTGTGTATACATAAGTTACAGTTTTGTTTTTGTGTAAAGATTTGTTATATATTATAGATCATTCGTTCCGCTGTGATATTCTATGTTTGTTTAGTTTCTTCTTGTCTTCTTTCTTTTCCCTAACTATCCATCTTTCCGTTCAATTTGGGTTGGACATGTGTGGTTTACTATCAGCTTAAAGTGTACGGAGAAGTGGGTCGTTACATTTTTATTACTAAAATAGATAGTGTAAACTATAATGAATTCATACTTTACACATCTCTTTCTCTTTCTATTTGCATCTATTCCTTGTTAGATCAAATGTTGTATTTTCCTAAAATGGAAAGAAATCAAACAAATTTACAAATATTAAATGGACCTAAATTCCAACATTTCCTAACATAGAAAAGTTTACATTCCAACAAGATTAGGATAATAATCCAAATTTATAACATTATTATACAACCTATTTCAGATCTGGAATAAATTTCATTCAAATCAATATTCTAAATTCGTACTTTTGGGACTGATTTCCAGATCAGGTTGTAAACAATTTTAAATCAATTCATAATCAAGAATATATAGGTGATATTTATTAAATTCAGATCATATTCAATTTGTTGTCTCTAACTCATATACAATTATCCAATTAGGCATAAAAATCAAATAAACACCAATGGAATAATTTTCATATTATAACAATCTATAAAATTTCCCACTCACCTTTTAAAAGCGATCCAAATCCCTAGATCTGAAGTAGAACCTTTGATTCATCTCCAAATCTTTTTTAATCCAAGAGATATGTATAAAAGGGTATATACATACATTAGAGTTACAGTTCTGAGAAGAGATTTGGAATAGGGAGAGAAAATAGATACAAATATATATAAATGTATAAATTACCTCAAATGCACATATGGTTGATTCTCTTCTCTTCTTCTTTTTATTAGATTTCTACTCTTCCCCGATTTGTATGAATATAGATACAAATATCTTATCTTTATAATTTAGAAAGAAAGTGGAGAAGAAGAAATGGTAGAGCTTCGCTACTGCCTCCATAAAAATATGAGAAGTGAAAGGAGGGCTAGGCCAGAATTTATAGGTGCTAGAATCAACCAAAACCGTTAGATCAAAACATATTAATTCTAGGCCATTGTGGCCTAGGGTTATTATGCCCATTGTTACCCAACCGGTCGGCCACCTTGTATGCACCGGTCGACCGCTACATGTTAACCGATCGCAGTGAACAGTCGGCTTGTGGGCCCGGGCGAATAATTATAAATGTTAATTTTTCTTATTTATTTTCGTTTTAAATTCATTTTTCATCCGTAACTTCTTCATTTGGACCCCGATCGCAAAACTCCAAATATGAAAGTTGCTCAGAATATTGCCATAAATGCAATGGTGCAAATTTCGTGGTCAAGTTCCATTATTTTCACAAATTCCATTTTTGGAGCCAAATTAATTAACTAACTAACTAATTTAATAACTAACGCCAAATTATAGGATGTTACAAAAACCCTCCTCCGTGTACTTGATGTAAGATGATAAAGACATGTCATGATTTCTTTTATTTAATTTTTTTTTAAAACTTGAAAATTTTCACATCACTTTCTTATCATAAGTAAACACACATTTATACTTTACACACTTAATTAAGTACTCATTATTTATATAAGTGTGTGTTTAAATAGATTAAGGTGTTTTAAAACCTTTTAAACAACTTTTAAATGATCAAAAATCGAGATTTTTGAAAAAGCTTTCCGATCATATTTTCTAATTTCTTTGAACTAAATAATTTTGTAAACACGTCTTGAAAACAATTTCACCATTACCAATTATAAATTAGAAGAGGGTATTTTAATTATTAATACCATTATTTGAATATTTAAAATTAATTAATTTCACACAAATCAAAGCAATAAAATCTGGGGTCATTACATTTCCTCTTCTCTACCTTGGTTATGGCTGGCCTCTCTTATGTGTATGATCGTTTGTGATTGTAAAATGAGAAATGAATGAGAAGGAGGAAGGGTTTAGGGTAAGAAATAAGATTCTATTCCTAATTTTCTCGTTTATTCTTCCTTATGTTAAGTTTTAAAACTATCATATTAGTTGATTAGTTAAGACCCGACCTTGTTAATTATCAAATATTATCCTCATATCTCACTTATTCTATTTAATCTATCTAATTAAATCTCCTGAATAATGTTAAACTAAATTAGGGATGTTACAGGCTCCCCTCCGTAAAGAATTTTTTCATCAAAATTCAGTAAGGACTACACAATAAGCACATCAAACATGCAAACAACTGTGACAATAATGCTAGTATATCCTACCAGCTATACAGTCTATATAACAAGTATAGAACTTACCATCATAGCAACTCAGGATAAGTATCCCTAGTCATGTCCTCTATTTCCCAAATGCAGTATTTCTCATTGTCACTCCACTAAACTTTCACTAATCTGACTTTTCCTTAGCTTCTTCTCATCTCGTACTACAACATGAACTGGTCGTTTCATCCTAAGATGAGAAACATAGTAGACTCTGGATCATGCACATAGTTCCTAAGATGAGAAACATGAAAAACATTATGGACTTCTGTCAAACTACTCGGTAACTCTACTCGATACGCGAGCTTTCCGATCCTCTCTATATTAGGGAATGGTCCAACATATCTAGGAGCCAGTTTCCCTGACTTTCCAAATCGCACCACCCCTTTATTGGTGATACCTTAATGAAAACATGATCTTCAAGTGAGAACTCTAAACCTTTACGCCTCTTATCTGCATAACTTTTTTCCTAGACTGAGCCTCAATCATCCGTGCCCAGATTAACTCAATCTTTTCCATGGCTTCTCTCACCATATATGGACAAAGAACCAATCTATCTCCAGTCTTCAACTAACATTCTGGTGATTTGCATGGCATTCTATAAAAAGCTTTGAAAGGCGCCATTCATATACTAGTTTGATAAATATTATTATAGGAAAACTCAACTAAGTGCAAATGGTCTTCCCACGACCCACCAAAATCTAGTACGCAAACCCTTAATAAATCTTCAAGTACCTTATCGACTCTCTCTGTCTGTCCATCCATCTATGGGTGATAAGCAGTTCTCATCTTAATGTGAGTCGGTGGAATAGGGATCTTAAGGCTAAATTGACAATAGAGGGGGTGATTAGTGTTTAATGGATTATATGAATATTTTTTAAATTCTTTAAGATTCTACTTAGAATGATGTAATTAACAATCATAGAATCAAAGTACAGATAAAAGTAAATGCAGTAAAAGTAAAAAGGAAATAACACATCAGGATTTTATACTGGTGTGGAGTTGCCCTACATCCAGTCCCACACAATTCCTTGTACGGATTTCTTTTCAACTAGTAAATGCAAATACAATCTCGATTTCAAGTCTACGAGGCACACCCTCCAGAATCCCGACCTCTGGGTAGATTCACTTGATTTCTGGACCACAAGCACACCCACTAGATTTACAGGCTACTAAGCACACCCAATTAACTTTAACAGGCTACAATCACACCTACTTGGACTTCAGGGATACCAAACACACCACAGAGTATAAGAGTATGATTTTATAGAGTTACAGACTCATATTTTCGATCTTGATTACAATTGATCCTATAATTCTTGAATAGTACTTTGATCTTGAAAGAGATAAGAAATTAAAGAGTAGATGAAGGAGAATCAAATTAATAATAGTTGAATTTGATTCTGGTTTAATTTCAGTTGAGCTTTGGTAAAAAAATTGATTTAGAAATCAAGAGAGTGAAAAGAGGAGAGAGAAATAAGAAAACAGTTAATGAAAATTCGTTTGGAAGTTCGGTATATATAGGGAAACAATGGTCATGTCCATTCGCGAAGAAATACGACGAAAAAATACTTCCTTTCAAATTTGAATTTTGAATTTACGGCCCCCTATGTCGACATACATACATAGGATATGTCGACATATCCCTTTGTAATTTGAAAAACACTTTAAAAGTATTATTTTTAAAATCCGTTGCTTTGTAAAATACTTTGATACTTTGTAGAATCATTTAAATATAGTTTATACACATTTTAATCAAAATATAACTTAATAAAACTTTATAAAATAATTTTGAAAGATTTAATAAGAATATTCAATAATATATATATATATTAACATAATTATAACTTATTAAAATATAAACAAAAATTCAATATATATATATATAAAAACTTAAAAACGCTAAAATGATATCTTTATAAGTAAGAGACTGAAAATCATTTTGGGAAATATTTTAAAAATATTATTTTAAAAACATAATATTTGAAAAACAATATAAAACAAAATTAGAGAAGTTGAGAGAGATCAGGAAAGTGCTATCAAGGTTTTAACATAAATTCTTTGACTCTATAACTTATTTGGAATATCTTGAACTCTTCAATACTCATAAGTCTTCATTTTTGAATTCTTGAAACTTTATATCAGCATCTTGAATCTACTCTTGATATTGTATGGTCTTCTTAATCAACACTTGTCTAATTTCATGCACTATATACTATATATATCTTGATAAAACATTAGCATCTATATTTTATATAATGTCCTATAGTTGTTATCATCAAAACCAATATCTAAGGTACTAACACTTAAGCTTGGTACCTAACACTTCATGTAGACTCTTCCAGAACTCACTAGTAAACAAAGTGTCTCTGTCACTGGCTATACTACTAGGAATCCCATGCAGTCTAACAATATTCTTCATAAATAACTTAGCCAATACAAGTGTCATTCTGGTCGACTTAACGTGAATGAATTCTGCACTCTTGGTTACTCTATCCACTATAACCCAAATACTTTCATTTCCCTTATTCGACTTTGGCAGCCCGTAAATAAAATCCATGGATGTAGAATCTCATTTCCAAACTAGTATATCTAAAGGCTGAAGTAAACCACTTGGTTTTCGATGCTCGGCTTTCACTTGCTGGCAATTCAAATATTGCTTTACCTATAAGCCTACATCCCTTTTCATACATTCCCAGAAGAAACTCCTCTTCATATCCTGATACATCTTAGTTCCTCCAGGATGAATAGTAAACTTCGATTGATGACATGCCCTAAGAACATTTTTTGCTTAGGTCACCAACATCTAGAACACACAATCATCCCTTCTTTCTTAACATCCAATCTAGTCAAGACTGAAATCCTTCAAATCATCAATCCCAGTTCCACAGTCAAGACTTCTAATCCTTTCGGCTAACAATGGATCATATTTCTGCTTAGAAGCAATCCTTTCGATCATCACTGGTTGAACTTCCAAACATGACAACATGGCAGTTTCCCGACTAGAACTAGTCATTGATCTTAACTGCACACCACAAGTAGTCAATGCTTCTAAATCCTTCCATTCCGCTACCATAGCTAACACCACTTTCTGATGTTTCCTGCTAAGTGCATCAGCAACTTTATTTCCTTTTCCTGGCGTATAATCAATACGAAATCATACGCTGCTAAAAACTCTAGTCATCTCTGCTATCTGATATTCAACTCTTTCTGAGAGAATAAATACCTCAATGACTTATGATCCTAAACAACTCAAATCTTTCCCCTAAGAGTAGTGTCTACACACCTTCAAAGCAAAGATCATCGCTGCTAACTCCAAATCATGAATCGGATACCTAACTGCATGTGGTCTAAACTGTCGAGAAGTGTAGGCAATCACTTTACCTCTTTGCATCAACATAGTTCTTAATTATGTCCCACATGCATTTGTATACACCACCAAATTCTGATTATCATTTGGCACAACTAACACGGATGCATTAGTCAATAAACGTTTTAGCTTCTGGAACGCTTCCTCACATTTACTAGACCAAAGAAATTTCGTCCTTTCTGGTTAGTTTAGTCCAAGGTGTTGCTATCCGAGAGAAAACCTTGATGAATCATCGGTAATAGCCAGCTAATCCAAGAAAACTCTTTATCTCGGTCACCGACTCAAGTCTCTTTCAATTATTTACAGCTTCAATCTTAGCTGGATCCACCGACAACTCTTCTTCTGAAACTACATGACCAAGAAACTCCACTTCCCTCTTCTAAAAATGACATTTCGAAAACTTCGCTTCTAGTTGATGCTGCATCAATATCTTAAGGATTATTCTAAGATGAATCTTATGATCTCTCTCATTCTTAGAATATATCAAAATGTCATTAATGAACACCAACATGAACCTATCCAAGTGATCTCGGAAAATCCGGTTCATCAAGTCCACAAAGAAAGTAGGTGCATTAGTCAACCCAAATAGCATGACTAACCACTCATATGAACTATACCTCATTCGAAACACCGTTAAAGGAATGTTGTCCTCCATCATCCTAAATCGATGGAACATGTTTCCAAATCTAACTGGAAAATACTTTGGCTCTGCTCAACTGATTAAATAAGTCATCAATTCTCGGCAAAGAAAATCCATTCTTTATTGTCTTCTCATTCAACTTACGATAAGCAATGCACAATCTCAACGAACCGTCCATTTTCTTTACGAATACCGCACCAGCTCCCTAAGGTGTGCTGCTTGGTTTAATAAAACTCTTTCCTTCTAATTCCACTAGCTGCACCTTTAACTCTTTCATCCCAGTAGGCATCATTCTGCTAGGTGGTCTACTTACGGGTTCAGCTCCAGGTACAAGATCCATTATGAACTCAATAGCTCTCCTTGGTGGTAATCATGTAACTAGTTCACAAACATCTGCGAATTCTCGTACAACTAAAACCCGACTCAACTCATCTTCCACCTCTATTGCACCCAATAAAGCACAAACATCTAAACTCAAATTCTCAACCGAGTATATAATTCGGTCACACTATGAGGATGTCTTAATGATAGTTTCCTATCCTGGCAAAATATCCTAGCATTATATTTGCTCAACCAATCCATACCCAAATTAATCCCAAATCCCACAAAATCAAAAACAAACAAACTGCAGGCAAAGGTATGACCTAACAATTCAAATTCTAGATGGTCACATCTCATCCCTAAGAGTTGCATACCCTCATATTGGATTCATGACCCTTAAGGAAGTAACAAGGTATGATAGTTCTAAATCTAATATATCCACCAAACACCGAGAGATAAAAGAATGTGATGCGGCGATATCAAATAATACTCTAACAAGTATGCCATGAATCAAAAGCATACCTTCTATCATATCCTTTCCCTTCTCCTCTACTGTTGGCCTAGAAGATGATGGCTCCAAAGAGAAAACCTTTCCTTTTTCCACCTTGGCTGCTTCTAGACATTTATTCTTATAATGCCCCCACCTGGTCGCAGTTGAAGCACATCACGTTCTTCTTCCCACAACTATCTTACCATCACCAGATCGACACTCATTAGCATAGTTCCCCTTCTTATCACACTTATAACAAATAATATATCCTTTTCCTTTCTTGGCGGTCCCACCCTTCTGAGCTTCCTTCCCGTTAAAATATTTTCTATTCTTATTCTGAGAACTTCGGGCTTCCAACGACTTTTCCTTCCCAAAAGTCGAAAGCATTTCTTTATTCCTTATTGCCATCTCCACCACTACGTTCGATGGATCCCTAAGATGTGGCAAAGTCGCCCTAGCAAACTCCAGCATCAATCTCCGGATAAACTTTTCATCCCTCTTAATCACGGTATTAATGGTGGCATATCCATAACTGAACAACTCATCAAACTTAGTAGCATACTCTAGTACGGACATCTCTCCTTACACCAAATCGGCAAATTTCCTAAGCAAGGTTGACTTGGCTACTTCAAATAAGAAAATCTCTTCAAATCTCCTACGAAATTCGGCCTAAGTCAATTCCTCTTTTGGTACACCTACGGTCACCTAGTTCCACCAGTACAGTGCTGCTCCTTGCAACTGCCTAGAAGCTAATCTCCTTTTTTGCTCGTCGTGCAACCGTAGATCAGCAAAAATCCTCTAACAGTGCAATAACCAGTTCTCCACTTCAATAGCATCCTTAATTAAAGGAAAGGCTTTCCTCCAAGACTAGTATAATCATGATTCAGCTTGGCATAGTTATTGCCAATTGGCACCACGGGATTAGCTACTTCCACAATAGCAACATTCCCTCTAGCCAAACCAGTAGCAGCTCCAGCTTGCATCATATTGATAAAGAACTGATAAATAGTCCCTATATCTACTAGTGGGGTTTCCAGCACATACATTGGCATTTTCATTTTGGTTAGCATTTGCCTGTCGACCTTGGTTCCTTTTGGTATTAGGTCGAACATTTCCATTGGTTGTAGTGGTTCCTCCATCCAGATTCACTCTTCTATTTCCTGCTTCCATATCCTACTTTCTCGTAATCTGTATACTAGGCTCAATAAGATACAGAAGAATGGTCTAGGAGAGAGAGGAGAGAATACATAGTTATATATAGCAAATACAGGTACGTTACTATAGCGTTATCCCATACCCCAATCTTGTTCTCTTGTTCATTTGGATTACGTTTTCAAAACTCTTTTAATATTTTAAATTTTACAAAAACCTATGCTTTGATGCCAAATTGTAATATCCCTGTTATCCCAACTTTTGGCAAAGCCGAGATACCCAAAGATTAACTGAAAATCAATGATTGTTAGTCATGAACATCAATTGTGCATCGCAGGTTCACCATGGATATCGATGAATTTTGTCCGAGTCCGGATCGGGCTGCAATTGATGAGACATGTCAAACAAGGCCAGATGAAACAACGTTCCAAGTTTCGAGTCAATCCGAGTTCGTATGCTCAAGATATCGCCAAAAGAAGATGGATAAGGTGGTATAAGGTCGGATCCATCAAACATGTGTTGCCTCGAATCCATGAGAAGTCAGCTTACTTCGAATCCATCGATCAAGCCTTTGACTCGAATCGATCACGACGAGCCTTGCCTCGAACCCATCGGAATACGCCTTGCTTCGACTCCATTGAGCAAGCATTAGTTCGACTCCGATAGTTCGAGTCCATCCTCACATTCCCACCTTCGAATCCGTCAATGAGAAACCCTTCGATTCCATACAGTTGAAGGAACTTCGACTCCAGCATCTTCGAACCCACATATTGAGATAACTTCGAATCGATCCGCAGTGGCATATCTGGATCGACTCGACCAAGCACCAATTCCATCGATTCGAAGAAACGTGTCTTCGAATCGATTGCCTTAAATCCACCTAGTCCACACAGCTAAAACCCCGGGTACGACTCAGTAAAACTCGGAGATAAAAGAGGGTTGACCCGAAGCATGCGCACCACGCCATTGTCTTCGCGTGCAAGAGGATCGATTCGAACGAATCGATTCGAACCAGATCGATTCGAACCAAGCCAGTCAACCAGAAATGCAATCTTGAATCGATCATAACTTGAGATCTACACATCCAAATGCTATAAAATTTTCACAGAAGCTTAGGCACATGATGAAGAATGTTCACGCCAAATTTCAGCTCGATTGGATGATTTCTTGATCGATTCGAACCAAGGGTCGAATCGATCCCAAAGTGGGCCCGGATCTCCAAATTTCGGCTATATGGGCCCCCTCACATGCCAGAATTGGTCTCCCCTCAATTTAGGCGAAATATCAGCCTCCTACACCTATAAATAGAGCCCCCGGTCATTCAGAAAAGGGGTCGGACAATTTTGAGAGATAAAGAGCGCCCAGACTCTGCCAGATTTACTCCAGATCACCATTGCTGCCTTAGATTCAGACTTAGCTCAGCAAATCAGTTGTAATACAACACACGAAATTGTAATCTTCAAGCATCGAGCAATAAAAAGATAAAAACTTTGAAGTGGACGTAGGCCGGAGATAGCCGAACCACTATAAATTGCGTGTCACTGTTCATTATTTCTTGATTGTTGCTTGCTATTTGTTTAGATCTGTGTTTTGTGTGTGAATACTGTTGATTTGTATTCATACGCTGGTGCTTTCACTACACTTGGGGTTTGTGACCATTTTTGGTGCAAACACTTTGGTGCTTTCACTGAGAAGAACTAGCACCCGCTACACCAGGTTCAAAGTTTAGATTTGAAGTTTTAAGGATTCAGATTTGACTCTACAATGACTCGATAAACAAGACAAAGAGCTGAAAGGAGCCAACAGGGAGGAAGTCAAGAAGCATCCTCTGGTGCTGGAGAAGGACAAGCTTCGATCTATATTACTAGAGAAGAGATGGAGGCTATGAATAACCAAATGCAGGAAAGAATGATGAAAAGCCAACTAGAGATGCTACAGAATTTCTTTGAACAAATGAGAGCTGCAGGAACACAAAACCCAGGACCAGCTAAAGTGGCTGTGAATGTGGAACAAGGAGCTAGGGCTATGGAACCCAACGTAGGACAGAATACAGAACCAGAAGGCAATCAACAAGGGCTTGGGGGCAGGCCCGCAGGATCCAATGCAGAAGGACCTTTGGAAGGAGCTCAACCGGCTAGGGCCAACACAAATGCTAACGAGCCGCCCGAAGAGTACGTACCAGAATTCCCTACAAGACTCGGAGGGCAAGACAGAGACATGACAAGGGGGCAACCCCTAGATGGAGATGAAAGAATGATTGGCCTAGTGAGGCGACTCATGAGAGGAGGGTTGTCAGGAGGAGGATTGGAAGAAGTTAGTCGGAGTCCGTTCGCTCCGAATATCAGGAATGCACGGAACCCTCCAAAGTTCAAACTACCAATGCTGGATTCGTATGACGGGAAGTCGGATCCAACCATGCATATTACCAAATATATTAGACACATGGAAGTACTTGGAGCATCCGAGGAAGTGATGGCACGATGTTTCCCTTTATTTTTATCAGATTTGGCTGCACTTTGGTTCAGACAATTAGAGACTGGATCAATCAGGACATGGGGCGAGCTTGTGGATTGCTTCATGAGACAGTTCAGGGTCCACGTAACACGGCCCAAAAGTGTGATGACTCTAGCTTCAATAAAGCAAAGGACCGGAGAGTCCATAAAAGATTTTCTACTACGATTCAACACAATGGTGGCTTCTGTAGATCACCCGGATCCATCAATGATTCTGATGGCGGTAGTGGCAGGAGTTGGGGAAGGCACCGAATTCAAAGACTCTTTGACTAAAGATCCACCGCGAGATCTTGGAGAGTTTTTCCGTGAAGCTGAAAAATTCATTCGGTTAGAAGAATCACGGGCCGAGAGGCAGGAAATAAATGTCGCACAAGGCGAAGGAACCGCCACGGAACAGTCCAGGGAAGACAAAGGAAAGAGGAAGCAGGATGACGCACATGATGGTCCTGACAAACGGAAGAAATTCCGAGAGCCTAGATTCAGGCAATACACAGACTTGGTGGCAGGACTGGAACGAATTTACACCGAAACTCGGGGGCAACTCCCCTATCGAAAGCCACCAAGGAGAGATCCCACGGAGCGGGAACGCAGGACTGGAAAATACTGCCTATTCCATGAGCTAGATGGGAACACTACCGATGAATGCCGCCACCTGAAGGATGAGGTGGAAGAACATGCCAGGAGTGGTTGATTGCCATAGTATGTCAGAGAACGTACAACGACGGTTAGGCCCGAACAACTACCGCCTCAACCTAACAGGAATGATCCTGGATCGGGATCACGACTCGTCATCAACTGATCACGATGGCAAGGGCCAAGTTCAGGATATGAGCTTTGGTCACTTAGTTTCCTTAGATTTGATTTCAAAATAAAACGGCTATTCCACTTACTTATGTACGGGAACCAGAGAGATCCCTAGGCATGCTCTGAGATGGTAATAGACCGCTCCGCCCGGAGAGGCTTTATCTAGTTTTTTTTTTCCCTTTGTTTGAGATTGAACACTGGAACTTGAATTCAGTAAATAAACATGAATTTACCTTTGACCGGAGAGTTAAAGGATAAACATTAAACATCAATATAAACATGATCGCTTTATGATCCTACCCGGAGAGGCAGGGTCTGGAGTGCAAGAAGTGAGTTGCTTCGCCGGAGAGCGACGGGATCAACTCACTTAAGCATCGTTTCCTATTCACCGGAGAGTGATTGAATCAGGATTCGATAAGAGCCCGGAGAGGCTATGATCGGCCCACGATTTAGGCCATGACATCGCTTAAAGTTCAGATACACTGAACCGGAGTGCAGGAGGCGAGTCGCTTCGCCGGAGAGCGACAGGATTGACTCACTTAACGTTGTTTCCCCTTCACCGGAGAGTGACAGGATGGGATCCAGCATGAGCCTGGAGAGGCTATGATCGGCCCACGATTTAGGCCATGACATCGCTTAAAGTTCAGATACACTGAACCGGAGTGCAGGAGGCGAGTCGCTTCGCCGGAGAGCGACAGGATTGACTCACTTAACGTTGTTTCCCCTTCACCGGAGAGTGACAGGATGGGATCCAGCATGAGCCCGGAGAGGCTATGATCAGCCCACGATTTAGGCCATGACATCGCTTAAAGTTCAGATACACTGAACCGGAGTGCAGGAGGCGAGTCGCTTCGCCGGAGAGCGACAGGATCGGCTCACTCATCGTTGTTTCCCCTTCATCGGAGAGTGACAGGATGGGATCCAATAAGAACCCAGAGAGGCTACGATCGGTCCAGAATGACCAAGACATCGCTATGCGCCCTACCTGGGGCCAGAGTGCAAGGGATAGAAAGCAACGCCGGAGTGCAATAGGATCTTTCTATTCAATCGCTAAATCTAGAATGGGTTTGACAAAGGTCTGGAGTGACCATCAATAGTTCGAAGAGACCGTAGAATTTCATTCTTAACTTCCACTAGAAGAAATTGATAACAATTCGGCTTCGAACAGCCATGGACTTGATTGAAAATGCTATAAGCTATGAGAAACACATGAACTCACTGCATTTAACATAAGACTGATCAAAACACGCCTTTTAACAAAAGGCATATTTTGGGGGGCAAAATGTTATCCCAACTTTTGGCAAAGCCGAGATACCCAAAGATTAACTGAAAATCAATGATTGTTAGTCATGAACATCGATTGTGCATCGCAGGTTCACCATGGATATCGATGAATTTTGTCCGAGTCCGGATCGGGCTGCAATTGATGAGACATGTCAAGCAAGGCCAGATGAAACAACGTTCCAAGTTTCGAGTCAATCCGAGTTCGTATGCTCAAGATATCGCCAAAAGAAGATGGATAAGGTGGTATAAGGTCGAATCCATCAAACATGTGTTGCCTCGAATCCATGAGAAGTCAGCTTACTTGGAATCCATCGATCAAGCCTTTGACTCGAATCGATCACGACGAGCCTTGCCTCGAACCCATCGGAATACGCCTTGCTTCGACTCCATTGAGCAAGCATTAGTTCGACTCCGATAGTTCGAGTCCATCCTCACATTCCCACCTTCGAATCCGTCAATGAGAAACCCTTCGATTCCATACAGTTGAAGGAACTTCGACTCCAGCATCTTCGAACCCACATATTGAGATAACTTCGAATCGATCCGCAGTGGCATATCTGGATCGACTCGACCAAGCACCAATTCCATCGATTCGAAGAAACGTGTCTTCGAATCGATTGCCTTAAATCCACCTAGTCCACACAGCTAAAACCCCGGGTACGACTCAGTAAAACTCGGAGATAAAAGAGGGTTGACCCGAAGCATGCGCACCACGCCATTGTCTTCGCGTGCAAGAGGATCGATTCGAACGAATCGATTCGAACCAGATCGATTCGAACCAAGCCAGTCAACCAGAAATGCAATCTTGAATCGATCATAACTTGAGATCTACACATCCAAATGCTATAAAATTTTCACAGAAGCTTAGGCACATGATGAAGAATGTTCACGCCAAATTTTAGCTCGATTGGATGATTTCTTGATCGATTCGAACCAAGTGTCGAATTGATCCCAAAGTGGGCCCGGATCTCCAGATTTCGGCTATATGGGCCCCCTCACATGCCAGAACTGGTCTCCCCTCAATTTAGGCGAAATATCAGCCTCCTACACCTATAAATAGAGCCCCCGGTCATTCAGAAAAGGGGTCGGATAATTTTGAGAGATAAAGAGCGCCCAGACTCTACCAGATTTACTCCAGATCACCATTGCTGCCTTAGATTCAGACTTAGCTCAGCAAATCAGTTGTAATACAACACACGAAATTGTAATCTTCAAGCATCGAGCAATAAAAAGATAAAAACTTTGAAGTGGACGTAGGCCGAAGATAGCCGAACCACTATAAATTGCGTGTCACTGTTCATTATTTCTTGATTGTTGCTTGCTATTTGTTTAGATCTGTGTTTTGTGTGTGAATACTGTTGATTTGTATTCATACGCTGGTGCTTTCACTACACTTGGGTTTTGTGACCATTTTTGGTGCAAACAATCCCCCATTGTGAGGTCCGAAATTAAGCGTTACGGATGCTACAGTCTTTCATGGTATTAATTTTCGATGACAAAATGTGGCTATGTTAATCATATCAATAATACCAAAAGCATATGAATATGAAACTTTTCAAACACAATTTTAATAATAAACTTTTATATTTCATTTCATAAATAAAATATCATATTCGTTACATAATTTCATTTGATTCCCCGTTTAGAAAAATTATAATTATTAAAAGTATTCCAAGAGCGATATAGGAAGATGCCTCCTTGGTTACCATTACATCCATTCAAGTAGATAAAACAACACAAGGAAAATAAAAGCTCCTAGTGATAGCTAGCTTGCCTCCTGTACATCTTCGAAAGCTTATTCGTCTAACCGTAAACCTGAAACTCTTACTCGCGGCCTTCTCAAATGAGCACACAAGAGTTTAAAGGGAAAAAAACTTCAGATTAGACGAACAGTCTGGTGTGAATAATAACCTACCATCTCAAACCAAAATAGATACCTAGTGGGACCACGTCGCTGAGCGGAATGGGTTTCCCCTCACTAGTATCTTGTTCAAAACATATCAACCATATACTGTGCTCTTGCATCCACAATGGTTAGAACATAGTAAATAACATTTATAGTCATGCGATATAAAATAGACTACCCATCCCAATTTATTTGACTATCCGTCTCAATTTCATCTTACTATCTATCTTAATTTCAAATGACTATCCTCTTATATTTATGTGGACTATCTATCTCACATATGTACAATATATAGATTATCTATCCCATACCATATGGACTACCCATCATACATGGTTTAACTATCTAAATTATGTGGACTATCCATCACACATATTTTATTCATTTTAAACTATGTGGATTATCCATCGCACATACCATAGTTTTCCCAAGATGACTGTGAACCCTCCATTAACCATATAGAGACTATCCATCTCAGGCATTATGTGGACTATCCATCAAGATTCAATAGTTTTCCTAGAATGACTATGAACCCATCACTTATCAATTTTAAAGCATATTATACATTATTCACTCATGTGCCCAACCTATGTTTATTGGTATCCCCAATTAGGTTGACAAATTCATATTCTTATAGCATGTCGTAATAATACACATTGGTATCCCCAATATATGTGATGTCGGAATCATAAAATAAATGGCAAGTCAAATATAGTATACATTGGTGTCCCAAATGAGTAAAGTTGAATTCATAAACTTATGGCATATAGAAATATAAAACATTGGTATCCCCAATAAATAATGTTGAAATCATGAAGCATATGGCTTACCGCCATTATATAGCAAAATAGAAGACTTACGGCATTCATGTCGCAATAATGATGTCAAATCTTTATCTAAGGTTAGAAAACAAAACTTAAATTATCTTAAGTATATAAAAATTTCATGTTGAAATATAAGGTTGTCGACATACTTAAGAAATAGGCTATCCCGCCCTTAAAACATAGCTTATGGTTTGTATACAATATGGCTTCTCGGCCAATAAAGCAGCAGCTTCGAAATAAAAAGATACGGCATCAATGCCGCATGGCATTATTGCCAAAAACAAGGAAAAAAAGAAGGCCAACATTGATAAACCACAACATCAATACTTTGAGTCGAAATCAATTACTTGCGGCATCATTATAAGTATAACGAAAATATTATACTTCGGATATTATGCAGCAAAATATAGAAGACGGCATGGAAAACTCATGACATCTTTATTTTAGTCGAAATCACATTTTAGCGGCATCATTGCCATTAATAAATTAATATTGGAAATTTTGACTTGCGACATAAAAACTCACGGCATCAATACCTCATATACCCACGAGATGTAGTATTTCCATAACGACGATGTCAGATGCATGACCCAATGCATCACATAATTATCATATAAATATCACATGCTTTGCTTCATGTCAATGCTGCCTATTGCGATATCGCCTACAACTGTAAAGGGCTACCACCTATTGTTGATGTCGATCGTCATGCATATGCCGCATATCGGTGGCATTGTTGTAATTATTATAAAAACTTTTTCTATTAAAAGCGTTTTCTTTTTACCAACTCTTATTCCTTTTCAAATTCCTATTGGATAATAATATACTTTATCCATATCTTTTTAGAAAAACTAACGCAAGTCGGTTTTACCTTCCTAAAAACATTTACAAGCTAAATTAATTAATATCCTTAATTAATATTAATTTAAATGCTTTTCTATCGAAATAAATTCGTAGAAAATAGTAACCAATTGGGGAAAATCCCCAAAATTCACCAAAAATCAAAATTAACACTCTTTCAAATATAAAAATTTCAAGGCCAAAATAATTATTCATCTATTTTTAATAATTAAAACCCAAATAATACTATTTCCTCCTTAGGAAATTCATAAAATGTCCATCTTAGCTTGGAAAATTATGAAATTAAAACCTCATCTCCAAAATAATGTTTTACACAACATACCAGAAAATCAAATCAATTGAAGATCAAAACCTAGGTTTTACCCTTAAAACCTCTCTAAATATTTCCATAAAATTTCCATAAATCATTATTCTATCCAAATAATGCCATAAGCAATCATAACATGATAATATCATCATAATCGATTCAAAAATTATCTGTAACTAAAATAAAGTATAAGTAATAGAGATGGTTAAATATTATTCTCTTAGATTGGATGATGGGATCGAGATTTGATGGAGTTTGGTTTTCCTAAGCCTTTTCCCTTTTGAATCCCTTGATTTCCCCTTCTATAACTTGGTTATGGCCGGCCTCTCTTATGTTATCATTGTTTGTGATTGTAAAATGGGAAATGAATGAGAGGGAGGACGGGTTTAGGGTATGAATTGAGATTATATTCCTGATTTTCCCTTCTCATTTATTCTTCCTTATTTTAGTTTTAAAACAATCTTATTAGTTGATTAGTTAAGGCCCAACCTTGCTAATTATCAACTCTCATCCCCATGTTCCACTATATTATTCTATTTAATATATCCAATTAAATCTCCTGAATAATGTTAAACTAAAATTAAGGGTGCAACATGCTTGATCGACTCGGTCAGGTCTACGACTTTCTTCATAGTTTTTTCAATGATTTTTTCCTTGTCTTGTTCAGCCTTAGTCGTATGAACTCAATCTTTTTTCCTTCAACATACTCGGAAATCACCTCGGCCAATCTCTTCCATTTAAAGTACCGGTCATAAGCATCATTGACATAAGCCATTGTTTGACCTTGGACGTGTTGAGGAACATCCTTTAAGTCGGGAACAAACTTGACTCCATCAAAACAAATCATTGGAAATTGATGCTTTAGAGAATCCATATGAGGATTTGAAGTGATTTCTTTCTATATTCTTGCAATGGGAGATTGGATATATCCCTTATTAGCCCTATGGCGATAAGTGTCAGAGGTAACAAGTTGGGATGACTGCTCAGATTGTCAGTGGGAATGGGACGACACCATTTGCTTTGCAGAGTGGGAAGCTGAAGAAGGGGCATGGGAAACATCCACGGGCGGAATGTCATCAGGTCGGTTAGAGAACCTATCCAAGCTTTTGGGCAGAGGAGACCTAGATTTAGATCTGTGCCTGAGGATGAATCGTGAGACTGATACCCCGGTCTCGATCCTCTCGATCTCGGCTCGATCGCCGACTGGTGTTTGATTCATGGCCAATGCCATGAGAGTGTGTGCACGAGTTCTGTCTCTTCTGCTTACCCATTTGATCCTAGAGGGAATCAAACATTAACCTTTGCTCCATCAAACCTGCAAGTGAAACAGGGACAAGTTAATCCTGGCAGGATAAAGCACGATGCAAAGTAAGCAAGGTGCAGTGCAGGTATGTGTGTGTCCTAGTGTCCCCTCAATAGACCATGGATTTGGATTTTGATGACAGGGGTGATCTCTTTCGTGAAGGTAGTTGGCAAGTAACCCTATATATGGATAAGGGAATCGATATCCCTGAGGCTCATGTTGCCTAGACCAAAAGAACCAAACTCGTCTGAAATCAGACTAAGGTCCCAGTAGATGTCGTCGGAAGGAAGGATATGAGTCTCCTCTGTTGCGGTGTTTGGTGGAGGTTGTGTCAAGGTCTACATTGGAAGGACCTTACCTTAGGGCGCTACTTCAAGAGAAAACCCTGGTCGTCATCGCCATTTTCATTAGAGGAATCTCGACCCATGTCAACATCATCATGGTCTACTCCACCACCTTTACCGTCCTCAGCGTGCTCGTGCACTTCTTTGGTTTCAACCATAAGACTTTAGACGGTGGCACTCCTAGATTCTCACTAGCATCCCAAACGAAGAATCATCCTCTTCAGTGTCACTAGCTACCGGTATGTAACCAACACTGCGGTCCTCCCCTAATAAGTTGTACGCCAGTAGATTTTCATCGGTGAAAAGCAATCTTTCCTCTCTTTCTTCGACCAGAACTTAAAGGGGGGTCCTAAGAGTGTCCACTAAGGCCACATTACTAGATCTTCTCAGTACGTCTGAGAGAACAAAAAGAAAAAAAATTGAGCTAACGAAATCATGAGACGTGCTCGAACAAAAAGGAATGAAATTGAGACATACGCCTGGACATCCATCTCTGCGTGAATCCGAGCAGGCAACGAACAAAGAAGAACTCATTCTTGATATAGCTTAATTTATTCCAAGTGCATGTCACTATCCTACAACCTTTGGCAGGTTCCAAGTATATGAGAGAAGGACTTCCTTTTCGATGCTTGAAACTGTACAAGTATCAGATCTCTTCATCACTTGGAATGTGATTCGGGTGTTCAGCATAGATGATGTATGCATTATGCAGGAAGGCATAACTGTTAGGATGAAATTGGGTTGGAGCTAGTTTCATGAATTGTAGAACTCAGTGAATGAATTTGTTAAATGATGGGACACACCCCGCTAAGCACATGTATCAATTGCATGTTGTATACCCCGGTGGGGGATGGTGTGCCTACTGATGGCACGTTGGGACCAATACATCCTCGAATGGGATGTGATTTTTTCCAAATTTTCTTCTATGGGATACTTTATCAACTTTCGAGGTTGTAGAATCCAAAGGGGCATCCAATATAACCGCATCATTGAGACTATTTAGAAAAGCTTCTACTTCCAGACCTTTTATCGGCTCAAGAGGAATCTCTTAGAAGGTTGTTCAGCTTGATGGCTAGTAGGCTAAGATCTGGGTGGTGTCAGGGTATATCTCGCAATAGAACTGCGATTGTTCTAAATTCGGCGTCGAACTTGGCATACCTAGAGGTTGAATGGCCAATAGCCATTACGGAGAGAAACTCGGAAGGTCAAGTGATATCAGAAATATTAATGGCAACATCCCCCGTGCCAAAGTGAAAATCCAGTAACGTATGATGCAATTAACAATATTGTGCAGTATTGTGCTGGATGTGCAGTCGTGAGTCTACAGTATTAATAGCAGATAACGTGCAACAGTTCACTTGAAGGCCCGCCTATTATCGAAGTGACCGCCATCGCTGACCCTCCCAATAGGCTCCACATGGTCGACCACATATCGGAAACCCCGAGATGGTACTTAGAAGATTTCACCTAAGGAACTTTGAGTGTTTTCTTAAAGTTACTCAAGATTGCTTAACCAAAATTTTACAAGGGTAGGATCGGCACCGATCCCTAGCTTTTCCCTTGGAAATTGCCATCTTCATCTTCCTCATGCTCCCGTGAGTGGCCAACGATGTGGGCTTCCAATTGATTCGACCTCCGACATTGCTACCTACCCAAAAAAAGAAAAGTTCAAGGGTAGTGAAGGATTTAAATCAAAACTCGAGATTTAGTAGGTCAACGATATTGAAAGCTGGTGGCTGAGGCTATGGACGGTGGCAGTTAGCGAGGGACTTCAGAGTTAAGTGCTTTGGTTTAGGGTAGAAAGATTTTAATAGCAACATTGATCTTGGGAAGTCTCAAAAGTGAATGCGGGCAAAAGTAAAAGGAAGTGAAGTATTGGTTCGGGTCTTATAAACCACGAACCCTGAAAACAAGGCGACTTCATTGCCTACTTTTCGAAGTCCGAGATCGGTACCAATCCCTAAGAAAGGATCGGTATCGAGCCCTAAATAAATATTTATATACACACACATAGATATGTGTGTGTGTGTGTATTTGTGCAAATGTGCATGTATATATATGTATATATACATGAATGTATACAGGTAAATTCATATGTGCCGATGTGAAGCATGATGGCCAACCCATGTAACAACCTGGTTTAATAATTACCTTGATTTGAATTTCATAAGGAGATAAGTGAATTAAGAATTTTAACTGATGGAAATAAAAAATAATGGGTTTTTTGTAATTAAAGGAGATAAAACTTGTTTGGAATGTTTTATTTAAATAAATGGAAAATTAGATAAATGTTATTTTTCTTTTTAATGGGTACTTTAGTTTTATTAAAATATAAGTTGTAGGATGAAATCATTGTAAAATTTTAATGAGTATTTTAAAGTGTAAATTGCTCTTTGATCATTATTAGAATTTATCTCATGTTGGATAAATGAGAATTTAATTAGAGTTAAATTAGTTTTTAAAACTAAAAAAAGAATTCATTTTTGAAGATAAGAAGAGATGGTTTTATTTCTTAAGCTTTTAACTAGTTAGAGCTTAAAGATTTTTGAAAATTAATGAAGAGTTTAGTTAATAAATAAAGCGAGAATTAGCTTTGTTGTTAAAATGGGATTCAAAGTTCATTAGATTAAGAAAATTAGTAATTAGTATCTTATTTAGGTTAAGCCCATTTACTAAAGAAAAGAAAGAGGAGTTTCTTCTCATTTCACTAAGTCTGTACATGCAATACGTACAACTCTCTGTACTCATAAAACATAAGAAAGATAACTTATGTTTTCATTTAGAAAACCTAACAAAAATCTCTCAAATCAATTACAATAAAATTCCAGAAATTCATGTAAATTCAAGTTAACTCTATCCTATCAATCTCTAGCTTTTAGTACTTCCAATTTCAGTTTTTGGTTGAGACGGTGATCTTTATTGCGTTATTTGTAAATTTATTGTTTAGGGTTTGACAAAGATTGAAGAAGAGGACTACAAGGGTATTTGATTGATGTTAGCTAAGGAACAAGGTGAGAATTTTCTCACAATTATCTCTAAATCTGAACTGCATGTGTTTGTTAATTAAATAGAAGTAGATAGTGTTGCATGTAGTTAATCTCTGTTGTTTGATGTTTGTTTGATCTTACAGTAAACTAAAACCCTGAAACCCTATAGAAAATGCAAGTTTTATTGTCTAATTCATTTTCCTGTGATTGCATGCTTGTTATTGGAAGTTGTGTATATGAATTGCATTGAAATAGCACACTTGGAAGAGGCAAAACACTACCCTAATCGCTGAAACAAACGCCGAAATCGAGAACGAAACCTAGAGACAAGCTCTAGGATTCTTCGCGTCACCGGTGGACCAATGGAGGTCCATCGCTGGATCGGTCAAGAAGAAAACTAGAGCTTGCCTCCAGGTTTTCATTCCAGATTTTGTTGTATTTTGTTTTTGGTGTTTTGTTTGTTTCCTTGGTTTTACTTATAGTATATAAACTGATTTAAATGTGTTTGAAACTTTGATTTGATGACAATGGAATTATTACTATACATATGATTTTTGAAAGTATTTTATAAATCGAATTCAATGAAGAAATTATAACTATAATTATATATAGCTTATTTTAGCTCTAAAAATCATTCTTAGCTTATGTAAAATCATATTAATATTTTCATTTTTGAAATCTCAATTTTAAAATAAGGTAGAATGTTTTGTCAAAAAGCAAGAAACAAACTATTTCTTATATTGATTAAATTGATGGATTTTGTGGAATTTGGCTTTTAAACTAAGCAATTCTTTAAATAATTTAGTAATAATAAGTGGTTCTGGGACATTAATTATCACTTCGTTGTTTAATTATATGACTTGTTTGCGTAGTGTTTATGTGTAATGAAATGTACTAATTAATAGTAAATACTTTAGCAACATCCAGTGGTTATGGAACACGGGTTTTACTTTAATAATTACTATTAAAAGAGTATATGACATTATGGGATTAAATGGTATTTTAGTGAAAGCGTATTATTTATAATTCACTATATTCGTTAGTGCATTTGCTAGATTGATCTTGTAGGCTAGTTGTTCACCTAGTCGCTTGACTGTGGTGGTCGCACCCCGAGTCATGGTATTAGTTTAGTCTAGCCCTATACCATTGAGCTAGCGGTCTGTGACGAGGGCTATATTCGATGTCATAACAATTGCGCCATCCGTTAGTAAGCGTGGCACCTTAGCAGTGCGATAATAAGTTGAACACATCTTATGGACATTCGGTACATTTAGACTGTAGGATTTAGCGGGCTAAACTCATGGAGCTTTTTGTATCGTTCTCCCCTTGGAAGAAAGCAATTCGCACTAAGAATATTTATTTGGTAAAAGATAACTATACAATCTGTATTTGTGTTTGACTTGCCTTCGTGCAGTCACTTTGTTGACTTGCTTTCATGGAGTCGTATGCTTTTCATGGTTTTCATGATATTGCTTTATTTTATAAGTTTTCGTATTAGTTTTGTGAATTTATGAGTTTTGTATTCACCGCATTTGAGATGATTGCCATTGTTAAGCATGAGATGCCTTTTGTGATACGATGAATATTTTATGATATGGAGATCTTGTGTATGATATACCTTATGACCATAAACTGTTATTATTGATTTCTATTCAATAAATTTGTTAGTTAGATCTCACATTTAATATTTAGAGATAATCTAATCCAGGTGTTATTTTATGCTTGGTTCAGACCGAGATTTATCAAGTACTAGGACTTGAGAACTTTGGACTTATTCTAACTTTTGGGAGTAGACTATTATGTTAATTTTAGCTATGTCATATGTACGTTATGTAGTCGACCTTATCAAATATGTATTTTGTATGAGACAGTGATGAAGCTCAGCCCAGAGGAGAAGGCATAAGTCGATCACGACTTAAGGAAACTGACAAAGGTCGCCTACGACTTAAGGGAGCACCACGAGATAACAAAGGCCTATGTCGGTTACGACCTAAAGGGAAGATTATAAGTCGTCCACGACTTAGTTGGAAGCCAGAGACAGAGAGTACGTTGAGTTCACGACCTAACGAAGTCTTAAAGTCGTATCAACGACCTAGTGTGACTCGGCAACGACTTAAGGAAGATATCTGCGAGTTAACAAGTCCTTTGAGTCGTCTGAACGACCTAACGAGTCATGTTTTAAGTCGCGGAACACTGGATGCTGTTGATTCGACTGCCGAGTTAATCTCTATCATTGTTCTTAGGTCGCTGATATGGGATGCACATGTTTTAAGTCGCAAAGCACGGGATGTCGTTGATGTGTCTGCCGAGTTAACCTCTGCCCTTGATTCCCTTTAAACGTTGATTTGGAATACCGCTAATGTTTTAAGTCGCAGAAACTTGTATCCGAAGATCTTGATGCCGCGTCCATCTGAACCGTTGATTCTTTAAGCTGTGAAGAAACTGTTGTTAGGTCGCTGCCGACCTATGCTAAGTCACGTATATTCTTAGGTCATAGGTCGCTCTCGACCTAAGTACTTGTATTTTCTTTGAAGTTTTTGTGTGTTGTTGTAACTGTTGAGCTTAAGTCGTAAGTCGCCTGGAATGGTAGGTCGAGACTGTTAAGTCGGAACCGACCTAGGAGATGTAATTTTTTGTTGTTTTTTTAAGTGAATTGTAAAACGCCTATAAATAGGCCGAGATTCTCATTTGTAAGAAGGTTGTTGATTTTTGAATAAAATTCTCTTTTGATTGCTTTGTGCTTTCATTCCAAATTGGTAGTTGAGTGTAATCTCCTATCTCCTCTTTCGGATAATCGAGTGCGCTCGATTCAACGATTGTAGAAGCCGATTCGCGGAATCAAGTGCGCTTGATCAACGCTTGAAGAATTGAAGATCTTTGAACCCGGTATCGTGCGCGATCAACGAGTTCGAGATAGCTAGAGTTCGGTATCTTCAGATCAACGAATTCGGGCATTTCAGCATCTTCCAATCCACCGATTTCTACATTCATCGTATTATCTTTGTTTTGAAATATCCGCTGCGTTAGTTTTGGTATCAGAGCTTGTTCTAGCCAATCATAGCTAGATCGAGACTTGGAGCCTAATCATTTTGAAGAATTTGAAGTTTGAAGAGAAGCCGAGTGCTTGAAGTGTTAAACCGTGGCCGAGAGGAAGAAGAGTCATCATTGTCAAAGATTGATTGATCAAAATTTGAATTGGAGGCCGAAACTTTGTCCATCGTGTTCATCGCGATTTGCTACAAAGTGGAAGTTTTCGATCCGTTTCATTTTAGATCAAAGTCCGAAAAGTGTTTGAATTTGAAGAGTTTGTGAAGTTTTCAAGTATGCCGCCAAGAAGAACTAATCGCCACCAAAACGTAGAAGCTTTGTATCGAAGAGAAGAAGCTGATGAGATGGAACAAAGAATCAATGAAAACTTTAGTGAAAAGCTTAACGAAGGAATTGGTCGGCTAGAGAAGCTTATGACGGAGATGAATCAAAATCGGAGAAGGGTTTCACCAGAATCTAACCATGGGGGTAGTAGAGTCTCGCCACATTCCAATCGAGATAAAAGTGTTGAAAATGATCAAGGGCGTGGGAGGAACGTGAATGATCGTGAACGGAGGAATGTAGATAGAAGGGATGGTGGTAGACGTGAAGGTAGTAGAGATGTGGGTGGACGAGATAGACAACGATATACATCTGATTTTGAAGAAGAGTATGATGGTGGTAGTAGTCAAGGACGAGGTCAAAGAAGAAATTACTCTGAGTATGATCACAAGTGGGAGTCGGGGATGAAGACTGAAATTCCTGAATTCAAAGGTGGTATGCAAGCAGAGGAATTTCTAGATTGGGTGGCTAATGTTGAGGAGATTTTTGACTTCAAAGAAGTTCCAGAACATCGTAGAGTGAAGTTGGTTGCTACGAGGCTGAGGGGTAGAGCTTTAGCATGGTGGCAGCAGACCAAACTTACACGTGATCGGATGGGAAAGTCAAAAGTTGAATCTTGGGAAAAGATGAAGAAATTGATGAAAGCAACGTTCTTACCTTACAATTATCAATCTTTGATGTATCAACGTTTGCAAAATCTGAGACAAGGGACGAAATCTGTGAATGACTATGCTGATGAATTCTATCAACTTATTGCAAGGAATGATATTATGGAAACGGAAGAGCAGCTGACATCTAGATTCATTGGGGGATTGAGAATGCAGATTCAGGATATGGTTAATATGTTCGATCCAAGATCTGTAGCGGAAGCACATCAGAAAGCGTTGGCTTGGGAAAAGCAGGGTAGACGAGGGAGTGGTGTGTTTACTAATTCTAACAATCAAGCGAAGGGTGTTGGTGGAAGTTATAATGTTTCTAAACCTATCAGTAGACCAGTGGTGAAGGAGATTGAGAAGGCAAGGGTTAACAATGGTTTCAAATGTTACAATTGTCAGGAATTGGGTCATAAAAGCAGTGAGTGTCCAAAACCAAAGAAGAGAACCATGATTGCAGAAATTGAGGATGAGGATGGTGCTGGGGATTGTTCTAGTCCAGTTGAGGAGGATGAGCAGGATATTGCGTCAGGCGATGAAGGTTGTAACCTAATGCTGAGGAGATCGTGTTTAACACCGAAGCAAGAAGAAGCTAGTTGGTTGAGGAGTAATATCTTTCAATCGACATGTACTATTCTGGGGAAGGTGTGTAAATTCGTGATTGACGCAGGAAGCTGTGACAATATTGTTTCAACCGAGGCTGTGACAAAATTGAAATTGAAGATAGAGAAACATCCGAGTCCATACAAGTTAGCATGGTTGAGAAAAGGAGGAGAAGTGAAAGTGGATAGACGAGTTCGTGTTCCATTCTCTATCGGGAAGAAATACAAAGACGAAATCTGGTGTGATGTCGTAGAGATGGATGTTTGTCACTTATTATTGGGAAGACCATGGCAGTATGATCGAGCAGTACAACATGACGGTCGGACCAATAGTTACAGTTTTATGTTTGAAGGCACGAAGATTATCTTAGTTCCAAAGAAGAGACCACAAGGAGAAAGTAAGTCAGAAGAGATTGAAGAGATGAAAACTTTATTATCTTTGAAAGAGTTTGTTAAATAGGTTGAGGAAGAGCCTGAAGTATTTTTATTGATTGGGCGTGAGAGCAAAGAAGAGGTTGAAATTCCAGAAGAAGTTAAACCAGTTTTGAAAGAATTTGACGATGTATTTCCAGAAGAGTTACCAACGGAGTTGCCACCGTTGAGGGATATACAACATCAGATAGATCTTGTTCCAGGTGATGTGTTGCCACACAGACCACATTATCGAATGAGTCCGAAGGAACATGAAGAGTTGCGGAGGCAGGTAGAGGAATTGCTTGAGCAGGGGCATGTGCAGGAGAGTCTGAGTCCTTGTGCTGTACCAGCTTTATTGGTACCCAAGAAGGATGGGACGTGGAGGATGTGCACTGACAGTCGAGCATTGAATAAGATTACTGTGAGATATAGATTTCCAATGCCGAGGTTGGATGACTTGTTGGATCAAATAAGCGGAGCTACTATCTTTTCTAAGATTGACTTGAAGAGCGGTTATCATCAGATTCGCATTAGACCAGGGGATGAATGGAAGACAGCATTCAAGACGAGGGAAGGATTGTATGAATGGCTGGTAATGCCGTTTGGTCTATCGAATGCACCGAGTACTTTTATGAGGGTGATGAATCAGATTTTTCGACCGTTCATTGGGAAATTTGTTGTGGTGTATTTTGATGATATTCTGATTTACAGTGGGAGTCCAGAGGAACATCTGAATCATCTTAGAGAAGTGCTGATGATACTGAGACAAGAACAATTTATGCTGCAACGAAGAAATGCGTGTTCATGACGCATAGTGTGTTATTTTTGGGGTATGTTGTTTCAGAGAAAGGGATACAGGTTGACCAAAGTAAAGTTGAGGCGATCAGAAATTGGCCGCAGCCCAAGACGATAACGGAAGTTCGTAGTTTTCACGGGTTGGCTTCATTTTATCGAAGGTTTATTCCACACTTTAGCAGTGTGATGGCACCTGTGACTGATTGTATGAAGGGTAAACAATTCGCATGGTCAGAGGAAGCAGGGAATGCTTTTGGGAAAATCAAGGAGTTGCTGACATCTGCACCAATTCTAGTGCTACCTGATTTTCAGTTGGTGTTTGAACTACATACTGATGCATCCAATGTTGGGATTGGAGGGGTGTTGAGTCAGAAGGGACGTCCAATTGCATATTTCAGTGAGAAGTTGTCAGGAGCGAAGATGAGGTACAGTACGTATGATGTGGAATTCTATGCTGTTGTACAATCTATTAAACACTGGAGACACTATCTATTTCAGAAGGAGTTTGTTCTTTACACTGATCATGAAGCATTGAAGCATTTGCAAGGGCAAGACAAGATTTCAGCGAGACATGCATCGTGGATTGCATATCTGCAACAATTTACTTTTGTTGTTAAACACAAGTCAGGGGTGACAAATCGTGTGGCTGATGCTTTGAGTAGGAGGAGTCATTTGTTGACTACACTAAAGGTTGAAGTGACGGGGTTTGAAATATTGCCATTCACTAATGATCCTTACTTTGCAATTTGTTGATAAAGTCAAGGAGGGAGAGACGGATGATTTCGTGATGGTAGATGGTTTTCTGTTCAAAGGAAATCGATTGTGCATACCAGAGGGTAGTCTGAGAATGAAAATTATCAAGGAGTTACACGAAGAGGGACATGTTGGGAGAGACCGTACCTTACAGTTGATTTCACAATCCTACTTTTGGCCATCAATGAGGAAAGAGGTGGAAAAGTTTGTGGAGCGTTGTCATATTTGTCAGGTTTCGAAAGGAACTGCGACTAATGCTGGTTTATATATACCGTTACCTGTACCGATTAAACCATGGGTTGATGTGAGTATGGACTTCGTGTTGGGATTGCCAAGAACACAGCGAGGAAACGATTCCATCTATGTGGTAGTGGATCGATTTTCAAAGATGGCACATTTTATTGCTTGCAAGAAGACGGTAGATGCTGTTCATGTTGCTCAGTTATTTTTCAAGGAGATCTATCGACTTCATGGATTGCCAGAATCTATTGTGTCGGATAGAGATACTCGATTTTTGAGTCATTTTTGGTTGAGTTTGTGGAAAATGGTGGGAACGAAGCTGAAGTTTAGTAGTGCTTATCACCCGCAAACTGATGGACAAACAGAGGTGGTTAATAGATCATTGGGAAACTTGTTGAGGTGTCTTGTTCAAGATAATCTGAAGAGTTGGGATGTGAAGCTATGCCAGGCCGAATTTGCTCATAATCATGCGGTGAATCGAAGTACGGGGTTCAGTCCATTTCAGATTGTCTATTCGAGCTTACCGAAAGGACCGTTGGATTTAACTGCGATACCACATTCAAAGGGGACAATTAAGAAAGCCGCTGATTTTGTTGTAGGGCTGACGGAGTGTCATAAAATCGTTCAAGAACGATTAGAGAAAGCAAATGAGAAGTATAAACGGTCTGCAGATTTGAAACGACGAAATGTTGAGTTTAATGAAGGAGATATGGTTTATGCAGTGTTAACAAAAGATCGTTTTCCAGTAGGCGCGTACAACAAGTTGAAAGCCAGGAAAATTGGTCCGGTGGAAGTTGTGAAACGAATTAATGAAAATGCTTACAAGTTGAAACTGCCAGATGATGTGTATACGTCTGACGTATTCAATGTCAAACATCTCGTACCATATCACGGGGATGGATTTGTTGTGGATAAAGAATTTACAAATTCGCGGTCGAATTTTTCTCAACCTAGGGAGGATGATGCAGCTCAGCCCAGAGGAGAAGGCATAAGTCGGTCACGACTTAAGGAAACTGACAAAGGTCGCCTACGACTTAAGGGAGCACCACGAGATAACAAAGGCCTAGGTCGGTTACGACCTAAAGGGAAGATTATAAGTCGTCCACGACTTAGTTGGAAGCCAGAGATAGAGAGTACGTTGAGTTCACGACCTAACGAAGTCTTAAAGTCGTATCAACGACCTAGTGTGACTCGGCAACGACTTAAGGAAGATATCTGCGAGTTAACAAGTCCTTTGAGTCGTCTGAACGACCTAACGAGTCATGTTTTAAGTCGTGGAACACTGGATGCTGTTGATTCGACTGCCGAGTTAATCTCTACCGTTGTTCTTAGGTCGCTGATATGGGATGCGCATGTTTTAAGTCGCAAAGCACGGGATGCCGTTGATGTGTCTGCCGAGTTAACCTCTGCCCTTGATTCCCTTTAAACGTTGATTTGGAATACCGCTAATGTTTTAAGTCGCAGAAACTTGTATCCGAAGATCTTGATGTCGCGTCCATCTGAACCGTTGATTCTTTAAGCTGTGAAGAAACTGTTGTTAGGTCGCTGCCGACCTATGCTAAGTCACGTATATTCTTAGGTCGAATCATTATAGGTCGTAGGTCGCTCTCGACCTAAGTACTTGTATTTGAAGTTTTTGTGTGTTGTTGTAACTGTTGAGCTTAAGTCGTAAGTCGCCTGGAATGGTAGGTCGAGACTGTTAAGTCGGAACCGACCTAGGAGATGTAATTTTTTGTTGTTTTTTTAAGTGAATTGTAAAACGCCTATAAATAGGCCGAGATTCTCATTTGTAAGAAGGTTGTTGATTTTTGAATAAAATTCTCTTTTGATTGCTTTGTGCTTTCATTCCAAATTGGTAGTTGAGTGTAATCTCCTATCTCCTCTTTCGGATAATCGAGTGCGCTCGATTCAACGATTGTAGAAGCCGATTCGCGGAATCAAGTGCGCTTGATCAACGCTTGAAGAATTGAAGATCTTTGAACCCGGTATCGTGCGCGATCAACGAGTTCGAGATAGCTAGAGTTCGGTATCTTCGGATCAACGAATTCGGGCATTTCAGCATCTTCCAATCCACCGATTTCTACATTCATCGTATTATCTTTGTTTTGAAATATCCGCTGCGTCAGACAGTGACTCTAGTTATTATGTATATTTTAGAGGCATGTTGTGGTTTGTGTGTGTGTGTGTGTATATATATATATTATGTGGGTCTCGTATCTCTTTTTGTAGACACATTATGCATTGGATATGTATTATATTTTCCACCGTGTTATCTGGTTCTATATTCTCTGTTATATGTTATGTTGTTCTGAATTTTATTTAGAGCTAACGTATCTATTACTTTATGCCAAGACCATTCACATGTATATATATTATTCATACGAAAAGGTAAAATGTGACAATGTTAGCATAAAGCAATAAATATGGATGGTTGCTCCTAACCAGCCTAATGCTCTGCATTAGCAGACAATATTACTTAGTAATATTCTTTGTTAACGTGGGTCTAAAGGTGGGGCGTTACAACCCATATATGTGTGCACATGTATACGCGACACTTGACTACTGGAATCACAAGGTAACGAGTTCAAACCTATAGGATCCAAGAGGAAAGTCTATTCAAAGCCCCTAGATTTGTAATGACGAACAACAAGAGCATACTCCAGCTTCTATAATGTCAGATGTCAACCGGCATGAGCCAAGCAAAGCGTTGCGATGAATGGTCTGAGAAACTACGCTTCACTAAAATAGTCCAAGGGGAAGACAACAACTATTGGAAGCATGAATTGAAATTTGATGCACGAATCCTAATTTGTCTCGTTACAAAGCACATTATGTTGGAAACAAGAGGTACTTTGGGTGGCAAGTGTTATCCAGCCTTTTGACCAAGCCGTACTTGGGAAAATCTGACTAATCAAACTTGAAAGTTATCGAGGCAAAGAGCCTGTGATAACTACCATACTCAGATGTCATGTGCGACCGAGGAGATAATCCCAAAGCTAAGAAATCAACTTGCAAATGAAGGCCAAAACACTCTACAACTACAAGCCACAACACAAAAGCCAATCCATATAATTAACTTTTAAATTATTTATACTTTGATTTAAATTATAGTTAAATAATATATATATATATTGTTCTTTATATTTACTTATGAATTTCAACTATATTCAAGTATATTTATAAAGTTTTAATATAAGATAAATATTATTTTTATAGAAATTCAAAACATCAAATTTGGCTGAGGGATGTCGACATGCCCATAGGCACCATGTCGACATGGTGACAGTTTAATTCAAAATTCAAATTTCAAAAGAAGTGTCTATTCGCCATAACTTTTCATGAATGGTCATGGCTGTTGTTCTTCTATAAATAGGGGTCAGTTTCAACGAATTTTATAATACTTTTCTCGGATTTAACTTCTCTTCTTCTTCTCCACTTTCTTATTTACAAATTACACCATTACTCTGCCGAAATCAATATCGAATCTAACTAGAAAATTTCTGGTTTTGATTCTCTCCACTATCTCTACAAGATCCAAGTGCTAATCTGAGTTATAGATTTTTTGCAATCAATTGAGCAAGAGAAGGTGTGATTGTAGCCCTGGATATCAATTGGGTGAACTTGTTACCCCGGAAATCAAGTATCTCTACCCAGAGGATTGTGATTCTGGAGGGTGTACCTCGTAGCCTTGAAATCGAGAGATGTAATTGTTGAATTGATTTTGAAAGGAAATCCGTACTTAGTTGTGCGGGACTGGATGTAGGGTAACTCCGAACCAGTATAAAATCCGGTGTGTTCTTTCCTTTACTGCTTTTACTTTATATTTGCATCTGTGTTTGATTCTGTGTTCATATCTGTGTCTTATTAGTGTATACATTGTTAACAAAGTAAGATAAACTCAAAAAGATTAACAAATTTCTTAAAACACTATTCACCCCCCCCTCTAGTGTTAATTCTAGCCTTAAGATCCTTAATCCGCATTTCTCACATTTGGTATCAGAGCCTTGTTTTCAAAAGTTTCATAATCTGAATTTTGAAAAGTTTTAAAATGGCTATTTTTGAAAAATCTGTTCAAACTAGTTTAGAATTGTTTAAATCATCATTGTTTCATGAGTCTGCATATGAATGTTATTCAAATTCTAGTTGTCTACCCAAATTTTATAATGTGCAGGAAAGATGCTTTATGGGTATTAAGGAATCAATCCACAATGGACAATCTGTGCAGATCAAAAGGAATAAGTGGATACTTGATAGTGGTTGCTCTAGACACATGACTGGTAATCCGGATATGCTGAATAATATTATATACAAAGACGGAGGACTGGTTAACTTTGGAGAAAACTCGAAAGGATACGTAATTGGCATCGGCAATGTCGGTAACTCTGAAACTACTATTATTACTAATGTTTTGCTAGTTAAGAATCTGAAACACAATCTGCTAAGTATAAGTCAACTATGTGATAAAGGATATAAAATTAAATTTGAAAAAGATAAATGTCATATTGAAGATAATAACTCAACCATAATATTTGAGGGAACTAGGAAAAAGAATATTTATATTCTTAGTATGAAAGTTTCAAATGATAACCTATGTCTTTTGGCAAATACAAGTGACCCTTGGATTTGGCATAAGAGATTTGGACATTTGAATTTCAAACACTTATCTAGACTGTCAAAACATGATCTAGTAAGAGGTCTCCCTAAAATGAATTTTAAAGTAAATAGTTTATGTGATGCATGTCAATTAGGAAAGCTTAGAAAAAGTTCCTTTAAATTAAAAGATATGATTTCAACTTCAAACCCCCTTGATTTATTTGGTCCATCTCAAATTCAGTTAATTAATCATAGTAAATATGTTTTTGTAATTGTAGATGATTATTCTAGATTTACATGGACAATATTTTCGAAACATAAAAGTGATACTTTTGAATGTTTTAAGAACTTTACAAAAAGGATTCAAAATCAATTATCTTTAAAAATTATAACTATTCGTAGTGATCACGGTGGTGAATTTGAAATGAAAAGTTTGAGGAACTCTGCAATAAGAAGGGAATAACTCACAATTTCTCATTTCCAAGAACTCCACAACAAAACGGAGTAGTTGAACGTAAAAATAGAACGATACAAGATTGTGCGAGAACTATGCTTTCAGATATTAATTTACCAAAACACTTTTGGGCAGAAGCTGTTGCTACCGCCTGTTATATTTTGAATAGAATTTTAATTAGACCTTTAACTGATAAGACACCTTATGAACTTCTTCATGGAAAGAAACCTAAGGTATCATACTTCAGAATTTTTGGAAGTAAATGCTTTATTTTAAATACAAAAGATAATTTGGATAAATTTGATCGTAAATCCGACAAAGGAATCTTTATCGGATATTCTAATAGAAGTAAAGCTTATAGAGTTTTTAATTTAAGATCTAACACCATCGAAGAAACAATGCATGTTTCGTTTGATGAAAATTTAAAAGATTTTGAAATTACAAATGATGAAGAAGATTTGATTACTCAAAATCAGGAATCAACCGAAATTAATAATGAAATTAATCATCCTAATAAAAGGATTAAACTTTTAAAAGATCATCCTACTGAAAATATAATAGGAGATATGCAATCTATTGTTACAACTAGAAATCAACTAAGTAAAATGAGTAATGTAGCATTTATATCATCTATTGAACCCAAAAATCCTAAAGAAGCATCAACTGATGATTCATGGATTTTGGCTATGCAAGAAGAATTAAATCAATTCACTAGAAATGAAGTTTGGGAACTTGTTCCTAGACCTGAAGATAAAACTATAATTGGAACTAAATGGGTCTATAAAAATAAAATGAATGAACAAGGTGAGGTCGTTAGAAATAAAGCACGATTAGTCGCCTAAGGTTATTGTCAAGAAGAAGGTATAGATTGTGACGAAACCTTTGCTCATGTAGCAAGATTAGAAGCCACTAGGATTCTACTTGCTTTCGCAAATCATAATAATTTCAAATTATTTCAAATGGATGTTAAAAGTGCATTTTTAAATGGATTTGTAAAAGAAGAAGTATATGTTGAACAACCACCACTTTTTGAAGATGAAAATTTACCAAACCATGTGTACAAACTTAAGAAAGCTTTATATGGTCTAAAACAAGCTCCTAGAGCCTGGTATGATAGACTAAGATCTTATTTATTACAATCAAATTTCGAAATTGGTAAAATAGATAATACTCTTTTTATTAAAAGAAATAAAAATGATATTCAACTAGTTTAAGTATACGTAGATGATATCATTTTTGGTTCAACTAACTTCGAAATGAATAAAGAATTTTCTGAAATAATGACAAAAGAGTTTGAGATGAGACATATGGGTGAATTAAACTTCTTTCTAGGATTGCAAATAAAACAGTTGGATAATGGTATTTTTATTAGTCAAGAAAAATATGCTAAAGAACTAGTCAATAAATTTGGTTTGACTACTACGAGTGGAAAACCTACTCCCATGGTAACCAATGACTATCTAAGTAAAGAAGATTTCTCGAAAGATGTAGATCAAAAGTTGTATAGAGGAATGATCGGATCATTGCTCTATATCACTGCTAGTAGACCTGATATCATGCATAGTGTATGTCTCTGTGCAAGATATCAATCTCATCCTAAAGAAACTCACTTAAAAGCTGTAAAATGTATCATAAGATATATTAAACACACCTCTGATTATGGCTTATTTTATCTTAAAAATGATTCATTTGATTTAATATCATACTGTGATGCTGACTATGCTGGATGTAAATCAGACCGAAAAAGTACAAGTGGAACTTGTCACTTTTTGGGACATTCTCTGGTTTCCTGGTTTAGTAAAAAGCAAAATATAGTTTCTCTATCAACAACTGAAGCAGAGTATATTGCTGCTGCTTTGGCTTGTTCTCAAGTAATATATATGCAACAAACCTTAAGAGATTTTGGATTAAATATCCAAAATCGCCAATTTATTGTGATAATACTAGTGCAATAAATTTATCTAAAAATCCTACTCATCATGCTCGAACTAAACATATTGATATTCGACATCATTTTCTTAGAGATAATATAACTAAAGAAGTAATTACTCTCGAATATATAAACTCTGAGAATCAAACTGCTGATATCTTAACAAAACCATTAAATGAATCTATATTTACTAAATTAAGAAGAGAATTGGGTATTTGTTCTATAAATGAAATATAAAATATATATAACAAGTATAATTAATAATTAATATTAAAAAAATCATAGAGTTAAAGTATAAGGACTATGTCGACATCCCCTAGGAAGACATGTCGACATGTAATGTTTTTATTGTTTTAAATTTTCCCACCAAAATTCAAAATTTTAGTTATATATTCTTCTCTATTTCGAATTCTTATTCATTCTCTCTGTTTTCTCTTCATTTTCTATTCTGAAATATATAAAATAATGGCATCTTCCTCTAAATCAAACATAAAATCAACTTTCTCATTCCCCTCTCCTACTTCTGGTCCATTCCAATGCACTACTCTCGCACGTGTAACTAAATTGGAGGAGTCTATGAAGGATACTCTTCAGATGTTGACTGAAATTCAAGTGACTCAACTTCGTATGACGAAAGAGCAAGAGAGGCAAGGCGAGATTCTTAGGAATTTACAAAAATTCCTAATGGATAACCAAGCCAACCCTATCTTGATCGATGAAGACTCTTCACTCAATCAAGAACATGAGGTCAGCGACGAAGACGAAGAAGAACCAATGGAAGAAGCGCACGAGGAGGATGATGACCAAGTAGTATGCGTTGGAGAAGTGTGTTTCGACAAAAATGGGAATCTTGTCGAACAACGTGGAAATTTCTGTTTCCGCTATCCAAACTGTTCAATTCATAAATCTCCTATGTTCAGAAACACACATTAGTTTCTTCTCTTTCTTTCCGTTGTTATTTATGTTTTTATGTTTTTCAAACGCAAATGTAAATACAACCATACTCGTAATAAATAAACTCGTGTTCTTATATGTGTTAGTATTATTTTGAATTCTTAGTTAGGATAGTTAATAGTTTAGGATTATATTTTTGTATTAGATTTAAGTGTTAATTATTTATGATAACACTATCATTATAATCACACGTCATAGAGTGATAAGTTTTAGGGGGAGTTATATAGTTTGGATTTATCTAGTTTAGAGTAAGTTTTTGTTGATGACAAAGGGGGAGAAGTATAAAATAGGATAGTTAGGCATAGATTAAGGGGGAGTTATTAGAAGTATTAGGATAGAAGTGATATTTTATAAACAAAGGTTGTCATCATCAAAAAGGGGGAAATTTTTAGTCCATGAGATGATGGTTTTGATGACAACAACCTTATAATAGATTATAAAATATAAATACTAACATTATAAGTTTAGATATATATGTATATGCAGGATCTAATCATGCAGGTATCAAGAATGAAGACTGTACAGTATAGAGATTCAAGATATAGAGATAGAAGACTCATGAGTATCAAGATTATCAAGAGTTCAAGATTTCAAGGTTAAGTTTGTTTTATTAGGAATATTTGTTAAAACTCGTAGAAAAGCACTGGCATCTTAATATCCAATTTATTCGTGGAATGGAATCTACTTCGAGCCCGTTAAAGGGATGGAACCCTAAGTAGGATGGAACCTACGAAAATCTAGTGGGACATTATTTTGTATCCACTAAGCTTAATTCAAATGATTTTTCAAAATTATCCTGTTTTCAAAATGATTTCAAAACTTTCCTTTTAAAAAGATTCAAAACCCTCGATTCCGTTTTTAAAATAATTTTAGCCTCAAAATAACTTTATTTTCAGAGTCAAAATTTCTCCTGATTTTAAACTATCTTTTCAAATAATATATTTAACTTTTAAATTATTTATACTTTGATTTAAATTATAGTTAAATAATATATATATATTGTTCTTTATATTTACTTATGAATTTCAACTATATTCAAGTATATTTATAAAGTTTTAATATAAAATAAATATTATTTTTATAGAAATTCAAAATATCAAATTTGGCTGAGGGATGTCGACATGCCCATAGGCACCATGTCGACATGGTGACAGTTTAATTCAAAATTCAAATTTCAAAATAAGTGTCTATTCGCCATAACTTTTCATGAATGGTCATGGCTGTTGTTCTTCTATAAATAGGGGTCAGTTTCAACGAATTTTATAATACTTTTCTCTGATTTAACTTCTCTTCTTCTTCTCCACTTTCTTATTTACAAATTACACCATTACTCTGCCGAAATCAATATCGAATCTAACTAGATAATTTCTGGTTTTGATTCTCTCCACTATCTCTACAAGATCCAAGTGCTAATCTGAGTTATAGATTTTTTGTAATCAATTGAGCGAGAGAAGGTGTGATTGTATCCCTGGAAATCAATTGGGTGAACTTGTTGCCCCGGAAATCAAGTATCTCTACCCAGAGGATTGTGATTCTGGAGGGTGTACCTCGTAGCCTTGAAACCGAGGGTTGTAATTGTTGAATTGATTTTGAAAGGAAATCCGTACTTAGTTGTGCGGGACTGGATGTAGGGTAACTCCGAACCAGTATAAAATCCGGTGTGTTCTTTCCTTTACTGCTTTTACTTTATATTTGCATCTGTGTTTGATTCTGTGTTCATATCTATGTCTGATTAGTGTATACATTGTTAACAAAGTAAGATAAACTCAAAAATATTAACAAATTTTTTAAAACACTATTCACCCCCCCTCTAGTGTTAATTCTAGTCTTAAGATCCTTAATCCGCATTTCTCACATACCATCCCTGGCAATGGCTAACTTGGCAATGATCTTCCTAGCATCTCTCTTCCTGAATGTGGGGATCGTGGGCATAAATGTGGTGGAGGAGATTTCTGCGACCTTCAGCTATAAATACAGGGGTAGGGTGATGTTTTAAGGGATCCTTTTCAGTTATTTACAAATTTACATATATCTCTTGTAATTTTGGGGATCATTACTTATCTATAAGAATACCTCTTGTAAACATTAATCAAAATTAGTAACAAAGTTAAGTGGATGTAGGCAACTATTAGCCAAACCACTATATAGTTTATGTGTCGTGTTATTTCTCATTTCATTTACTTTTTTCACTTATTTCTCTACTTTAATTCTCTGGATGTTTGTGCAACTTTTTGGCATAAACAATAATATATAATAAACCAATACCAACTGTAACAGCGTCTTTCATGCTATGATAATATATATCAGGTCAAGTTTATAATACATAACAGATAGTCATCTCATTAAGAACAAATAGAAGGAGACATCTAAAGGAAAATATGCATAGTCATCACTCAAAACGCGATATTATATATATATAGTCTCCTTTAAAGCCCGATCATCCAAAATGGCTCATGTCCATGTACTTATAAAGTCTCGGCCTGACCTAAGTATTATATAAATAATAAATGGGTCAGACTATATCTAAATCCATGGTGAGTACATAACTATAAGCATGGTAATTAAAGGCAAAGTACGAATACGACACAATGTAATATCCATCGTAACATCATAATAATATACCATGCCTCACATCTCAAATATCACCCATGAAATACATATAAACAAGTGAGAGTCACGACAATCATAATTCAGGTGAGAATAGTCAAACTTTTCGAAATCCCAAAATACTATGGACAAGCAAACGAAGTGTCCACAAAAGTCACCAATAAAGGAATGAATTGCAAATCACACCAAATATTAAAATCGATAACCAATTTATCAATCTTGGCTAACAATCCTAATGGTAGTGAAGACTTCCAATTGTCAAGCCTTAAAAGATGAACCAAGAGATGCAAAATCCTAAATAAATAATCAAAGCATCAAATCTAAACTTACAGCCCTATTGGAAGTAATAACTTCCGACTATTAAGCCATAGAAGACAAATCAAGAAACACAAAACCCAAATAGAATAAAATCCATACAAAATACAAAAATACATATCCATAAATACTATCTCAACTTACGATCCTCATAGAAGTAAAATATTCCGACTGTTAATCCTTGGAGATAGCTAGAAACACAAACCCAATTAAAAACACAATTCAAAAAAGATATCGAAAGCAATATCCATATAATTTTCTTGACCTATAGTCCTAATGGAAGTAATATTCTCGATTATTAGGCTTTTAGAGATCTCGAGAAATACAAGCTCAAATCAATATCAAGTCAATCAAACACCCAATGTACAAAATCATAAATCTCGACCCCGGTCCTTGGAGAGATGAAACTCTGACTAAATGGTCCTAGGAGATAGAAATAACAAATCATAAAAAAATAGAGATCTCTCGGCCGTAGGCTCTTATGAGTGAGTGAGATAAGAGTTTATAGCCTACCTCTAATGTCATATATAGACAACACGCAGTGGTATTGGGTTATGTTATCTCAAATGACATACTAACTCGCAACCAGTCTATAATGTCCTATAATCATTGCTATTACAAATGACAGGCTAACATGTAACCAGTCCTAATTTCATATAATTATTGTCTCTAATGATGTGATAGTATCAAATATCTTATATATAGAATGGATCTACCTAAGTCATCCAGATGGGAGACTGGCGTACCATAGCACTGCTCCAGGAAATGCTAATGACCGCAACATGTTTCCTATAGTCCCTTAGTTACTCTCGGAATCATGACACACATATCCATCACATGTCATAAACACGCTGCAAGACTACGTTGTGCATTGTCCATGACTCTTACTTGCCCTTGTTAATAGCTTGTTGGTCTTTAAGTAACATTTGGGCAATAGCTCTAATGAGAGAAATAACGCTCAGCCTACAAACTCAATAAAGTGACGTTACGGATCCAAGGC
The DNA here is from genome assembly GCA_030737815.1 of Allium fistulosum. Classification (NCBI taxonomy): domain Eukaryota; kingdom Viridiplantae; phylum Streptophyta; class Magnoliopsida; order Asparagales; family Amaryllidaceae; genus Allium; species Allium fistulosum. Next base: position 1,138,724,104 of record CM060901.1, read on the forward strand.
ATGACCCCACAATCCAGATTGCTAAGATGGATAACTAGCCTATCCGGTGAGTCTAATTCACGTGCTCTCCATAGTGGCGTGAACCCAATAATGTAGATTCCCAACAACTGCTTTTGACTAAATAAGTCCCAATGAGGGTGACAACAATTGCTCTTGACTCGATAAGTCCTATTGAGAGTGATAATTGATACTCTCAACTCCATGAGTCCTAATGAGAGTGATAACTAATACTCTCGACTCAATGAGTCCTAATGAGAGCCACATCAAATGTTGTCGACTCTAGGAGTCCTGATGAGTGTGATCACTCTCGACTATATAGGTCCTCATGAGAGCATCTCAATATAACAGATCCTCAACTACTAGCCTTGGGAGTAGATAATTATACTTAACTAGTTAGTCCTTAGAGGGTACAACAAAATACTCTCAACGAGGTCAGCCCCGATGAGAATAATAATAAGTATTCTTAACTCCATACGTCTTAATGAGAGCATCACAACATACTAATTCCTCGACTACTAGCCCTAAGAGTAAATAATAATGTCACTCTGGTAGTTAGTCCATAGAGGATAAATCTATAAATTCCAACATATCTCCAGCTTATAGCTCTTAGAAAGTAATATAACTCTTGACTACTAAGCTCTAAGGAGTCACCTCTAGACAATATCACAAACTCCTAACCCATCTCTAGAATATAAGTGACGTTTACTCACCAATAGTAAATTAACAAATATTACTTGAGTGTCCCATACCACTTAGCATTACTCAAACATTTACTAATAGCTAGTACACTACGCTCATCAAATCAATAATTATTCTATAATACGAGTTAATAGAATAATCGGATAAATATTACCGAGCATCCCATGTCACCCGGTACTACTAATCCATTTATACAACATCCTAATTATGTAGAATTAAATCATAACACAAATCAAATATTCTTATCATATTGAATTTATCATTAGATCCAATAAACCAATTTCGAACCATTAAATATATATACGAAAAGCGATTTATATTTTAATACTCTTAAAATCATTCAAAAATATTTCACAATTGGTTTATCTTTAAAATAGGTTTATATACTAAAAATCCCTTTTAAATATACCTTTGAATTTCTTTTTATTAAATATTAGATTTACAAAAGAAATTCCTTTTCAGAAATATTATTAAAACCTTTCATTATACTTATAAAATTTCACATATTCCAATACTATTGAAAAATATTCATTTTCGTTTTCAAAGCAACTTATATTTCCAAAAATATTTCCAATAAATCATTTTATTTTTCCAACCACTTTTATTAATTTATAAATATACTTCAACTAAATTTTAAAACCACATAATTAATTTTCCAAAGCTCTCAAAAATATAAAGTCAATCGAACATCTAAAATATAAATCATGGAGTGAAATTCTCCAAAATCATCATTCGATCATCAATACAAATTTTATTGCATGACCCAAGTCGAATTATATCAAACTCTGGTCATCCATACTATGCACACACAACATATAAATAAACTACACACATTAAAATGCAATGGGATAGTATCTCCTTTGCATTTTAATGATCCAACATACACAAATTTCAACATCAAATCCAAAATCATATCCAATATCCCTCAATCGATCCAATATCCCAATCAAACATTTCAACCAAGCAATTTAATCAATAAGTGGGTTAAATATAACAAGCAAGAAGATATATATATCGATATAGATGTGAGTATGAAAACTCATAGAAATCCAACCAAAGATTTTGAGCCCCATTGTTGCACTCAATATTGACGCTTCTACAACAGCGATTGCATGATGTAAACTATTGTTATATGCTCCGCCAAGCCTTCTGTCTTCGCTGTCGGAACTCCAATGCCACCAGCAACCAAATCGAGCACCTTCATCAATTGATGACCTAAGCCACTAATACCAAATCCACACGAAATCAAATGTCTGCTCAAATCACAACCACACCCCTCCATGTCACTGTCCACCCAAGCACATTTGCTCATCACATCGCACCTTCGCACGTGCCTCCATCAATTCGCGATCGTACCCCTTTACCACAACATCAAGTCACTACCGCCCTCTACATTGCGGCTTTTCCCTCTTCTAGCATCGATTAATCGCCAGCTACCACGAGCCATCTCCGTTCGATCACCTTTTTTAATAATCATGATTTTCGTGTTGCGAGAGAAATCTACAGGTGTTAGGCACGAACGGATTTGGATATGGAAGTATAGGAAGTTTGAGTTGGTTTAGGGAATAGAAGAGAAGGGAGTTTTAAAATGGGCTTTAAATTAGGCTTTGGCCTTTGATTTATATTTTTCCCATTTTGTTTAATCTTCTCTTCATTTAAATTGTAATCAAATTTCTAATTTAATTTAATTTATTTTACACTTCACCCTACAAATTATTGATAACTTGGCAATTTTATTCAATTTGATGCCTGATTATTTATTTTCTACTATTTTAATCACATAACAATTATTTACACTTTAAAATTATTTTATATTTAATTAAAATGATTTATTCACTTTCAGTATATATTAATTGAAAAAATTTATTAATTCAATTCAATTTATTAAAAAATCTTTTATTAAATAGACTTCAAAAAAATAAGAATGTTATTTTCAAAATAATAATTAACATAAACAAAATTTAAATATTTTTATTTTAATTAACTATATTTACTATACAACGTAGAAAACATGGTTGTTACAAGATGAGAAGTTTCTTGAGTTTGGATGGCTATTATCACAAATTCATTAAGGACTTCTCTCGTATAGCAGCACCCTTGACTAAGTTGGCTAAAAAATGAGAAGTTTGTATCAACCTGTATGTGTAAAGTGTCATTTCAGAAGTTGAAGACGTTATTGATGAATGCTCCTGACCTTGGTCGTGCTTGAAGGGAATCAAGAGTTGGTAGTGTATGCTGATGCTTGTGGAACAGGTTTGGGAGCAGTGTTGATGTAAAGAGGGCGAGTGACAATCTACGCATTAAGGCAATTAAGGCCGCATGAGGTCAAATATCCAACTCTTAACTTATAGTTGGTAGCAGTGATATATGCATTGAAGATTTGGAGACGTTGTCTTTTGGGAGCGCGATTCGAGTAGTATACAGACCATAAATCCCTTAAGTATCTATTCTCTCATAAGGAATTGAATATGAGGTAATAGAGATGGTTAGAGTTCATGGCGGCATACGAATTTGGGATAGGGTATACACTAAGGAAGGGGAACAAGGTTGCCGATGCTTTGAGTAGAAAGCAGCAGGATATAGTGTAGCCATGATTAAAGAATGAAAGATGTTAGAGATGTTAGCCTCTTATGAAGTGCGCTATAGGTAAAATACTGGATCAAGGAAAGATCCGAGCATGTTAGCAAGTTTGGTGGTACGTCCCGCACAAATGGATATAATTGCTGCAAGGAAGAAGGGTGAACCATTGATAGCCGAAAGGACTAGGCGATTAGAAATGGGAGCGAATATGGAAGACATAAAGGGATTCGAGATAGCCTTGAAGGTATGGCTTAGGAAAAAAGACTATGTGTTCTAGATATAGGAGACATTCAGAAAGAAATGTTAGAGGAAATCATTGGTCTAGGTTCATTATTCATCCTGAGGGCAAGAAGATGTTTCGTGATGTGAAGAGAGTCTTCTTTTGGGAAAGGACGAAGAGAGATATAGGAGAATGTGTGAAGAAGTGCTTCATCTGTCAGCAAGTGAAGGCTGAGCATCAAAAGCTGAGTGGTTTTCTTCAACACTTAAAAGGCCCGACTTAGAAGTAGGATTCATTATCTATGGATTTTGTGGATGGGTTGCCAAGGTCGAGGAGAGAAAATGATAGTACTTGGATGATAGTCGATAGTTGACTTAGAGTGCCCACTTTATCCTAGTGAAGTCAACAAGGACGGAACCTAGCTTAATGAAGCTATACGTGAAGAATATGGTGAGACTACATGAGATTTCGAGCAGTATCGTGAGTGATAGAGACTCGTTGTTCACCAGTGAGTTTTGGAGAAGGTTGCAGAGTGCATTGGGTATGGAGTTAAGCTTGAGTACAACGTACCACCTACATACTGATCGTCAAACTGAAAGAGTCAATCGTGTACTTGTGGATTTGCTAAAAATAAGTGTTTTGCACTTTGGAGTTTGGATGATCTTGGGAAGATCATTTTCATTTAGTAGAGTTTGCTTATAATAATGGTTACCAGCGAGTATTAGGATAGCAGCATTTGAGATGCTTTATGATAGACCGTGTAACTCATCTACAAGTTGGTTGGACATGGGAGATATTCTCGTGTTTGGGCCTGATTTGGTAAGAGATACTACTAAGAAGGTAGAGTTGATTTGCGCCGTTATGAAGGCAGTGCAATCAAGGTAGAATATCTATGCCGACAAGAGAAGGAAAGAGCTTGAGTTTGTAGTAGGGGATCATGTTTTCATGAATGATTCTCCGATGCGAGGAGTCATGCGCTTTAGGAAGGCAGAGAATTTGGCGCCTAGATATGCAGGACCATTTCTAATGATTGAGAAATTGGTAAACTTTCTTATCGGGTCGAGTTACCAAGTAGTTAGTGGGTGTGCATAATGATTTTCATACATCACATATGAGGAAATGCGTGCATGACCCAAGTTCAGTAGTGGAACCAAGGGTGATTGAGGACTTATCTATAGAGCTAGTTTTGACATATGTTACACGAACAAAGAGGCTAGAAGGTCGTGGTATGAAGGAGCTAAGGAACAAAGTTATCAAATTTGTTCACATCCAGTGGAGTGATGATAAAGAAGGTTGTATCTAAGTTGGAGAGGATAGGAATAGTAATTGGTATTCTAAATTGTTTAGACATTTATGTATATAGCAGGGTGCTTGTTTGTCTATTTTATGTACTAGTACGGTACTAGTGTATTTATATGAGATATGGTTATGTGTTTGTAGTTGCACTAATGCATTTTGTTAGATAATTAATGGTTTATATTTGTAAGATACTAGTGAAATCTTTTGTACTTGTGTGCGCTTATATGATGATGACTTTACACTTTTAGGCTGTTAGTCTAAATTTTATCTTTCTTAACAAAATTTTAGGGATGAAATTTTTATAAGGAGGGAAGATTGTGACACCCCATATTTTAGAGGGTCCATAATATGGAAAATTAAACTAAAAGAGTAAATATAATAATTTAACTGCAAGGATTGCCTGAGGGTGATTTGATTAATTAAGTGGGGGAGACTTTAAAACGTTAATTGAATGGACCAAGGATAATTAAAACAATTGAAGTTGGCCTTGTTAATGAAGATAAGTAAATTACATTTTAGAGTATGAAGGATTCGTGTTAGGAGAGATGCATTGATATGACTAGCTAGAAGGATATTACCCAAAGTCAAAATCACTAACCTATTTCCCTTAGCCTTGTTCCCTCACACAACACTATTTTCATTTACAAAACCCAATCCCTAAAACTCAAGCAAGGTCGACCGCCATTTAGAAAATAAGAGAAGAGAAAATAAAAGGTAGATGAATTCAAGCTTTCACCTTTAAAAAGGTTGAAGGTTAAAGCAAGGTTTCAATCAAAGTGAATACAATTTTCCCTAAAACTCTTCCTAACCGGTTTGAGTTTGAATTTGCTATTAAATAAATGATGTTGTTGATGATAAATGTATTTGGATGATTAAATATTATTTTGAGTTGTTTGGAATTCGAACGAAATGAATTTGTCCATTTTTTAGGGTAAAACATGGTTTAATCACATTTATATGCATTGAAAATTTAATATGATGTTAAATTCAAGAAATAAAGATGAGTTTTTAGTTTTATGATTTTTGGAATTTATTTAGAGTTATTATGAATTTTGTAATTAAAGTAAACGCTTGATTTCAAGGAAATTAATTATTTAAAATAATAAATATAATTATTTTGATATGAAGTAAATTATAATAAATCAGACTTTTGGTGAATTTTTGGGATTTTTTCCATTAATTTTAGATTTTATATGAATTATTTAGTAAAGGGTGGAGGTAATTAATTAAAGGCAATTAATTAATATGAAGCGTAACTAATGAATTCTGAAAAGAAAATTATAAAGTAAATATTAACCAATAAGAATTTGATGCCAAATGTGGTTAGTGCAAAGTATTTCCTTAACAAGGTAATAAAACAATTTTCAAGATATTAATGGAATTACCACTTCAACCTGCAATAACCCATAAAATTACCAACTGTAGACAGCTCTAGGTTATCAACCTGCAATAGCCAATAGGATATCAACTTGCAATAGCTATTGGAAGCTAGTATGCAATAGCTCATAGAGCTCAACTTATGGGGGCTATCAACTTGCGATAGCTATATGTTCATTAACTTGCGAATGCTTGAAGGCAGTTCAACTTGCAATGGCTTGATGGAAGTTCAACTTGCGATGGCTTGATTAAGTCGACCCGTGTAGCTACATGGAGCTCATGTGCGATAGCTATAAGAGTATCAACTCGCAATAGCCACTTAGAGCTCAACGTGCATTAGCTAAGGGGGCTATCTGTAACGTCCCCCATTTTAAGACCCGAAACTAAGCGCTACGGATGTTGCAGTCATCCATATTATAAATTTCCGATGATAAAATGAGATCAGTTGGTAGTATCATTAATATCAGAAGTATGGGAATATGAAATTTTTTCAAACACGGTTCTAAAGACAAGTTTTCATTTCATTAATAAATTTTCATATTCGTTACATGATCCCAAACATTGCCCAGGTTTAGATAAAATATAATTGTTACAGAATATGCCAAGAGCAACATATGAAGATGGTCATTTGGTTGATCAGAATTTCCTACTAGACAGATACAATTTCTGCCATTACATACATACAGACAAAAGCCATAACAAAACAGCAGATAAATAAGTAGATAGACTCTTACATAGCTAGATCTACCTCCTACCCACCTCCGAAAGCTTTATTCGCTAAACCTAAATAACTTGGAAACCTTACTCTCGAACTACTCAAATGAGTACCCAAGATTTTAAGCGGAAAAACAAAAACTTCGGGTAAGACAAAAAGTTTTATGTGAATAATAATATGCCATCTCGGTTAATAGATATTTAGTAAGACCATGCCGCTGAGCGAAATGGGTTTTCCCCTCACTAGTATCCTTTAAAAATATATGTCTTTTATAAATTAAGCACTTGCAACAACAAAATGGTTAAACTAGACAATATAAACAATCGTATGTATGCATGCAACCTGGGTAATCATGACCAATCCGTCTAAATAAATGGACTATCTGTCCTACATCATAGTTTTTCTAAGTGTAACTATAAAACTACATGGCTGACTCGGGCCTACTAGATATATCAAATTCTACAACTTACTGTTAGAAGGAAATCGGACGGTCTGTCTGAAACTACTATTCATAAGGTCACTCTGATCCAAATGGTTTTGCAGGCCAACCAACAACCTACCTCATTTTGTGTATTCCTTTCTGTGCGTAAACCTACTTTTAGTCTTATCCTTGATGAAGCCCCACGCACTGGGATTTTGGACTAATATCAGCCATGGGTTAACAAATGAAGTATAGGGTGTGACCCTACACCGATTTCATATGATTTTCTAATCTTTGAGTTAATTCATCCTACCACAATTTATCTAAAGGTGATAAGAACTATAATCTCTTTAGTAAAATCCTAGACTAAATACCCTTTTGTATTTCTTTGAAAACATAAATCTTTATAATTGATTTACCCTTGAAATCATACTTTAAAACAAGGAAAACTATAGCCCTTTACTTTACAAAATATATTATGCCATTGTATATGCTTTTATAAAATAGCATTGATGAATTTCGAAATAACTTAGAGGTTGTCGCACCTCAAAATCTTAGGCCGTGAAGCCATATACAATAAAACCATTTATATTGACAAAGCGCGGCATTGATTTTGCCTATATGGGTTGCCGCACCCCTTCCATATTGAAACCATGTTAAAGCATCTAATTTATAAAACATAAATCCATAGGACCAAAACCATTTATGTTGCATATATAGGTTGCCGAAGCAAAGAAGTATAGAGTTTGGTTTGCATAAAATATAGGCTTATAGCCTTACTAAAATAATGTCAAAATCATGACCAGGCAGCATCATCGCTGTAAAACAATCAATGTCGAAATTAGCCTATAGCAGCGTTATGGCCAAGCACTGCGGCATAAGAAAATAGCGGCAACATTGCCGTATAAAACCAGTGTTGAAAGTAATAATAGCGGCACTACAGCCATAGTATAATCAATGCTAAAAAGGTAAAATACGGCATAGATGACATGATTGAAATCATAAGGAGTTGATATTGAAAACTAGTGGCATCATTAATGCTGACATAGATAAGAGTTGATATGTGGCATTGATATCCAGCATTGAAACATGCGGGATTTCCAACGTCGCAAGCATCAATGTCGACATCGAAGCTATACTTCCCACTTAAACCAACATTGATTCATTACATACCAATCTGGGTTGATATCATATGCATCCCCATTGGTTCACGTCGTAAAGCTTTGGTGCGACATAGATGGATTGCGGCAACAATGACGCAATGGCAATTCCCATAATTATTATAAAAACTGTAAATTTTCTATATAAAGTAATTTCTTTTTACCAAATCCAATTCTTTATCAAATTCTTATTGGATAATAACTTTCTTTTTCAAGTTATTTTCAAAAACTGCTATTGATCAGATTTCACATTCTTAAAATAATTTGCAAACCATATAATTTATATTAATATTTTAACGTAATTAATAATCTTTTCTAACCTAATAAATTCATAATAATTCATAAACACTTGGGAAAATCCCCAAAAATCATAATAAATCAGATTTGTCATATTCTTTAACATATAAAAATTTCGAGACCAAAAACATTGTTTAATAATTTTTCATAATTAAAACCCGAAATAAATCATTTCCTTCACTCAAAATATTCATAAAATATTCAGACTTGATTGGAAAATTATGAAATTAAAAACCCACTTCTAAAATAACATTTCTAACATCATATCAAAACTTCAAGTCAAATGGATATCATAAACTAGGTTTTCACTATTAAAACCTATTAAATAATTTCCTAATAAATTTAATAATTCATCATTCAAGCATATATTCAACCAATCATTCAAAACATGGCATAAAACAATCATAAGATTCGGGTTTAATCATAAAACCAAAATTAAATAGGCAAACTTAAGATGGGTTATTATTATTCACCTTGGTTTGATAAAGAAGGATGAGATTTGAGTTTAGATTCGATTTCCCCAAGCTAAATCTTGATTTTCTAGCTTTTCTTCCTCTTTGAACTCTTAGCAATGGTCGGCCTTGTATTTACTTTAGTTTGTGTAAATGAATATGAATGAGGGAGATGAAAGTGTAAGGGTTTATGTTTAGGAAATATGTCTATTCCTATTTTACCCTCCATATAATTTCCTCACCATTTAAGTTATAACCATTCTTGTTGATTCATTAAATTAATGCTTGATCCATATTAATTCCCAAATCCCATTCTTCTTATCATCTTACATTATTTTATTTTATTTACCTAATTAAATATCCTAAATAATGTTAATCAAAATTAGGGGCGTTACACTATCAACCTATGACAACTTATAAGAGCTTAACTTATGATAGCTAACAAACTATCAACATACGATGGCTAATTATGGGTCAACTAGCGATGGTCTAGGAAAATCAACATGCGATGGTTATGGGAAAGCCAATATGCAATAGCTAGGCTTAACTTGTGATGGCTATGGGATAGCCAGTATGCGATAGCTAAGTTCGGTTTGCGATAGCTTGAGAAATTAGGATTTTCTAAGTAAAGGGAATGCGCTGGAAGACAGTTTCCAAGTGTTAATTGACCATTTCATAGGGATGAAATAATGGAAGGATTTCATAAGTTAAATTGTGTTAACTTATTTTTGAAATGGAAGAAAGCTTACAGAAGCTAATAAATGATGGGGTATCATTTAAATCAAAGATAAAGATCTTTTATCTAAAGAATGTATAGGGTACACAATAAATAAATAAATGAAAGGGGCATTTCACCAGAAGGACAAACTTTGCAGTCCAATTAGTTTCAAGGACACACATTCAAAGAAATTACTTTCAAGGCCAAAGTCAGTAGAATAATTACTTTCAAGGACAAAGTCAGCAGTCCAATTACTTTCAAGGACATCATTTCATAGGTTTTTAGGCCCTAGAAACTAATTATTTTACATTTTGTCCTTGAAAGTAATTATTTCAGTTGTGTGTCCTAGAAACTAATTCCACTTGCTAAAGAGGCCCTTGTGGCTAATTTTCACTAAATGAAAAAGGGTTGAACCAAGATCATAAAGATATACCAAGTCATAGAGTTATTAGATGGTAGGGTGCCTTGGCTATTAAGTCTAAAGTCCAACAATATATGGCAAGGTGCCACAATAGGGTTTAATCCAAAGGACTTAAACTCTAGATGAGAGTTATGGCATGGCACTATGGCAGGGTGGAAAAACAAATGGGTGGTGTTATAAATGAAATGTATCGGCAATATGAACGATAGTGGTTTAGGGACTAAGAGGGACTATTGACACTCAGTAAGGTCGCTTGCTAGAGTGTATTCGGGGTGTTTACATTCAACTTCTTAGGAGAGCCAGGGTGGCTCCCATTATGGAATGAGTGGCCATTTCATCAGTTAACATTGTTTGAGGATAAATTAGTGATATGCATGGTACACTTATGGATTGAATGTAAAGCACACGGTTTCTTTTAATGTAATGCTTGTTTACATAACACGATGTAATTGCTATGGTGATAAGGGGAAAACCCATTTCGTGCTACAGCAATGCGGTCTCTCTATGATTGATTAGGGTAAAGGTTTACTTATATTAGACTTTATGTCTGACCTATGTTTTTATTATTCCCCGTAAATTCTCGGATGCTCGTTCGAGGAGGCCGAGTTTATGGATTAGACGGGTATCTTGTGGAAGGATGAATAAAGGCTCTGAAGACAAAGCAAGAGGCTAATCTAGCAAATAAAAGTTAATTTGAAAATTCCACTCTGTAAAACCAGGAATTATAACTGGTTATGTGTCATGTTAGCATCTTCATATGTTTGACATGACGCTGCTCTTATTTTCCTACTACATTTACCCCCACGTGGGAACGAAAAGGATTATTGATGATGTAATGAATCATGTAAAAAATATTGATGCAATTAAAATTTATTTAGCTACTTTGTTTACTTAGTATTATGCAAAATAATACTGAACTCACTTTTTTGCTTGAAAATAATTTTGGTGATAACTGTAGCATCATCGACTATTGTTTTCGGGTCTCGAAGTGGGGAATGTTACAGTTAAACAACCGAACTACCATGATTTAACCTTTAGTGCATTGTTAACAATCATAAGTTTGTTTTTACTTAAAGTTTTAGAAATATTTTAGTACCTTTAATATTCATTCTAATAGAAGCGTGCTTCCTTTGCATTTTAGATTAAAAATCAAATTATTTGATTTCCCTATCAAAACACTTACTTGACTCTAATACTTATCGAATAATACTTTTGTATAATTTCTTAGAACATATCCAGTAACCCACAAACTCAGATTGCTCCCACCGACTTCGAGACACTTTGGTTATTGAGTGCAAATAGCACATTCTAAATCATTATTTAGAATTTTTGTTTCATGTACCAAAGCTTAAAATCATATCTGGGTAAAAATTTGAATTTTCATAAGTACATTAAATGAAGAATCTGTTACATTAGTTTCAAAATTTGAAATTTACAATGTTATTTCATCAAAGTAGCTTACTATACTCTAACTACATTGGTCTTCTTTTTGCAAACACTTTTGCAGGAAATGGATCATATCCCTTAGGGTATAACTATCAAAATCATATTTTGATAATGTACTTAGAGTCTTTTCTATATTTGTTCATCACTCCATATAGTAGAGTCAATACCCCTAATGGCATATTGACAGCTTAGGAAATTCTTTTCTCGACATCGATAAGAAAATCATGATTTATCTTTAGAGTTCTTGTTAGACATTATTATTTGATGTATCCATTTAGGCTCTGTCAATTTTATTTCATCCTTTGTAATTAGTTTTCTTTTTGGATTGCATCCAAATCCATTTTACTACCAGTAATTTTTAAAAGATATGCCATCATCGTGAGGTTGGTGCTTCTTAAAACAATAATTGTTTCTCAATGCAATGAAATAGATATTCAGAAACTATATATGTGTGTGTGTGTGCGCGCGCACGCACGCACGTGTGCATGCATAGTGTGTAAAACTATTTGGCTTTTAAGTTTACAAAACTTATATTCATAACATAAATTTTTCGATCAATATTGATATGTCCCAAACTTTTTTGGGATGGCCAATAAAAAGATCTGTCACGAACAAGTATTACGTAAGCCTTTCGACTCACGCAACCTATCAACTCCTTAACCTAGGATATGTAATGGTTTCTTATAAACATTTCTTTTGCATGATTTCGTAAAATTTCTCTTGGATGAAATTAATTTTAACCTTACGTACATATTCTTAAGTACACGATCTTACGAAAAATATGAACTCAACTACATTCATTATTAATCGTACTTTGTCTAACAAAGTCCAATTACTTCTTACTGATACATCATTATGTATCATAGAGAGGATTGACTTTTGAGATAGAATCTTATTTTTTTTAGGTACATTTGGAACTCTTTTCCAATACACTCGCCTATTCGATCAATCGAGTTATTTTATTCCCTTTGCATGCTATGTTTTCTACTTACATTCTATATTCAATGAATTTATCATAAATACATTACTTGTCTATCAAATACACATGTTCATTTCAATGATAATTCATCTGCGAATTAAACGAGGTAGGTAGATCCGTTTTGGTATCATTGGACTTTTGACTACAAACTTCTTTATGTATCAATCTGAAGAGTTCACCAACTCATTTGTCTCTCCCACTGAATGGGTGCTCCACCATTAATCTTCTGAGACATAATTCACCGATATCATATGATTCACAATCATTTAACTTAAAGAATTATTCCTCCAAGACATGGCTTAATCCGTAATCTAAAAATAATTATTAACATTTTGGATACTTCTATGTTATGTAGCTAATGCAACAAATATTGTTACCCTAATTGATTTATTTCGTAACGGATATTCAAAATATTCATAACAAATAAAACTATATTTCATTTCGGTCAATACTAAAAAACAATTATTATTTCATAATAGTATTTGGTATACTTATAAAAACAATTTCTCGCACCTTGATGCGTCCATCGATAAGTATTATATGACATGCTCCCACTATTTTTATGACTAATTTACAATCTTGAGTTTTAGATCAAATATCTTAGACTCGTTAAAATAACTTTTGTAGAAAAAAAATTCTATATGAAGATAGGGTTGGAATAGAAATCTCATTTCTGATTCCACATTAGGTATCTTTTAGTATTTCATATCTTTCTCATTTTAGATGTCTTTCCATAAAGCAGAAGTGATCATTCGCCCTCTTCATCCCAACTGCGCCTAACTTACATCCACTCTCATACATTCGCTTTCCTTTTAAAAACGGCTGAACCATTTAAAGGAAATCCTTACTAATCAATCATATAAGAATACATGATCTCTAATTATGGTTTATTTGCGTATTTTCAATGAACTAATTTCATTGAAGTTTCATACACTATGAATATGATTTACTATACAACTTTTGTATGTTACATAATATAGATCAAATATCCATATTTTGTATTGCTTTGGAGTTCAAAACTTATAGAAGACGATATACAATTTCGGACAAATAAACTCATAAGCGAATGAGTTACAAATGTATTTAATAGTGTACGTTTAGGCTCTTGCATAGGTCTTGAAGCGGTAACATGCCAAAGGATCTAAGGTAAGTATATTTTATATTTCTTTGTCAATACTTAATTTAGTTCATATGTATATTTCAGTTGATAAACATTTTATCGATTTTATTAGTTGCACAAATTTATCAATGTAGATTATTTTAACTTCATGTAGCAAATTTTCTTCCAATATTAAAATGTCTAATAATGTTACCATTTCATTTTCTAACAAGGCTCCCACTCAATTTTTATATATCTCAAACCTTAAGAAAAACATAGAAATCTTTTGATTTCTCTAATGGGTGTTAGGGTTCACTTTCCTTGAGATTCTGACCCTGAGGAATATCAACAAATTATAGGCCTGCAAATGAAGGATAACACTTTACTGATTGTGTCATATACAACTTCTAAACCATGGTCTTTATCCTAATACCTTCTCGAGGAGTATCAAAAAATCGATAGATATTATTCACTCATACCCACCATTTTACGATGGCCTAAGTATAATACACGTACCTTGAGGAATATCAATAGATACATTTGTGTATCTTACCCCATCTAGTCAATATATTAATAGTACTATACATAACATCTTTAGCTTGAGGAATATCAATAACTAAAGAGTATGCAAATAATCTATTAATATATAAATGGTAGAGGACAACTTATATAAAAGATTTATAATTTTTAATATATATTAAGTGGTATCAATTTAGGGAACAACCTTTTTCTTATGAATACCCTCGTGATTCAAGTGTTAAAGAAATCTAAAATCACGGTATATATACTATACATATGTATTTATTCCTTAAATATTGTTTCGGTTTCTTTCCTATTCCACTTATTTTTATACGTATATAGTTATATAAGAATTAAATTATTTATTACTTTTATAGTTTAATTTGCTTATATAATATATACATGTATCTTATTAATTAATATATATTTTTTGAAATGGTACTTAGATACAACATGTCATAGGGACAACATAACATAAATCACATGTCAATATATGTTCGAATCACGCTATCCAAGTTTCGAACTTGTAACCCCTTGCACCAAAGTCGAATCACTTAACCACTGGGACAATGGTGCTTGTCAATTAATTTTAATTTTATTAATTAATTTAGTTTATTTTATATAAAATTTCCAATGTTATACATTACTTGCCTTAAGCTATTTAAGATGGTTAATCAACTATAACATATATAGTTTATTTATGTGTACATATCAATATACATATGCATTTTACTTAATAAATTTTATGTAATAAATTTTATTTAATTAAAAAAATTAGTTAAACATTTTAGTTAATTTGAAATTTTAATTTAAGTTATATAAACAATTTTAAGATAAATAAATAATGACAACAATTATAGTTATACACATATATCAATATATATGTTTTAATCAATTAACTTTTAGTTAATTATTTAATTTAATTAATCATATTAATTAAATTTTAAATTTCAAATTTTAAAAATTAGTTATTTAATTTCTCAAAATAATTTTGAAAACATTTTATAACTCTATAAAATTTTAATTTTATATTTCAAACTTCATATTTAAATTTAAAATATCTTTAAAGTTTCAAATAGATTTTGAAAATTAGTTCAAAGCACAAAATCAATTCAGGCCTCTAAATTAGGGTTAGCCTTTTAACTTACTTCATCTGTCGGATTATGCCAGTAGGCAGGTAGGGCAGAGTACTTGATTACCCAGTCCTAAGCTTTAACACTACCTTTTTACACACCCTACTAAATAAGTAGGATTTAATCAATTAGCCCTAATATTGCTAATTTTAGATTGCAATGATAATTGGGCTCTGATACCATTGAAGGAACCGGCCAATTGAAAGAAGGTTAAATGGGTGAATTTAAAAAAATTCCCTTTTAATCTTAGTTGAGTCTATGAAGCAAAAATGGATTTTAGATCCAACCAAATAATTTTTAAATAAAATCTTTATTTTATTTATTTGTTTAAAGATATATATGTGTGTGAAGTTTTTTAATTTTAGTTTACAAATGTATCAAATACACTTGTAGAAGTACACACACACAGATATATATATATATATATATGCATATATTAAAAACATATTAGACATTCTAATATGATTTGAAATATAAAATTCACAATAGTGAATTTGGTTTCAATTAGAAAAGGTTTCTTCAGCCACCTTGTTATCACGTCTACCTCCCCTCTAGTATTTTCATCACGCCTTTTTCTTCTCCGTCATCTCCACTCTCTCCACCTCCTTCTTATTTTACGTTAAATTAACCCATGAAAAAGGCATTCATCGAATCCCCAAATAGGCCCACGTGCTCTTCAGTGACAGGTAATCCGACAATGAGATCTAGAAAACCCTTCAACCCACTTTCTCCGCACCGATCCTAACATTTACCCACCACTAGCTAAGTCTCCAGCATAGTCATAGGCAAAGCGTAAACAAAACACTTCTATTCTAGATGTGAATCCACCTTCTCTGTATGGTCACGTCACTGTACGTAGTTTCTCCTTGATATCATTCCTCAACCTGCTTCTAATGATGTTGCATTTGTACAAAGCAATGGTGAATCTAATGTTGTGTATCCAGATAATGGTGGGACTGCTTCCCAATCAAACCCGATATTTAAATCTCATTTTCCTTTCCGCCATACTCCTACTAATTTTATAGATGGATGGTAACTCGATTGCAATGAGAATCCTATGCAAGTTAGTAATCAACATGAGGTTGTTCAGTCAGGCCCTATTGCTAATAAGAGAGCTCATTGTCGCAAAAATTGGTCGTCATTATATTCCAGTAAGCCAAAGAATGCTGGAAGGTACACATCTAAACACTTCAAAATATCTAGTAGTGACGAAATTCTTGTTCCTCCTCCAAAAGTTGTAAATGCGGGAGTTGAGTTTTGGAAAAACACACTTGTAGTTTTCTTTTTAGATGATGGTCTCCCTATAGTGTTGTAAAGAGATTTTTAACTAATAGTTGGAGACTTAGGGAATCCTTAAAAGTGCTTTTTGATAAGGATATGTATTTCTTTGGTTTTGGAAATGAAGAAGAATGTCGTATGGTTTTGGAACCAAACCCTTATGTTATTGAAGAAAAAGTGTTTATAATCACCCATTGGAGTCCCTCAGTAGATATAGCCTATGAGCATGTTATGTCGATTTCAGTCTGGGCTAAGTTCACTTGTATCCCCTCCTCCCTTCAATCTCTTGAGGGCCTAGACTAACTGGCTAATAATGTTTGTGAACTGATCTGTTTTGATGAAAATACTAAGCATGGAGACTATCTTGAATATGCTTAAGCACTTACTGAGATCACCCCTACTAGGACTCTACCTTCACAGTTATCTGTTGTTGTTTCTGGTAATAGAACCGCCCATATCTCAATTTCTTACTATGGCAACCTTCGATTTGTACACACTACCAATCTTTTGGTCGTATTATGTCCACCTATATTCACCATCTAGCCTCAGTCATCCAAGATCCTGTGCCTCTCCAAATCACTAACACAATTTCGTTATAGAAACATCCATCCAGGAAATGGAGAGCTAAAGTTGCCTTACCATAGTGAGGCCTCGCCAAAGCCAATTTCTCATATCCCCCCTTCTACTACTCCGGCCCCTCCCATTATGCCTGATACCGCCGACCTAGCTAAACTTAATGCTTACCTTTCCACTGCTTTCTCTTATTACATATCTCCCAATGCCAAGCTCTCTGATGATAGGCTTTTTGATGACGTTTCTACTAGTATGAACAAGCTTCCTCCAAGTTCGCACAATCAGGATGATCTTGATGATGGAATAGGGTAAAACATTAATGTTGACCTTTTTCCATCTTAGATTATTATCTAGTATGGCGCGTAGTATGGCACTGTGGGTTATTGTCATTTTGTTTGAGCGAGTTGTAGAAGCTTTGGTATGTCGCTATGGTTATGGTCATATTTTTGTGTGAAATGTAGCAGCTCTGGTACTTCAACCAAGCACCTATTTTAATATTATTAATAAAAAGTGGACGGGCCATTCTAAAACCGATTACCTTTCAAAAAAAAGGTTTGATATTAAACATTACATTTTGATACACAAGATCCATCTTGTGATTTTGAATTAGTGCAACACATATATGTTATCATATGTATATTACAATTAATGTTTTAGATTTAAAACAATTTTGTACATGTAAGCATTAGCAATTATATTAAGCTTTAAAGTTAACATTTAAATCATGCTTTGGCTATAGTAAGGAAACTAAAGTTGAGGATTTTACACAAAACTTTAAAGTAAGGAAAGAGATAAAAGATTTAGAATTTACACAAAATTCCATTCATGAATTTTAGATCAAAAGAAAAGAAATCTATTTTTTAAACAATATTTAAAATATTCATATTCAAAATATCAATCATATAACAAAAGAAATTAGTTTTCATGGTGAAAGTTAACTAATTAACATGAACAGTTTATTTACATTTGTGTATATAATATAAATTATGAAATATATCTCGATTAAAAATTAGTTATTTTTCATTAACAAAATTTCCACTACAAAGAAAAAGAAATAAACAAGTTAGGCATATGTAAATTACTGATAATAACATTCAAATCCAAATAACACAGAGAAAAATAACAAATTAACAAAGGATAAAGAGGGTCTAAATCATATTAATAATAATAAACATATTTTGAAAAGAGATGAAGAGTAAAAGTAGCTCAGAATTAAATCAACATAATTGACATACTTTCAATAAAGATGAACATAAAAGGGTTTGAATTACTTGTTGCAAGGTGAACCACAAAAACACCAGATAAATCATATTGAATCCAAACATATGAATATCAAAAAAAATTAAATCAGATAATTACCTTGCACTACTACAAAACAGGTCACTTGCATTGGTTATTTACCCCCTGTTACTTCGATTCAACAATTGATGCAAATGCAGACGATGCAATAGGCCTAAACATGTTGCATCGGTTGTACAACTGAAACAAAAGGTGATTTTTTGCATCGGTTGTTAGTAACAACCGATGCAAAAGGGGGCTATTGGCTTGAGTTTCCACTTTTGCATTGGTTGTTACTAATAACCGATGCAAAATACAACCCTTTTGCATCGGTTGTTAGTAACAACCAATGTAAAAAAAACCTCCTTACAAATCCCCAAAATACTCGAACAAGCACTAATATGGATATGTATGTATGTATATGTATATGTATAGATCATAACAAACAATTATTGCAGGTAATTTTTAACCATTTAAAATCAAATTGAATGGCAAATACAAATTGAACAACATAATACCAAAGTAAATACAGTTCAATTATAGTGTTCATAATCCATATAAAATAGTGATTCATGCATCCTTTTAGTAATATAATTTAGATCTTCACTATAATCATTGAGAGGTAATATAGTCTAGACTGTATAAACATATCAAATACAGTCCATTAACAACTATAACTTCAGAAATTTTGTCCTATTAGCTGATAGGTATACTATACAAGTTTGAAATTTCTACCCATATTATCATTTTCTGGGAGTTGAAAAGAATGTCGGAATTCGAATGCAAGGAAGGAGAGCTGGTGTATTTCCCTAGAGCACTAAGATCTGTAGTACAAAAAGTAATATGAATATTTATCAGTATATAACACCAAAAATAGAGACCACAGCTTTGTTATATCATGTATGTCCAGAGAGAACTGTTCGATTAAACTATTAAAAAATAGATTAAACTATTGATCCTTTTGTTTGTTTGATAATGAAACAAATCAGAAGACAAAAATTGGGAATCACTTCTAACATCAAATAATGAGTTTGAAAATAGATAACTTACTAATATTAATCTAGTACCAATCCATATTCACTGTTGTTTTATGTACTATCATGCGCTTGTTTTTACATGATTTATTCAAGAGAAAAAAGATGATGTACATTTCTTGCTTGCTTCATTCTCTAAAAACTAGCTAAGTCATGGTTGTTACTTTTCTGCTCTAACTTTGCAAGTTCAAAGTCTGCCTCCTCAATTTCTTCCACCTCCAAAGTCTTAAGCCTATAAAACCCGACATAAAGAAGATAATACCCGAAATTTAACACCTGCAAGATAGTCACCAACCAGTAATAATAATCCAGATTCCCCCTGTCCAAATCTTCCTACAACCAGTTATTTCCTCTCTTTTTTGTATACCTGAAATGACAGTGAGTGAATGGTATCCCTTTATAAGAATAATTTTTTAGCTGTTTAGACCGCTTTTTGTACACATATTCAGTTTGAAAACCATTTAGAAAGACAATTTTGTGTACACCGCACCAATATAACATTTTTAAAGGTTTCTCACCTACGATTTTAGATAACTTTTAGAACAATTTAGGCTATTTTAAATTTTAGAATCTTAAAAAATTCATAACTTTCTGAAACTGCTTAATTTTTGAAAATTTTCAAATTTATAAAATTGAAATATTAAAGAAAAAATTGAAATATTAACTAATTCAGAATTATAAGCAATTTCAATTTTTTTCATGAAAAAAAATGGAAGTTTAAAAAGTTTAGGAAAACTTTAGATTTTAAATAGTTTTCATTAATTTATGAAACTTTCAAAATTTGTGAAATTTCCAAAATTTTAAAAAAATTTAGAAATCCTAAATTTCCAAAATCTTTTAAAATCGAGAAACTTTAAGAAATGTAAAAATTGCAAGAAATTGGCAAATTTAATAAATATTAGAATCTTAATTAATCCTAAATTTTGAAAAATAAAATAAAAAGGTAAATTAACACTCATTGAAAATGATCAGTGTGGAGAAGCCTTCCACCGGTGGAAATATTGGCATCAAGCTCCTTATATTAACATAAAGAATATTCACATCATGTACTTTTTCCACTTTTCTCTTCTTAAAAGCAACAATTGACACTTGAATCAGTCTAGTCATAGGACTTCTAGAACTTTATCTTAAGCATAAACAACTATAGATAAAGTTAACAGAAGCGATAAAACTATAATAGCAAAGAAGTAAAGGTTGAAGAAGCTCCATTTTTGATTTTGCTTTGCTGTTTATGTAGCTCAAATTGATCAGCACCAAAGGAAAGTAC
Source organism: Allium fistulosum (assembly GCA_030737815.1). NCBI lineage: Eukaryota > Viridiplantae > Streptophyta > Magnoliopsida > Asparagales > Amaryllidaceae > Allium > Allium fistulosum. The sequence goes on from CM060901.1 coordinate 1,138,745,069, forward strand.
ACATGGTTGTATTCCTCCTGCACCGATTGTAGTTACAAGAAGCGATGCATAAAGAATTGGAAGTTGCCAGGTTGATGCTCGTTCACAGTTTCCAGGCTACGTACATGGTGCAGGTCTTAAAGATGGCAGTACTATAGATATTGTAAGTGCCACTATAACCTATATATCAAAATTCCCTTATAAATATCATAGTTCAATATAGGTCATCCTAAATTATTCATTTTTTCAAGTAAAAAACCGCATACACTTATGACCACTCATAAAACTGGATTATATTATTAAATTTTGAAATGAGTATGGATTTACAGCACAGACTTCTTTCTAATTTGAATTTTTAAGAGAACTGAAATTTGGGAAAGATATGCTCTAAAAGGCTAGAAATGTATATACCAGTTGATATATTATGGAACCAAAGGCAATTGTCCGAAAGTGGCTAGCAAACCAGTCGGAAATGATAACTCCAAGCCTCTAACAATGGAGGTCATCTATAGTGCCACTGAAGTTGCTAGGTGTATTTGAAGCTTCTACCAAAGATAAGTGAAGCTAGGTAGTCAAATAGGATACCATGTTTGCAGTAATTCCAGCCACTGCAAATTCATTGCACATTTCATCACCTAGAATCATAGAATCATGAATTAATATGTGAATTTATTAACTAAATGATAATAGAAGTAGTAAATATATTTGTATGTCTCACCAAGGGTAATGGCATGGTTTTAACACCCCCTTACCTTTTCAGCTTCCTCTCTAGTGCACTATCCTCCATTTCTGAATGATTTGGTAATGAACTTTGCTTCATTATGGTAGAGCTAAGTAACTTAATTAGACTCTTAGAGTGTGAGTATTGAAGACAAACCCGGGTTGTATTTATAGTCTTAAACATCACTCATCCTTATTCCAAAGATTGATCATGAAAATATAAAAAAAGCATAGGATAATCAAACTATGATACATATTCATAGATAATGAGAAATCGAAAGAAAAATCGAAAATATAAAGTAGATAACCCAATTAAACTGAATAAAATCAAAATAGAAATCAATTTCCAAATCAAAATCAAAATCGATTTCGAAACCGATTTCTAATGTTAGAATAAAAATGAACCGACCCAAAACAAAATCGACCAAAGAAAGAAATGAAATGAAATCGAAATGGATAATGAGATTCATTACTTGAGTGAAGCGGAGCGGGGCAATCAAAATCCATGAAAGCAGAAAATTGATCAAAGATAGGTGTAACACCCCAGATTTTTGATAACATTATTTAGGAGATTTAGATAGATAAACTAAATAAAATAATGTGTTGATTAGGGGATTGAGATTTGATTTATTTATGGTAGCCATGCTTTTTAAACTAATGAATTAAAAAGGGTTTAAAATGAATTAGAAGAGGGGTATTATGAGAAAGAGGCCATTCCTATATCTCCTTCCTTAGGCTGTGTATTATGTACACATTCATTCCATTTCATAATTTTCAAAATCAAGGCCGGCCACCATTAACAAGGAAAGAAGAAGAGGAAACTAAGGAAAAGCAAATTCAAATCAAAACTCACTCAAATCTTAAGCCCCTTAATCTCTAAAGCAAAGGTGAATAATGTTTACATCTCTAAATTTGTATGGTCTCGGTTTTAAGATTAAGTCCGAATGATTTTGCAAAGATTTGCAATGTTTTTGAATGGTAGAATGATTTTATATATACATGTTGATGATTTATGAATGTTCATATAGATTTTATGACATGATTTGAGAAGAAAGCCCTATTTAATGACATCTGTTAGCCTTGCGAATTTTTATAATGATCTAAAAAGATATTTTAGAGATGGGTTTCAGTTTTCAGATTTTTTTGAATTTTGTGGAATTATTATGAATTTTCTAAGGAAGAAAATGGTATTTTGGATTATAAAATTATTTACAGGAAAAATAATTATTGTTTGGATCCGAAAATTTTATATGTTGAAAAGAACATATTAATTGATTTTCTAGAATTTTTTCCATAAGATGGTTTAATGGTTATATAAAATTATTTAAGATATGGGACTTAAATGTTTTATATAATTATAAAGGAGAAAGGGGCTTTTTCAAAATTGTTTAAACTTCTAGAAAGTTGGTAGCATTTTTGAATATAAAAATCTACCAACCAATCAGATTTAGACAAATAAGGCGGGTTGGGTACAAAAGAACTATTTTAAAGTGCAAATAAATAGTTTTTCTACTATTTCAACTCTTTCGGCAAGAGGTTCCGCCTCCATTCCAAACCTTCCGACAAAGTCGAAAGGTATCAAACCTTTCGATTAGGTCAAAAACCAATGCACATGGTATCAGGCAACTGGTACGTAGTGAATTGGAAGTAGTCGAAAGGTTTAGGGACGAAAGGTAAGAGCTTTTGAAGGAGATGAAACTTTGTTTTGGTTTAAAGGAAAATACACCTGCTAGCTTTCGACAAAGAGCTTTCGACAATGTCAAATGGTTTAAAAGAAAAAGGTTTCAATTGGTTTCCTTTCTTGTTTTAATTGAAACCTTTCAACAAAATCGAAAGGTATAGCTTTCGACAAGGTCGAAAGCATAGTTGCCGCTTCCAAACCTTTCGACCCAGATGGAGTCGAAGATAATCTTTTGTTTTCTAAAATTGTCGCCTCTCCATTGATTTCAAAGGGTCGGTTCCAACACCAACACTTCATTGTTTTTGAAAGGTTTTATAAAGGTTTTGAAGCAGTTGCTTTTGACTCCAATGTTTTTTTGATCCTTCTGCTCTACTTGAAGGCAAAATCCAAATGTTTTAAGCCGAAACGTTGTAAAAGGTTTGAAATGACCCTCCTATTTCCACCCTAATTTCATAAGGATTTTTTTTTAGAGATGATATATAGATATATCATTCATTACAAATATATTTTCCAAGGTCATTTTCTTTCTCCACTAAACAAAATATATCCAGGATCAAAATAACTTACCAATATAAATATATCAGTGTATATCTAATAACATACACATACATATGAAGATGTATGTGTTCCTCTTGTTTAAATTCAGAGTATATACTTTATTTTTTTTTGTTGTACAAGAACATTCTGTTTGATTTAGATTTTTAGCAATTCAGATTAATTATTGTATCCTGATTTTTGACCATAGAATCCACTGGAAACATGTACTTTAGTCTGTTATTCTAATTAAGGAATGATCAAGTAACAATCAGTGGAAAGCAAGCTTTTAATATGGATGATTGTGTTAAAGTCTGTATAGTATCAAACTCAGGTTAAAAGAAAGTGGATCATAAGTGAACGCAAGCAACATCTAGGCGTAATGGAAACGCGCCTAACTTATACATGAGAGGTCACGAGTTCGAGTGCTATGCTGGTCGGTTTAAACACAATTTTTGTTTTTCTTTTTATTTTTCTCCTGTATGGTTTGAAATCTGATATCTACCTATATCTGCACCTATATATTTAATTTTTTGCCTATAATCTAACATACAAAACAAAATTTCTTACTTTATTATTTTTGAAACCCATTCCTACAACTGTTCTAGGAATTTATATTTATATTTTTGCCCAAATATCAACATGTACACAGATATACATGTACATGTCAATATCTTTGCTCAGTTTCCAGAAAACTGAGTGAAACAATTGCTAAATGTACTAAGCTTTTGAAATGCATTTTTATTTTCAAAATACAATCTATCATGATCAACCAATACTTCATTTATTTGAAGCTGGTTAACTCATGAATCCTGTATCTGCTACACACTAGTTCAAAACAATGGAGATACCATTCATTGCATTCTGTCTGAAGCTTTTAAAAACATTTTACTTTTCTCAATACAATTCAGAAATGAATTCAAACTTATTTACCAAGCATTTCAGTAAAAAGGAAACTAAAATCCTTATAAGTTTACTTCTAGCTAAATCCAGATTTTATTCTAAAACTCAGTGCTCTGTTATGTCTCAAGATTAACTAATACATAATATAAATTATGCAAAACAGTAGCTCACCTACATATGCATATTTCTTTTCCAAGCATCATATCAATACTTTAAGATCATTTCCTTGTTTCCCACTCAGATATTTCTTTTAGATTTTAAACCTTAGTACATAACAATATATTTAACATGATACAACTAGTCCATCTAACCATAATAGGATTCATTACATGACTGGAAGTCTTAGAAACATAACATTTTTTCCTGAATACACGCAGATATAATAAATTTAAGCTCTTATTGAAACTAGCTAGCATGTTCATTCACTTCTCCATAATAGCCATAACTTCATTTTTACTTAGTGCCTGGGTTACCTGAAAGAGCATGAGTGGCTGCCTCATTTTAAATAGAGACACCCCAGATGCCATGAGCAAACAAGGGTCAGATCTATGATCTGGTATGAGTAACATCAATACATTCATGATATTAAGCAATAGAGAATATAAGAGCACCAATTAGTTATTTAAGCAAATTCCTGCAATCAATTACTTTAACATAGTATAATTAAGTTGATTCAGGTATGATATATTCATTTATCATTCTTACACTTGCATACATAATCATGCAAACATAATTATCTATTTGCAACAATTGCATTCACTGGAACCATCTTGGTTCCATACCATTCAACCTAAGAAATATCCATATTCCTATTTCTTCATTTACAGGTTGTATAATTCAATTTAAATCCCTGCCTCATCTGCTATTAAGGAATCACTGGGACACATTGCAATGAACTAATTCACATCATTGCACAAAGATCTCAGGGCTTAAACAAACCATGTGCCAACTTGCATACTTCAAATATGACAAGCATTCCAGCAGCTTTCTTGGCCTTCCCTTCCCTAGTTTATTTACTAGTGTATTGTCTTAAATCCTATCATCAAATATGCTAAGTGAACATGTCACTGCAAACATGGAAACATCCATAATCTTTCCTAGCATAATTCTCCTCAGAAATAAGCAGACAGTTATTTCCTAAATGGGGTCAATATGTCTTGATCTTAGTAAAATATAAGAATATTTTCAACTGTAAAAAAAAAGAGGCATGGCATGTTCTTATTATATTGATCTGCAAGCCTTTATGATTGATTCAGATTCAGGATCTGGTTCAATCATAATCTTAGCTTGTGAGTTTCTTCTTTTTTTTTTGATTTGATTAAGGGCTCAGCACTTAGAAAATTTCTATTGCACCCTTAACATTTTTCTTCTCAAGCCTCAGCACTTATACCAAGTATAATGCAGCTCCCAATATTTTTGTAAAGTTTTCATGCCATAGATCTATAACAGTTGAGAGTATTCTTTATATAATTTTAAGATCCTAGACTTTAACATTTATGAGTATAAATAAAACAGTATGATACACATCCAAAGACAAATGTCTCAACCAATTAAAGATCATCAAAATCATCCATATTAAATCATATCAGATTTAAAATAAGACATCCAAAAAGCATTGATGAAATCATATACACCAAAACCAGAAATATATAAATGGCAATATAAAAAGTGGCTGCCTCATCTCAGGTCTTAATGCCATGAACTCAGTGAGGTTACTCACCTAAATATTTCTTCTTATTAATCCAGAAAATCCTTGTTTGAGTGTTTTCTCCTTCCTTCCAATATTTTTCTTCCTTTCTTATTTTTGTGCAGCTCGGGGTAAAGATAATTCTACTGGCTAAAACTGCCTATTTATATGCATTTTTTTTTCCACTAGGGTTTTGTTAAAACAGAATTCCATTTCTGTCCTGGCTAGCATCATGCATTTTTCATTCATAATACCCCGGCCATATTAACCAATTTAAAGGATGCATTTTCTTTCTTTTACTTTTCAGAAAATGGCCACTCACCTAGTCATGTTAAAAGTGTGACTATCCTATTTCATATTTTAATTATTTCTAAGAATCCCCTTTGCTATTTTTGCCTATACAAGCATATTGACTTGTATCACATTTCATGTCATTTTAATGTTATAGTTTCACTTGCTTATATATATATATACTTTTCAGTACTTAAAAATGTATATTTGTATACATATCTTATCTAGGCTTATTTAATTCCTCTTTAATTTCAGAAACATATGCACCTATATGTATACAGGTTTACAAATCCTTATGACATATACATGTATAATTTTCTTTTCTGGGTTTTAATTAAAATCTGTTTACTGATTTAAAGTAAAACTTACTTTTCTTATTTTCTAAGATGATCCATATAATTCCAGAAATCAAATATCCATGTTGCAAAATCATGTTTGTATTGCTTTTTTAATTCTTGTTTTAAATCCAAGAAATCTGGAGTTCTTCCTTGTGCCATTTCAGTGTGCACGTGCACACATATACTTGCACACTATTTATTCCAGAAATTTCACCATATTTAAATCTAAATATTTCAAAAATTAAATCATTTTACAAAAATGATTTTTCACAAAATTTTGGGGTATTACAAGGTTTCGAAGTAGTCAACTTCAAATGGTTTCGAAAGGTTTCCACTTGTTTTTAAATTGAACCCAATGACTTCGAAAGGTTTTAAGTTTCAATGCTTTCGAAAGTTTTTCAATGATTTCATAGGGCGGTTCCCCAGGCTTTCGACAAAGTCGAAAGGTGAGACCTTTCTACTAGGTCGGAAAGAAACCTTCCGATAAGGTCGAAAGGTCAGACCTTTCGACAAGGTCGAAAGGTATGGTTTTTAAATGTTTTTCGAAGGCAAAGGCTAAAGGATTTTAATGGTGGATGTCATATATTTTAAGGCTTATAAAAGAAAAGCTTTTTATTGGTTTTGAAGGAGTTGCCTTCAATGATTTCGAAGGGTTTATTAATGGTTTTAAAGGGGTTACCTTCAATGTTTTCGAAAGGTTATTTAAATGTTTTAAACAAAGAATTCGAATATAATGATTAGGCAGATAGCCTAAGTGTTTTAAGTTATAAAGGACTTTAACTTATTTTAAAAGGATAGATAATCCTTATTGAACATCATCAACATTATTTTGAATAAAGTATATATATAACATAGCAAAAATAGCTTAGAGTAAAGCTAAAGATTTATTTTCCTTGTATATATATATTGACGGACTAAATCATTTTGAAAAGATTTTCAAGGAAAATTTAAAGGGTAGTAACCCTAAGAAAATTCGGGCAGTTAGCTCATTTAAATTCGGACAGTCGGTCCATTTTGAGGGAAGTCAGCGCAGAGGATAGATAGTCCAGTTAAGGGCAGTTAGCCCGGATATGAACAGTTAGTTCATTTGTTAGCATAACGGACCTTGCTACTTCTTAGGGACAGTCAGTCCACCCTTTTTAACCTGTTTTATGGATAGATAGTCCATTATTTAGCATTAAGGATATTGCTATTTTGGTGTAATCAGATTTAGGACAGTTAGTCCAGAAAGGAGCAGTCAGCTCATATTTAGGACAAATGGTCCATTTATTTCATGTTTTAGCATAATGGATATTGCTATATTATTATTATAATAAGTTGATTAACCATTTTGGTTGCAGGAAAGGATTTGCAAAATATATGTTTTAAAAAGAGGTATTAGTGAGGGGAAACCCGTTCCGCTAAGCGGCGTGGTCTCACTATATATCAGTAAACAGAGATGTAACAGAAATTATTCATACCAGGCTTTATGTCTGACTCAAAGTTTTTGTTTCCCCTTAAACTCTTGGGTGCTCAAAATTTGATTTGAGTAGGCTGAGGGTTTAGGTTTTCAGGTTTTAGCAGATTTTGGCGAATAAGCTTCCGAAAATGAGCGGGTGGCTGACGGATAGCTAAATTTAGGAATTCTGTTTTAAATTTGTTTCTGCTGTGTATTATGGCATTTATGTCTATATTTCTTTGATCATCCAAGGGGGCATCTTCATATGTCGCTCTTGGCGTATTGTTGTAGTTATATTTGATCATTGCCTGGGAATACGTTTGGGATTTTTGTAACTTGGATATGATATTATTTGAAATGTAATCACTGAAATTATTGTTTTTTTTAATCTGTGATTTTGTTCATATTCAAGTGCTTCTGATATTATGGATACCATTAACATTACCGTATTTCATCACCAGAAGTTAATATTATGGATGACTGCAGCATCCATAGCGCTTAGCTTTTGGCCCCCAGATATGGGATGTTACAACTTGGTATCAAAGCATAGGTTCATGAAAAATTTAACTAAGAAAAATTGCTTTCCAAAGAAATTAGAGTAAGATTTGGGTTTGTGTTAACGCTATAGTAACGTACTTGTATTTGTTATATATAATTACGCGATTTATCTCCATTCATCTATCTTTGATTAGGTTATCTTTTTGTTTCTCATGAGGTTTGAATACAGATATGGATGGTAGAAGAAGCAGAGTTAACCGAGCAAGGGGAAGCACCGAAAGGAATGTCGGACCAAATACAGGGAGAGGTCAAGGTCAGGTGGAGAATGTTGGTGCAAAAGTCCCCCGGGTCGGAATGGAAGCCATGTATCAGTTTTTTAGGAATATGATGCAGGCAGGAGTTGCAGCCGGAGTGTTAGGAGGAAATGCTGTAGGAGTAGGGGATCCGGAAGTTCTGGTGGTTAATCATTTCGCGTAGATGAGTGGTGATTATGTGAAGCTAGGAGGGAAACCGTTTATGGGAACGGAGGATTCCATTGAAGTTGAGAACTGGTTGTTGCACTGCGAAAGGATTTTGCAGATCTGGGGCTCAATGATGAGCAGAAGAGGAGGTTGGCGTCTAGGCAGCTTTAGGGAGCCACATTGTTTTGGTGGAACAGTGTAACTGTGATAGTTGATGAGGAGACAGTAACCTGGGAGGATTTCAAGAGGAGATTCCAAGAGAGGTTTATGTTTGTGATGGCATGGTCAGCTTTGGTTAGGCACTTTGCTGAGCTGGTGCAGAGTGAGATGTCGGTTGTTGAGTATGCTAGGAAGTTTGAAGAGTTGGCTCAGTATGGGTATGCTTCAGTGGATACCGTGTTGAAGCGGAATGAGAAGTTCATTAGGGGATTGAAGCCAGAATTGGCTAGTGCTACTTTGTCTCATCTTAGAGATCCTTATGATATTTTTGTAGAGATGGCTTTGAGGCAGGAAGAAGTCCTCGAGTCTCTGGAGAAGAGCAAGGCAAAAGGGGTCCAGGTTGGACAGGGTCAGAAGAGGAAGTTCTTTCCTAAGAAAGGTGCTTAGAAGGGTGGAGCAGCCAAGAAAGCGAAGTCTGAGGTTGTCTGCTATAAATGCAACAAGAAAGGGCACTTTGCTAATGAGTGTCGCTCAGGGAAGAAAAAGGATGTGGTTAAGGGGAAGAATGTTAGGTGTTTCAACTGTGACCAGATAGACCATTACAAGAACCAGTGCAAGGAGCCCATTAGAGATGGTAAGGGCAAGGTATATGCATTGGAGCCTGCCGCTTCCAAGCCAACAGCCCAGGAGAAGGTGAAGGTAGTTCTTGGAGGAACGCTTCAGATTCACGGTATGTCTGTTAGCGTTTTATTTGATACTGGTGCATCGCATTCTTTTATACCTAGACGTTTGATAGATAAGCTTAACCTTGAACCCACGTATTTAGTTACTTCCTTATGGGTTGCGAATCCAATAGGAGGGTATGCAACTCGGGGGTTGAGGTGTGACCAGTTTAAGTTTGACCTGTTAGGTCATACTTTTGTGTGCAGTTTGCATGTGTTTGATTTTATGGGGTTCGACATTATCCTTGGGATGGATTGGTTAAGTGAGTACGATGCTAAGATATTTTACCAGGGTAGGAAGATATCTCTTAGACACTCGGATTGTAGCGACCAGATTGTTTTCACCATAGGAGGTTCCAGTGGTGCAGAGTTTGCTTTGTTGGGTGCTTTGGATTCAGATGATGGGTTGAGCTGAGTTTTCGTAGTTAGAGAATTCGTAGATGTATTTGAGCCTGTAGTTGGATTGCCGCCAAGGCGAGCTATTGAGTTTTAGATAGATTTGGTTTCGGGAGCAGAACCAGTGAGTAGGTCGCCAAGCAGGATGACCCCTTCAGAGATGAGGGAGTTGAAGGTGCAATTAGTGGATTTAGAGGGCAAGAGTTTTATTAGGCCGAGCAGTTCGTTGTGGGGTGCAGCGGTAGTGTTTGCTAAGAATTCGGGTGGATCGTTGAAGCTATGTATCGATTATCGTAAGTTGAATGAAAGGACGATAAAGAATCGATATCCATTGCCCAGGATTGATGATTTGTTCGACCAGTTAAGTGGAGCAAAGGTATTTTCTCAGTTGGATTTGGCAACGGATTTCCATCAGCTCAGGGTAGCAGAGGATAGTATACCTTTGACGCGTTCAAGACCAAATATGGATCGTACGAATGGTTAGTCATGCCGTTCAGGCTGACGAATGCTCCAACTTTCTTTCTGGATTTGATGAACCGGATTTTCCGAGAGCACTTGGATAGGTTCGTGTTGGTTTTCATAGATGATATCTTGATTTACTCTAGGGACGAAAGAGAGCATGAAGTTTATCTTAGAGTGGTGCTTGAGGCGCTGAGGCAGCATCAGCTGAAAGCGAAGTTTTCGAAATGTCACTTCTGGAAGAAGGAGGTGAAATTTCTTGGTCATGTGGTCTCAGAGGAAGGGTTATCAGTGGATCTGACTAAGATCGAGGCAGCGAATAGTTGGAAGAGACCCGAGACAGTAACCGAGATTAAGAGTTTCCATGGGTTAGCTGGTTATTATCGAAGATTCATTAAGGATTTCTCACGAATAGCAGCATCGATGATGTAACAACCCTGGTTTTAGTGATTACCTGTTAATAATAAATTATAACGGTAGTTATAATTTAATATTGAGAATTAAATACAGTTGGAGTTTTAAATTGTTTATTTGAAATAAACAATTAATTTTAGGAATAAAAGGTGAGAATAAAGTTTTAGAAGCCTTTATATTGTGGTTTGAGTTAAAAATAAATGGGAAATGATTTTTATTTAGTGATAGTGCAATAATTTTATTAATTATTGCCATTTAGCTTCGTTTAATAATTTTTAAAAGAAGTAATTAATTTTAAAGGTGGTTTATTTAAAATAAAAAGGTGAAAATTTATTTTATTTCTGTTTTGGCCATAAATTAGGTTTGGAAATGGATTGAAATATTTTTCTAAGTGAGAAAAGTATTTTTGTTGAATTTTAAAAGTTAAAAATGGAGACTTTTGCATTTTATTTGAGTAATTAGTGTATTTTTGGAAATTAAGGGTTTTAATAATAAAAGTGTTTTAAAAATAAAAATTAATCTTTTTATTTGATGAAAAATATTTTTTTAGCATGTATATAAATTAACACATTTTATTTGAGTGAAAAACTTGAAAATATTTGTTGTTTGAATTCTTTTCATAAGTGTACATTGTGCATTTCTATATTTAATGTTAAGAGAAATAAACATAAGCTAATTATTAAATTTGGGTCTTAAGCCTAATTAAAACGTTTAGCCTATAAGAGTGAGAAGGAGATACTCTCCTTCCTTCTACGTTCATTTATTTTTCACTTATTGTAAGTTTTATAAACTTTAGTAACTTCAAAAAGAAAAATAGAAACCCATTCCCTCTTCAAACCCTAAGCTATTTTCACTTATTTTTAAATCGGTTTGGAGCTAAATCAACAGGTAATCAAAATCTAAAACCATTGGTTCATCAAAAGTCAAGTTTTGAAAGTGTTTCTCTGTCAACAGTTCTTTTCTCTATTGCATGCCACTGTTTCAAGTTTATACAGGTTACTAAGGCCTAAATTCGAGCAAAGCTTCTTCCTTTCAGCGGATAATCTGGGTTTTTGCTTTTTTATAGCAAGGTGAGTTGATAACTTACATTTTCTAGCTACTGCAATGCTCAAAGAGCAAGTTTCTGTGCAAAATACGTACTATGTAAATAATTTTTGTTTCAGTTTTTCTCTCTTGTGAAATATGATCTGAGTCTCTACTTTGCATGCTTGTAACTTCCAATTTCGACAACAAAATGCTGCCGGATTTCTTTCAGTTTGTAGTTTATATATTGCTCTATATGCCTGCAAAATTTGGTTGAAAAATAATCTCATTTGCTATGTTAAAAGTTGGCTTGAAAATTGGTTCGGAGCATGTTTATTCGTAGGAAACAAATCGCGTGAGAAAGGTCGACCGCTAGGTCGACCAGGCCTTCACATAGGTCAACCGTACGGTCGACCTATGGAGAGAAGAGGTCGACCTAGGGAGCAATTGTTTCCTGTGTTATTTTGTGTTGGCACTTTTCTTTTTCAATTTGTTTCCAACTTGTTTTTCTTGGCTTTGCTTCTCATTTTCAAGTTATTTTTGTGTTGTTTTTGATAGCTATGATGCCTATCAATAGGCTAGCTAAATTTTGAGTATTTGAAATTCAAATTTGAATTAAATTTGAATTGATTTTTGAATTGAATTCGAATTGAATTGAAGTTATCATTTTTGAGTATTTTATTGGTTTTTCATTGTTTTCGAGCACGGTTTTCTCCAAACAATTTTGAAATAATTTTTTTTAATAAAAGGGGCAACTCAAATAATTATTATATAGTATTTTAAAAGTATTTCCAAATATAAAAATCTATTTATTTTCTATAATAAGGGAATTTTTAAATACAGTTTTCAAAATTGATTTCGTAAATTGGTTTTAAAAGCTTCTTTTCCAAAGTAAATTATTTTAAATATAAAATACACATTTTTGCACTATTCGAACGTATGAGAAAGAGAATTAAACGATTTAGTAAAACACGTGGTATAGGACACATGTGTTTACTGTTTCGGTTAATTCCGGACTTGTACGATCGAAGCTATTCAAAGTTATCGATTCTGAGTTGTTTTGCCATTTTATGGAGCATTTTGAGTTTTATAATTCCTATTTATAGGAATTATTCGGGATGGCCAATATTTGGCGAGTTTTATGGTTTGAGATCTCCTATTCTAGGAGTTATGGTCGATGAAAGCCATCATGATGTTTTTATACCTGCCGATGATATGAGGCAAGTTTTGAGTTTGTGATTTCCTATTTTGAGATTTATGGTTCATGAGGAACCATCACGAGGTTTATTTATACTTGTCGATGAGATGAGACAAGTCATGAGTTTTCTAATGTGGCATTGGCTAGCGGTTAGTAAACTGTTTAGTGAGAACGTGTGGTATGGGACGCACGTTACCATTTTTCGGGTTCCTAGCGGAGTGTTTGTGACACATTCTGAGTTATGCCGGTACTAGAGCTGTTGGGCTCATATTGGGCTGTTGGGTCCAATCTTTATCGATCTTGTGGACTCATCACGAGTTTATGTGACTTCGGTCGTCTGAGTTTTACGACTTCGATTGTCTGGGATTTAAGACTTCGGTCGTCTGGGATAGGTACCTATAATTTATATAGTACTGGACAAGAGTTTTGCACGTGCATATTTTGAGATTTAAGTCGTTGGGTCCATTCTTTTTATTGGGCTGTTAGGTCCATTGTTTCATTGGATTGTTGGGTCCATACTTGAGATTTGAGTTTGCCGTCTTCGGCATTTTTATCGAGATATATAGTCTCCTTCTTGGAGATATATATATATATATATATTGATGAGTTTGCCATTTGGCGTATTTTGATCGAGATCACTCTATTTTGAGTTTATATTTGTGTTTGCCATTTATGGCGTTTCTCTAAGTTTTGAATTTGATACTTCTCTTTTTAGGGGATATGGTTCATTGAGACCATTATAGATGTTTTGGGATGTTGCCGACGATATGAGGCATTTATTTCTATATGTTAGTATTATTGTTGAGTTACCTCTTTCGAGGTCTTTCTCTACTTAAGTGACGTTGGCCCACTTAAGTCATGAGTGTGCGTTCTTTCTATTGCCTCTTCTCATTCGAGAAGGATTATCACCTTGTATCATATGCTTCATATTATCGTCTATTCTTATTAACTGATTGTTTTAGCTAGACTGACCCATGTATTTTATACTCAGGTCAAACCAAGTTGTTTCAGGTTAGCTATCAGTTATGGGACTTAGCTTTGATGCATCTGCTTGGATATCAGCCTAGCACTTTTGTGTATTTTATATTCCTTTCCGCTTGACTCTGATATGTATTTCGATTAGATGTATATCGGTGTGGTCTTTGAATCACTTTTGTGTATTGTTTTGTATTTTACTGGGATGTATCAGTGTATATGTATTTATATATGATGTTTACTGTTCTGTGATGTGATCCATTAGCCACCTATAGTTTGTATTAAGCATTTATTGGATATGTCGATCCACGAGAAAAAAAATATAGAGCATTTATCGACATATTCAGTAGATGTTTAAGACAAGATTATAGATGGTCGCTCCTAACCAGCCCTATTCTCCACATTAGCAGACAGAATTACCCAGTAATTCTCTTTGTTAATGTGGGTCTCGGGGTGGGGCATCACAGCTTGGTATCAGAGCCAGGTTCAGAACAAAATAGGATAAACACAGAAAACATATATTACGATACATCAATGTACAATATGAGTGAAATCATCATTCTTAATCAAACTTGTTTCGAATCATGCCTTGACCTTTTCGAGTCCTTAGGGGTAGATAAATGGGAATATGTCTAGGAATGTGATTTTATAATTCCGCAGTATTCCTTAATTGATGAACCTTGTTAATAATATCTATCCCTATGAATAATCCATTCTATCTTAACCTTCAGCTCATGGCTGGAAGAGAAAGAAGTCACACCTCAAAGGTTGAGCAGCCTAGTGGCTCACGTCCCGAGGGTGTGTACATGTCAACTGATCAGATCTTAGAGCTTGTTCGGAGCATCCAACCCCTGCTCCATCCAATTCTTCTCCTCCGTGCAAATTCGTATTTGTGCGTATGTGCAGTGACTATTCTCATTTGGGAGGCAAGCTTTTCAAAGGTTCCGAGACCATTCTTGAGGTTCAGGCTTGGCTTCGGACATGCGAGCACATCTTCTCTCGCATGGATTTATCGATCATCATTGAGTTCTTGTAGCATCGAGTATGATGCAAGAACGTGCTCTCGATTGGTATGAGCTTCTCATTGCCGAGATTGATGAGTCCACCCTCACTTGGCAATGGTTTAGAGAGCGGTTCGAGCTTAAGTTTGTGACAAAGTCTGAGAAACTTCCCTTGCCCGTCGCTTCCTTGAGTTGAAGCTAGGGAAATCATCAATTTCAGAGTATGTTTCTTTTTTCGAGTCCCTATCCAAGTATGGGCTCGAATTTATCAGCACTCCATATAGAAAGAATCTTAGATTTGTTTTTGGTTTGAAGAAATACTTGAAGAAATCTCTTATGCTCCAGCTTAAGTTATCCTTCGAAGAGCTTGTTGATTTGGCACTTCACCTTGAAGCCATCGAGAAGGAAAGGGATAGTGGTGATGAGGCTGAGGTTCGCAAGAACCCAAACAAGAGAAAACTCCCCTTCCAAGCATCCCAATCTTTTCCTCAGAAGAAAAAGAAGCATCTTGCCTCTAGTTCTCATTCTGATGCAAGCCATCGATCTCATAAGTCTTGTTTCAACTGTGGTTCTTATGATCACTTTATTCAAGAGTGTTCAAAGCCTATCATTTGCCGCGCTTGCAAACAAGAGGGACATGGTCTTCCCAGTGCCCCAATTCTTCTAAGGGCCCTTTTTCTGGAAAGTTTATCGTGATGGATGCTTCTGGTGGTTCCTCTCAACCTAGAGGTACTCCTTCATCTTTTATTTAGAGATCTATGTTATTTTATGATCATTTTATTTGTGTTCTCTTCGATTCGAGTGCTTCATGGTCACTCATATCGAAGAAGCTTGATAGTGTTTTAATTTTGATTGTTTCATGCTTTGTCACTTCTTAAGGATTGCGAATCCTATTGAGGGACCCGCAACCTTAGTATTTTGAGTAGGGGGTGTTGAGATTATTTTGAGCATTTTCCCTTTATGAGTATTCGCTTATTATTTATCATCTAGAGATTTGTATGTTTTGGGATGGATTGGCTTGCTTATTATCAAGTCCAATCCTATGTTCTAGAAGGATCCTATATATATTAGGTATCCTGATTTGGCTGATTTGCTGTTTCTTTTTCTTTGAAATGTTGATGAAAATTCCGAAGTATCTTTATCTGTTGTGTGTTTCGAGATGATGATGATGTATCTCGAATTCTGGTTATTGTGGTTTTGTTGATTTCTATGAGACCGTTTCGGGTTTGACACCCAATCGGGCAATCGAGTATTGTGTTGACCTTATTCCTGGCCCTTAGTCTTTCGGTTATCCTTCTATGAGGATATCCACCAAGGAATGAGGCGATTGATTGAGTTTTATGGATATTATTATTTTTGCTTCTTTCGAGATATCCTTTTAGGATGCTCATTTGCCGTTATACTTTAAGCTATTACTTCACTTGAAGTAATGATTCTTTGATAGTGTTGCTTCTTCTCATTTGAGAAGAATATCTTACCCTTATCTATATATTTCATCGATCTCTTATTTGATCTATTGTGCGGTGCTCGAGTCTTTCCTTAGCTTGACCTTGCACCAATTTCCTTCAGCTATGAGTCACGGGAGATAGCATTCCTTTCACCGCATTCCGCACCCGTATGATTCTTGTGAGTGGCTCGAGATACTGTTTGGATAGACGAACACTCCGTTTTATTCTATCAGACTTGTGAATCGAGTATTCTGGGAATATCTCGATGAGTTCTCTTTTGTGTTCTTTGATTTCAAGTTTTTGAAGCTATTTGATATGTGTTTTAAGAGAAATTGAAATTTTAGTTAGTATGAAATCAAAGAATATTTTGTGTATTTTATATGAGAAGTATTTCTTTTTATAGAAATGATTTTTGTGTTGGGTTGTCCATTGAGTGCTTTAAGAATTCTAGACGATGCGCCTGATTAACGTTATCAGGAATTTCCTAAACGCTGTAATGAGATAATCAGACACAAAAATTGAGTTTTATGAGGTTGAGTTTGGAAATAAATTATTTTGGAAATTTGGTATTAAAATTTTTATTTGGAGTGGTGTAAGCAGCCATTGAACCATAATGATGGTTAATTAAGTGGTGAGGCAGTTTTGATCACTTGGTCAACTCTACAGCCAATGGATAGAGTCGTTCACTATAAACCAATGGTGAGGCAATGCCATTATATTGTTTTGAATTTATAGATTAAATATAAATATGCTTATTGTTAAAAATGTTGTTTACTAGATAAAATATGTTTGGGTTTTAAAATTTTGATGTCTATTGGATATTTTAATATAAAAGTTATATGTAATAAATTTGAAGCTTGTTTTCAAAACTTTTGGTGGTTTGGAAAACAAAGAGTGATGAGATTTTAAATTTTTCTTTGAGAATATATTGGTGGGAATTTATAAAATTCTTTTGGAAATTTAATTTGTAACAAGAGGAATATGAATTTGAATTTGAATTTGAGTCTTTGTAATACTTATTAAGTACTATAGTAAAGAATTTTGAAAAATTTTCAAGTGTTGAATATTGTGATTATGATTATAAAGATATTGAATTTTTGAAATTCTAAGAATTTTTGGTTAAGAGTTAATCCATATATTATGTTCCATATGTTTATTTAACTCTTGTGCTATTTTCTAACGATGTGTATTTATGTAGTCGTTTGAGTTTGAAACCACCTTTTGGTTGATCTATCTTGCTTCTATTGTGTCTATCTTGTATCGGTGTGGTTCCCTCCGTAGTGTCATACGGAAAATCATATCGATAATCATCTTATTGATTAGAATTCGTGTTGGAGTTATGTTACATCCCAACCTTACTCGAAGAGCTTTTGAGAAACCAATCTCATCCGATTGATTCTTTGTGTAGCATCTTGTTGTGATCTCATTCAAAGGAGAAACACCTTCGAAGTCTTGTGTGTTGTTTGGAAAAAATCCATGTTTGCCTAATCCCAATATTAGCACTTTAGAAACCATGGAATTAATCGAGCGAGTCTTGTCTTGGTTTCACTATCCTAGTTTGAGAGTGTGTGAATTTTTTAAAACTCGAGCTTGTTTATCTATCCTTTGCTTGATGAATAAGTGTGTGAATTTTTTAAAACTCGAGCTTGTTTATCTATCCTTTGCTTGATGAATAAGTGTGTTGTTTACAGCTCTTTTCTAGAAAATTGTGTGGACGTAATTTTTATATGGGGGGGTCTGTAACAACCCTGGTTTTAGTGATTACCTATTAATATTAAATTATAACGGTAGTTATAATTCAATATTAAGAATTAAATACAATTGGAGTTTTAAATTGTTTATTTGAAATAAACAATGAATTTTGGGAATAAAAGGTGAGAATAAAGTTTTAGAAGCCTTTTTATTATGGTTTGAGTTAAAAATAAATGGGAAATGATTTTTATTTAGTGATAGTGCAATAATTTTATTAATTAATGCCATTTAGCTTCTTTTAATAATTTTTAAAAGAAGTAATTAATTTTAAAGGTGATTTATTTAAAATAAAAAGGTGGAAATTTGTTTTAATTCTGTTTTGGCCATAATAAGGTTTGAAAATGGTTTGAAATATTTTTCTAAGTGAGAAAAGTATTTTTGTTGAATTTTAAAAGTTAAAAATGGAGACTTTTGCATTTTATTTCAGTAATTAATGTATTTTTGGAAATTAAGGGTTTTAATAATAAAAGTGTTTTAAAAATAAAAATTAATCTTTTTATTTGATGGAAAATATTTTTTAGCATGTATATAAATTAACACATTTTATTTGAGTGAAAAACTTGAAAATATTTGTTGTTTGAATTCTTTTCATAAGTGTACATTGTGCATTTGTGTATTTAGTGTTAAGAGAAATAAACATAGGCTAATTATTAAATTTGGGTCCTAAGCCCAATTAAAACATTTAGCCTGTAAGAGTGAGAAGGAGATACTCTCCTTCCTTCCACGTTCATTTATTTTTCACTTATTGTAAGTTTTAGAAACTTCAGTAACTTCAAAAAGAAAAATAGAAACCCATTCCCTCTTCAAACCCTAAGCTATTTTCTCAAATTAAAACTCAAATCTTTGTGCTTTTAAATCAATTTGGAGCAAAATCAACAGGTAATCAAAATCTAAAACCATTCGTTCATCAAAAATCAAGTTTTGAAAGTGTTTCTCTGTCAACAGTTCTTTTCTCTATTGCATGCCTCTGTTTCAAGTTTATACAGGTTACTAAGGCCTAAATTCGAGCAAAGCTTCTTCCTTTCAGCGGATAATCCGGGTTTTTGCTTTCTTATAGCTAGGTGAGTTGATAACTCACATTTTCTAGCTACTGCAATGCTCAAAGAGCAAGTTTCTATGCAAAATACGTACTCTGTAAATAATTTTTGTTTCAGTTTTTCTCTCTTGTGAAATATGATCTGAGTCTCTACTTTGCATGCTTGTAACTTTCAATTCCGGCAACGAAATGCTGCCGAATTTCTTTCAATTTGTAGTTTATTTGTTGCTCTATATGCCTGCAAAATTTGGTTGAAAATCAATCTCATTTGCTATGTTAAAAGTTGGCTTGAAAATTGGTGCGCAGCTTGTTTATTCGCAGGAAACAAATCGCGTGAGAAAGGTCGACCGCTAGGTCGACCAGGCCTTTACATAGGTCGACCGTACGGTCGACCTATGGAGAGAAGAGGTTGACATGGTGGTCGACCTAGGGAGCAATTGTTTCCTGTGTTATTTTGTGCTGGTTCTTTTGTTTTCCGATTTGTTTCATACTTGTTTTTCTTGGCTTTGCTTCTCATTTTCAAGTTATTTTTGTGTTGTTTTTTATAGCTATGATGCCTATCAATAGGCTAGCTAAATTTTGAGTATTTGAAATTCAAATTTGAATTGATTTTTGAGTTGGATTCGAATTGAATTGGAGTTATCGTTTTTGAGTATTTTATTGGTTTTTCAATGTTTTCGAGCATGGTTTTCTCCAAACGATTTTGAAATAATTTTTTTTAAATAAAGGGGATAACTCATATCATTATTATATAGTATTTTAAAAATATTTCCAAATATAAAAATCTATTTATTCTCTATAATAAGGGAATTTCTAAATACAGTTTTCAAAACTGATTTTGTAAATTGGTTTTAAAAGCTTGTTTTCCAAAGTAAATTATTTCAAATATAAAATACACATTTTTGCACTATTCGAACGTATGAGAAAGAGAATTAAACGATTTAGTAAAACACGTGGTATGGGACACGTGCGTTTACTGTTTCGGTTAATTCCGGACTTGTACGATCGAAGTTATTCGAAGTTATCGATTCTGAGTTGTTTTTCCATTTTATGGCGCATTTTGAGTTTTATAATTCCTATTTATAGGAATTATCTGGGATGGCCAATATTTGGCGAGTTTTATGGTTTGAGATCTCCTATTCTAGGAGTTATGGTCGATGAGAGCCATCACTATGTTTTTATACTTGCCGATGATATGAGGCAAGTTTTGAGTTTGTGATTTCCTATTTTGAGATTTATGGTTCATGAGGAACCATCACGAGGTTTATTTATACTTGTCGATGAGACGAGAAAGTCATGAGTTTTCTAATGTGGCATTGGCTTGCGGTTAGTAAACCGTTTAGTGAGAATGTGTGGTATGGGACGCACGTTACCACTTTTCGGGTTCCTAGCGGAGAGGTTGTGACACATTCTGAGTTAGGCCAATACTAGAGCTGTTGGGCTCATATTGGGCTGTTGGGTCCGATCTTTATCGAGCTGCTGGGCTCATCACGAGTTTATGTGACTTCGGCCATCTGAGTTTTACGACTTCGGTCGTCTAGGATTTACGACTTCGGTCGTCTGGGATAGGTACCTATAATTTATATAGTACTAGACAAGAGTTTTGCACGTGCATATTTTGAGATTTGAGTTGTTGGGTTCTTATTGGGCTGTTGGGTCCATCCTTTTTATTGGACTGTTGGGTCCATTCTTTCATTGGGCCGTGAGTGTTATTGTTGAGTTACCTCTTTCGAGGTCTTTATCTACTTAAGTGACATTGGTCCACTTAAGTCATGAGTGTGCGTTCTTTCTATTGCCTCTTCTCATTTCAGAAGAATTATCACCTTGTATCATATGCTTCATATTGTCGTCTATTCTTCTTAACTGATTGTTTTAGCTAGACTGACCCGTGTATTTTATACTCAGGTCAGACCCGAGTTGTTTTAGGTTAGCTATCAGTTATGGGACTTAGCTTTTAGCTTTGATGCATCTGCTTGGATATTAGCCTAGCACTTTTTTGTAGTTTATATTCCTTTCCGCTTGACTCTGATATGTATTTTGATTAGATGTATATCGGTGTGGTCTTTGAACCACTTTTGTGTATCGTTTTGTATTGTACTGGGATGTATCAATGTATATGTATTTATATATATGATGTTTACTGTTCTGTGATGTGATATGCATTCTGTTATTGTATTTTGTTCTGATAGATCCATTAGCCACCTATAGTTTTGTATTAAGCATTTATTGGATATGTCGATCCACGAGAAAAAAATATATAGCATTTATCGACGTATTCAGTAGATGTTTAAGACAAGATTATAGATGGTCGCTTCTAACCAGTCCTATTATCCGCATTAGCAGACAGAATTACCCAGTAATTCTCTTTGTTAATGTGGGTCTCGGGGTGGGGCGTCACAGATGACCAGGCTAAAGAAGAAGGATGTGAAGTTTGTGTGGACCGATAAGTGTGAGGAAGAATTCAAGAGTTTGAAACACTTATTGACCCATGCACCTGTGTTGGTTGTTCCATAAGGGAATCAGGATTTGGTAGTCTATACCGATGCGTGTGGAACAGGATTAGGAGTTGTGCTAATGCAGAGAGGTAAAGTGATTGTCTATGCTTCTATTCAGCTTAGACCGCATGAGGTCAGATATCCAACGCATGATTTAGAGCTGGCTGCAGTTATTTTTGCTTTGAAGGTGTGAAGACATTACCTTTTATGAGAAACGTTTGAGCTATATACGGATCATAAGTCGTTGAAGTATTTGTTCTCTCAGAAGGAGCTGGACATGAGATAGTAGAGGTATATGATTTTGGGATTGAGTACACATCAGAGAAAGGCAACAAGATTACAGACGCACTTAGCAGGAAGCATCAGAATGCAGTGTTGGTAATGATGGCTGAGTGGAAAAACTTGGAAGCATTAGCAAATTGCAGAGTGCATTGGAGAGCTGAGGCTAGTTCTAGTGGTAATACAGTTGTATTGTCTTATTTGAAAGTTCGACCGATGTTGATCGAACGGATTGCTTCTAAGCAGATAGAGGATCCTATCTTAGCTGAACGGGTCAGAAAGCTAAAGGAAGGAACCAAAAGCGATGACTTGAAAGATTTCAGCCTTGACCAGAATGGATGGTTGGGAAAGAAAGGAAGATTATGTGTTCCGAGTGTAGGAAACATAAAGAAGAAAGTCTTAGATGAATGCCATCGTTCGAGGTTCACTATACATCCTGGAGGTACCAAGATGTATCAGGATATGAAGAGGAATTTCTTCTGGGAAGGAATGAAGCGAGATATTGGTTTATGTGTAAGGCGGTGCTTGAATTCCCAGCAGGCAAAAGCCGAACACCAAAAGCCAAGTGGTTTCCTTCAGCCGTTGGATATTCCAGTATGGAAGTGGGATTCTATTTCTATGGACTTCATTGACGGGT
This sequence comes from Allium fistulosum, assembly GCA_030737815.1. Lineage (NCBI taxonomy): Eukaryota > Viridiplantae > Streptophyta > Magnoliopsida > Asparagales > Amaryllidaceae > Allium > Allium fistulosum. The sequence continues at coordinate 1,138,767,593 of CM060901.1, forward strand.
TGCTAAGGTCGAACAGGGGTAATGAAAGTATATGGGTCATAGTGGATAGATTGACCAAGAGTGCCCATTTCATTCCAGTTAGGTCAACCAAGACGGCACCTGTTTTAGCAAGGTTGTTCATGAAGAATGTGGTTAGACTGCATGGAGATCCTGGCAGTATAGTTAGTGATAGAGATCCCTTGTTCACTAGCGAGTTTTGGAAGAGTCTACAGGAAGTTTTGGGAACCAATCTTAAAATGAGTATCGCTTACCATCCATAGACAGATGGGCGAACGAAAAGAGTTAACAAGATCTAGGGAGATTTGTTAAGAGCTTATGTTCTGGACATCGGGGGATCATGGGAGGACCATCTACATCTATTCGAGTTCTCGTATAACAATAGTTATCGGACTAGTATTGGGATGGAACCGTTTGAAGCTTTGTATGGAAGGCCATGCAAATCCCTTGTTTGTTGGTTGGAGACCAGGGATAGGTTGATTATTGGTCTAGATCTGGTTAGAGAGGCTGTAGAAAAGATTAAGGTCATACGGGCTAGAATGAAGGAGGCTTAGTCTAGGCAGAAGAGCTATGCAGATAAGAGATGGAAAGATTTGGAGTTCTTAGTTGGGGACCAGGTTTTCGTCAAAAGTATCACCGATGAAGGGTGTGCTTAGATTTGGAAAGTCGGGGAAGTTATCTCCTAGGTTCATTGGACCTTTTCCTATTGTTGAGAAGATCGGGAAACTCGCTTATAGACTTGAGTTATCGAACAGTTTGGTAGGTGTCCACGATGTTTTTCATATTACTCATCTCAGAAAGTGTGTTAGAGACCCAGAGACTACTATTGCACCAACGGTGCTAGATGATTTAGTGATAGAACCGGACTTGACCATAGTAAGGAAGCCAGTTTGCATTGTTGCGAGAGATCAAAAGAGGCTTAGAACTAAGACGGTCAGGTTGGTCAAAGTCCAGTGGAGTGACGATGACAGAGACTGTACTTAAGAGGTTGAGAGCAGGATTAGAGATACTTATCCTGACTTGTTTGAAGGTATGTTTACCTTCTCGTTTGTTTTGTGTACCTTATTCTAATTCGAGGACGAAATTCTTTAAGGAGGGGAGTCTGTAACACCCCAGATTTTTCATAACATTATTTAGGAGATTTAGTTATAAACTAAATAAAATAATGTGTTGACTAGGAGATTGAGATTTGATTTATTTAAGATAGCCGTGCTTTTTAAACTAATGAATTAAAAAGGGTTAAAAATAATTAGAGGAGGGGTATTATGGGAAAGAGGCCATTCCTATATCTCTTTCCTAAGGCCGTGTATTATGTACACATTCATTCCATTTCATAATCTTCAAAATCAAGGTTGGCCACCATTAACAAGGAAAGAAGAAGAGCAAACTAAGGACAAGCTTAGGGAAAAGAAAATTCACATCAAAACTCATTCAAATCTCAAGCCACTTAATATCTAAAGCAAAGGTGAATAATGTTTACATCTCTAAATTTTTATGGTCTCGGTTTTAAGATTAAATCCGAATGATTTTGTAAAGATTTGCTATGTGTTTGAATGGTAGAATGATTATATATACATGTTGATGATTTATGGATGTTCATATATATTTTATGACATGATTTGAGAAGAAACCCCTATTAAATGACATATGTTAGCCTTGCGAATTTTTATGATGATCTAACAAGATATTTTAGAGATGGGTTTCAATTTTTAGATTTTTCGGAATTTTGTGGAATTATTATGAATTTTCTAAGGAAGAAAATGTATTTTTGATTATAAACATTCCAAACCTTCCGACAAAGTCGAAAGGTATCAAACCTTTCGATTAGGTCAAAAACCAATGCACATGGTATCAGGCAACTAGTACGTAGTGAATTGAAAGTAGTCGAAAGGTTTAGGGACGAAAGGTAAGAGCTTTTGAAGGAGATGAAACTTTGTTTTGGTTTAAAGGAAAATACACCTGCTAGCGACAAAGTCAAATGGTTTAAAAGAAAAAGGTTTTGATTGGTTTCCTTTCTTGTTTTAATTGAAACCTTTCGACAAAATTGAAAGGTATAGCTTTCGACAAGGTCGAAAGCATAGTTGCCGCTTCCAAACCTTTCGATCCATATGGAGTCGAAGGTAATCTTTTGTTTTCTGAAATTTCCGCCTCTCCATTGATTTCGAAGGGTTGGTTCCAACACCAACACTTCATTGTTTTCGAAAGGTTTTATAAAGGTTTTGAAGCAGTTGCTTTCGACTCCAATGTTTTTCTGATCCTTTTGCTCTACTTGAAGGCATAATCCAAATGTTTTAAGCCGAAACGTTTTAAAAGGTTCGAAGTAGTCAACTTCGAATGGTTTTGAAAGGTTTTCGCTTGTTTTTAAATTGAACCCAATGACTTCGAAAGGTTTTAAGCTTCAAGTCTTTCGAAAGGTTTTCAATGATTTCATAGGGGTGGTTCCCCAGGCTTTCGACAAAGTTGAAAGGTGAGACCTTTCGACTAGGTCGGAAAGAAAGCTTCCAACAAGGTCGAAAGGTGAGACCTTTCGACAAGGTCGAAAGGTATGGTTTTTAAATGTTTTTCGAAGGCAAGGGCAAAAGGATTTTAAAGGTGGATGTCATATATTTTAAGGCTTATAAAAGAAAGGCTTTTTATTGGTTTTGAAGGAGTTACCTTCAATGATTTCGAAGGGTTTTATTAATGGTTTTGAAGGGGTTACCTTCAATGTTTTCGAAAGGTTGTTTAAATGTTTTAAACAAAGAATTTGAATATAATGATTAGGCAGATAGCCTAAGTGTTTTAAGTTATAAAGGAATTTAACTTATTTTAAAAGGATAGATAATCCTTATTGAACATCATCAACATTATTTTGAGTAAAGTATATATATAACATAGCAAAAATAGCTTAGAGTAAAGCTAAAGATATATTTTCTTTGTATATATATATATGATTTGACGGACTAAATCATTTTGAAAAGGTTTTCAAGAAAATTTAAAGGGTAGTTAACTCTAAGAAAATTCGGGCAGTTAGCTCATTTAAATTCGGACAGTCAGTCCATTTTGAGGACAGTTAGCCCAGAGGACATATAGTCCAATTAAGGGCAGTTAGCCCAGATATGAACAGTTAATTCATTTGTTAGTATAACGTACCTTGCTACTTCTTAAGGATGGTTAGTCCACCCTTTTTAACTTGTTTTATGGACAGATAGTTCATTATTTTGCATAAAGGATATTACTATTTTGGTATAATCAAATTTGGGACAGTGAGTCCAAAAAGGAGCAGTCGGCTCAGATTTAGGACAGATAGTCCATTTATTTCCTATTTTAGCATAATGGATATTGCTATATTTTTATTATAATCAGTTGATTAACCAATTTGGTTGCTGAAAAGGATTTGCAAAATATATGTTTTAAAAAGAGGTATTAGTGAAGGGAAACTCGTTTCGCTAAGCGGCGTGGTCTCACTATATATCAGTAAACAAAGATGTAACAGAAATTATTCATACCAGGCTTTATGTCTGACTCGAAGTTTTGGTTTCCCCTTAAACTCTCGGGTGCTCAAAATTTGATTTGAGTAGGCTGAGGTTTAGGTTTTCAGGTTTTGGTAGATTTTGGCGAATAAGCTTCCGAAGATGAGCAGGTGGCTGACAGATAGCTAAATTTAGGAATTCTGTTTTAAATTTGTTTCTGCTGTGTATTATGACATTTATGTCTATATTGCTTTGATCATCCTAGGAGGCATCTTCATATGTCGCTCTTGGCGTATTGTGGTAGTTATATTTGATCATTGTCAGGGAATACGTTTGGGATTTTTGTAATCTGGATATGATATTATTTGAAATGTAATCACTGAAATTATTGTTTTTTTTTTAATCTGTGATTATGTTCATATTCAAGTGCTTCTGATATTACGGATGCCATTAACATTACTGTATTTCGTCACCAAAAGTTAATACCGTGGATGATTGCAGCATTCATAGAACTTAGCTTTTGGCCTCCAAATACGGGATGTTACAATAGGGCAACTGGGTTTTATTTTATTTCATTTTTAACCGGGAATGGAATTAATTAGAGAAAGAGAAGCGCGCAATAGAGTTTTAATTCATTTTGTTTTCAAGCGGGAATTGAAATAATTATGGAAAAGGAAGCAGACTGAAACAATACGTTGGAGTAGAATAATTTGCAGTTGCATCTGTTCCCAAAAGACGATGCAAATAACACTATTTGCATCGGTTGTAAAGACAACTGATGCAAATAATACTATTTAGATTCAAAATTTTCGTTACTTAAAGCCAGAAAACTTGTATATATTAAAGAAGATAGTTACATAAGAAACCATTTAGATTCATAACGAAGTAATAATTTGCAACGTAATACTTATTTTTTCTTATTTTGAATTTTTATTACATTTTGGAATTTTATGAAATTTCGAATATTAATTATTAAGCAGTAAATATTAGTCTTAATTATTAATTATTACTTCTTAATTATCTATTAGTAATTATTAATTATTAAATAATCAATATTAATTTTTATTTACAAAATATTAACTATTCAAAGTAATTATTTGCTAACAAATAATTAACAATAATTAAATTATTGTATATAAACTATTATTTATATCTAGTTTATTGACTATTATTTACTAATTTCTAGTTTATTAACTATAATTTACTAATTTACTTCTAGTTTATTAACTATTATTTATTAGTTATTAATTATATTTATTAACTATTAAATATAATTAATAAATATTAACTTTAATTTACTAATTATTAGTAATTAACAATGATAGATTATTATATATAAACTATTGATTATTTCTAGTTTATTAACTATCATCTACTAATTTCTAGTTTATTAGCTATAATTTACTTCTAGTATATAAACTATTATTTATTTCTAGTTTATTAACTAAAGTTTACTAATTTACTTTGAACTTATTGACTATTATTTATTAATTATTACTTATTACTTCTTTATTATTTATTAATTATTAATTTTTTAATAGTCATTATGAATTAATAATTATTTAAAATTAATTATTAAATACTAAATTTCACTTCATAAGTATTAAATTTTATTATTAGTTATTAATTATTAAATATTAGTTATAATTATTATATAATAATTAATATTTAATTACTTTTACCAAAAATAAATTATTTATTATTATTTCTTAATTATAAAATATTGCTTATTGATTAAATACTAAATGTTAAATTTTAATTATTAAATATTGATTATTAATTATTTTATATTAATTATTAATTTGTTTATCAATTATTAAATGTAATTAATAAATATTAACAATAATTTACTAATTATTAATAATTAACTATAATGTTATAAATATAAAAATAAGTATTGATTAATTATTTTTATTTTTTTAGCAAAGCTAGCCGGCATTTAACGTGTGTCGTCCACATTTATTACCCAAGCTTTTAAAAGAACAGGTGATCAGAACAGGCTCCGGACCAGCTAGTACAAAAACAAGGAAAATACAGGAGCTAAACAGACATGTCTAGACTACAAAACAAGGATAACTAATCCTCCTAGATATTACTAACAACAGTGTCAGTAGCAGGCCCATGACTATGCAGAAACCTAGAGAATAAGGTCGCAAGATTAGGAACAAATAACCGTGAGAGGGTGGAATAGAGATATCGCCGATCCCAAGATGCATCTAGAAACAATTGCCAGTTGTACAGACCAAATTTACCTCCCTTTATCAGATTCAAACCTTCACCGTCCACATGATAAAACAGGCGCCTAGATTCCCCATTCTCTAATACCCACGTATGATAACTATCCATCTTCGGATCATATCGCATTTCTGAATCATTATGAATCCAAGCATTCTCTTCCTGGCACCAAGAAATTTCCTCCACGATAGGGGTAAGGACCCCTAAAGTGACCGGAACATCCGAATCAATACGAATAACAGAAGCAGAGGATGGCGGTGATAGAATCTTAGCCTTAGGAACCCATTTCAAAACCGGATGCTGGAGCGGAATCTTTGCAGGGAGAGGCTGGGAAGAGGGTCCAATCGAGCACGTGTCAGGAGAATGACCAAAGGACCGACAAGATGAGCAAATATCAAGTTTCCATTTATACTGCACATCTACTTCCACATCCCGACCTTCTGAAATTCTAACTTTAAGCTTCGACGGCAATGGCTTGGACGGGGTTATCTCAATTAATGCTCTAGCATAGTGCAATGACTTCCGGGCTACAGTATTTGAATCAAAACACTTAAGGTCCCCAATGAGACTAGCAAGCCAATTTAAGCCTAATAAAGGTTGCAGGGAAGAACGAATATGAGTAAAGATGACCAAACAAGAATAAAAAGAACCTCCTCCCTCGCTTTGTCCATGCTAATACTCTATGGAGTAACAATAATCGGTTTCCCGCCTATGATAAGTGGACTTGTCTCAAGCGCTCTAAGCTTGTCATCCTTATTCGCGAATTTGAAATAAAACATAGTATTGAAAAATTGAACACTAAGACTACCTTTTAACTTCCAAACTCGCTTGCATTGTTCACGGACTACCAGGTAAGGAGTAGAGGAATCCAAGAAGAAACCAACCAAATAATCAGACCAATAGTTTACGCCTTCTTGGATAACCTCGGCCGGTGGAATACTGACACCATCAATCACAATCGTGTCAAAGGTTCGTGGAGAGAAAGAACCCGCATTTCTGGGCAAGGATTTAAATAAAGATCACCAGGAGGACTTTGATGATCAAGTAGCACTTGTTGTTGGAATTTGCAGTGAAATATGGGGATTGGCATTACCTCGATCCTCCTGCACACAGTTCTCAATTACTGGAATTTGACTATCTTGTTGTTCCATAAATGCAGGAGAGGGGATTGTTGTTTCGACATTTTCACAAGTAGGAAGAGGGCGCAAATGATTTGGAGAAAATCCAGCCCCAAATGCATTATCACATCCAACAATTTCAGACGAATCAACACCATGATTTAACCCAATATCTATTTCAGTCCAACGAGAATCAGACACAGCAGATTTAAGTAAAATGGAAATGTTATGCTCAATAAGGACAGAGGGGTCGAAACTAACAGCTGGGGGACAAACGTCGATGTTTGAAAATAAAAAAGACATAGGGTTTACTAGTGAGACTGGAACATTTTCATTAGACTGCGAATTTGCAGTGGCAGATGGACACCAAGCATTGGTTATTAGGCTAGATGAATACATAGACAAACCCAATGCCGAAGCCGAAATAGAAACAGCCGAAGTGGCACCAGCACTTAAACAGAGGGATGAAGACCCGCGAGCTTGCGAAGCAGAGAAACGGTAACCTGACCTGGTCAAAGAGTCACGATCCAGATCAGAATCCTGTAGGTTCTTGAGCCTTTTCTTCTTTGGCATAGGGAGGTTAGGTAGAGCAGAGAGACAAGAGATGGACGGAGGAGTAGGATGAGAGAGCATGGACAGTGGTCAGAACGAAATTGAAAAGAGCGAAAAGATGATTGAGGGGAGCTGCCATTATAATAACTAGTAATTATAAATTATTTATTGATAATCATTAATTATAATAAATTATAAATAATGACATATTTAAGCTGTTATTTATGATTATTGATATATGCATTTGCTCTGATTAAAATAATTTGCAATTGCTTTGGTTCCTAAGGAACTGATGCAAATAACACTATTTGCTTTTGTACATTTACATCGGTTCCTAAGGAACCGATGCAAATAACACTATTTGCTTTGGTTGTAAGGACAACCGAAGCAAATAACACTATTTACTTCGACGCACTTGCATCAGTTCCTAAGGAACCGACGCAAATAACACTATTTGCTTTGGTTGTAAGGACAACCGATGCAAATAACATTGTTTACTTCAGTGCATTTGCTTTGGTTCCCAAGGAACCGATGCAAATAACACTATTTGCATCGGTTGTAAGTGCAACCAAAGCAAATGAGACGATGCAACAGGCATATTTTGTATTAGTGGTGGGACGCTGCCAAAAAATCACACCTTGAAACGATGAATCGATGTTCTTAGACTCAGTTGAATCGATCTTCATATTTTTGCAGGAATCAAGAGATATGAACCACCTTTTATTTTCGAATCTATTTGATTTTTGTTTCTAAAATTTATTTTTTATTTGGCCATCACTCAAATTATGTAGGAGGAACATAAAAATTGCTGAATGAGGGATCTCATAAACGAGGCAATAAAAGATTATTAAAAAGGGGGTGATTTGCCTTACCTTAATTATCTCTTAGCCTTTTCATTTTGGATTGAAAACTCCTTCTCTTCCCCTTTTTTGTTAGCCATAGCATGAGGGGAATGTACTTAATTTATTTCAAAACCTAATTGGCACTTATTCCTTTAAATCTAATTTAAATATTCCACTGATATCTTTTGTCAATACGCATATGCACAACTTTTTGTATATATGCATCTTATTAAATAATAATGGTATTAAAACATCCAATAGAATTTAATAATTAATATTTCATAAATATTAATTAATTTAATTATTTTACAGTGATTATAAATTAATTAATCGTGTGGTTTATTTGAAGTATTCATCATTTCAGTTGTGTGACCCAAAGTTATAAATTCAATCAGCAATTAATATCAAAAAACTTGAATATTAATGTCCACTCATCAACTTAGCTAGTGGTATGACAGTTTGGTTGAATTTATCGCTTACACATTTTTTTGGTGAAATCTAGTTTACTTATTATAAATGATACATGGTAGCAACGATTATTTACACCAGTTCTCTTCGTCAACACTACATTACAATAAGACTTGTGGAATTTGGTTTTGGTCGAAATTCCACATCGTCCGTATTTTATTTTGTAAGTCCAAAGACAAAATATTTAGTTTAATAATAACAATTATTATTAACCATATTGCATCTGGCCAGAGACTTTGAGTTGACTATAGATGACCACGATACTAACCCCATAAAACCAAGGAGACGGATTTTCTATGGAATAGTGTTTCACTTCCAATGCTTCAACTCTGTCCTTACTATAGTCGTTCGATGGATGTCATGCCATGATTTAACTATAATCACTTCATGATTCTCTATTTTACCATAGTTATTTTTACCAACAGAAATCTCTAGAGTGGGTCATTCCATAATTATTCAACAACTATCCTTTGGTGTCCTCCATAGCCATGAGTAATACACTGCCTAAATATTTGGAGAGCATTACGTACTCTAGTCTCAACTGATGTATTAATATCCCATCTCAAACCATCTTAACTTGGAATATTTAAAATAATATGTTATTTTTAATGTGATTAACTTCCATAATTACAACACATTGTAATTACTATCACATAACATTTCATTAATGGATTTTCTATTTAATATACTTTAAATTAATTACTAATTAATAATATCATAATATAACAAGTATACAGCATAATGGAAACATTTTTTATTTTGAACAAGATTGGTTATCGAGTTAGATATATGTAACAAATTACATAATTGATTCTAGGACGTAACACCTAACTTTATCAGTGGAAGCTATGATTTCTTGATGACACTATTATATATAATAGTAGAGATCCCATTCGATAAGCCTAGATTTAATATATCTTTCTATACAAAACATGCTTTAAATAAATAAAAGAATACATTAATATGTATTCTATAAAATGGGGCTAACCTATAGTAATAAAAAATTAATTTTCGACAATGATTTTGAATCATTTTAATATAATAAAAATGCGCATTTTATTTATTCAAATATTATTCAATTATTTTAATTTATTAAAAAATATATATGATGTTTATGTATATTATTTAATTAATCTATAATCCTCCAATAATATTAATTCTATCAAATAAATTGATATAACATTTATATTAATTTCTCCATTTAATATATAGCATTTATAAACTAGTAGCTTTTGGAATTCGCTCAATCAATCTTAATCGAGTGTCTCACGTGTGAGAACTCGATCAGTAGATAATATTAAACAATTCGATATCAAAGTCCATATTAGTTTTGGCTTTATTGGTGTGCATTATGGCACAAGTTTCGTTTCTTATAGATAGTCTAGGAAAATCGTGTTTTAATTTAATTAAGCATACACCCTTAAGCGATGATTTCTTTCCCTTTTTCTTTTCATTGTCAATATATCACTTAGATATATAGAGTTTGATCAATAAAAAAACTCTAATAATATTCATAATTGTGTGAAGACCAATTTCAAAGTCCATCATTCAAATAATAACAATTATTGAATAACCAAAAGTTCTACCAATCATAGAATATCTACTTTGAGTTGACTTCCAACTACAAGGATACTAATTAATCTCCTATATCAAAGGAGACTAATTCATCACTAAATAGCATTTCATTTAAAACAATTTCCCATATATCCAAAAGTAAACAAGTCGCCATATATTCAAAAGGATCCATAACATGGTCGTGATGTCATGAGCTGACTAAAACCAAAGCATAGCCTCCTCGTTTATGTTACATAGTATTCTTAAGTCTATAAACCAGTATCATTGTTAAGTTGAGATCCTATGTGTTGGCTTAGATATATTTAACCAATATATGACTCTCGATTGAGTCGTTATGTGATCATCCAATGATCCTAAGTACATAATTAGTTGGTGCCCCACAACGGTCATGAGTAATTCACAGTCAAACATTTGGAGAGTGTGACGCACAATATTCTAAGTAGATGCATTAATATTCCTTTTGTTGATGCATATTGATAGAATTCTTTAAAGTTGAATAATGTTACTATATATATCCAATACTCATGGTTATGACCAATTAGCCACTACAAGCAACATAATGCTTTTCTTAAATATTTTCTATTTATATATGTCTAATGCTCATGATCCTTATTTATATCATATATATAACAAAAACACATAATAAAACCAAAAAGCATTCTTTTATTTTAAGTAAGATTTGTTGAAAACTTAAGATTACATAACAAATTACATAATTTCCCTTTAGACATACCCTTAACTTTCTGAATTGTAACTGTTAGCTATTGAAAATATGAAAACATCTAAAATTACGGAAACTAATATTTGACATTGTAGGATAAACCAGTTTAATGAGAAACAAACACACAAGTAGAGAAATGGAAGTTTTCCCTCTTAATTTGATTTGGAATCATATGATATTTTTTAATTGTGTCACAAAAGGAAAATGGAAAAGCGCCACTTTTGTAGGAGTAATGGAAGAGTTAATGAAGCCTTAGGATTGTTACATACATGCATTTGGTCCAATGTCTATGAGTACCAACTAGAGTTCCATTTACTTTGATACATTCACTGATGATTTTCCAAGATATCGACATGTGTTTCTTATAAATCATAAGTCAAAAGTCTACGATAAATTCATAAAATATAAATGGAAGTAGAAAATCAAACGTGAAAATGAATGAAAATAGTTCAAACATATTGATAAGGTGATTATTTTGGATATGACTTCAAAAATACTAATAAGAGAATGAGATTCTCTCTCATGTCATTTCTCTTTACTCCATGACATAATGGTGTTTCAAAAAGGATAAACTGAACTTTGTTTGGTATGATTTAGTCTATGATGAGTGAAGTTGAGTTATCTCTTTCCATTTGAGGATATATGCTAATAAGTGTAGCATAAATATTGATACAGTACCACCTAAAGTTATACCTTCGACTCCATACAACTATGGAACATGAAGAAATCATGTATTAAATATATTAAGATATGGGTTATTCAACCTATATTAAGAACATAATCCCCAGTAAACTAAAGGATAGGTTATATTGTGTAAGTTTATAGGTTATCCTAAAATTCCATTAGATACTAATTTTAACATATTGTGAAATAAAAGCAACAGTTGTAAGGTACGCCACCTTCTTAGAGGAAATTCTCTCTAGAGGAATTAGTGGAAATATGGTAGACTTGGACAATAGTCAAGATTCTAACATGGAAACTGGTCAAATAGATGATACTGATTCAGTTATACCCTAAGAGACAAAACCCATTAGAAGTTCTAATAGGAAATATCATGCATCGAAGAGATATTACATGTATCTCATTGATAGAGAGAAAGCGGATTGTGTCATTCATGATGACGATCCTTTAGTTACCAATAGAATATGGAATGCAAAGAGGTTTCCCTAAAGCTTGATGTTATGAGATCCAAAATGGGTTCTATGTATACTAATAAAGTTTGGTCTTTGAAAGGTGTGCACGAATGGATGTACTCAAGAACTTCAAGTGGACCTTCATGAAGAATATTAGCGCAGATGGAAAATAGAAACTTTCAAAGAAATTATGATACAAAAATGATTCTATTGAATTCAAATTGTTAATAATGAAAAAATCATTTAGCCAATAGGTGCATTTAAGTCGATTTGTATTATATTTGCAATTATCGAATGTTATGACTATAAAATTTAACAAATGTATTTTAAAATGGACTTTCTAAATAATGATTCAAAAGAGACAGTTCATATCATTACGGAAATTTTTCAAAGTTAGTGGGAGTTGTAATAAAGCACGTAGTAAGATCAATTTATGGTCTTATACAAACATTTAGATGCTGGAACAAGTGCTTTGACGAGGTAATCAAATAGTTTGATTTTAGTTAAAATACGAAAGAAATGTGTGGCTATGAGAAGGAAGAGTAAGGTATTGTAGCATTTCCAATATTGTATGCAGATGACTTACTATCGATCGGTAAGGGTACACTCATGATACAATCATTTAAAGCATGGTTGTCTACTAAATTCTCAAAGAATGATTTAACCAAGGCATCCTTTATGCCTAGTATATGGATCGAAAGAATGTTGAGACTAACCCAATTTATGTACATAGACATCATGCCAAGAAGATTCGGTATGGAAAATTCCAAGTGAGGAAATGTTCTTGTACGACATGAACTGTGCTTTTTAGAAAGAAATCCATGTCTATGGAAGATGAGAGAAAGCATATGATAAGAAATCGTTGCGTATCTAAAATAGGATCTACCATGTATGTTATGTTGTATTGAACCCAATATCACTTATGCACTTGATGCACTAAGCATGTATCTGTTGAATCCATGTAAAAAACTGGATAATCACAAAGAGTGCTCTCAAGAATTTACGAAATATTACGGATTTGTTACTATGGACTTTATAAAGGACTATCCAAACTCAATATTTCTAAGGGAAATTTATGAAAATAAGTCCTTGGGATTCGTTTTCACTCTTAATTGAGGGGTCGTAAGTCGAAAAAGTTCTAAGCAAGAAGTTTTGGCATATTCAACTATATAGACTAAGTATATCACCTTGAATGATGTCACAAGGAAGCGTTATGTATACAAAAATTTATTAGAGCGCTAAGGAAATTTGTACCATTGAGAATACAAAACCCTCGCACTCTAAACATAATTTTGCAATTAGATTGCAAAGGAACCAAGAACTCAAAAGCAACCATGGCATACTCTCCTTAAGTAACGCATGAGAAATATGTTTATCAATAATGAATAAGTGGTCATCAAATAAGTAAATGCTAAAGATAATATTGTAGATCCACTCGTTATGCCTTTTGTAACAACCCACATATTTTACGATTGTATATTTAAATGTTTTATTTAAATATAGCATCGTTAGTCGGATTTAAGTCTGAAATGTTACTTTTTGCAAACAGTCGAATTGATACTCGAGACCACTTCCATTGAGTCCAAAATGGCATTTGCGACCTTTTTGAGTATAAACATCGATATGTTTGGAGTTGAGTAAAATTTTGATATTTTCATTTAGGGCTTTGGGTTTGGGTTTCAATCCAATAACCTAACACCCAACCCATCTAATACCCTAACTCCACTCAACTCCTCTTCATTCATTCATTCCATTTCCTAACACTCTAGCTCAAGTAAAAAATAGGAAAAGGAATGGGAAATTAGAAATTCCTAAGCCCTAATTCTCTTAGGAAGGATCAACTTCAAGCTATAAATTAAGGAGAAGCTTAGGTAAGCATCCTCTTCATCTTCTCCATCTCAATCTCTCTTCAATTTTCAGAAATTCCTATAACCTAACTTAGGAAAAATTTCACCTTTGATAATAGATTGAAGATTATAGAGGTGTTGTTGAAGAGAAATCAATCTTTGCTTGTTCTAGAGCTTCTCATTTGTTGTTTGGGTTTAAAAGGTGAGTTTTTAAACTCACATCTATGTCTATGTTTTTGATAGTTGTTTGGTAGTAATTCCTAACATCTATTCCTTGTCCATTTGCTTTTGAATTGAATTGGTTTGATGAATATTCCAATTTTTGGTGTTTTGAAGTCAAATCTTTAAAAATCCTATCTTTGATGTTTGAACACGTTGTTGGGGTGTATCGAAGAGCCTATAAGGCTGGGTTGTCGCTTGGCATAAATCCCTAGTCTCCGGTGCTCGTCCGATCGCTCCCATTTGAATTTTTGCCCCTTTTGGGGGCTAGGCTGGAATTACTAAAAATGGCAGTTCAGTCGACTGAACCAGAAGGTCAGTCGACTGAACCAGGGACCAGAAAATTCTCTGGCCCTGTTCAGTCGACTGACCTCCTGGTTCAGTCGACTGAAACTGGGAGTCGAATGCTCCTGGCCTTGTATCAGTCGACTGAACCAGGGACCCGAGAGTTTCTGGCCTTGTATCAGTCGACTGACCTTCTGGTTCAGTCGACTGAATCTGGGAAATGAGCATTTTGCCTATTTTAGGCAGTTTTGTGTGGATTTCCGGTTTTTAATCGATTTTTGATGATCCGAATTGTTGTTATCATTTACCGACTTTGATGACTTCTTTTTTTCGGGATTTTTGGAAATATCCATTTTGATGGATTCGATATCGATTTTTATGGTTTTAATTCACGTCATCGAATGTGGATTTTGGTGATTGATTGTTTATACAATCATTTCTGTGATTTGTTACTTTAAAATACAAAGGTTTCTATACTAGTAGTAAATATTAAAACTCTTTCATAAAGATGATTCCAACTCTATTTTTAATACAAATCTCGTTTATAAAACCGTTTTCCAATCTATTAGTATATACAAACCTTTACCTCATTCGTATGAGAAATCTAATTAAACGACTTAGCAAAACAAGTGGTATGAAACGCTTGCGTTTACTTTGTCGGTTAATTCTTAGACTTGTTCGATTGAACTCTTGTGATAATTTTCGAGTGGAAGTCTACAATTTGTTCGTAAATATTTAAGTTAAGCCAGTGGTTATGGGACATGAAGCTAAACTCATCTATTTACTAGCTTAGTGTAATTGACACTTTTTATTGATCGATGATGATCATTTTGTGATTTAGACTAGCAATGTGCGACGTCTCTTTGTTTGTGTGGGGGTTAAACCTTGTTTGTGGAGTTTCAACTCAAAATTGGTGGGGTAGCGACCCATGGTCTTCGGGCCGTTTGTGGAGCTTCGGCTCAAAATTGATGGTTAGCGACCATGGAATAGCGTTCCGTTTATGATACACGTGTTGGTGAGTTTTCATACTCCCGTTTGTGATAGGCATCCCCTCTTTGTGATTTCTAGATTTCTAATTGATGATTTCTAGAATTTGTGTTTCACCAATTTTCGTGGATTGCATTGATAAGCTCTATCAATATTTGTGATTGGTGAATAATTTAAAGAATATGACATTCTTTTGGTGTTTGAGAATATTTGAGATATTGTATGATTTTTATTGTTATCTGATGTATACTTGTCACAGTATGGCAGTATTGTTATCATACGTTGTTTGTGATATCTCTTATCCTATCTCATTTTATCTGATATTTATAGCTAGACTGATCCGTTTATTATTTTCTTCTTAAATAATACTCAGGTCAGACTGAGGAATTTCAGGTGCTCCTACTTGACTTCTTATCAGGGTCCTTCACTTGACTTTTGGCTAACTACTTTTGCATAGTAGTTTTTGTTAGTATATATTTGAGATGGAGACTCCTTGATGTATACTTATTCTTTTGTCTAGCACTTGTATCTATTCTTTTGTGATGTAGTGGATCTTGTTGACCACTACTTTGATGTACACTTCTTTGTGTTATATTCATATCTGTTTCCGCCTTTGTGATATGAATATCTATGACTGATTTGTTTTATGTTTATTTCTATATTTGTTTTCGAAGTCCACATAGCCACTGTATGGTAGCTTTGAGTTTGTATTTGATATGTCGGATTTCCTCTTAAAATGAAATGTAAGTTATATTATATGACATATCGGTACTCGCATAAAGCAATTACACAGATGGTCGCTCCTCAACAGCCTTATTCTTCGTGCTAGTTGACGACATTACCCCGTAGTGTCCTTGGCTAGCGTGAGTATAGAGGTGGGGCATCACAGCTTAGTATCAGAGCCAAACTTCGGAACAATGTAGAATAATCTAGCAAGGATCATTGTCCTAAGTCTTCCTTAGGAATCGTGCCATAGGATTTAATTCGAGTCTTCGTACTGTTCTATCCTATTTCTTTTTATGATGCCTTGTTTTATCAATCAAGTTTGTTTGATATTCATTTTGTGAATAACCTTTTTCCTCTTCTTTCTTTCTTAAAGAAGAGAAATGGTTAGACCAGGTCGTCCCAGCGTCGGTCAATCCAGTGCTACTCCTCAAGACGGAGTATTCATGTCTGCTCAGCAACTTCTAGATCTTGTGAAAAATGCTCAAGCTATCAGACCCATTCCAGAGCCTACTCATCCTAAATCTGGGTTTGCACGCTTGTGCAGTGATTACACCAACTTGGGTGGAAGGCCTTTCAAAGGTTCCGAGAGCGTTATAGAAGTCCAAGCTTGGCATAGAACATGCGATCGCATCTTTTCCCGCATGAATCTTATTGATCTACATCGAGTCCAAGTGGCTTCTAGCATGCTCCAAGAAAGAGCATTAGATTGGTATAAGCTTCTGACGAATGCCCCTCCATACTTTGTAGATTTCATTAGTAGAGTCTTTAGATGGAAGTTGAATAAGTTTTTCATAGTATTTGCGGATGACATTCTAGTGTTCTCCAAAAGTGAGGGTGAGCATGAAAATCACTTAAAGGAGGTACTAAAGACCTTTAGAAGGCACCAACTAAAAGCCAAATTCTCAAAATGTCGCTTTTAGAAGAAGAAGGCGAGATTTCTGTCATATTGTTTTCGAGAAGGGATTGTCTGCAGATCCTGCAAAGGTGAAAGCTATTCAAGACTAGAAGATTTCAAAGAAGGCCATGAAAGTTAGGAGTTTTCTTAGGCTGGCGGGTTACTATAGGAAATTTATCAAGGAATTTGCAAAGATAGCAGTCCCACTAACTCACTTAACCAAGAAAAATGTAGTTTTTGAATGGGATGAGAAATGCACAGAAGCATTCGAGAAGCTAAAGGAGCTGTTGACTGGTGCGCCAGTACTTACCATTCTCGATGGAACGAAGTCATTCACCGTTTAAACCGACGCATGTGGTATGGGATTAGGAGCTATTCTTATGCAAGAGGGTTGAGTGGTAGCCTATGCAATTAGGTAGTTGAAGGAAAGAGGTACCCAACTCATGACTTGGAGTTAGCAGTTGTCGTTGTTGCTTTGAAGACGTGGAGGCACTATCTATATGAGAAAGGTTTGAGTTATTCACTAACCACAAATCCATTAAATACCTATTCTCCTAGAAAGATTTGAATCTTAGGCAGCAGTGCTGGATGGAATTTATAGTACAATATGACTTTGAGATACAGTACACCCTCGAAAAAAGGGAATGGTTTCGTCGATGCCATTAGCCGAAGGCATGCTACTTTAGGTGTTATATATGGGTGGAGGCAGTTGGATTTTCTCTCAAATTTCAATTTCCAACCACCAACAAAACCCACTTTGGGATATTTGACAGCAATGGAGGTTATGCCAGCATTGATGGACCGCATTGGGTAAGAGAAAAAGTAGGATGTGGCGATAAGTAGATATTTTGGGTAAGTTGAGTAGAGGAGAACATTTCCCTCATGGCGGCGGGTATGCGATTGACATAAGAGGATGTTTAAGAAGAGATGAATGCCTTTATGTTCCTTTGGTGGAGGACGTTTTGGAGGAAGTTCTGGCTAAGTGTCACCATTCTCGGATGACCATTCACCTTGATGGAGATAAAATGTAAACGGATATGAAGTGGGTTTTCTATTGGCCGGTGATGAAGAAGAGGGTAGCGGAATTTGTCTCTAGGTGTTTGACGTGCCAAAAGATAAAGGTGGAACAAGGGCAACCCAGGGCAACCTAAAGGATTTTTGTTACCGCTAGAAGTACCAACTTGGAAATATGAGCATATATTTTGATGGAATTTATAGATGGGTTTCCTAGAAGTCAAAGAAGCAATGAAGCTATTTGGATAATAGTGGATATACTCACTAAAAGCGCCAAATTTATTTCTGTTAGGAGTAATAGTACTGTAACATCTTTAATGTAAATTTTTATTAAAGAAGTAGTACGACTGCATGGAGTTCCAGTTAGCATCGTTAGTGATAGGGACCCCTTATTCACTAGCGAATTTTGGAGGAGTTTGCACTCAGCTGTAGTAACGATATTGAATCTTAGCACCGCTTACCATTCACACACCGACGGTCAGAAGGAAATGGTGAATAGGTTTTTTGGGGGATTTGTTGAGGGCTTGGATCATGGATTTCGGAGGACATTGGGAACAACACTTATCCTTAGTAGAGTTCGCGTACAATAATAGTTACCAAATGACGATTGGCATGGAACCCATTGAAGCGTTATATGAAAAGCCATACAAACTGCCTAATTGTTGGTGGGAAACCACTGAAAAATTCTACTTGGATCAGATTAGATTCGCAAGACCTCGAGAAAGATAAAGATGATTAGACGTTGAATGAAGGCCGCACATGACTGTTAGAAGTCCTATTTTGACAAGCGAAGGAAGGAATTGGAGTTTGAGACAGGAGACAGTATTCGTTGATGTATTCCCTCTTAGAAAGGTTATGTGGTTTGGTACGTCGGGGAAGTTGACGCCGAGGTTCGTTGGGCCTTTCCCAATTTTAGAAATGGTGGGGAAACTTGCATATTGAGTAGAGCTTCCAGATAAGTTAGTGGTAGTCCATGACGTCTTTCATGTTTCGCACCTGAGGAAATGCTTTTACAACACCACCACCATAGTAGAGCCTGATCGGTCAGTACATATTGAGACAGTGCCGATAGCACCCCGTGCCAGCGCATGCATAATGGTGCACAGAACTAGGAAGCTCTGCAACAAAGAAATTAGGCTGGTCCGAGTATAATGGTGAGATAATCCAGCGGAAAGCACATGGGAAACTGAAGAGAAGATGAAATCTTCTCATCCCAAGCTTTTCTTTGGTAAACTCTCTTCCAAAAATTTAGGTTTTTGGTCGCGTCATGGTTGATAGATTGGATGGTAAGGGATGGTTGCCATATTTTTTTGTTATTTTTGCACTCATGTAGAATT
The DNA here is from genome assembly GCA_030737815.1 of Allium fistulosum. NCBI lineage: Eukaryota > Viridiplantae > Streptophyta > Magnoliopsida > Asparagales > Amaryllidaceae > Allium > Allium fistulosum. Next base: position 1,138,786,996 of record CM060901.1, read on the forward strand.
TTATGCATACTTTGGATGCTTGCATACATGCCTATATGTCATGATTTTGCATTCATGCTAGGACTGAGCTCACTACAGTATGTTGCTTACATAATCACATTGCACTTTTGGCTAAGTAGATGGTTGTGTAGATAAGGTTGTATAACATAGTTGTAGAGTGCGCGTGACACTATCTGTCCCTTAGGGATTTTGTTAAAATTCTTTTTAAGTAGGGGAGAATGTAACACGCCAAAAAATTAATAACAAATTAATTAATTACTAATAAGGCTAAAATGGAAATTTTGTAAATATCCAAATTGGCCACGAAAGTTACACCATTGCATTCCTGGTGATTTTTGACCAACTTTTATATATAAAGTTTTGTAATCATAGCTCAAATGGAAAAGTTATCGACGTTTGAAGTTTTCGAATTTAAAATAATTTGAAGTGAATTTAAATTTAAAAATTTAGTTAATGTTAACGTTTTAAATTTAAAACACCAATAAATATTTTAACATTGATGAGAATCTTAGGTTTAAGGAAACGTTAAAATAAACATTAACGTTAATTATAAAAAAACAGGAAACCGATAAAAATAAATGGCAGCAATAAATTATGTTCCAAATAAGGGGACTGGTTGACCCTCTCATCCTGACCGGTCGACCGCTAGTTGTCGACTGCTTGAGAGTGAGCAGCCGACCGGTGCTTTGAGTAGTGGCTATGGTTTTATTAGACGCAAACGACCCAGATTTTATTATTTTACACCGACTTAAATCCTACGGTCCGGACGACTTCTAATCATTATAAATAAGAGGCCCTCCACCTCTTATTTACAAAAATATTTGAAATGCTAGCAAAGCTCTTTCTATCTTCTCTCTCGATTAAATTCAAGAGTTCAAGTTCAAGGGAAAATGGTAATAAGTTTATATAAATATCCATTTTTCTATTTTTATTCTTCCCCAATCTTTGATTTCTAAATCTAATATACTATTGAATTATTGTACATTTCAGAGAGAAGAAATCTAAAGGAGCAATTAGGAAAATGCATAATCAAATCCAAAAGGAAGCTAGAAACCATTTGTGGGTGGAAATCTTAGTTTTTCACATTTTAGTGTTTGTATAGTAGAAGTTTAGATTTATTTTATGCCTTGGGGAATTTTGTTCACGAAAACCCTAAAACTGAAACCCCAGAATTCCCCCAAACAAAATATCAATTCTTATGTTATTGGAATTTCAGTTGTTTTATATTAAAATTGTAGATTGTTTTGTTGTTGCAATTTGAATATTTTATATTTTATTACACTTCCAACTTTTCTATTTTGTTGCGATGAAGCGTTCTAAAAAGAAAATAAGTTAGGAAATGGTGCATAAAATACGAACTCTCTAATTCATAGTTTGCATGGCCTATTTTCTAATTTAAATATGAATCTCGTTTTCCTTTCAAGTTCGTATATGTATAAGTTGTATAGAATATAAAGGGTTTAAATTGTAAGTTTTATTCCTTGAAATTGAGGCGCTGATTATACTCTGTTAATATATAAAGTAAGTTGGGTATTTGATTATATTTTATTAATGCTAGTCTATTGTTTGTTAATGATATCGGCTGATTTGTAATTTATTCTATGGAGTTAGACTTGTATGAATTGGAAGTTTTGACATTTAAAACGATTAGTATAGGATGCGAAAATCTTCGCATGCTTAGGAATATTTAGTTAGCCTAAATTACATACGTATAAATATATTAGCATATAAATATATAATTAACAGCGTATTAATTGTATCGTATAGAATAAATATGTTAGTAATTAACGTTAAACTCTTAGGAAGTAGTTAAGAACAATTATGAAAATTAATCCATAATTAAAGGAGGAATAAGGAGTTTTCCTTATATGGCCTTAACGCGAAATGCGATGAGTTATATATATGGTAGTATGTTGGGGGAGTGGAATTATAACTAAGTTATAGGGATGCGAGATCAGTCAAAGCACACAAAGTCTGCCCAGGTAATCTGGCTACCAATAGTATGACGTTGGGATTGATATGAAACATCTTCTATAATAAGTATCCAAGGAGGAAACGGGGTTAGTTCCAATTCTATAGGGTAAGTCTTCTCATCTACTCTAGCTACCAACGCCTACGAATAGTCAGATTACTGTAAGATGTAACAACCCACACCTTAATGGACCCGAATTTCAACTAAATTGAAATCCAAGTCCATTAGGGTACGGATCGTTGGTTTTGGTAACCTATAATAAACAAAAGTATATCATAGTGCGATCAATATAAACTCACAACGGAATTGAAAAATATAATATAACATACGTATTGACTAAGACTATTACCTCGGAATATCATTCCTTATATATTTAGTTGCCTCGTCGCGTTGAGCATGGGTAAGAAGACTTCACCATCTGCAATTCCCACCTTGCTCTAGTATCCAGTCCTTTTAAATCTATAATATGGGTTGTTATAAGAAGATGGGTCAGAACAACGTTCTGGTGATTGGAAAAATTACATACTTTACCCATACCATTAATTTATGCCTATTGATTTCCATTTAAGAGTTATGTCTATTTATTACTACTAATCTGTTTATTCTTATGTGCATGTACGATATACCAAACCTAACCTTCTCCAAGGTATAACCATAAACGTTCACTGCCCAAACCCTGACCACTTAATACTTCGTTAATAGGGAGGAGGCAGACCCAACAGCCATTTAATACCTTAATCCCTGAAGCGGGCCCTTCGCAATGCAAACGCTGGTTAATCGGTTCTAGCTACAGTGACTGATAACCCCTATACACGGCTCTATAATTTGTAATAAGTTATTGTACTACTAACGCATCTCAAAGACTCATCTAAGGGTTAGCTAGCCCACCTCCGATAAAATAATTTTCATCTAACCATCTACTTTGAGGTATGTGTGTATCTCGTACGGATTATACACTATTAGGAAGCAAAATCCATTCAGGGCATAAACCAAGTCTTTGCTACCGCTCGCTCGGGACCATTGGTGGCCATAGCCTATATGCCAGACCTACTACTAAATACCGGTACAAAATACCGACATAGCCTGCCGACCTTTCATAGTTGACATCCCGTTTAGACTAACCTAAATAAGTCAAGGAAAATGCCCCTTTCGGTTACTTAATACCTCATATTAGAAGTAAACCAGATCCCATTTCCTTAAAACTAGCGGGCTATTTAATACTTCAAATCCGAGGCGAATCCTCGGTATATTTTCCCCTATCTATCCGCAACATATATCCCTTGCCAATGGGTCCTACGGTTGGAGATGTCTCACATCAGTGATAAGTATACACAACTGCTGGTAGCCTCTAGGTGAAGGACAGACTTCTGCTGTGTAACTCTACCGACCTCGCATCCTAACCACCAAACCTGTCGCACAAAGCCTAAGTGTTGGGCTAGGCCCATTAATTCACGTTCATTCTAATCGTATAACTGAAGCTATATAATTTCCTACTATGAAAATTATATTGCCTTCTACGTGTATAGTTAATAGTATTAGTACTTGTTCGCTACGTAATTATTCATATTATATACGCTTAGGCTTTGGTTTCCTTGTTTCCTTCTTATGTCTAATAAATGTCCCTAGTTCATAATTATTAGCAATTAATGTCAAAATTGGATAATCTCTAACAATATTTATTTACTCATTTCAAAATCCACTTATTCTGCCTATTCAATTTTCTCACCAATGTCATATTAAATTCTCTAATGACATTTATGTACTGGTTTCAAAATCAACCTATTATGCCTATTCATTTTCCCATAAATGCTATATTAATTCCCTAGTCAATCCCCGATTAATTCCTTTAACTCTCTATTAACTACAAATTTATTGCCCATTAAATTTGTTGTTAATGTCCATAAATCTTGGAATTTCTATTCCTTCCTTTATAATCCTACATTTTAATATGCTATAATAATTAATCTGAATATTATCGTAAATTACGCTGTTATATATATACCCTGTTATGTGTGTGTGTGAGAGCGCGTGCGTGGGCGTGCGCGGGTGTGCGTGTGGGCGTGTGCGTGCGTGCACGTGCGTTTTTATTTTTAATCGATATGCGCGGTTTCACATATATATTTTTCTTCTTCTAATTATTAATTCCTAAACTAGGACATTCTTTTCCACGTTTTAATTTATCAAGGTTATCATTTCAAAAAGGATTACCGTTATAACTTTCCATAAATTATCCAAAAATGGAAATTTTGCTCCAACTGAATTTACAAGGAAATATCTCTATCCTTTTATTGAAATAGGCACTGCAAACTATGAGGAATAATACCCAAACTTTTCGCATCTCTTTCCTTTTTGGTATATTCCTCGTTAATTCAAACGACGCACTTTTATACATATTTTAGAAGTCGGATAATTTGTGAAAATTACACAAAATAGATATATTTAAATTATACCCCACTCCAAATAAATTAAAATGTATAAATTCACATTCCAAGTCAATTAGGGTAACCTAATTTATAGCCTAATTATAAATTTTGAATAAACAAACATTCTACAATAATAAATATTTGGTACTGAATTCAAATTTCCAGATTAGATTGTACATACTATTCCTTATTTCAGTTACCTATTTTATAGAATATGTAGGCGATATTCCTATACATTTGTGTTAAAACATACAATTCATCATGTCTTTTTTAAGCATAATAATTAAATAAAATCCAACGATATAAATTTCAGTGTTATAAACCAATTATATAATTTTCCACTCACCATTCTAGCTTTCCAAATCTTCTAAATCTGAATCCATTCCTTTACTTGACTCATTTTCCATTCTAACCCAAAAGAATATGTATAACATGGTATATATACACCATTAGAATCACAGGTCTAAGAAGAGATTTGGGGTAAATGGGAATATAGATTTATAATAATTGAAATTACCTTTTCTTACGTACGTTGGTTCGCTTATTCTCGTCTTCTCTTTTATTTTTCGCCCCTTCTTCGATTTTTGTGTGTGTCTATACACACACACACGCACGATATTTTATAATTTTTAAAAATAGTGGATAAGGGAAAATGGTAGAGCTTGCTTTAATTAGAAAATATAAGAAGGGAAGTGAGGGGTTATTCCTGTATTTATAGGCATTAGAATCAACCGTAAATGTTAAATTAAAATAATTAAATCGTTTGGCCAAAGTTCAAACCCTAGCCATAGCCATACGACCGGTCAACCGCTCCCTTATAGGTGATTAACCGCTAAGGTGGGGTTTGCGTTTTAATGTTTATTTATTTCTATTTTTTTTTAAATTATTTTTGCTTTGAAAACTTCAAACGCTAATAACTTCTTCGTTTGAGCTCCGATCAAAAAACTCCAAATATGGAAGTTGCTCAAAAAATCGTCACGAACACAATGGCAAAGTTTCGTGACCAAATTCCATCGTTTGCTCAAATTCCATTTTTGGAGTCTTATTAATTAACGTTAATTTTACGGCTTGTTACATTCTCTCCCTTAAAAGAATTTCGTCTCTGAAATTCCTCAAGAATTGAATCATGTAATATAGCACGCAACCAATCTGAGCTATCCAACCAATTAGTGTATAACTAATTTTACAACCAAACCTGTATAAGCACATGGTATATCAAAACATATAATACCTGTATGCAAAATGATTGTAAATCGGCGCCTCCTGCATGAATGCATTCTTTTGAAAATATTTTGAAAATATGATGCAAACAACCTATATATATTGGTAGTTTTATATGCATGCAAGTTTTCAAAAATAAAAAATCATTTTTCATACAAAATTTTCCATACTCCCGCGTTTAGAAGTGTGGTTCAACCAATTTGGCATCCAATCCTTACCAAATAAAACTTAGCACATAATTTTTAACATCCAACTTTTTTTGAAAATCCAGTTTTTGAACCTATACTCCTATGTCGGAGAAGGAACTTAGATTGAAAATTTAACAATTCCACCCTTCTTTTGTATACCTATTCCGTTGTATCTTGAAACCTTCTCTTCTACCGCTATTCCAAATCCAAGTACAGTTCACATAAGAAAGTTTATTTTTGGACGTTAAAACACAATTATCCTAAGTGCAAATTTGTACTATCAACAAGATTTGGAAATAGAAATTCCAAAGCCAAAACAACCTTTTTCTTTGCTATTATTTATGTTTTATATACTGTCACCCTTGTTGGACAGTAAAATTCATGTATACTAACATATCAATGCTCTCTACACTATGTATGTGGTATTTGAAAATCAGAAATTTTCCAATTTCAATAGAAAAATTTTCCATCATCAAACAATCGCGCAAAATAGTTTGAAAAATCAAATTTCCAAAAGCATTTAAATACATTTTTTTCCAAAATCAATTGACCAACATTTTCCAAAAACATTTGAACCCTACTTCTCAAAAGCATTTAAATAAAAATTTCCAAAACATTTGCCTCTCCATCGCTAAAAACAAATCAAGCCACCTCCTAACGTAATCGAAACTCAGTCAACGGGTTAATGCATATGATTGACCCTAGTATTGTGCATTTAGTCTTAGATTTGGGGAATTTTTTTCTCAAACTACCTACAAGCGTATTTATAAATTTTAGCTTTTAGGGCATATGGATAGTGACCCGTGATTCATAACAACCTTTCACTATCCTTTATTCCCTAAAATATGTTTTTCCCAAAATTCTAAAGTTTTGGGATTTAAGCATTTTTAATTTCTAGTTGCTAACTTAATTTCCTAGTTTATTTTATAAACTTCTAGTCTTACCTACAATTTCTTGCTAGTTAAGTGTCCTTATGAGATTTCCTTATTTACACTGTTTCTACACACACACACACACTCCGGTCCAATCCCATCCATAAAACAACCCAGTGATAAAACATGAACTTATCACATACCATATCGTATGCTTTTCAATTAACTTAAAGGAAACAACTAGCGATTACAACCTAAAACTCCAAAAAAACTTTTTGTTGGAAGCTACCATTCATCATCAACTGAGGTTAATGATGTTGTGGCCCTAACGCTCCTTACTAAATTGAGATAGACATTTCTAGTATGTTATTCAACTATGACTTAACTTACCTCCTTGGCTTCTAATAAATAAGGTCTATCCATTACTTCAATTAGAAGATAAACTATGAGTTATTCCCACATTGTAGTGGGTAAGAATTATAAACTATGCTCATTTAGAATAACTATTCAAAAAATTAGCCTGGTGGAATAATTTCCCTACCACCTATCTTGCAATCTCTAACCTTGAGTCAACCAACATCCTTTATGTGGGTTTGCCATCTTATTATTTTCTTTTCCAACCAAACTACTATCTTCTCTCAATCGCAATCAAGGTTTTAAATATCGGATTTCGATCACGTTTCGTCTCGAAATTTTTACACAAGTTATCTCGTATCGGGGGAGATCTCGGACGAGATGAGTACATATCGGGTGTACATCTCGGATTGACATCTCGGGTCTTATAATGCATCTCGAGAATATCTCAGATGTACTTATGTGTCTAAAATTGATGTGTCATAATTTTATTTAATGGTTATAACTTTATTAGTAAAAATAAAAATAGTAACATACTTGATTTATAAGGAAAAAGGAATATTTTTAGAAGAGTAGTAGCTTGATTAGCTTAATTGATTTGGTAATGATTGAATAATGTCCTTTTATTTGAACATAATAAAGAAGTGAAACCTTTCTCCATGACTCATTAAGATAAAAAGTAAAGAATATGTTCAAGAAGTTGGTAAATTATAATCGGAATGAGTAGTTTCTTTTCAATCAATATGAAAATAAAAATATTATGCAAAATAAAAAAAATGTATAATTTCGGGTGAGATCTCGGATTGAGATTTTGAACCATATTTTGAGTGAGATTTGAATATCTCGGACGAGAGAGGTATGGAGGAGATATGATGTCTCATCTCGTTTAAGTGTGAAAAGGAGATCTCGGAGGAGATCTCGGGCGATATATAGGAGATTTAAAACCATGATCGCAATCCCTTGAAAGTACTCTCAAATTTTGGTATTCACTTCTTGTATATCCTTGATCCTTCTGCGAGTATACCTTAGCACTTGATAAATTGTACTTTGATACCATTCCCAATTCCTTTGAAGGTTCTTCTCATGGCTTCCACACATTTCTAATAAAATGTTCCTAGCTTCATACCAACATTCGTTATATTCAACAGAGATTCCTTGTTGCTATCCTATGAGAATTCGTAGCTATTTTATTTATAGCCTAAAACCTTTACCTCGTCTTACCTAGGTAGTAATCCCTATCAACTTCATATTAAAATTTTGGTTTGGTTATCACCATTCTTAATAAAATTAAAATTTCAGAATCATGAAGTACTTGATCCAAAACATTTACCTTTTAAAAAATATAAAATTAGAAACATTTTTATCAAATTCAAAAACTGCTTGGCCTCCAAAAAGGAGCCATGAAAAATTTCCCTTTTTAACCAACTTTACCTTTTCAAGGACTTTCTACAATAGAAATTGACTTCTTTTTTTTAAAGTAGGATTTTTAACTCGAAACATTCAAACTTCAAGTATCATACCAAAGCATCTTTTTTTCTTTTCAAAAACATATTTTATAATTTTAAACGATGAAAAGTGGAGTGGACAAGGATAACTTTCATCCTATTATTTTCTTACTACTCGTGTTATTTCTGCTTCCACTATTGGCAGAGATTTTAATAGCGCGAGAGTGAGACTTCTAAAATATACCGTAATTGCAACATCTATCTAAGTGTCTATCTAAAATATACGGCAATTACTACGAATATATGGTATTATCCATTCTTCCTATCCTATTCCAATTGTTTTCTCCTACGTTATTTCTAACTAGATTACTAATCCTATTTTAATTATAAATTCCTAATGTCATTTCTATCTAGGACATTTTCACCCTTCTATTTTCTATACACTATTTGAATCAAGTAACATTTCCATTTATCCACCCCTTAATAAGAATTTTAAAATGGAACTTCCAAATTTGCATAATAGGAAAAATTGTCATCCATAACCTATGCTCTATTTTTCATTTATTTCAAAAACGAAATATCCTTTTATCAAAAATCTTTAAATCTAAACTTTTTGACTCAATCAAATTTAAACTGAGAATTTCAAAAAAAAAAAAAAAAATTTTACCAAAAACCTTTAAATTAAATTTTTTGACTCAACCAATTTTTAAATTATGAATTTCAAAATTTCCTTGCTTCTTCAAAACAACAACTTCCTAATAAATCCTTTGAAAAACTCATTCAAAACATTTCAAGGAATCCTCAAAAACATTTTTATCAAAACTTTCACATGATATTGGATTTAGAAATGGACTTTAATTGTCCTTCCTTTTGGACTTTCCTACTTCCCTACTTAATCTTCAATAATAATCCAGCTATCTTCTAACGGTGATCGGTTCACATCTTCTTGCAGGAACTTTCTCTACTACTTCTTCACACCTTAGTTCCAGATGCTTGCAACATATAGTTTCTATTTCCCATTTGTCTAAATGAAATTTGCATTTTCAATCGGCAATCCATCAAAATCCACAATCATAAAGCAACCTATGCCCAGCAAAGGAGTCAAGTACCATCCAACCTCCATGATTCTTCTATATGCCATGCTCAAGCTCTTCTTGGTCCACTCCTTACGATACGACCTCCGCCCCATGGGGTAATCAGGATAGAAATATAAATTTAACTTCATTTATTTTTCCAACTCATAATCGCCTCGCTCATCCTTTCGGAAAATGGTCGCAACTACTTCTATAGTCGGAATTTATAAAGTTAGGTGTATAATTTATATATAATTAGTAGAAATACAAATACGTTCCCTCAGCATATCCTAATTCCTATGATCAACTAACATGGCTTTGATACCAAATGCAATAACTCGCACCTTAATGGACATAAATTTCGACTAAATCGAACCCAAGTCCATTAGGGTACGGATAATTGGTTTTGGTAACCTGTAATAAACACAAATATATCAGAGTACGATCGAGATAAACTCACAGCAGAATTGAAAAATATAATATAACATACGTATTGACTAAGGTTACTATCTTGGATTACTATTCCTTGGATATTTAATTGCCTTGTCAGAGCCAAGCATGAATAAGAAGACTTCACCATTTGCAGTTCCCGTCTTGCTCCAATATCCAGTCCTTCTAAATCTATCCTGCGGGTTATTATGAGGAAGGGGGTCGGAACAATGTTTTGGTAATTGGAAAAATTACATAATTTACCCATACCATTAATTTATGCTAATTGATTTCCATTTAAGAGTTATGGCTATCTATTATTACTAATTTATTTAATCTTATGTGCACGTATGATATACCTAACCTAACCTTCTCCAAGGTATAACCATAAATGTTAACTACACAAACCCCGACCACTTAATACTTTTTTAATAGGAAGGAGGCAGACTCAATGACCATTTAATACCTCAAGTCCCAAAGTGAGCCATCCATAACGCAAACGCTAATTAATCGGTTCTAAGTGACCGACGACCCTTATATACGGCTCTATAATTTATAATTTAATTGTCGTACTACTAATTGATCTCAAAGACTCATCTAAGGGTTAACTAGCCCACCTTCGATAAACTAATTTAACTTAACCATCTACTTTGAGGTTTGTGCATATCCTATACGGATTTTACACTAGTAGGTAGCAAAATTTGTCAAGGCATAAGCCAAGTCTTTGCTACCGCTCGATCGAGACTGCTAGTGGTCATATTGCCATAACTACTACTAAGTACTGGTATAAATACTGACACAGCCCGTTGACCTTCTACAACCGATATCCCATTTAGACTAACCTAAGAAAGTCTAGAAAAATGCCCTTTTCGGTTACTTAATAGTTAATACCTCTTATTAGAAGTGAACCCGACCACAATTTCTTAAAAGTACCGGGCCATTTAATACTTCAAATCTAAGGTGAACCTTCGGTATATTTTCCCCCACCTATCTGCAACGCATATCCCTTCCCCACAGGTCCTACAGTTGGAGATGTCTCACATCTGTAGTAAGTATACACAACTTCTGGTAGCCTCTAGGTGAAGGGCGGACTTCTGTTGTGTAACTCTACTGACCTCACATCCCAACCCACCAAACCAAACCTATCACCTAAAGCATAAGTGTTGGTCTAGACCCACTAATTCACATTCGTTCTAAATGTATAATTGAAGCTATATAATTTCCTACTATAAAAATTATACCACCTTCTATGTGTATTTAATAGTATTAATACTTACTTATTCGCTACGTAATTATTCTTATTTTATACACTTAAGCTTTGGTTTCCTTGTTTCTTATGTCTAATAAATGTCCATTGTTCGTAATTATTAGTCATTAATGCCAAAATAATCTCTAATAATATTTGTTTACTCGTTTCAAAATCCACTTATTCTGCCTATTCAATTTTCTCATCAATGCCATATTAAATTCTCTAATGACATTTATTTACTAGTTTCAAAATCAACCTACTATGCCTATTCATTTTCCCATAAATGCCATATTAAATTCTCTAATCGGTCCCCATTTAATTTATTTAACTCTCTATTAACTACAAATTTGTTGCCCATTAAATTTGTAGTTAATGTCCATCAATCTTGGAATTCCTATTCCTTCCTTTTTAGTCATATATTTTAATACGCTATAATAACTAATACGAATATTATCGCAAATTAAGCTATATGTATGTGTGTGTTTTTTTATTTTTTAATCGATATGTGTGGTTCTACGTATATATATTTTTATTTTTTAATTATCAATTCCCAAACTAGAATATTCCTTTCCACATTTTAATTTATCGGAGTTATCCTTTCAAAAGGATTACCGTTATACCTTTTCGTAAATTACCCAAAAATGAGACTTTTGCTTCATTTGAAATCATAAGGAATTATCTCTTTCCTTTTATTGAAACAGAGAAGAATATCCATACTTTCCACATCTCTTTCTTTTTTTAATATTCCTCGTTAATTTAATGACGCGCTTTTATACATATTTTTGAAGTTGGATAATTTATGGAAATTGCATGGAAATAGATATAATTAAGTTATATTCCATTCCAAATAAATTAAAATATAAAAATTCACATTCCAAGTCAACTAATTATAGATCTGGAATAAACAAACATTCTATAATAATAAATATTTGGAATTGAATTCAAATTTTCAGATTAGGTTGTACTAACTATTCCTTGTTCCAATTACCTATTTTATAGAATATGTAGGCGATATTCCTATACATTTGTTTTAAGCCTACAATTCATAAGATCTTATTTAGACATAATATTTAAATAAAATTAAACGATATAATTTCAATATTATAAATAAATTATATAGTTTTCCACTCACATTTCTAACTTTCCTAATCTTCCACATCTAAATCCATTCCTTTACTTGACCGCCTTTCCATTCTAATCCAAAAGAATATGTATAACATGATATATACATACTATTAGAATTACCGATCCGAGAAGAGGGTGTTAAGGAGAATATAGATTTATAATAATTGAAATTATCTTTTCATTCGCAACGTTGATTCGCTTCTTCTCTTTTTCTCTTTTATTTTCTGCCCCTTCTCTAATTTGTGTATATATAATATTCTATAATTTTAAAAATAACGGAGAAGGGAAAACAACAGAGCTTTTTGTTTGAAACAAAAAATATGAGAAGAGAAGTGAAGGTTAGACCCGTATTTATAGGCGCTAAAATCAACCGTAATCGTTAAATTAAAATAATTAAATCCGGACCGTTCGACCAAGTTTCAAACCCTAGCTGCCACTATATGACCGGTCGACCGCTCCCCTATAAGCAATCCGGCCCATAGAAAGGGGTCCATCGGTGGGATCGTGTTTTAATGTTTATTTATTTCTATTTTTGTTTTTTAATTATTTTCGTTTCGAAAACTTCAAACGCTAATAACTTACTCGTTTAATTATTTTTGTTTTTTAATTTTTCCTTCCGGAAGCCTCAAACTTAACCAAAAACATTTAGTTCGTTTGGACTTATTTTGAAACTTCTTAAAAGGAGTTTTGAATAATAACTTATAAGTTGGATAAAGAGTGATGCATAAATAGAAATGTTTGGATGTAATTGAACTAATAAATAGAAATGTTTAATCAAAATTGTCTAAGAAATTGCTTTATACCTTTCATAAGGTATAAGAAGTAAATTCTTATTAGCAATTTTACATGCTAGCTACTAATGTTCACAAACGTCAAAGTTAAAATAAGTTATTTTTGACTACTTTCAACTAGTTGCTCATCCATCCGTTAGGCAAAATAAATTCAGTCGGGTCATTTACACATCCAGCTCCGACCTTTTAAAACTGCAGTCTCTTTCTTCGCTGCTAAAAACCCTGATTCACGACTTTCTGACCCAGACTCAATTTCTTTCTCAAATTTCAAATATGGAGGTACTCCGCTCTCATCTATCGAAAGTTAGAATCCCAGAGCCGACCAACCGAGTTTACAAGAACGAATGCTGCATCTCCTTCGATTCTCCAGTAATTATCAATCCTAATTTCAGCTGAAATATTGCACCTTTTCTGGGATTTAATCGAGTAAACGGTTGATCGTTTGGGACCATCGCAGTTTTACTTATGTAGTAGCCTTGTAGCAAGCGTACTGTTTTAAATCATAAGCTTTTATTATGTGTGTGCAAGTTTTATTGCGATTGTAAGCATAAGGCCTAATCCTAATCCTGTTAGTTCTATTGTCTCCTACCCCTTTAGCAACTCTTGTCTTCATTTTTTAAGCTCATTTGGAAACATATTTTTATCGGTACTACCGAGCAGTAAATTTTAAGGACTTATCCAAATGTTACTTATCAGCAACTTTTAAGCGAAAATTTTAAGTCATTGCCAAAAACGTCAAATTGCATAAATAACTCATGTAAGTTGTTTATTTATTTATTTATTTACTTATAAGAAGATACCGAGCACCCTCTAAAATTCAGTTTTGCCTTTGTAGCCATGATATTTGAACACAAGCATGGTGGTTTGTTGCATGAAAACTTTATGGGTCTTGGAATACTTTTACCCCAAAATGAACCATAAAACCCCCTATATAATATTATGTTTAATGTCTTGATGAAAAGTTATGTGACCATTGAGTCTGCCTTTTGTTACCCAATCTGTATTCTGTGAGTGTGCGCACGTAAATATTTCATGATCACTACACTACATTGTGGAATGGACTTGCTGCTTTAAACATGTTTCTAGCATTGTTGAAATGATCTTACTTTCTTAATTATGCAAGTTTATTCATATTTTTTCTCATTCAGTTATATTTTCAATCTCTCTTGGTTATCCTGATCGTTTAATTGTTTTAGAAATCAGAAGGGGGTCTATATGTTGATATGAGCTCATTTCTTGCATTTGGAAAAGACTATGTCATGTGGAATTATGAAAAGACTGGGAATCCTGTGTATCTCCATATACAACAGAAGAAGAAAGTGGATCCTGAAGATCGCCCTCTAAAGAAACCTACACTTCTTGCTATAGGTATTTGTTGAAATTTCAATTTCTAACATGGTTTATCACATCAGTGTATGGTTTACACTCAATTTCGTTTGAATATATCTCATATGTTATTAGAAGCTATCAAACTGTAGATGATGCCCTTTGGATCTTAGAATTTACTGCAATATTATACATTAGATAATATTTTCCTCTAACACGCCTTGGTCGTGTAGGTCTGCATCATCATCACTGATATTCCAGTTTTCATTGTCTATAATCAGCATACTACACAAACAATATTTGATAACTATTAGTACTATACAAAACTCCCTTAGATAAATATTTAGGGGTGATATGTGAAAGTGTGTAGCTCTTAAAATCACTATATATTGAAAAGGATAAATAAAATAATTGTTAGTAAAATTATATTATATAGTATATTGGACAACCCTTATGTTGCAATCTTAAATCAACTCATGTCTATATAATCTTGATCAGCAATTTCTTATCGCACTACACACACATTAACAGAAGAGAAGTTTGGGGGGGGGGGGGGGAAGGCTATTTCGAAGGCATACATGATACATCGAACACATGCTTGGTTATCTAATTGCATTTAATGGTCGTACTCATTAGAGATCATAAGTGACTCAGTGAAATCCGGAAATCGAAGCTTCAGTTCTGGAAAAACTTGCTTAATGTATTAAATGTATTTTATTTAAATATTTAGTTTTGATATGTGTGTCGTACTGAATTCATGTTGAACTCGGAATAAGCATCCCATCTGGGTGTTGTATTTGTATACTATGATGACGTCATTATAAGTCAAATCACCTTAAGTGACCTGCATGTGCAGATTCTTTCATCGTGTAACTTTTATCTTGGTTCTCATTTTTACAATTCTCCCATTTAAATAGGTTTTGCTAAAAACTAATGGGCCTTTGTTGGTTGTAGTGTTCAATCTCAATCCCTGTATATCATGGTACTTTGCATTAAAAGTTAGCACCCTTTACAAGCACTTTCAGTTAGCAGATCACGATGTAATTTTTTTACCCAACGGGTGTGTCTGCGTGTTTATAACACAGAAATGTTAGTGCTGTATACTTTTATCGTTAAAACGTATTAATCTGGTATGCACAGTCTGGCTGTGTTATTCTTTAGTAGTACTTTCCATTACTAATATGAACTCATTTTCAGGTGTTGATGGAGGATTTGACAGTCAAGAACCTGAATATGAAGAAACCCATAATATTGTTCTCTTACCAGACTATGTTTCACTCCCCTTTCCATGTGTCGAATTACCTGAAAAGGTAAACACTGTATCTTTTGGCTTGATCGATCATTGTGACTCCTTCCATCTTTGTGTACTATCCTTTCTCCCATTAATATTGTTTGTGTTTGGTACATGTTCAATTTATCAGTCGTTATTCCTGAAACAACCTCAGATCTAAAGGACATATTTGTACTTAAGGGACAATATATGTGGAGGATATATTGGAAAAACCATATATTTTATGCAAAGAGATATCCATATGGTTTATGGCATGGGCAGAGCTGGGATCTTAAGTTCCCCCAGGCTAACTAACATTTTACCTCATTTTAATTTGAGCAAAGTGACCTTTAAAAAATGAAAACAATAGCAGAATACATATGAACTGAAAAGTTTATACTAAACATTAAAATCTCAAAATTTGCAAATGATTAAATATTTATAGATGTCAAATGAATAGAAAAAAAAGTGAATGGAAATGAAAACAGATCAATAATTTTTTTATCAGATCAATAATTTTTTTATACTTCTGCTTTACAAAATTTCAGGAATAAAAAATTAATTGATCTTGATTTGCTTATTTCACTAGTGGTTTTTGTTTTTGACCGCCTTTGAAAATTTCTTACTTTCTTTCTTTAGTTTTTATCCATTTTTATTATGACTTAAATTGGATTGGAAAGATTAAAAGCTCACTTGAATAGAACGAAAATATATCAATGCCTGTTTTAAAATCAAAGGGTTATAATTAATGGGATTTGTTTTAAGATCAAAGAGTGAAATAAAATAGGTTTAACTTTTCTATATTAGTGATTGGTTTTAAAATCAAAGGGTGAAATTAAATGAGTTTAATTTTTTTGGGACTTTGTCTTAAGGAAGTGTATAAATATAGTTTGATAAATTTAACCTGGGATATATCCCAGTGTAGCACAAGTATAGAGAGGTCCCTGGTTTATGGAGACATTCTTTCATGGTATAAGTTGTGGTATTCATTATTTGCAGGTCAGGCTAGCTGTAGATAAAATTTTGAGTGTTGAAGGTGCAGAAAGAAAGGAGCAATTGGCAGCATGGACAGCTGAAAAGAAAAACGTCAGTGCATATGCTTTGAGTCTTCAACAAATAAACAATGGTGTTACCGTGCCACCTTCTGGATGGAAATGTTGTAAATGTGATAAAACAGACAATTTATGGCTTAATTTAACTGATGGCATGATATTCTGCGGGCGGAAGAATTGGGATGGAACTGGGGGAAACAATCATGCTATTGAACATTATGAAGAGACGAAATATCCTCTTGCTGTAAAGCTTGGGACTATAACTGCTGATTTAGAAGCAGCAGGTAAAATACCCATCGTCAATTCTCACATGCCTAGAGTTCATTTCTTTATTATGTTCTTTGAAGACATGTTAGTAATAATTTATTGTTCTTTTTATATATGACCGATATTTACTGTTCTTTTTATATATGACCAAGTATAACCTACCCGATTCCATAATTCTACATAATGTTTCGCCAAGTCCAACTAAACATTTTTTTTGGGTTAACCCACAGCTGACCTAATTTCATACTTTCAACTATTTTTAGTCGTAATTTGCAGTGAAAATAGATGGACAACTACTATGGATTTCCATGATATGCTTCCATTTACCAAGATTGAATGTTTTAAACACCAATTTAATTTATGATGTGACCCCAGGAATCTCTTTGTTGCTAATTTGGCGAGTCAATCACTTATTATTATCTTTATGGGTAATAAACTAATAATCACCAGTGCTCTAAATATGGGTATATACTATTATAGAGATATGCACACAATTAGTTACATCTTAAAATCATTTAATGCCTGCAGAAACATTAGTTTGCAATAGCCCACAATTTAACATATTGCAACACTTTTTGAGCAGTAAGTTATTACTCTGGTAGACACATGTTTAAACCATGATTCTCAAGGATAAAATAATCCAAATATGTCGCCTCTAATCTAATGGTACGACCGATTTTGGTTATCATGGTTTTATACTCAATATTAGCCCTAACTGGTTTGAAAAAGTTAGATGGACCAACCTACTCATTTGTACTTGATTTTATATTTTTTTCCCTTCATCCACTTATATATGGAAGTTCTTTTCGTCCACATTGACCATATCAAAATCTGGCTGACATTCTTATTTGGTATGCAGCCGTTTAACACATCAAAATAATAAAAATACTTAAAACTTTGTAAAGAATAAGTATACAGTTACAAATTAGTATTAGCAAAAAGCGTCATTCATAAAATGGAAATTTATTAATGTTACTTGATTCTTTCCTTAAATACAGTAAATCGATCAATATTTTTTGAACTGTTTTAAGTTGTGTTATGATAATATACTTTTCATGATAAATATATCGACTAACATTCAGACTTTTAGTTTATTTTGAATAAATATCAAATTTTTTATTTTGTTGTATATAATTTATATTTCAATTTGGAGAAGTTTGTTTTTTTTGTTATAGTTTTATTTTATCAAATAGCATGAACTAATAATAAATTTGAGGCATTTCTAAAATTGTGCTTTACATGTAAAAGTTGTAGTGTGCCTGTTTAACATCAATATTTTTAAATTATGAATTTCTGAAACTTCAGACTTTCATTTTTTATTTTATATATATCTATAGTAAAAACTAGTAAACCAACACAACATGGTGTGTAAATTTACATCATTTACTATGTGTGATTCTAATTAACTTCTCAAAGTACGAATATACAACACTATCAGAATACATATAATTATTCAATCAATACTCAATTACTTACTTTTGGTTCACATATATAGGTTTTTTTAATTCATAGCTGTAAACTTATTTTAAAAATGTTTAATAAGTTTTGTGAATAGAGAAATATTATTTGTTATACGTACAAAATAAATAAAACACCATTGGTCAGTGGAAACAAATAGCTCTTTGGGACGTTGAAATTTTGGTTAAAATTTGTAATAATACAGACTAGATAGAGTACTATAAACTATGAAGGGTAACTTTAGCGTTTCAAAAAGACACCGTTGAACCTTGCAAAATTAGTTTCCTTTATTAATAGCAGTGATAAGGTAAATAATTTTATATGAGTAGATATGATAATTGTATTGATTTTATTTAACTTTTGTCCTTCTATATTTTTTTCTCAAAATTTCTGTGAAGTAATTGTTTTTGTTTTTTTAAATAATAACAATATTTATGTTTTTTCCATTCATTTTTTAACTTTTAATTTAGCTTTTCTTGATCAAAATTTTGTAGTCCGTTTTAATGTATTTTTGAAAAATACTTTTCGTAATTTTTGTTCTTTAGAATATGTAGGTCTGTCAATCGATACTTTCAGATGTGGATAGTGCCATATCTGCACCTGCATTCGTCGAATATCAGATATCCGCATCCATGGATATCAGATATTTATTCCATTTACCAACGATTGATAAATCTAGAAATATAAAAAGAGAATATCAGTTTAACATAAAAAAATTTAATCCCATTAATCATAATAAAAAAAGAAGCTGATTTGATGATAGTAAATAGTTTAGAGCAGATAATATGCACCAAAATGCATATAATATAAACAGTTAACCTGATAAAACAATAAATAAATATCATTTATTATACAAAAATACGCATAATGTAAACTATAATCTTGACAAAAACCGGACGGATAATTTTCGGATGCGGATCTCTCTGCATCCGTATCCATTTTTTCGGATATCGGATATTTATCCGTTTTTCGAATATGGATGCGGACGAATTTCAGATCTTTTGGATATCCATTGACATGCCTAAGAAATGTTGATAAGCTAATATTAGAAAGTTTTAAAAATATGATTTTGTTATTATATTCCGAATCTGATAATTTGCATCAAAAAACTTTTTTACATTAGTGTCGACTTGTTTGGGTTTAGACTTTTTAACGTTTTGGCTTTTAGGCTCATTTCATTCGTTTTATAATACTGTTCACTGATTTCAATGATTTTTTTTCCTGAAAATTGTCTGTTTTGTGCTTTCTGACCATTTTTATTCATTTGCTTGATAATTTGGTCATTTTTTAAATCAAGTTAGAATACTTTTCGGAAACCAAAGAGCAAATTTGGGTGTTCAGTAAAGCTTCCCTTTGCAATTTTGGTTCATGTTATTTGTCTAGTAGGAAAACCTTTCAAACAATCAGTTTGACAGTGAGCAAAGTGTGTGTAAGCTTCCTTTTGTTCGTGAATTCTTCTGTTTGAAATTTTATGATCCTAGACTTCTCAAAAGAAGCAAAGAGTACTAAGTTGAAGTTCCACTTTCTCTCTCTACTTCTTTTTTCTTCTTTCTTTCTCCCTTTCGTTGTTTTTTTTTAACTCCTTAACTCTAGAAAATATGCAGCTTGTAAGAGAAAAAGAAGCTTAGCCGAACAATCCCTTACTAACTGTAGGTCACACTTCTACTGTAGATTGTAAAGACATTATTGGAGCGATTCATCTTAATTAGTGTAAAATATATTACATCATGTAAGCCTAAGTTAATAGGTAACAGTGTAATCAATGCTAACTGTCAAGCACAAACTTATGGTTTAACAGTATAAGCTTTTGGGCCCCTGTTTCATTCGTGTTTATTTTGCCTATTGATTTTAATGAATTTATATTTTTTTCCTGAAAATTAATCTTGTTTGCACTTTTTTTTTAAAAATAAACTCATTTGTTTGGTATTTTGGTTCATTTTTTTATCTTATCAAGTTAGAATGATTTTCGGAAACTAAAATAAATTTGGATGTTCACTTCACTTGGCAACTTTGATTCATGTTATTTTGTCTAGCAGGGAAAACCTTTTGAACGATCGATTTGGCAGTAATCAAACTGTGCGTGCAAATTTTCTTTTGCTTGTGAATTGGTCTGTTTGAAATGTTATGAGACCCCTCCCTCAAAATAAATAGATAAATATAAGCTCCCTTACACTAGAAATGTGCAAACTTGCAAGAGAAATATAAGCTTTAGCCAAACACTTCCTTAATAACTGGAAGTCGCATTCATAGTCTAGATTGTAAAGGTGTCATTGGAGTGATTCATCTTAATTAGTACGGCATATATAACATCATGGAAGCCTAAGCTTATGGGCTATTCAGCGTAATCAATGTCAATTGTCAAGTGAGTAAATTGAAATAGTTACTTTGAAAAATTGATGCTGTCGAGGTATATATCCAGGCCATCTGGAACATAGTAATTTATGCTAATTAGTGTTGCATATTGCATAATGGAAGCCTAAATATTATTCTTTTATGGGTTAGCAGTGAATATTTTATTTGAATAAATTGATGCAGCATATGTATGATTTCACATGAATAGATTTGGATACATAGTTCTATGTTGAATTGATGGTTTTCCATAAACCAGTAACATTCATTTTGTTGTCTATCAGACGTTTTCTCTTACCCGGAGGATGACAGTGTTGAGGATCCATTGTTAGCTCAGCATTTGGCATTTTTTGGCATTGATTTCTCATCATTACAGAAGGTAATTAATATCTGCAGTATAGTCTAATTATTTCAGCCTTGTTAAAATATGTAATTGTAGTCAAATCTAATTATTTCATTCTTGTTTAAATTTTAATAATTGTTGAAATTTGCATTTCTGCATGGAATTGAATTGTATGCTTCAGGATTTTGAATCCATGCTGATTGCTGAAAGTTGGAATGTGTAATTATGAAACCCTTGTTATGAATTCAAAGACTATTTTTATTAAAACCTAACCCAACTTTCTAACCAATTATCAGATTTTTCATTCCCTGAACTATTTTTCCATTTGTCCTTTTTAATATGAACTTATACCATAATTCTTGTTCAAATGAGGTATAACAAATCACATTCAAGAAAGAACGTTCATCTTTATCATGACAAGGAATTTTTTTTAATGCGACAAAATATGTCATTTATGAAGTAATAATCATGATTACACAACTTCCTATAACAATGCGCCCTCCCTTAAAAGCACAGTAAATGAAACGAATAGAGCAATTTAAGTAATATAATAATAATTATCATATGAACTCTAAATAAGTTGGACATTCTTGCTTGCTCAAGAAGTACTTGTTGTATTTATGCTGAACACCAACCTTTTCCATGCACGTCTACTAGAGTGTAATGATTACCTAACGTAAGTATGTAACACGACGATTTCTTCTATTCTTATCCTCCTTATTATGTACCACTACATGAAACCAGTAAAGAGTTGTTGTCAGGTTTTGTCTGGCCAAGTTACCTGGATAGAGGTAAACCTAATTTCTACACAGCCACATAGAAGAAAATGGTTTCATGAATCCCGCAACATATCAATATCATTGTTAATGCCCTTAACCTACGAGCTATACAAATTAGGTTTTCATCTACAATATAATCTTTACCTAAATCTGTACACATGTGATTAAAAATGACGTAGTCCCTATTTTTAGAAACGTTTAGCGGCTACGTTTTCTGGAACATGCATAAGTCATATTAATGGCGTGCATTTGATGTTAGAAATCAAAACTGAAACATATTCAAGTGTGTACTCCCGTAATTGTATAGTTTACGTGGCCGAGTATATGACAACAATATGATCGTATCCTTGGTCGATACATATGCACAACTCATTTCTATTTTAAAAATGAATGTGTATGTATACAAGTACTTTGTGCCATAAAATTTGTGCATCATGCTTCATAATCACAATAGTTACAGTTTTAAGCAAGTTTTTTCTAACCATGGGTAGGGAAAAGTTAGAACATAAATATGAAGGTCAAGTTTTACTTTACAGACCGAAATGACTACCGCTGAAAAAGAACTCGATCAGAATACAAATTTTGACTGGAACAGAATTCAAGAAAGTGGACAAGAAATACAGCCCCTATTTGGTCCTGGCTATACAGGACTTCAAAATCTGGGAAATAGGTAGTCAGTTAAAGCAGAGCTCCATGTTAATGTTCTTTACCATCATTTCAAAAACTCATTTGAATTATAATATGTTTGTCTTCAGCTGCTATATGGCATCTATTATGCAAGTTGCGTTCTCTACACACTCGTTCATTTCACGGTTGGTACTGTTTCACAAATCATATATCTGTATCCATTTATACCACTTTAAGAATATATATATATATATATCTTTGCCTTTCAGATATTTTGATAGACAGAGTTTGAAATCTGCATTTGACGCTGCACCTGCTGATCCAACTGTAGATCTCAATACACAATTGTAAGTGAAGAATGTTTTTACAAGTTATAGTGTTGAAAGTTGATATTTTCAGTTAGAGTCTAGAGGGTCAATGCCATGGCATCTTCAATTTCTTCAATTTACATGAAACTTATATGCTTAGCGTTAGGACATAAAGATCAGTTCTGGTGGTTTGGATTATCCAAAATCATTGCAAACATGTGAAGTTAAACATGAGTTTTATTTTTTTCATCTTCTATTTTAATCAAGTTAGAATGCTAGTAAAAATAAATAAATAAGTGAAGTCGATACCCACAACATGGATATATGCAACCTGAGTTCCTCAATTGCATTGGACCTTAGAAAGCGCAAAGTTTGACTTGTAAGTTTGCTATTTGTTATAGTATAAGTTTGTATCATTGAACATAGATATATCCAACTAAAACGTTGTGTTAGGAGTTGAAAGATGTTTCCTATGTTTTGTGATAATTAGCGGTTTTCATTATTGTGTGGCCAACTTCATTTTATTATTTGTATAACAATTTCCTTCATGACAAAACTTTATGAGAGTATTTATACATTATGATATTAACATGTGAGGCATTATTCGCTTTTTTGGATGACTTTTTAGTACGTTACCTGTCTTTATTGGTCAGCGACTCATGATTTACTGCTTCTATAATCTTGGAATCTACTCTTTGACGTATTTTGATATTTGATAAGCACAATGATGAATCATATCTGTTTACGTGCACTTAACTCATTCTTACCAACAAGGTTTTAAAAACGATATTTAAACCGTACTTTTAAACCAAAACTAGATTTAAATCGTAAATCTTAGATCCAGGAGTTATGTATATGTATGTACTTTTATGCTCGAAATTTCAATCCATGTAAAATTATTAAATGATAGTTATATAAAAACTTTGATTCTTATTTCCACGGTAATAATTTGTATATTTTTAATTGATTTTGATACTTGAGCTTCCACATCTAAACATGAAATTAATTTCTTTCTTGTTGCATCTTTATTCTGTTTGGGAAAAAAAATGTGAATTATGGATTCAAAGCGAACATTTAATTGTAAGATTTTCGACTACAATGCTTACAAATATGTAAACAAAACTTCACTGTATAACATGCAGAGGTTCCAGAGTTCACAAAAAGTTAATACATATCTGTCCCCAACAAATAACCATTTAAGATACAGAGGTTCTAGAGTCCGCACAAAGTTAATACATCCCTATTCCTTAACAGATAACGTGTTCTTAGATATTCTCAGCTGCAATCCAGATGAACTAAAATTAACACATTCTTAGATATTCCTAGTTTAGAGGAAATGAGAAATGGATACTAACGTCAATCTCTTTAACACCTGCATTTTAGTCTGAAAATGAAGTAATAAGTAATCATCTATTTTTGTGCACCTATTAATCTTGCATTACGGAAGTATGATGCTTACTGTTGTATAACCATACATATTATGTGTGTGCGCGCGCGTTCGTGCTGCACAAATTTCTTGCTAAGGAGTGTAGAGTTGCAATGGATTATTTCTTTATAATTGAAATTACATTTGTTTAGAAGTTTCATCTATATTGTTATATTGTAGGCTATTTGAATACACAAATTATTCTTCTATATTTACACCCATATTCTTAGCATGGGAATTCGAAAAGAAAAGAAGAAGTGTACTCAGATTTATGACATGTGGATTTTGACTGTATGATGGGTACTGTTAATGTGATGTCATACTAATGAGTGCTTTGATTTTATAGGACTAAACTTGGGTATGGATTGCTTTCCGGCAAGTATTCCAATCCAGATCAAGAGGTAACAAAAATATTTCACAACTTAATATTTGTTAATATATCACGATCCATTAGTTTTAAATTGTCTAAAACCAGAATGATGAATTGGGCAACGATATTGACATGATATAATGTACTGTAAATTATGTGATCTATTGATCTTTAGCAGAGTCTGGATCTTTGCTTTTTATATTCTGAATTTAGTTTTTTTTTTCCTGTTACTATGGTACTAATTTGTATTCTCTATGATATTTGCAACAATAGCATAGGTGCTGTAGTAATTTTGAAGCAACCTGTATGAGCCTGGAATTTTGTTTCTTTCCTAGTTTAAAAACGACTTTATTGGACTTTGGTTCCACGGTACGAGTTCAAATCTTGCGTAGCGTGATTCGAACCTTGACATATTTAGACTTATAGTACGTATATACTACCTAGGACCTGTGATATATGTACTACCCTCTACTAAGTATCAGCTCAGGGAAGAAAAAATGGAAAAGGGAAAGAAGAAGAACATTAACTTTAAACCTTTTTTTTTGTTTAATTTGTTGATTTTGTAGATTGAAATTTATCGTTTTTTCCTTTTAACACATTACCTAAGAACATATTTTGTTTTCTGGTGAACTTATTACAAAACATATAGATCTGTTTGTATGGCAGTCGTATTCAAGCACCGTTATTTTGAAGAGTTATCTTCTGACTATCTTTTTCCATGATTAGATAGTGGCACAAATGCAATTCATCTCATAAATATATAAAACGCCACATTTTGTCATGAAATTGTTACTTCAAACTAACACTAGATATGTCTGTTCATCCCAACTTGAATCTATGACTTGTCCATTTTAATGTTATTACTCTACATTTAACCTAGGGTAAATTGAAATGTAATTTTAGCATTTGTTATATTTAATCGCCTTTAGCTTGAGATAGTGGGTTAATAACTGTGATCAAGTGGTGAGTGTTAGGAAGATGAACATAAAGTGATACAGTAGATGTGTGTCAATACGTTCGGACCTGTACAAAATTTCAGAGATGTGATGGCTGTACTTTTGTCATGTTCTTTTTGCTAGAGAAATAATGTTAGATGCATCTACTACTCGATGATGCTAATGTTTTCTGGTAAATGTTAGAGCAATTGCACTCGTCTTTAATTGTTAAAAGCGAATTGCCAACCAATCATCAATTTACAAAATCAGTTGACAGTTAACAGCGTACCACTGTTGCAACTAAACTGTTAGCTCGTTTGTTAATACGAGCACCAATGACATTGATTTTACGTAGACAAGGTAAAATAGTTATTACAAATGACATTCACTTCCCGTTCATTTAGCAATTAGTTCAAACGATATATGCTCCCTATGTGTAAGACAAAATAATTAGTATAAATTCATGTGTTCGAGTAATTAGTCCAAATAACACACGCTCCACGTGTGAGAAGAAAATAAACAATATAAATGACAAAATTTCGCACATAAAGGACAAATAATTAGTGTAAATAGCACGTTATCCGCATGTAAAAGACAAATGGTTAAAATTTAAAGCCAAAACGTTTAAATATCAATGGCTAACATTATGACATCAATTCAATTGTGCTTCGGCTTGTGCGATGCACGTGTATATAGAAATATTTGTGAATGGGTCATATTATTAGTTTAAATAACCAATACCTAATTTTGCATGTAACATATACTTTTTTGTGTATGAAAGAGTGATCCTCAATATGAGGAGAGCAATCTTGTAGTATATACTATTTTTAATATAAAAAATCATTACGTACACAGCAAATTTAGTTGAAAACGATCTTGGAAGTATTGTACCCTAAAAAATTGTCATAAAAAAAAATATAAAACCTAAATTATGTTTCTTATAAAATTTGCAATTTTTATACTAAACATATTAAATCATTTTGAAATATAGTAAATGAATTAAGTTATAGAATATTTTTCATGAAACCACTTTGATTTATGATTTAAGTATATTTTCAAAGGAATCAATATTAAATAAGTATACGTCCTACAGATATTAAATTAGATAAAAATCAACATAAAGAGCTCATTCTTTAAATCCAAAAATACATCAAAATATTGCAAATTCAGATATCAAACTAAAATAATCCAAATCATTTTTTGCATCAGTTAGTATTGAATATTTTATTTAAAATAAGGATATTAGAAACATAAAGTTTGAAATAACTTCAAAAGTGCTTATATATTATTTTAATTATTGTACATCTAAATTTGAAACTTGCAAAATTTCAAAATTAGGAAAAATATAACCATTTCAACAAAAAAAATTAAGATTTCAAAGTCTAGGTTTTCATGAATTATTTTAATCAAATAGTACAACAATGGTACACCACAAATATATTGTAATGAATTTTGAACTTCCTATTTTAAAATACAATACAGTATGCGTAAAATTAAAATACAATATTTTATGCAAAACATCATATGTAGGATTGTAAAATTGAACCGTGAAGTATAATTATTTTAAAAGAGGTAAAATCTAATGATATTGAGATAATAAAATAAATGAAAACATAATATAAAGTATTTATAATTCTAGTCAGAGGTGAGATTCAAACCCGCGATCTTATTTTGTCTACCAATTTTTTATGAAAAAATAAGGAGTGTTTTTTTTTAAGATCGAGATTTGAACTCGTGTCCTCATATGTATATCTTACAGGGTCATTCGGGAAGTTCACTTTTACAACAAAGGTACTACAACTAATACTAAAGATTACGATAAAGTGAATTATTTGTGAATATATTGGTAAAAGATGGATCCAAAGTTAAATATAAAAAGTTAAAAATTGATTAAATTGGATAGAGTCCTCCAATCACTTGAGCAATTGAAAGGTCAAAATTTAACAAACTCTATTGACATATTACTCAATTGTCAAGAGGGCTCCACCAATTGCTTCATTAATTATTAATCTATGCTAAAATTGGTAATTGCTTTGGATGTTGATTTATAGTTGCAATTGCATGAATCTGGACGCAATTGGCATCTCGTTAGCCACTTACAGAGATTCAGCCATTTATTATTTCTAGGTTTATTGCTGGAACAATACGACTACCTTCAGTTGTTATGTTACATTCGAATGATTTAAGCTTACTAAGAAATTGGTGATTTTAACCATTGTGTTTTGACCACAATTAAATTTGCCTGCAGAATTTACCATTCTCATTTTCTTTCAACCTACTTGTCATTGTTGTTTAAGCTTCATTTTTGACTGTATGGTATTTCAGTTATAGTTTTTACTTCATTTCAGAAACAAGAAGGCATACCACCTCGTATGTTCAAAACGGTTATTGCTGCTAATCATCCTGAATTTTCGAGTATGAGACAACAGGTGAGTTTAATATACCAGTTTATATGTATATGCCTATAATATTCCTTTACAAATTTAGAGTGATGCCTTCATTTGCTGTGCCATGGAACTAGAAGTTGCTTGGCAGCTTGGCCACTGGTTTTTTTTTTTTTTTTTAAATACGGTATATTGCTTAAACCTTTATTTGGAAGAGTTTATGTCGTATAGTTAGCTGCGGTGGTTCAGAGTAAAATTGGGCAATATTTTCTCTTGTTTTACTATTTTAAAGTTGAGGGAACAATAAATGTAACGTTATTTAATCATCTTTTCTGATGGAACAGCTGGAGAGATGATAATATAAATCACGTTTTACGACAAATATAGGAGGATAATTAATTTTTTTAGCTAAACGCTGACCTTGAAATTCATTTGGAACTAAATAATAGGATGCTATATGGTAAGCAAAAAACATTATCATCAAGCACTACAGTGTTGCCATTTGTAGGGCTCTTTGAGGTCGTGTAGAGATTGAAACGGTATGCTAAAATTCATTTAAAATAATTTTTCTTAATATTTCTTTTTTAGAATCCTCTCACTCTAGACTTTTCATATTGTACCATTCTTTGAACATTATGGACTAAATAGTATTGGTTCAATGATTCTACACTTGTGTTTTACTTTTATAAATCTGCCATATTCTATATCAGTGTTCGAGTCCGCACAGTATAAATAACTAGACACTGGCCAAATTTAACTACTGTAATTTTTTTTGAGGACTGCTAACCATTTCACTCATGCGACTAATCTCTCTCCCTTCTCCCCTTAAATTTGTAGCATTTAACAGAAATTGTGGTTTTCTGACAAACTGACATTCCATTAGGATGCGTTGGAGTTTTTTCTCCATCTTCTTGACCACGTTGAAAGAGCCAATGCTGGAAAACCTGAATCAGACCCCTCAATGAGTTTCAAATTTTTCATTGAAGAGCGATTACAGTGTCCCTCAGGAAAAGTTGCTTATAACAAGAGATCGGATTACATACTCTCTTTAAATATACCTTTGCATGAAGCTATAAATAAAGGTATTTTCTGATGGCTATTTCCCTTGATCAAGCTTATTTTTTGATTTGAACCCTTATTAAATTTAGAGGAGATAGAAGCATTTAACAAGCTGAAGGCAGAAAGGAAATTGGATGGCAAGGAAGTGTAAGTGTTGTAGGTTTTTTCTTTCTTTCATACATGTGATATCTATAGTAAATTTTCAAAAATTCCTTTATTATTAAAGCCCTTTCAAATTTAATTTTGACTGTAAGGTCATCAAATTGCACAGCTAACCTTCACAAATTCAATATATGATTAATACAAATAATTGGATACTTCTTGTTATAACCTTTTTAATTGCGAACCTTGCAACAATCTTTAGACTTTAAGAAATTAGTACTAAACATTCAGGTTTCTGGCAGTTCTTATGCCATTTTATAATTATTATCATAACTTATCCTCTTGTTTTTTCTTTTTTCACAGAACTAACCAAGAAGTTGTTCGGCCGAGAGTACCTTTGGAAGCATGTCTTGCTAGCTTTTCAGCTCCTGAAGAGGTGCATCATTTTTACAGCACGGCTTTAAATTCTAAGATAACAGCAACGAAGTAAGTAAATTACTTTACCAAGCTGGTACATCTCAACAAATATCTTTGCTCTGTTTGTAATTTTAGTACTTCTAATACGTAGAAATTGAACACATTGATCCTTTATCTTTCACAATGCTTGTATAAAAGACAGGTAGTAGGCTTAAATTGTAATCATATTACTCGTAGCTGCTTTGTTCTTTCTCCCACTTATTCATAGTGGATATATTGATTTGCCACAGCTGCTCCTTTTATTCATTCTTCCTTATTCTCATTTATGTCCTATGAATATCCACCTACCCATTTAATTTATTGGGTATGTTGGCTCATGGTTTATATAGATTATATGGCTATAAACGAAAATTAGTTTAGTTGTCTTTTACATGCCAAACTTTTTTGGCAGTGGTTCATGAACTAGTTTACCAGGCGTTGCTAAGCATATATGGTCCGCTGATTGTAAAACTGGCATGTAACCTGTGCATCACACATGATGTTTAAAAATAATAATGAAAATTTGAATTTTATTTTAGTACCATGGTATCAGGTTCCGGCCGGAACCTCGAAATTTCGGCCAACCCGGCTCAGTTCCGGTCGGAGGTGGGACGGGATTAGAGCAAAAACCCGTCCCGTCGCTGATAACAAAAAAGATAATGGAAAAAATCAGAAAAAGAATCGCAATTGCTGTAGAAGGCGGGAGAGAAGCAAAATGTATCTATAAAAGTAGCAAAACTGAATCATAAATTACCTCATAATCAATTCGAGCATCAAAACCTTAGTTGATTGTCGTTCTCATGTTCGTCGTCTTCATTCGAGCATAATTCGCCGTTCTCATCTTTCTCGTCTTTGATGGTGAATGTTGTTTTTTTCCCTCTCTTTTCGCTGAATCGTGGTGGAGACCAAAGTAGGAATAGATCTGGTTTAGTGGTTAGGGTTATTCGATATTGGGTATTAAATATTGGGTGGACTGCTTGTTAACGGGCTGAGCTGGTTATATTATTTATTTAGATTAGGCTAAATTTATTGTTTATATGTCTAAATTCAATGTTCATTGCATTAATTATTTAGGTTAGGCTGAAATCGGTGTTTAGACTATATTTTTATTATTATTACTTTTCATTAAAAATAAAGAAATGTGATACCAGGACAGAAACCGAAACTAAAATCGAAACTTCCGAAATTGACCGAAACCAATAAATTTTGTTATATAAATATAAGTTAATTATGTTTATTTCAGTGTAGTCAAGGCGTGCGCCTAGACGCAAAAAAGCGCAAAGCACACCTAATGGGCTTTTTGGGAACTCAAGGAGTAAGTGTTAGTGAAGCGCAAAAAAGCTCTAAACCGCAAAAGACGCAGAGCAATAAAAAGCTCGCTTTCCGATTATTTTGAAGGAAATTAAAAGGTGGGACTCAGTACACGAGACTCCCGCACGATACCGGCTCTGCGGAGGTCGATAATGTACGCAACCTTTCTTTCGCATTGCGAAGAGGTTGTTTTCGGACTCGAATCTGGGCGTCCAGATCACCATGCGGGTGACCTAACCATTGCGCCAAGGCTCCACC
Source organism: Allium fistulosum (assembly GCA_030737815.1). Taxonomy (NCBI): domain Eukaryota; kingdom Viridiplantae; phylum Streptophyta; class Magnoliopsida; order Asparagales; family Amaryllidaceae; genus Allium; species Allium fistulosum. Next base: position 1,138,818,218 of record CM060901.1, read on the forward strand.
TCATTTTGAAGGAAACTAATTTTTTTTTAAAAAATTATCAAGAAAATTTTGAATCATTTTGGTTTGTAATGTGAGTTTATAAAGTTTTATTCTCAAAATTGCACATATATGCAATTTTTTATTGTCAAAATTGCATATTTAGTAGTAGTTTTAGCTGCAGGTTTGATAGCAAGGCAGCAAGAAGAAAAGCGCATCTAAGACTCACAGAAAAGCGCAAGGCGCAAACCTTGTGTCTTTTTGCGCTTTTTCGCCTTGACTACAGTGGTTTATCTAACCGTTTCAAAATTCAAAAATAGTTAGTTTTTTGATATAAATATTTATTAAATGAAATTTCAATTTATTGTTTGATATATAACAATTTTGTTAAGATAAATGATCAATAGTTGAAATGTTTGTATTTTAATAAATGAAGTGGTTGGCAATCTCAATAAATGAAGAGCATAAGTGAAAATACTGATGATGATATTATATAAAATGGTTGAGAATTTTGATTAAAATAAAAGATTGATAAGAGGATTATAAATTTTTCAAAGTGATTTGGATGTTAATATAAAGTGTATAAGGTGGATGAAATTTTCTAATTGTGAGAGAATTGAATGTGGAATAAAAGGAGAAAACCAGGGAAAGCCCGAGTTGAAAACTTCTGCAGTACTATTTAATAGATAAACAAGAGATCTTAATGTAAACACAAGTATCTTTTCAGTTTATGGTGCTGAAGCTCATGAAGAAAATGTTGTTTTGAAACACAATAAATTTTAGAGTCGAAATGACAGTTGATTCTTACAGTTAAATCAAGCGCATCATATGATTTTAATTATATGCATTTTATCATATGTTAAAAAAATATCGAATTCGTAAGATTTGAGCTTTCAAAATGTGATTTTTTTTCTATAAAAAATTGAAACAAAGATCCATCTTCACCCCACGATTACATGACCAAACATATTGAAAATTTTCCAGTATAAAACTATAAATCAGTGTTTATAATGCACTTTATTAATAAGCTCAAAAAAGCAGCCGATCTTCCTTTCCGCATTCATCCAGCTCTTTAATGGTGGTCATGTGGTTGAGCATCAAGTTAAAGTGGAAGAGGTAAAAGAAAAGGCTGAGGTGAAAAATATATTTTCTTACACGCACACAAGACAATACATTTCAATGTCTTCTTTTCTATTAATATTGAATTAAATTTTTTCCGTATGATGAGAAAAAGCATGGCCATTCTTTTGATAGAAAAAAAAGTCTTAATTTTTTTTCTTGCAAACAGTTAACAAATTTGATGTTTTTGGACATGAATTGGAAACTAAGCCGGTTTGCAAAAAAATAGTAGTAGATTGTTTAAAAATCAAAATTGCGATATTTAAGGTGGTTTGTATTGTTAGAAGAAAGTGATTGGGTTTTTTCTATTAACCTCAAAACAACAAAGCTGATCCTAAAGGGTCAGAGAACATTCATCCCGATCCCTACTTACAAAAGATTTGGAATATTATTATTTTAAATGTATAATTTTATACAAAATATCATTTCTGCGATACAAACTCAATGTTATAATGTATCCCAAGTGTCAAGAATGTTACAGTTTTCACAAGTGATGATATGTTCGAGACTTATATTCTTGAACATGCTAATTTTTCATGTGAACCTTTTTTAAAGCGCCACATTCTTTTTTATTTCAATTGATTTTTTTCTTGTATTTTTTGCTAAAAATATCTTAGGAATTTTTGTTGTTGTACACTTTATTCTTAGCCTTAATTTATAAATTAGTTTAGTTGCTTCTGATATAAAATCATATAAAAAAAACTAACGTGACCCTTTACTTTTAATTATTGTGTTAGCTTGAAAGAAAATAAACTAAGCAATCTAAATTATGTATGTGTTTGCGGATATTTTTTATTAGAGTTTAGAGGTTGTGGCGTTAGTGAATAAAAATTTAATTAGAGGTTGGATATGATGTAATGTGTAATGTACATTGTTTTTTTTTTTTGCAAAAAGTTATTGATTATTATTTATTAATATTTAATAAAGAATAATATGAAATCAAATTCAAAACAATTTCAAATACAAATTCAAACTACTACAAATTCAGACCAAAAAACAACTACGATATTCCGCAATAAAGACGTGAACAATCTGAACAACTGTCTCTGGTCCTTTGATTTCCTTCATTGTCGAAACCACGTTCAGCTTCTCAGCATCCGACAAAACGATGCTAGCGGCAGCCATCTCCAGTGAAGAAAACATGCCCAATCCACGAAGATATGTCATAACCTCCTTGCACTGGTCGGAGGCTGCAACAGAAAAACGACGAGCAGGAGCAGCAGTGTAAGGTCCAGCAGCATGGCGCTTTGCCTTTTGATTAGGCTGGTGGGGTATAGTAGAAGCTTTAGAAGAGATAGATTTGAAGATATGTGTATAGTGTGTTTTGTTGTTTAGGCCTGGACATAATTAATACATCATGTTGAAATGCTACATTTTCAAGAGTCAAAATGTGAACCATTACTGACATATCAGTTACGTTGTAATTCCGCTAATCGCTTTTTGGTTAGCGTTTGCAGTGTCCGTGAACGGGGCCTATATTTTTTATTTTATCATGTTTTTATTGGTGTTATATTCTTCATTGCATAAACAAATGAGGTCAAATTACAATTTTTCCCCAAGCCTAGAATTTGACAAGGCCGGCCCTGGAAATCAAATATGGAATATGGAGTAATTTTTTGTGAGAATGATTAAATATGATCTCTATATTTATGTTTAGGAAATAAAATAGTGAGTCAAGCTAACCTATCATACTGTATGTCTTTTCTTACATATTTTTGCATTGTTACTTGGAGAAATACGAAAGTAAAATGGAATCTGTAATTGTGTGGTACTCTGTAAATCCACCTTAAGGCTAAAAATAAATCCAAACATTGATCTATTCCTATACTTTTTGTGCTCGCAGAACAGCTGGTTTAACTACTTTCCCAGATTACTTGGTACTACACATGCGCAAGTTTGTATTAGAAGAGGGATGGGTACCCAAAAAGCTTGGTAAATATTACTCACCTATGCAACCTTTTAATTAGGGACTACTCTCCAATTTCATACATTAATCCGATATCATACGTGCACATATCGTGCATGCCGTATGCTAGCATCAATAAACATTGTTCTCTGCATCATTAATTGTAAAGAAACTCCCTCCCTGTTAATTAAGTGACTTAATATGGCCAAATTTTTAGAAGTTGGAGTAACTGTAGAAGAAATGACACAAATATTATCCTGAAGTACATAAATATTGGTTTGAGGAAACATCATAGTTTTTGCGATCAAGTAATAAAATAATATGCTATAATTTTATGTTAAATTATTCAGTTATTTGATTCATTTGTATCAGATGTCTACATTGATGTTCCCGATACGATTGACATCACCCACATGCGTAGTAAAGGGATTCAACCGGGAGAAGAATTATTGCCAGAAGCAGGTAGTAATTTTCTGTTCACAGGGCTAAAGTTATTAGTACCAAAATTTTATTTAAACATCGTTGGTTGTGGCAAATTTATGCCTAGTTTTTTTTTTCAAATTGTATTGGGGGATGAAAATAATAAAAATTTATGTTGACAGGTCCTGCAGCAGAAAAAAACGAATCAACCATTATTGCAAATGAAGATATAGTTTCACAGCTTACAGCCATGGGATTCAATCATCTTCACTGCCAAAAAGCTGCTATTAATACATCTAATTCTGGCGTCGAAGAAGCCATGACGTGGTTGCTCTCTCACATGGATGATCCAGGTTCGTCCTTATGGTTCAAATACGTATATTTGAAGGAAATCAGTTAATATCTACATGAAACTAACGAATACATTCCAGCCACACTTATATGAGTATGTTTCATTACGTTTTATTGTTGGTAAAAAAAAGTTCAAATTATGACCTTTGAAAATTTCCATATAAAAATCCGTGGATATAGATATTTTCCTCTTGGTTGGAAGGTATTATACAGTTTTTAACTTGACATTTTTATCTCAATTCTTGGCAGATATAAACGATCCAATATCTGTTGAAAGGAAGGCTTCTGTAGATGAATCAAGTGTTGAAACATTAGTTTCATTTGGATTTCAAGAAGCTGTTGCTCGGAAAGCATTGGAGGCTTCAGTAAGTTCCTTTGTTCTGAATATGTTTGTACACATCAACATGGAATTGCAAATACTAGACCCTTGGCTATGCTTTTCACTTATTGAATGCTTCCCATCAAGTAATCAATATCAAAGCCACTTGTTATGTTTATCAATAGAAGTTTAAGGTTACGATCTAATTAAGTTATATATGTTACCATTATAGGGTGGGAATATTGAGAGGGCTACGGAATGGATATTTAGTAATCCTGATGCTTCAAGCTCCTCAATGGACACAGATGCACCAAGCAGTATTCAAGCTGAAAAAACGGATGTACCAGATGGAAGTGGCAGTAAGTTATCTCAACTTTTATTTATAGTTTCAAGCGTTATTTTATGTTGTCATTCTTTGAACATCATGTTATAACCAGTACTTAACATATTACAATTTGCCTTTGTCATAAATTAAGAAAACTGCATTATGAATCGCTGATAGCATAAAAGTAAATTGCCCGTTTGATTTGTAATGTATCTACTCAAGGGCTTTAAATGACTGTGTGATGTGCCTATAAAGTATAAACGTTCATGCAAGTTAAAAAAAACCTGGTGGAGTTAGACATATGTTTTTAAACACTTGAGGGTTCATCAAAAAGATACATTAAACATGTAATTACTTGAAGATTCTTTTGGAACGAACTTTTGGATTAAGTTAACATACAGGCTGGCTAATAATGTTTAATTAGACAAACTGCTATTTTTCCAGCATATAAATTTGAGTCAATGTTAAAAATGATTGATCTGGAGATCTTTGGCTATCCTTGTTATTCCAATCCTAATAGATATTTTTACGCCGAGTTGCTGACAGGATGGGGTATTACCAAAAAGTTGCTGGAAAACCTATTTGCGAATTTTATTTTGCAGCACCTTTAGTAACACTGTATTTAATTGAAAAACAGTGTCATATCCAAATCCCGTGAAGTGGCATGTTAGGAACTGTACATGGACTTTTGTGGGAACAAACAGGACCTTGATGGATGTCTAGACAACTTAATTATAAATGTTTGATTCCTTTTTGTTTTTTTAAATAATATAGTCGTTTCTTGTATCTTGTATCAGTAAAACACTATTTCATGTATATATACATATACATATACATACATATACATACATATACATATATATATGTATACATACATATATGTATGTTGGACAACTAGTTTATTTCAAATGTGTTGTTATTAAAACTTAACCATTTTGTTAACAGAATACAAACTAAAGGCATTTGTAAGCCATATGGGAACATCGACTCACTGCGGGCACTATGTTGCTCACATAAAGAAAGATGGAAGATGGGTGATATTCAATGACAGCAAAGTTGGTGTATCGCATGATCCACCAAAAGATATGGGCTACCTCTATTTCTTTGAGAGAGCCAGCAGTTGATAGATATCGTTGCACTGGAATCGCATGGTTGGAAATTGAAGATGAAGCAAGCAATTATTATGCACAAATTCTTGACTTTTCAATTGGACATTAAATCGTTGTTATTCTGTTTTCAGTAGCTTCAGCCTTCATGATGGGAGGAAATTGAAATGTAACTTCGCGTTTTATGTTGGATAGTCCTTGCTCATAGAAACCCTTGTGATCACAATTGATAACTTTATGTGTTACTTTGCATCTTTCTTTTTTTGATTTTGTTTTGATTTTTTTTAACCCATCTTGCATATCTCTAGATCTATTAATGGATACTTTCGAATGTGGGTGGTAGTGTTATACTCGTATTTGGAACTGTTTTCGAATGTTGAATATTGTATCCATGGATATTAGGTTGTTAGTCGTATTGAATGTTGGCTTTGAATTTTCACCCTAGTTCGCTTGTGTTACTCAAGCTAACGTTTTTGCTTCCGCTTCATCCACGCCTACTTTTGCGGGTGCTTTTTGTTGGAATTGGACCAGTCGGCAGTGAAGTGGTTGAGTACTTTTTTTTTAATCTTTTTGGATTTGTATGGTTTATGAGTCTGAATTTATCTAGAACCTTTTTAAATTTACTTTCCCTCAAAGTCTAGTATGTACACGCAGAAATGAAGAACAATACTCCTTGAATCCATTTAAAGTCCAGAAGTTGCTACCTACTGAACAGCTTTACTATCGACAATCAAATTGACCTTTAATTTGATGCTTGAATTCTTTGGGACTTTGAAGGGGTTATGGCGGTCTGGAATAGCAACAAGAAGAGACGGCAAAAGTTTTCATTTTTTTAAGATGACTTCAATAAGATAAGAGAGCAAAACGTGGATCAAGATCCTTTTTTATCTCTTAATCATTCAAAACCTCCCCTTAAATCCATCATTTGGTCGGCCTTATTTCTGTATTATAACCGCCCAAACCAAGCCCCAATTGGGCATCAAAACTATTTCAAACCCGAATAATATTTGTGCGTTAAAATTCAATTTAAACACGTATCAATATTGTATATCGATTAGTATTTATATAACTATTATACGCACACTATTTAATATATTGTTCAATACACATCAAATAAAATTTTATAATTAATATTTCATAAATATTAATTAATTTAATTAATATATAACAATTATAAATTAATTAAATCAGGTGGTAATAGGAGTATTCAACATTTTCGGTAGTGTGACTCTTAGGTATAAATTTAGTCAGCAATTAATATCGAATAATTCGTATATTAATACTCACACTTCACTTAGCAGATTGTGTGAAATTTTGGCAAAATTTATCGCTTTTTAGTATCGGTAAAATCTAGTTCTACTTTATTAAGCATTACCCGATAGTGATAATTATTTAGATCAATTCTCTTCGTCAAAACTATATCACTTTGGATTTATAGAATTTGGTAATGGTTAAAATTCCAATTTCGTCAATATTCAACTGTATAGTCCAAACATAAAGTCTTTGGTTCAATAATAACAATTATTATCAACAGAACTACTACCGTTGGATATTTTAATTTTGAATTGACTTTAGTTGACAATGATACTAACCTCATATAATTTAGGAGACGAATCCTCTATTGAATATTGTTTCACTTTCAATACTTTCACTCGATCCAACTACAGTCATTTGATGGACGACGTGCCACGAGTTAACCATAACAGTATTCTCAATTCAAAAAAAAACTGCATAAATTAGTCACATCGATATTTTGTGTTAGACCTTTGTTGTACTAACCAACAGAAAACTATCGAGAGTGTCGTTCATAGTTATCCAATAACTATCAATACGTAAACTGTTGATGCTCCCAGTAGTCATGAGTAAGACACCGTCCCACATTTGAAGAGCATTACATACTAATCTTAATGGATGCATCGATATCTAGTCTTGATACATCTCAACTAGAAATATTTAAAATGGTAAGTTTATTATATTGTGATACAATACTCGCGATCATAATTATTTGTAATTACTATCACAAATACACTATTTATGAATTTTCTATTAAATATACTTTAATTAAATATTTAATTATTTATTAACACATTATAACAAGCATATGACAGAAAGAAAATATCTTTTATTATGAATAAGAATTAATTACAAAGTTAATAATTTACAATAAATTACAGAATTGTCCGTATGGCATACCCCTAACTCTATCAATCTCCCACTTGCACTTGGGGCCAATTATGGAATTTTAATCCCATCCATTCGATCAACTTCTCGAAAACAGCCCGACTTAGACCTTAGTGAACGAATCCACTATGTTGTCCTTTGTATTTATCCTTTGTATCACGACCTCTTTTTCTCAACGAATTATGTGATGAGGCGGAACTTGCAAAGAATATGTCATGACTTATTGTGTGCTCTAAGATCTTTTGCGATCTGTATCACCGCATTATTTTCATAGAACAATGCCATTCGATCAATGTTATTGGATTCTCAGTATCGAGAATCACTTCGAGCTCACTTAAAAACTTGCGCATCTAGACCGCCTCTTTAGTCGCTTCATTGAGGACAATGTACTTGGCCTTCATTGTCGAATTAGCTACTGTTTCTTGTTTGGAACTTTTCAACTAACAGACCCACCATTAAGCGTAAAAACATAACCAGACACTGATTTACTATGACCAACGTTGCCCTAAAAACTAGAGTTAGTATAACCCTTCATAAGGTGGTCTACATTCTGGTATAAGAGGCCATTCCTGTATAAGAGGAATAGAACCTGAGTATTTCTTAATTACTTCAATATACATTTTATAGTTATCCAATGCTTTTCTACAGGATAAGACTGGTATCGGGTCACGTATCCTAATGTGTATGCCACATTCGGTCTAGTACATTGCATAATGTACATTATGGATCCTATGGCTGAAGCATGGGAGATCCATTTCATACTTTCTCTCCCCTCGTCAATATGAAAAGCGTCCTTTTGCTATATTTCATAGTCATAGAATGCAGCAATGACCACCATAATCCAGATGGAGTTAAGCAAGCTACGAGCGAAAAGGTTTCGTCATAATCAACACCTTGAATTTGACGAAATCCTTTCGCAACTAGCCTAGTCTTATAAGTTTCTACTTTTCCATCTGCATTTAGCTTTTTCTTAAAAATCCATTTGCAGTCGATGGGCTTTATTCCTTCGGATACATCCGACAAAGTCCATAATTTGTTTTCATACATGGAATCTATCTCGGTTTTCATCGCTCCAAGCTAGAGCGCAGAGTCTTTACTTTGTAGTGCTTGTTGGAAAGACAAAGAAATGTTGTCATCTAAGACATTGACTGTAATATCCCATATTTTGGAGGCACCTTGATATGGGGGAAAATTAATCAATTAAATGAATTTATGAAGTGAAAAATCTAGACAAGTAAATTAATAGAGAGTGAATTTAAAAAGAAGAGTTAGGGGAATTAACAAGAATAGACTAAACTGAGATTTTAGCCCAAAACCAAAATTACTAACTTCCCCTAACCCCTCCAACTTTCATTCATTCTCCTCTTATTTCACATAAACAAAAGGAAACAAAAGCTTCCACCATTTTGTGAGAGAGAGGAGGAAAATCAAGCTAGAAGATCGAGTGTTCAACTTTAAGAAAATGAAAGATTAATCAAGGTTTTCATAATCAAAAGTGAGTGATTCTTTATCTATAACCTTCTAAACCCGTATGGATTTAGATTGTATGTATTTGTGATATTTTGAATAATAATTATCAAGTTTAAGAAGATTAGAATATATTTGTTCGTGTTTGGAAATTTAAAGATGATAATTTATGAATTGTTCAAGGAAAAATGTGAATCAAACCTTCTTTAAATCTCTTAAAATTTTATATGATGTGTATAACAATAATGTGGATGTGGGTTTTTAATTTCATAATTTTATGAAATTATTTGGAATTTACATGAATTTTCTAATTTGACAAGAAAAAACCTAATTTCAGAAATTAATTAATTAAAATATTAAAATAATTATTTTGGGTTGAAAATTTTACATGAGGCATAATGTGATTATGAGGATTTTTGATGCATTTTTGAGTTTTCCCATGCATTTTCGAATTTATATGAATTATTTGGCAAAGGGAAGAGCTAATTACGAAGACGACAATTAATTAATTAAGAAGGTAACTAATAATTTCTAAAAAAGAAAATTGAAAATTGCGTAAAGTCCTGGTAACCAATGATAATCCGACATGTAACTGGCTTAGATAAAGAGTAGTTTCTTTGAATAGAAATAAAATTATTTTTCATTTAATTACAAAAATGCCACTGCTCTAGGAAATGACTTTTCATTTAATTATGAAAACGCCACAACTCTAGGAAATAGCTCAAATTATTACAGGAGAAAGCTTTTCATTTAATTACGAAAATGCCAAAACTTTAGGAAATGACTTTTTATTTAATTACGAAAATTTCACAACTCTAGGAAATGACTCAAATTATTATAGCTGAATGTCTTTCATTTAATTACAAAAATGCCACAACTTTAGGAAATAGTTTTTCATTCAATTACGAAAATGCCACAACTCTAGCAAATGGTTCAAATTGTTACATGAGAAAGCCATTCATTTAATTACGAAAATGCCAGAACTTTAGGAAATGGCTTTCTATTTAATTACAAAAATACCACAACTTTAGAGAATGGTTTTTCATTTAATTGCAAAAGTGGCACAACTCTAGGAAATGACTCAAATTATTACAAGAGAAAACCTTTCATTTAGTTACGAAAATGCCATAACTCTAGGAAATGACTCAAATTATTACAGAAAATAGCTAAACAATCAATTATGAAATTGCCATATCAACAGAAAATGACTTAAAATATCAACTTGCTATAGCTTAATTAATTATCAAATTGTCATCTCACTAGGAAATGACTCAAATCATCAAGATGCAAGCTATTTCTCATGAGAAAATGGTTCATATTATCAACGTGCGAAAGCTAATTTTTACCAGAAAATGTGAACTTGAGAATGGCCATAAGGAATATTAGGTAGGAATGAAATAGATTATTTAAGGAATGAAAAGGTAATAATATTGCCTTTGTGGCACCAATACATCTACTTACAATATTATATATAATGACAGTTGGCGCAAGGCTTGTGCGGTAATCGTTTGTCTGAACATGACCTTATATTTTTATGATTGGAGATGTAAGGCCTGTGTGGCAAACGTTGATCTAAACATGATATTATACTTGATGAATTCTGATGTATGGCCTGTGTGGCAACCATTTTCCTAAACTTTATATTTGATGATTGGTATTAAAGACTTTGTGGTGACCATTTGTCTAAATGCAATTATATCCGATGATGAGTGGTGCAAGGCCTGGTGACAAACTAATAAACTGTTCGTAATACATTTAAGGGAAAGTTGGATAAAACTCCTAAGTGATAACCTTAAGTGCCTAGTACCTTCTTTAAACTAATAAGAGTAAGGCCTGAGTGGCAAATCGAAAAATATGAACTGACTCTAAAATTAGTCGAAAATGTTGTGAAGGGAATCTCACTCTTATGTTGAAATTGATGATTTATGTTTGATCGTATTTATATATTATTGCATTATATGATGCAATTAATGAAGTTAGAATAACATTCCGTGCTCTAGTGGCATGGTCTCACTATGTGACTGTTTGCTTAGGGTAAAGTATTACTTATACCGTGCTTTTTGTTTGATCCTTGTTTTTATTATTTTCTAGAAACTCATTGATACTCGTTCGAGTAGGTTGAGTTCATGGCATTGATAAGTAGCTTTTGGAAATGGCGAATAAAAAATCCAAAGATGAAGCATGAGGCTTATTTTGCAAATAAAAGTTATTTTGAAATTCCGCAATATAAAACCAGATTCTATAACTAGTTAAGTGCCCATGACAGCATCCTCATTTGTCAGGAATGATACTCTAGTTATATCTTATTATATAGTCACCCTTATGTGGGAATGAGAAGGGTTAAAAATAATGTACCGACTTTCGTAAAACGTTTTAATGTAATGAAATCATTTAGATGCTCTGATTACTTAATGCTATGGAAAAAAATTATACTGATCTCACTTTTTCACTTGGGAATGATTCCGGTGATGACTGCAGCATCATCATCATTCTTTTTCAGGTCTTGAAGTGGGGGATGTTACACAGTCCTCCTTTTCATCATGCATAAGAAAACCATAGTATCTCTCCATTGCAAAAAAATTCCTACTAGACCCTTTAATAGGTTGCGTGCTTTTGTATACGGATGAAATCGATTCTCCTACTAGTTCGGTCTCAGTGTTAACTTCTTCAATCTCATCAAGGTTTACAACCTCGATGTTAATTTACTTTGATAAATATTCTTTTTTTTTAAAAAACAACGTGCCAAGAGACAATAACCTTTTGTTCCTCGGTATTATAGAATATATATCTCACTGAGTTTTTGGGATATCTTATAAACTTACACAGTATCGATCTTGACTCTAGTTTATTCAAACCAACATTCTTAACGTAGGTCGGACAACACCACATCTTCATATACTAGAGTTAGGATTTCTTAACACACCACATCTCATATGATGTTTTAAGCACAAATATTGTGTGTAACAAGTTCAACATATGCGCTACGGTTTCCAATGCATATCCCTAATAGAATAGAGGTAACTTAGCCTTACTCATCATGGAACGAATCATATCCAATAAGTTTCGGTTCCTTCACTCTGACACACCATTGTGTTGTGGAGTATAAGGTGGAGCAACCTAAGAGATAATCCCATTATCTTTTAAGTACTGTTGGAGTTCCCATCTAACATACTCACCTCCTCGATCAAAATGAAGAATTTTTATCTTTCGGTTCATTTGATTTTAAGCTACATTCTTACACTAAACAAATTTTAGTTTCTCATAGACATCAGATTCATTTTTTATACGATACGCATGTCCTATTCTCAAGAATCATCAGTTGAGGTAATAAAGTAAGAAATATTGTCCTTAGTGATTACAAGCATTGGGCCATATACATCACTATGTACTAACCTTAAGAGTTCAACTCTTTCATTGCTCCCACTGAAGGGGTGCTTGGTCATTTTACCCTTGAGATACGACTCACACATTTCAAATGATTCAGAATCAAATGACGGGAGAAAACCAACGGTTTTCAGTTTGTGCAGTCATTTTTCATTATGACTAGCCTACAATGCCAAAGATAATTATCATTTATATTGTTAGAAGAACTTCACATGGAAAAAACGTAATTTGTATTGATCACATAAATGTCATTTTCAAGAACACCATTGCAGACTTTATTTCCATTCAAACTAATATTCATAATATTATTCATAGAGTGAAATACATATCCAGTCTCAGACAATCTAGGAACACATAAAATCCCATAAATAATTTTTTTTACAAAATAGCAATTATTTAATATCAATACTACTCCACTAGGCAAACATAAATGACAATCTCCTATTGTCATTGCGTCTATGATAGATCCATCAACAACCTGGATCCTCATCTCTCCTTTTTCCATGCGGCGTCAGTTGCTAAGTTCATGTAATGATTTCATATATGAGTTTTAGATTCATTGTCTACAACCCAAGACATTTATTAATTACAAAACAATTTTGAATTATAAATGTACTTGATGGAGCTGTAGAACTATTCTTTCTTTCTTTAGCGATCTTTAGGTACTCAGGACAGTTCCTTTTCCAACGGCCTTTCTTATGGCAATGGTGACATTTACCCTTATCATCGGTCTTTTTACTCTTCTTATTCTTCTTACCTTCTCTCTTTCACTTCTTCGAACTCTTCGAAGATGACGCTCCAAAAATCGGCTTTTTAACTAAGCAGAATTCGACCAGAAGTAGAAGGTCGAAACGAAGACAAAACGACTGGAGAACTTGGAAACACGATCAGAAGGATAAGAGAGTGAAACTCAAGGAAAATCATCAAGTTTGGAGCTAAGTAAACTTGTTGGTACCGAGAGGTATTTCCTTTCCTTTTTGGCCCCATAAACTCCATATACTTCATACTCTACCTAAACCACTTGTCGTTAAGTGCTTTTCTCAAAGTTGGACGAGCAATTCTCATGATTGATGAGAAGAAGCAAAGAAAGCAGGATAATACAAGTGTTATCGGGAGAATCATCGAAATCAACTCAAGTCTATGAAAAAGAGCTTGAAACACATCAAATAGGAGATAGTAGGATGAAACAAGTGAAGGAAGTGGAATTGCACAAAGCAAAACCACTCGGTACCGTGAGGTTTAAATGGCTCGTGGGCCTATGTGCTCACTTGTGCGACATTGGGCTTGCTTCTGGACTTCAATGCAAACGATCTCCTGAACCTGTACACCTATTTTTCTATAAATATCAACCCTACTGCAATTAAAGAAGGATCTTGGACTCTGCTCCTTCTTCATCTCCTATCTCTCCCTCACAATAGTCACCTAGGCAGATACTATTGGCAGTTCTAAGCAAAAAAAAACCTGTCAATTCCTTGTACTAGTGATTTTAATTCTCTCTCAAATCCATAATCAATAAAATTATACAGTGGACAAAGGCCAGTGATTATCGAACTACTATAAAAATCTTGTGTCTCTCTACTTTTCTATTGTATTTTGCATTTTCTTATTATTTCTACTAGATCTAACCCTACAACAAGTCAAATTTGGGTGTTGTACCACTGTTGGCGTCAATATTTTGGTGCTTTCACCAAGAAACTGAACCCGATGTTAGATTTAGCTTGCTATTGTGGATTTGGAGAGATCTAATGGTTAGATCCAAAAGTTTTGCTTGAAGAATTGGAAAGTTTGCTATTTGAAGTCAACGGCGCCTAGGAGGTCAATTAAATCTTCTAGAGCGGTAGCTGGATGCGATGAAGGGAATCCTCACCAAGCTGAAGTAGTAACCAACATGCGATACCAGGATCAACTATTCAATAAGAAGTGGTTACTTATGGAGAACTTGATAAAATGATACAAGAAATTAATCAGAAGATGGTGAATAACTAGAAAGCTCTAATGGATAAGATGGACACTTTGCTAACCTTGCGACTTCCAAGAACTAGAAGAACTTAAAGGGAAACTTCACCAGCGGTACAATAAGAGAATTTCTCTATTTTTGGCCAAAATAGAAGAGATTATAGAAAAAATAGAAGGCAGGAATCGCTGGAGATATTGAAGGACTTGCATGAGGAAGCAGAAGCGCTCCTTCCCACAAGAAGACCAACCAGTACGGTGAGGATTTCTCTTGGTACCGAAAGGAATATAGGAGGAGGTAATGCACAAGAAGTTGATGTCAGGAAATCAAATCTACGGTTTCGATGACAACAACTATACAATGGAAATCGAATATGCATATATATTTCTATTTATAGGTAGTTGCTAAAGTAACATCACTAGAGAGACAAGAACAAGGCTCGAAGAACGTATCAAGAGGCTACAAGTCGATAGAATCAGAAGAGCGACAATACAGATACAAGAAAAGCAACATGCACAAGATCAGACGTCTGGGTGCACTAGCCAGACGTCTGAGTAAATCTTCTGGATTATAAACCAGACAAAATCGAACGTCTGGTTAATGTACTCAGACGTCTGAAAGTCTACTATATACAAAAATTATAGAGAGCCAGACGTCTGAGACATACTCCAGACGTCTGAAACTGAACTCGGCTGATAACATTCAAATTACAACTGTCACAATTGAAAAGACACCTTCGCTTCTCTTCGCCGCAACTCTTCATCACCATTAGAAGCGACCATAGAACACTTGTTAATGGATGCAACTACTCAAGGAATCTCTCTACCACTATAAATAGCATCAAGAATCCAAGAGAAGATTTTAACCTGACTTACTTGCGCTCTTTACTCTTATACTCTGATATATTCTTGATCTCTAGCAATCTATACTTGTATTCTACTCTTCCAAATATACAGTTCCTCATAGACAATACTCTCTAGATATATATTGGAAGCATTTGTACTATATAGTCAAAATCCATGTAATAGAGAACACACAGTTGACAAAGAAACTCTGCTATTGTAAACCTGTTCCTCCGGGTGAAGTGAGGGTTATTCGGTGAAAGGAAATTCCGAAGAGGAGCTTCGGGACTGGACGTAGGACGGGAGGTCCGAACCAGTATAAAATCCCTGGTGTGATTATTCTTATTTACATACTTTAATATTGTTACAATATAGTTTAAATTAGTCATATACTTGTCATTTGTATAATCGATCCACCATACTATAGACTTTCATTTGGTATCAGAGCAAGGTTTGATCAAAGTACAGTAACACGTTTTTGAATCATTTTAATATGGCAAGTATTTTTCAAGAAGGACAATCCACAGCATGACCCCACTTTTTAATGTCTCTAACTATGCATATTGGTCAACACGTATGAGAATTTTTATGGAAGCTAATGGTCTAGAAATTTGGTCAGCTACTCAAGATAAATATGAAGCATCTACTACTGCTATGAACACATGGACCGATGCACAAAAGACCTTAGCATCAAACAATGCTAAAGCTATGAACGTTTTATTTTTTTCTCTAGATAAAAATGAATTTCACGTGTCATGTTATGTACAACTGCATTTGACATTTGGCGTACCTTACAAATTACACACGAAGGTACAACAAAGGTCAAACAAACTAAGATTTCAATTTTGCAAAACCAATTCTCATCATTTAAAATGAAGCAAAATGAAACTATTGTTGACATGTATTCTAGATTTCAAACTATCCAACATGATCTTATGGCATTAGGAGTTAAGTTTACTGATTTTGATTTAGTTTCTCAAACACTCAACTCTTTAACATCAGATTGAGAAAGGAAGGTATTAGCTATTGAAGAAGCTAATGATCTCTCTACTCTCAAAACTGAAGAGTTGATAGGAAATTTAATGTCCTATGAAGCTAATTTGCAGGCATGAAAAGAACTAAATTCAGAAAAGAAGAACATAGCATTCCCAGCAACAAAAAATGATGACTCTGATTTAGATGAAGAAGAGATAGTCTTCATTGCCAAGAATTATAACAGATTCAAGAAATTTAGAAAGATGACCAAATTCCAAAAGGAAGGGAAGTCCAACACAACAAACCTATCTCAACTCAAGTGCTATGAATGTGATCAATACAGACATATGAAGAAGGATTGCCCTAAACTCAATAATGATAAAAAGAAGAACAAATTTGAAAAACTCAAAAAGAAGAAGGCTTTCAAAGTAACATGGGATGACTCGGATTCTTCATCATCTGAAAGTGATAGTGAGTGACGGAGAACAAGCTAATGTGTGTTTTATGGCACAAACTGATGAGGTATGTCCGGAACTTAGTTATGATGAATTATTAGAACTTAGCATGGAATTAGATGATAAATTTAGACAAACTAAAAAATTGAACAAAGAATATATAGCCAAAATAAATAGATTAGAACTTGAAGTAGGAATGTTAAAAGATGAAAAAATTATCTTAGAAGAAGAACTAGAATTATCTCAAGAAAAAATTAAAAATAGTTTGATAGAAAGTAAGGCTATTACTATTGATTTTGAAAACACCAAAATAGTGAAGGATAATTTGCTAAAAGAAAATGTCAACTTGAAAAGCAATATTGAAATATTGAAAATTGAAAATTTAGAATTAAAAGAAAAATTAGATAAAATTACAAATAATGTGTCAAAATTCAATAAAGGAAAACAAGATTTGGAAAATCTTATCAAAACTTCAAAACCATCAGGCAATAGAAATGTAATAGGATTTAAAAATACTTCTAAACAAAAAGGAAATGATGCAAAAAAATTTGGGTATAAAAAAACTAAAATTTTACCTACGTCTAATATGAATACCAAAACTATGAAAATTTGGATTCCTAAGACAAATAATAATTTGATTAAACAAAAACATATTAATAATTTCTTAGAGAATGTAGTCTATAATAAAAATTATATTTATAAAGGTACCAAACCATCTTGGGTATAGCTACCTTCTCCTAACAATTAGGACCCTAACAAAAGTATATGGGTACCAATTAAAACATCTATTATTTTGCAGGTATCCAAAATAAAACATAAGGAGAAATGGATACTAGATAGCGGATGCTCCAAGCATATGACCGGAAATTCAAAAATGTTATCAAATATAACATACATCGATGGTGGAACGGTAACCTTTGGAGATAATTCAAAAGGATATGTCGTGGGCACTGGAGAAGTCATCAACTATGGTATTTCTAATTCTCCTATTATTACAAATGTTTTATTAGTAGAAAATCTAAGACACAATCTACTAAGTATTAGTCAATTATGCGACAAAGGTTTTCAAATAAATTTCGAAAAAGATAAATGTAATATTTTAGATAATAACAAACAACTTATATTTGAAGGTTTTAGAAACAAAAATATCTATGTATTAAACATGAATATAAATAAAAATTCAAATTTATGTTTAACCGCCAAACATAATGATCCATGGTTATGGCATAAACGATTTTGTCATATCAATTTGAAAAATATTAATAAGTTGGCAAAATATGAGTTAGTTAGAGGTTTACCTAAAATAAATTACAAAGTAAAAAATTTATGTGACGAATGTCAAATTGGAAAACTAAAGAAAAGCTCTTTTAAATATAAAAATAATATTTCTACAAAACAACCATTAGAATTATTACATTTAGATTTATTTTGTCCAACACAAATACGATCTATAAATCACAACAAATATGTTTTCGTGATAGTTGATGATTTTTCGAGGTATACATGGACCTTGTTTTTAAAACATAAAAGCGATACTTTTGGTATGTTTAAAATATTTGCTAAAAGAATTAAAACACAAATGGACTTGAAAATTAAAAATATTCGAAGTGATCACGGAGGAGAATTCGAAAACGATCTTTTTACTAATTTTTGCAATAAGAAAGGAATAAGTCATAAATTTTCTTTTCCTCGCACACCTCAACTAAATGGTGTAGTAGAAAGAAAAAATCGTACGTTACAAGAATGTGCACGAACACTACTAAATAGTAGTAGTTTACCAAAACACTTTTGGGCAGAAGCTATTGCCACAGCTTGTTACATGTTAAATCGAGTAACCATACGTCCTATGACTAAACAAACTTGTTTTGAAATATTTTTTTGGAAGAAAACCTAAAGTATCATACTTTAAAACTTTCGGTTCAAAATGTTTTATATTAAATACAAAATATAACTTAGGAAAATTTGACCCGAAGGCCGATTATGGTATCTTTGTTGGATATTCGGATCGTATCAAAGCATATAGAATTTTTAATAAACGAAATAATACTATTGAAGAAAGTTTACATGTTTCATTCGACGAAAATCTATTTAACCATCATACTAATGATGAAGAAGAAATTATTCCAATAACAAATTCAACAAATTCTATTAATAATGAAACAAATGTGCAAAATAACACTTTAATATCATCCCCTTGAATTCTTAAGAATCATCCAAAAGATAATATCGTTGGAGATCTCAATTCTAGAGTAACTAGAAATCAACTTAATCAAATAAGCCATGTAGCATTTGTGTCAAATTTTGAACCAAAAAATTATAAAGAAGCTTCAAATGATAACTTTTGGATAATGGCTATGCAAGAAGAATTGAATCAATTTGAACGTAATAATGTTTGGGAACTAGTACCAAGACCTGAAGACCAATCGGTTATAGGAACAAAATGGGTATTTAAAAACAAAGCAGACGAGAATGAAAATATTGTTAGAAATAAAGCACGCTTAGTTGCTCAAGGTTATAACCAAGAAGAAGGTATCGACTACGACGAAACTTTTTCACTAGTAGCAAGACTCGAGGCCATACGAACATTACTCGCTTTTGCAAATCATCACAATTTTAAACTATTTCAAATGGATGTCAAAAGTGCCTTCTTAAATGGTTTTATCAAAGAAAACGTATATGTTGAACAACCTCCATTATTTACTCACGAAAAATATCCCGATCATGTTTTTAAATTACAAAAAGCCTTATATGGTTTAAAACAAGCTCCCCGAGCTTGGTACGAACGGCTTAAAAATCACTTAATTACATCTGATAAAATCTATGAATGTAATCAATGTCGAATTATTTATGAAATTTTCCTTTTGTGTTTTATCTTTGACGATTGGCTTAAATTCTTTTTTGATAATGCCAAAGGGGGAGAAATATAAGTATAATTATAAAACATTAAAAGTAAGCACATATTCAGGGGGAGATTTATAAATTATATATAAGTACATTGTATAGTTGTCATCATCAAAAAGGGGGAGATTGTTAGGAAATCAAATCTACGGTTTCGATGACAATAACTATACAATGGAAATCGAATATGCATATATATTTCTATTTATAGGTAATTGCTAAAGTAACATCACTAGAGAGACAAGAACAAGGCTCGAAGAACGTATCAAGAGGCTACAAGTCGATAGAATCAGAAGAGCAACAACACAGATACAAGAAAAGCAACATGCACAAGATCAGACGTCTGGGTGCACTAGCCAGACGTCTGAGTAAATCTTCTGGATTATAAACCAGACAAAATCGAACGTCTGGTTAATGTACTCAGACGTCTGAAAGTCTACTATATACAAAAATTATAGAGAGCCAGACGTCTGAGACATACTCCAGACGTCTGAAACTGAACTCGGCTGATAACATTCAAATTACAACTGTCACAATTGAAAAGACACCTTCGCTTCTCTTCGCCGCAACTCTTCATCACCATTAGAAGCGACCATAGAACACTTGTTAATGGATGCAACTACTCAAGGAATCTCTCTACCACTATAAATAGCATCAAGAATCCAAGAGAAGATTTTAACCTGACTTACTTGCGCTCTTTACTCTTATACTCTGATATATTCTTGATCTCTAGCAATCTATACTTGTATTCTACTCTTCCAAATATACAGTTCCTCATAGACAATACTCTCTAGATATATATTGGAAGCATTTGTACTATATAGTCAAAATCCATGTAATAGAGAACACACAGTTGACAAAGAAACTCTGCTATTGTAAACCTGTTCCTCCGGGTGAAGTGAGGGTTATTCGGTGAAAGGAAATTCCGAAGACGAGCTTCGGGACTGGACGTAGGACGGGAGGTCCGAACCAGTATAAAATCCCTGGTGTGATTATTCTTATTTACATACTTTAATATTGTTACAATATATTTTAAATTAGTCATATACTTGTCATTTGTATAATCGATCCACCATACTATAGACTTTCATTTGGTATCAGAGCAAGGTTTGATCAAAGTACAGTAACACGTTTTTGAATCATTTTAATATGGCAAGTATTTTTCAAGAAGGACAATCCACAGCACGACCCCCACTTTTTAATGTCTCTAACTATGCATATTGGTCAACACGTATGAGAATTTTTATGGAAGCTAATGGTCTAGAAATTTGGTCAGCTACTCAAGATAAATATGAAGCATCTACTACTGCTATGAACACATGGACCGATGCACAAAAGACCTTAGCATCAAACAATGCTAAAGCTATGAACGTTTTATTTTGTTCTCTAGATAAAAATGAATTTCACGTGTCATGTTATGTACAACTGCATTTGACATTTGGCGTACCTTACAAATTACACACGAAGGTACAACAAAGGTCAAACAAACTAAGATTTCAATTTTGCAAAACCAATTCTCATCATTTAAAATGAAGCAAAATGAAACTATTGTTGACATGTATTCTAGATTTCAAACTATCCAACATGATCTTATGGCATTAGGAGTTAAGTTTACTGATTTTGATTTAGTTTCTCAAACACTCAACTCTTTAACATCAGATTGAGAAAGGAAGGTATTAGCTATTGAAGAAGCTAATGATCTCTCTACTCTCAAAACTGAAGAGTTGATAGGAAATTTAATGTCCTATGAAGCTAATTTGCAGGCATGAAAAGAACTAAATTCAGAAAAGAAGAACATAGCATTCCCAGCAACAAAAAATGATGACTCTGATTTAGATGAAGAAGAGATAGTCTTCATTGCCAAGAATTATAACAGATTCAAGAAATTTAGAAAGATGACCAAATTCCAAAAGGAAGGGAAGTCCAACACAACAAACCTATCTCAACTCAAGTGCTATGAATATGATCAATACAGACATATGAAGAAGGATTGCCCTAAACTCAATAATGATAAAAAGAAGAACAAATTTGAAAAACTCAAAAAGAAGAAGGCTTTCAAAGTAACATGGGATGACTCGGATTCTTCATCATCTGAAAGTGATAGTGATAGTGACGGAGAACAAGCTAATGTGTGTTTTATGGCACAAACTGATGATATATTTTCTATTAAATATATTTTTATTAAATATTTAATTATTTATAGCATATTATAGAAAGATATAACAGAAGGAGTACACTTTTATTATGAACGAGAATTGATTATAGAGTTAATTAATTTACAGTAAATTATAGAATTGCCCCTAGGGCATACCCCTAACTTTGTCAATCTACCACTTGCACATGGGGCCAATTATGGAATTTTAGTCCCATCCCTTCGCTCAGTCGCTCAGCTTCTCGAGAGCTGACCAAGCTAGACCTTTAGTGAATGGATCTGCTATGTTGTCCTTGGTATCTACCATTTGTATCACGACCTCTTTTTCTCAACGAATTCTCTAATGAGGTGGAACTTTCGAAGAATATGCCTTAAATTTTTGTGTACTCTGGATTCCTTTGCAATCTGAATTGTCACATTGTTATCACAGAACAATGCCACAGGATTCTTTGTATCAGGAATCACTCCAAACTCATTAAAACCTTGCGCATCCAGACTGCTTCTTTAGCTGCTCATTGAGGGTGGTGTACTCGACCTCCATCGTCGAAACAACTATTTTATCTTGTTTGAAACTTTTCCAACCGATGGCTCCGCCGTTAGATGTAAAGATATAACCAAGTACTAACTTACTATCGTCTATATCACTTTGTAAAACTACAGTCCGTATACCCCGTCATAAAGAGGTCTCCATTCCCGTATATGGGGAATAAGTCCTTAGTATTTCTTAAATACTTTAGTATACATTTTACGATTGTCCAATGTTTTACTCCAGGATTGGATTGGTATCATCTCATACATCCTAATGAGTTTGCAACATCCGATATAGTACATAGCATAGCGTATATTATGGATCCTATGGTTGAAGCATAAGGATCCTCTTCATAAGTTCTTTTTTCCCATCAGTATAAGGAGCTTCCTTCTTAGAAAGGACGATTCTAGACTACATTGAAACATTTCCATGCTTGGAATTCTCTATACCAAACCTTTTCAGTATGGTATCTATGTACAGGGATTGAGACAATCCCAACAGCCTCTTAGATCTATTTCTACGGATCTTCATACCTAATACATAGGCTGCCTCGCAAATCCTTTATGGAGAAATTTTTGGAAAGCCAAGCCTTCATTAATTGCAACAATGAAGTGTCATTGTCAATCAATAATAGATCATCGACATACAACACTAAGAAAATGATAACATTTCCCTGTTCCTTTCTGTATACGCATGCTCCTCTGTGTTCTGATAAAAACCGAACTATTTGATTACCTTATCAAAACACTTATTCCAACTCCATGAAGCTTGTTGAAGTTTATAAATGGACTTCAACAAATTGCAAGCCTTTCCCTTACTCCCATTGACCACAAAACCCTTGGGCTATGACATACAAAAGGTTTCTTCTAAATCACCATTTAGAAATGCCGTATGTACATCCATTTGTCATATTTCATAGTCATTAAATGCAACAATAGCTAGCATAATCAAAATGGACTTAAGCATGGTTACAGGCGAAACGGTCCCATCATACTTTGATTTTGACGAAATCCTTTCATAAATAGTCTAGCTTTGTAAGTCTCTACCTCTCCATCTGCATTTAGATTTTTCTTAAAATCCATTTGCAGCTGGTGGGTTTTATCCCTTCGGTTACATCCAACAAAGTCCATACTTTATTTTTGTTAATGGAACCCATATTAGATTTCATTGCTCTAAGCCAAAGTGCAGAGTCTTTACTTTGCGGTGCTTGATGGAAGGATGGATGAGTGTTATCATCTAAGACACATTCCTTCTTCTCGCCATCCATGAGAAAACAGTAGTATCTCTCTGGTTTGCGAGATTCCTTACTAGGCCTTCTAATAGGTTGCATGTTTTCGTATACGGGTGAACTCGGTTCTCCCTCTGGTTTGGCCTTAGTGTTAACTTCTTGGATCTCATCTAAGTCTATAACCTCGTTGTTAATTTTATTTGATAGAAATTCCTTTTCTAAAAAGATAACGTGTCTAGAAATAATAATGTTTTGTTCTTCGGTATTGTAGAATACATATCCTATTGAATTTTTAGCATATCCAATAAATTTACATAGTATCAACCTTGCTTCTAGGTTATTTGGACCAACGTTCTTAACGTATGTCGAACAACCCCACGCTTTCAAGAACTTAAATTGGGGATTCTTACCATGCCATATCTCATATGGCATTTTTAGCACATATTTAGTAGGCAATAAGTTCAATATATATGTTGTTGTTTCTTGTGCATATCCCCAAAAGGATAGAGGTAACTCAGCCTTACTCATCATAGAATAAACCATATCTAATAAGGTTCAGTTTCTTCGCTTTGACATACCAATGTGTTATGGAATATATAGTGAAGTAACATAAGAGATAACCCATTATACCATTTTAGCTCTTGTCCAACATACTCACGTCTTCGATCTGATTTAACAATCTTT
The DNA here is from genome assembly GCA_030737815.1 of Allium fistulosum. Taxonomy (NCBI): domain Eukaryota; kingdom Viridiplantae; phylum Streptophyta; class Magnoliopsida; order Asparagales; family Amaryllidaceae; genus Allium; species Allium fistulosum. Next base: position 1,138,842,489 of record CM060901.1, read on the forward strand.
ATTTTATGACCCGTTTGATTTTCTACTATTTTTTTTATATTTCACAAATTTCTCATGGACATCAGATTTGTTCTTCATAAGGTAAACATATCCTAGTCTCGAGAAATCATCAGTGAAGGTAACAAAGTGAACCATTATCTTTTGTGATTATAGGCATTGGATCACATACATCACTATGTACTAACCGTAAGAGTTATTCAACTCTTTTGTTACTCCCACTGAAGGGGTGCTTGACCATTTTACCTTTGAGACTTGACTCACACGTGTCAAATGATTCAGAATCAAGTGACGAAAGAAAATCTTCGATTTTCAGTTTGTGTAGTCGTTTCTCACTAATATTACTAAGCCTACAATACCAAAGGTAACCATCGTTTATATTGCTAGATGTATTATTCATAGAACACATACATATAGAATTGATCACATAAATGCCATTTTCAAGAATATCATCAAAGACTTTATTTCTATTCAAACTAATGTTCATAACTTTATTTGCACAATGAAATATATATATCCAGTCTCAAACGATCTAGAAATAGAAATAATCTCACAAACAAAGTCTTTTACAAAATAGCACTTATTTAATATCCAAACTACTCCATTAGGAAAAAATAAATGATAGTCTTATACTGCTATTGCATCTACAATAGATCCATCAGCAACTTGGAGCCACATCTCTCCTTTTGCCATGCCATGCCAGTTCCTAAGCCCATGTAACAAATTACAAATATGAGTTCAAGATCCAGTATCTAAGACCAAGATATTTTATTGATTACAAAAAAAATTTGAATCATAAATGTACCTGATGGAGTCGTAGAACCATTCCGCTTCTTTTCTCTAACAATCTTCAAGTAGTCAGGACAGTTCCTTTTCTAGTGACCTTTATTATGGCAGTGGTGACATTCACCCTTGTCATCGGTCTTCCTACTTTTCTTGTTTCTCTTACCTTCTCTATTCCGATACTTCGAACTTTTCAAAGATGATGCACTACCCTTAACAGCAAGTACAGCCCCTTGATCCTTAGATGCAAACTCGGCCGACCTCAGCATATTAAGGAGCTCCACGAGATTCACATTTAATTGGTTCATATTATAATTCAGTATGAACGGTTCATACCGAGGAGTAAGAACCAAAGATCAAATCAACTTTCATTCATTGCTATCTGTACGTCCAACTGCAAAAGCCTATCAATATAGCCCTTCATCATCAGTACATAATCATCCATTTTCTGTCATTTGGTCATTTTGATATTGAACAGCCTTTTCACATGCTTATACCTTGTGGAACGTGAGTGTTCACCAAACAAGGCCTTGAGACTACCAAAAATCTCATGGGCAAACATAATTCCTTATCGGTTGTATCATATACAACTCCTAACCCTTGGTACCATGTCCTAATTTCACGTCGACCTTGAATTTTCTTAGCAAATCGAAACGAAATTATTCACTTGTATTGCCATATCACGACGGCCTAAGTATAGTGTATGTACCTTGAGTTTTCTCAACAAATACATATAGTAATCTTACCTCGTCTATATTAATAATACCACACATAACATTGCTAACTTGAATTTTCTTAACAACTAAGGAGTATGCAAGTAATTTATTAATACATATATGGTAGAGGACAATATTATATTAAAGATTCATAGTCTTTAATATATAATATTAAGTGATATCAACTTATGGAAATATGATAAAATACCTTCGTGATTCAAGTGTTGGACATATCAAAAATCATAGTATACATACATTTATGTATGTATTTATTCCTTAAGTCTATTTGGGTTTCTTTAATGTTCCACCTTTAGTTCATACATTCATATTATATAAGTTTTTCACTATATAACTTTTATATTTTATATTACTTATATAATAGTCTTATGTATAACATTATATTAATTAAACTTTATTTAATTTATTTTAATCAATTTTATATTAACTTAATATAACATTTATATTAAATATTTATTATACACCATAACCTTTATAGTATAACACATATATCATATATATGTGTATATTATTTAATTAATTAACCTTTTAATTAATTTATTTAATTAAACTATTTTAATTAAATTATATTAATTCCAAAATTCACTTCTTATACATACATGTATACTTATGCTATTTTAAACATCCTAAAAATAGCATAACATATGTCATAATATATAATACATGTATGCATTTATTAATTAATTAACTTATTTAGTTAATTTATTTTATTAATCTTATTGAAAAAATTTAAAAATTTATTTATTTCATTTTTCAAACGTTTTGATAATTCTTATTATATTATAGTTTTTGTAGTAGATGTTCTTATAATATTAGTAAGGTTAAACTTTATGTTTTATTTTACTAATAAGCTCCTACTAGTCTTTTATGTTTTGCTAAACCCTAAGTCAAAACATAAAAGTCTTTCGACTTCAATGGTAGGTGTTAGGACTCGTTTGTGTTGGAATCCTGAGCTTGAGTTTGCTCAACAAGTCATAGCTCCATGGACAATGGATAACTCCTTATCAGTTGCATCATACATAATTTCTAACCGGTGATACCTTGTCCTAATTTCATTTTGACCTTGAGTTTGCTCAACAAATTGAAATTAAATTATTCACTTGTACCTACCATATCATGACGGCCTAAGTATAGTATATGTATCTTGAATTTGCTCAACAAATACATATAGTTATCTTACCTCATCTATTCAATATATTAATAATACTACACACGACATCCTTAGCTTGAGTTTGCTGAAGAACTAAGGAGTATGCAAGTAATTTACTAACATATATATGGTAGAGGACAACATTATATTAAAGATTCATGATCTTCAATATAATATATTGAGTAATATCGACTTGTGAAATAATGTGTTTCTACCGAATTACCCTCATGATTCAGGTGACAGACACATTGAGAATCATGATATACGTACATTTACGTATTTATTTATTCCTTAAGTCTATTTAGGGTCTCTTTACTGTTCTACCTTTAGTTTATACATTCATATTATATATATTTCATTATTATATAACTTTTATATTCTAATTAACTTATATAATAAACTTATGTGTAACATTATATTAATTAAATCGTATTTATTTTACTTTAATTAACTAACATATCAATTAATTGTATATTATTCAATTATAAATGTTATATTGAATATTTATATACTATAACCTTTATAGTAATACACACACAGATATATATATATATATGTATGTATTTCAATTTAGTAATTAACTTTTAATTAATTTGTTTAATTAAACAATTTAATTGAATTTTATTAATATCAAAAAATTATTATATATATATATATATCCATGTATACTTATATTGGTTTAACATTTCAAGACAACATAACATATATCACTATATATTATACATACGTATATTTTTTTATTTAAATAACTTATTTATTTCTTTTATTAATCTTATCAATAAAATTAATTTTAAAATTAACTTGTGTATATATATATATTCAAATACTTTGAAATTTTCATTATATTATAACTTTATAATATATGTGTTTTATTTTAAATTTAACTTTCAAACTTGAAATCTATGTTTCTAATTTTCAAAACAATTTTGAAAATTAGCCGAAGATCCAATTTTAATTTGGTCTTTTCTATTTTGGACAATCTTTGGGCTCACATATCTGTTTGGGATAGGTTGGTAGCCAGGTAGAGCAGATTACTTGATTACCCAAACTCAATCCTTTGACACTACCTTTCTAGACATCCTACTATCGGGGTTGTATGCTTAATTATTTAGCCATAACATGACTAATTTAAATCACATAGGCTATTAGGCTATGATACCATTGTTGGAACTGAGCTATCCCGCAATAGGGTAATTGGGTAAATTTCAATTTTTTACCTTTTTGGATCTGTATTGGGCCTATATAGTCTAAATTTATTTAGAACTTTTCTAAATTTACTTTCACCAAAGCCTAGTACATATATGTAGAAACAAAGAACATAACTCCTTGAATTCAATTCCAAGTCCAGAAGTTGCTAGCTACCAGACAATTTTGCCACCGATGATCTAATCTACCTTCAATTTTATGTTTTGATGTTTGAATTCTTTGGGGCTTTAAAGGGGGTGTGGCGGTTTGGAATAGAAGCAAGAAGAGAGGGAAAATGTTATTTTTTCAAGTAAGGAAAAGATGTTTTATATAAAGGAAAGATAAAAGAGTAAAAACTTTTATCTCTTACCCATTCCTTCCTTTTTAACCATTCAAAACCTCCCATTAAAGACATCGTATGGTCAACCCTATTGCTGCCATATAGCCACCTAAGCCAAGCCCCAATTGTACCTCAAAATTATTTCAAGCCCAGACAATATTTATTGCATTTAAATTCAATTTAATCGCATATCGATTAATGTTTATAAAACTATTATATGCACACTATTTACTATTATTCAATATACATCAAACAAAATTTATAATTTATATTCCGTAAACATTACTTAATTTAATTAATTTACAGCAATTATAAATTAATTAAACCAGGCGGTAACATGAGTATTCAACGTTTCGATTGTGTGACTCTTAAGTGTAAATTTGGTCGGTGATTAACATTGAACAATTCGAATATTATTGTTCACCCATCACTTAGCAGGTGGTGTGACATTATGCTAAAATTTATCAGTCACTTGGTTTTGGTATAATCCGATTTTACATTGTTAAGCGTTATCCCGCAATGAAAATTATTTACACCTATTCCCTTCGTCAAAAATAAATCACGTTGAACTTATGGAATTGTAATGGTCAAAATTCCAACATCTTCCTTATTCAACTCTATAGTCCAAATACAAAGTCCTTGGTTCAGTAATAACAATTATTATTAACCGAACTACTTTGGCCAAAATTTTGACTTTGAATTGACTTTAGTTGGCTGTGATACTAACCTCATATAACTAAGAAGTCGAATCTTCTCTTGAATAGTGTTTCACTTCCAATTCTTTCACTTGACCCAACTATACTCGTTCAATAGACGCCATGATTTGATTACAATCAAAGCGGTGATTTCATGTTGATCTTCAACAACATTCTCAAATCAAGAGAACTATGTAAATTAGTTACATCGATATTTTCTGTTTGACCTTAGTTATATTAACCAATATAAAGCTATTTACTGAGTCATTTCATAGTTGTCCAATAACAATCAGCACGTAACCCCTTGGTGCCCCCAATAGTCATGAATAATACACTATCTAATATTTGAAGAGCGTTACAGACTCTAATCTCAACGGATGCATTGGTATCGATGCATCTTGATTAGAAATATTTAAAATGATGTGTTTATTGTAGTGTGATACAATACTTATGATTATAACTACTTGTAATAACTATCACAAACACATCATTTATGGATTTTTTTATATTGAATATACTTTAATTAAATATTTAATCATTTACAACATATTATAAAAAATATATAACAGAAAAAACACCTTTTATTATGAACAAGAATGATTATAGAGTTAATATTTTATAATAAGTTACAAAATTGCCCCTAGGGCATACCCATAACTCTATCAATCTCTCACTTGCACTTGGGGTCAATTATGGAATCTCAATCCCATCCTTTTAATCATCTTCTTGGGAAGCGATCGACTTACATCCTTAGTGAATGGATTTGTTATGTTATCCTTGGTATCTACCCTCTACATCATGACCTGTTTCTTCTCAATGAATTCTTTGATGAGGTGGAAATGGCGAAGAATATGTGATGACTTCTTGTATGCTTTGGGCTCTTTTGCATTGTCACAGAACAATGCCATTAGATTCTCGGTATTCGAAATCACTCCGAGCTCACTAAAAACTTATGCATCTAGACTGCCTCTTTAGCTGCTTCATTGAGGGTGCTGTCTTCGGCATTTATCATCGAATCAACTACAGTTTCTTGCTTGGAACATTTCCAGCTAACAGTCCCGCCATTAAGCATAAAAACATAACCACACACCAATTTACTATCGTCAATATCACTCTAAAGCCTTGAGTCTATATACCTCTTCATAAGGTGGTCTCCATTCTCGTATATCAGGAATAATTATCGATTATTTCTTAAATACTTCATTATATATTTTACAACCATCCAATGGTTTTATTCAGGATTAGATTGGTATCAGCTCACGCATCCTAATACATATGCCACACCTGGTCTCATACGTAGCATAACATACAATTGATCATATGGCTGAGGCATAGGGGATCCTTCTCATACACTCATTTTCCTCATCAGTATAAGGACCGTCTTTCTTAGAAAGGACGATTCTAGACTATGTTGGAATATTTCAATGCTTGGAATTCTCCATACTGAACCTTTTCACTATGCTGTCTATATACAGGGATTGGGACAATCCCAATAGCCTATTAGATCTATCTCTATAGATCTTTATGCCTAGTATGTAGGCTACGTATCCCAAATCTTTCATGGAGAAGTTCTTGGAAACCAGCTTTCACTGAATGCAATAACAAAGTGTCATTGCTAATTAATAGTCGTTGACATATAGCATTAAGAATATGACAGTGTTGCCCTATATATATGCACACTTCCTCTGTATTTTGATAAAAGCCAAATTGTTTGATTACCTTATCAAAACACTTATTCTAACTTCTTGAAGCTTGTTTAAGTCCATAAATAGAGTTTAACAATTTACAAATTTTGCTCTCACTCCCACTGACCATAAAACCCTTGAGCTACGACATATAGACAGTCTCTTCTAAATCACCATTTAGAAATGCCATCCTAAGGTACGTTTTTATATTTCACAGTCATAGAATGATGAAATGATTAGCATAATCTGAATGGACTTAAGCATGGCTACACTGTGAGTTTGACGAAATCCTTTTGCAACTAGCCTAGCATTCTAAGTTTCTACCTCCCCATCTGCATTTTTCTTTTCCTTAAAAAACCATTAGCAGCTGATGGGTTTTATCCCTTCGGATATGTTAGACAAAGTCCATACTTTGTTTTCGTATATGGAATCCATGTCGAATTTCATTGCTCTAATCCAGAGGGCAAAGTTCTTACTCTACCATGCTTATTGGAAAAATAGAGGAGTGTTTTCATCTAAGACATTATCTTCCTTCTCACCGCCCAAGAGAAAATCATAATATGTCTTTAGGGCATAAGATTCCCTACTAGACCTTCTCATAGGTTGCATATTTTTATGTGCACATGAATTTGGTTCTCTCACTAGTTTAGCTTCAGTGTTATCTTCTTCGATCTCATTCGAATCTACAGCCTTGCGATTAATTTCCTTCGACAAAATTCCTTTTCCAAAAAAACAGCGTGCCGAGAAACAATAACCTTTTGTTCCTCCATATTGTAGAATATATATCCCATTGAGTTTTTGGGATACCCTATAAATTTACACAGTACCGATCTTGCTTTTGGTTTATTCGAACAAACATTCTTAATGTAAAAGTGGACAACCCCACACTTTCAAATACTTGAGTTGGGATTTCTTATCGTACCACATCTCATATGGTGTTTTAGGCACAAATTTAGTGGGAAAAAAGTTCAACATATGAGCTGTGGTTTCTAGCGCAAATCCCTAATAGGAAGAGGTAACTCAGCCTTACTCCTGATGGAACGAACCATATCTCATTGGGTTCGGTTCCTTTGCTTTGATACACTTTCACACAACGTTATGTTGTGGATTATAGGGTGGAGTAAACAAAGAGATAATTTCATTATCTTTTGAGTACTGTTGGATTTCCTGTCCAACTTACTCACCTCTCAATTGGATCAAAGAATTTTTGTCTTACGGTTCGTCAGATTGTCAACCGCATTGTGATACTCAATAAATTTCTCATAGACATCGAATTTGTTTTTCATAAGATACTCATATCCTATTCTCGAGAAACCATTAGTGAAGGTAACAAAGTAAGAACTATCATCCTTAGTGATTATTGACATTAGGCCACATACATCATTATATACTAACCCTAAGAGTTCATCAACTCTTTCATTGCTCCCACCAATGGGGTGCTTGGTCATTTTTCCTTTGAGACACGACTCATACGCATCAAATAATTCTGAATCAAGTGATGGGAGAAAACCTTCAATTTTATGTTTGTGGAGTCGCTTCTCACTAGTATGACCTAGCCTACAATGCTAAAGATAATTATCGTTTATATTGTTAGAAGAACTACTTACAGAACCAACATAATTGGTATTAATTACATAAATGCCATTTTCAAGTACACCATCGCCAACTTTATTTCCATTCAAATAAATGTTCATAACATTATTCTCACAATGAAATACATATCCAGTCTCAGAAAATCTTGAAATAAACATAATTCCACAAATAAATTCTTTTACAGATTAGCAATTATTTTATATCAATATGACACCACTGGGCAAGCATAAATGATAATCTCATGGTGCCATTGCATCTATAATATATCCATCAACAGCCTAGAGCCTCATTTCTCCTTTTTCCATGCGATGCCAATTTCTAATCCCTTGTAACGAATTACATATATAAGTTCTTGATCTTGTACCTAAAACCCAAGACATTTTATTGATTGCAAAATAATTTTGAATCATAAATATGCCCGATGAAGCTATAGAACCGTTCTGCTTTCTTTCTTTAAAGGTCTTTATATACTAAGGATAGTTCCTTTTCCAATGTTCTTCCTTATGCCAATGGTGACATTCACCCTTATCATCGTTCTTCTTACTCCTTTTATTATTCTTACCTTCTCTGTTTCGCCTTTCAAATTCTTCGAAGATGATGCCCTACCCTTACCAGCAAGCACGGCCCCCTTGATCCTTGATTGTGATTCGGTCAACCTCAACATATTGAGGAGCTCCACGAGATTCACATTCAGTTGGTTCATACTATAATTCAATATGAACGGTTTGAGCTGAGAGGTAAGTAAACCAAGGATCTATTCTACTTGCAACTCGTTGCTTATCATCACGTCTAATTGTAAAAGCCTATCAATACAGCCCTTCATCATTAGGACATAATTGTCCACCTTCTGTCCCTTTTGCATTATTGTGTCGAACAATATCTTAGTAATCTCGTACTTATGGAATGAGCTTGATCACTAATAGTGCCTTCAGACTATCGAACATCTGATGGACATACATGGTTTTGTACTGCCTTTGCAATGGCTTGTCTAATGTAGACAGCACGAAAACTAAGTGATACTCAGGTCAACGACCCATTTATTATAAGTAACATGTAGTTCATGTTTGGCATTATTAGCGGGACTTGCTATAGGAGTAAAAGTAACAGACAACCAAAGACACTCGTATGTCAATGCTATCTTTATAGCTCTTAGCTTTGGTCTTTTTAGTTTGTCGCTTTCATTAAATAGTCTTGGAGTTGACATTTTCTACAAATTTCAATTGGTAGATTATTAGGACATTATCATAGTAGATGTTATTATAATATTAGTAACGTTAAACTTCAGGTTTCATTTTACTAATAAGCTCCCATTAAATTTTATGTTTCACTAAACCCTAAGTCAAAACATAAAAGTTTTTCGACTTCACTAGTAGGTGTTAGGACCCGTCTTTCTTGGAATTATGACCTTGAATTTGCACAACAAGCCATAGCTCCACATATGATGGATAATTCCTTATCAGTTGTATCATATAAAACTCCTAACCCATGCTACCTTGTCCTAATTTTACTTCGACCTTGAGTTTCACTGCAAGAAAATATGATATATATATATATATAGCATTGTGTCATAGCATTATATTAAAGCGCTATAATGAAATAATTAAAGAAAAGAAAATAACACATAAATTGTGCTATTTAAATAAAGTAAAGAAAATAACACATATGTTGTGCCATATATAAATATTTTTGCTATACTAACACGGCCCATTAAGAACACGGGTGTTAATAGCAACATAGAAGAAAATAAAAACAAAAGGGCGCGAAAATAAAAATTTCCTCCATCTTTCTCCATCTTGATCAAACATCTCCACCAACTGTCGAATTATTTGATTCAATCCATAATGTTCAAAAAGTTGACCATCTCCGATTAACTCTAGCATCTCGTAAGTCGACCATCTCTGATTCACTCAACCATAAGTCAACGTCATCTCTGATTCACTTCAAGTTCGACCAAATCAGTGGAGTTATTCAAAGTAGGTAATATATTTAATCCAACCCTTAGTAGTTAACAACTCTGGCAAATGAAAAGGAAATTTAAAGTTTGAAAAAGGTGTAATTTTCCTCTTTGGAATTTGATTAAAGTTTAACATGGCATATTAAATTTATTCTAATCCATTGTATCACTCTACTTGTTAATGTCTATGATTGAGATTTTGGGAGAGCTAAGGATTTTTTATATTCTATATTGAAAGTTGTCTATGCATATGAAGTTTGAATATTAAATTGTATCTCACGGAGAAAGGTTTTAATTTTAATGTGTGTTATGTGTCTTAACTTAACTTTTGATCGATGATGGCTAACAAATCTAGATTATGATTATGGGATTACTTTTTTTCCAAGTCCATTTTCCAAATCTACAAGGGTAAAGATTTTCTTATCATGGTTTAAGAATGGACCAAAATTTTGCTTAAAACCTAAATAAAAATGTGGTATAGCGAAAAGCAGAGAGTTTTTGGGAAAACGTAAAGAGTTCAAGCTTTGGTGTGGGTATACGTGATGGTTTTAATGTATATGTTCCTAGATTTTGAAGTGAAACTTTACTCTTTGGATACTACAAGAATGCCTGAAGATTAAAGCAGTGAAAAAAAATAAGTAGAGAACTCTTTATATATATATTACATTGTATTATTCTCTCTATCATAAAGTAATACCTTATTAGTTTGTAATCTAAATCACGTAATTAAGAAATTCGAATTGAAGCTGGGTTTGTTTGTCTTTGTAATCGGTTGGTGCTAATGGTGTTGGAAAAGCTGTTGCTTTGACTCTAGCCAAAAATGGTACCTTCGTGACTATTGTTGATATATCAGAAAAGAGAGGAAATGAAATTGTTTCATTGATTGAATCAAGAACAAATAAATTACTTCCCACCATTACCTCCCATTTTGCAATGTTTCATCAAGTGATGTCAATAAGAGCGATAAAACTAAATTGTATTTCTTTATGCAAACTATAGTTATTAGTATTCAAGTATAACTTTATTTACAATGTTGGATTAAAATTTTATGCAGGAGATCATTAGCTGCATTTGACAAGCATGTGGAAATGTATAGAGGTCTCGATAATTGTGTAAATAGAGCAGGGCTTGGATGCTTTCTCAAACGTTTTCATGAATATGAATCCGACGCCTTTAGTAATGAAGATGTATCATGAGTATTAACTTTGTCACTGTTGTTGATTGCATTCAAATTGTGGTAAAATTCGATGTATATTAGACCATAGAACTAACAAGACTATAACGACTCGGAAATTGGAACGCTTCATCTTCGAATATCTCCAGCTTTTGGAGGATGTTTAAATACTAAAAATATGATTATATAACCTTAATAAACACTTTTTTATTAATAGCTAATACTAGAAAACTAATTTATGAAATAAGTTTACAAAAATATATTCTTTGATAAAATACTAAAAATATGCCCAAAAACTTTTTGTGAAAAATCAATACTTTGTTCAATATAAGCTGTTTGAATAATTGTTCACAAGTAAGAAAACATTAGAACAAATTAATAAGTACTTAAATACACTTAAAACTAATGGTAATTAATTAGCAAAAAAGCTTCTAGAAGAAGGACAAGTGGACCCTTGATTTAAGGAAATTTGAAAGGAGTGATTTAAGGGAAGTAAGGTGTTGAAAGAGCATGGTTGCCCATAACTCTTTGGCAGCCCATTTGAGGGTAAGAGGGGTCATTTACCCACTTCCTAAAGCTTATAAATAAGCACCTTTAGCCTTCTTACATTCACACAAACTCACTTAAAAGGAATCACTTCGTATCACTCACTTCTCTTCTCTAACTCCTCTAAATAAAGAGCAACTCAATCAAACACTTTCCAAACTTCTCCAAACTCTTAACATCATCCTAATATACCATATAACAACACCCCAACACCTCAAAACCCAAAGAAGTAAAGCCATTCTCCTAAAACCTATCAAGGCCGTGAGCAATATAGGCCTTTTGTGCCTTTATTTTGCACTTTTCTGGCTCCATTCCCTCTTGTCTTACTTGATTCTAGTCTTGTATGTTCTAGGGAGGAAGTGTAGCGGGATCAATTTGAATGTTGGTAGGAAGATAGTGGAATTTTATTTGAGTAAAGGTGAGATATTTCACTCATTAACTAAATCCATAAAATCATGACATATATGATATTATATGTGTGAAATGTTGCTTGATGATGTTGCTTGATATACGTTAGTAATATTAGACACTAATTAACTAAATTTAAACCCTTGATTATATACTTTAAAAAGTATATAAATTGCTAAAGTATTTGCCTTTAAATCATTGAGAAGTATAGTTTAAAATAAGTGCATTCGAATGCTTAAAATAGACACGTTAACTTGTTTGTATGTTGAAACATGTTTAGTAGTGATATGGTTTGAGTTTAGAATCATATATGTGTATAAAATGGAATGACACTAAATATTAAATTGAATACGGAATTGGCCGTATAGCGATAGCCGCTATAAACGCACTTTGAATCCCTTAAACTATAATTTGTGAAAATGGTGATTTAATAACATATCTTAATAATAACTTGTTTGGTTATTATCTACTCTTCTATAAGTGATTTGAAAAGCAAAAAATATGTTTTGAAAAGTTATAGAAGAAATAAATCAAAGTAACAAAAGATTTAAGTAAAAAGGTCGCTATAGTGACACTTTTAAAAATAGTCCGTCTTTCAAAATAACGCATATTTTTGTAAAAACTTTCTTAGGGATTTCTTTAGCAATTAATCAAGTAAATAATATATTATTTTTATTGGGAAAATTTTGAAGCTCAAATCATTTGATAGCTAGTTGAACGAAGTGCAAAAATTTATAGTGAAATAGTCGCTATAAGTACAGTTCGGTAAAATACCCTATTTTTGAAAATTCTCTAAAATAATTAAAAGATATTCTTTGGGATTTATCTATATATTTTTTAAGTACCCAAAGTATAATAACTATAGTAAAAAGAATGGATTAAAAATCATTCGTTAAGATGTCGAAATCTAGGCGCAAAATTGTAGCAAATTCACCTTAAACAACAGCCCAGGACTTTTGGTAGCACTTCTGTAGTGCTATCTTTTCTTCTAAAACACTTTTGAGCTGTTGCGAATTATTTTGAGCATTTATAGAAATGCTATCTTTGCTGTTTGTAACTATAATTTGTTTTAAAATGATATTTAGAATATATATTTTTCTCTAATCTTTTTAAGGTTTTTTTGTAACTTATAATAGAGTGTTTTAAAATTAGTTCTGAGTTTAAATATATTTTTAACAACCAATTATGAATTTCTAAACTTGCTAGCTCTTAAAATAAAACTTGTTTTTCTATTTCAAAATTCCCTATTCTTACATAGCATTCTATATAAATAATTAACATATATTTTAAATAGTTTTAAAAGTGTTTTAACATATTAATAAGTATTTTAAAGATAATTCTATAAGTTATAAATGTGAGATTAAATATTTTATAAACCTAATAAAGGAAGTATTAATTAACAAAGGAAATCTTGATTTATAAAAGAAGTTTTATTAGATAAAAAGATGTTTCATTGATAAAAAGGGTTTAAAAAAGGATAAATTAATTATAAAGGGATTAAAAGTCGTTTATGTGACTTGATTATACTTGGATGATAAGTAACAACTATGTAATGACCTTAGTTTGATTGTTTATGGGATGTTAGTATTACTATACTTAACACTAAAAGCCGTACGAGTAAGCTTCTCTATTTGTGAGAGTCAAGACTAATGTTTAGGTAAGGACGGAGCAATAGAGCTCTAACCTATCGGCATTCTTCTAGGCTGAGGAATAGTTAAGCAGAAATGTCGAAAACGAGTTAAGTATACGAGCCTTGATTTCCATAAGCAAGTGCTCGAGATTCAATAGTCGATTAGTCGACTACCGATCTCGACCAAACTTAACTTAAGAAGTATACGAAATGCTTCGTGGATTTATACCAATAATAACCCCCGGGGAGGAGTATTGGTACGAAATGCCTCTAGCTTTATATTATTTCTAAAAGAACCGGAATTGAGTTAACCGAAAAGTCATCGGTTGGTTTTATGGAGTCCGGGATCGGTAAGTGTTTTACTTGCCAAATACCACTTCAAAACTATTATACGGGTTCTATGATTTGAAGGTGGAATAATGGAAACCATGTGTGGTTCTGGAATCTGTTAAGATAATGGAATCCATGTGGGATTCATTAATTGATCGAGTTTTGTTGAAGACTCGTGTGAAGATGCCGAATGCAGCCTCGACATCGGGAAATGACTAAAGACAGAGTAGGATGCACAATCCTGAGATTAGCAAACTCAAATAAGGGGTACGACAACTCTAAATTTCTAGAGTATGCTTATCGAAATGTTGCTACCAGGAGTTGTTGATACTTGGTTCACGTGTTAGGGCGTGGGCTAGTAGTGTTTACCTTATGTTATATTTTACCTAGATATATACGGTGCTCGGAAGGTAGTTTCTGGACCTTGTCATAGGAGATCAATCTCATTGAGGAGGTCTCTGTGGAAAAATCCATTTATACGGACGTCACTTAGCGGTTTTTGTCTGTATACTTAATTATGCTGATAAATGTAATCAATGTAACCATTTCAGCTATGATCTATATTTATATTACACATCTTAGACATCATCTATAATACCACCTAACGTAAATACCAATTGAGTTAGTTCTTTCGAGGGGAACTAGTCCGGTAATTCGGTTGGTCTTGGAAGTACTGTTATATGTTTTTATACATTTCCGAGTTTCTCATACCAGACTTATGTCTGACACATGGTATTTCTTTTTACAAAACTCCCTGTGTGCTCTTTCGAGTGTTGAGTAATACAGGTCTTAGGGTTGGATGTTTCAAGCTTATGGAGACAAGCTGGATGCTTCCACCAATTTATCTACCTATTTTCATTTCCATTCACTATTATTTATGTATTCAACATTGTAAGGACGGGCAGTTATAACTATCCAAACTAATAGTAGTACTTAGTCACTTTTGTAACTCTGATATTCATAAATATTAGAGTGACTCCTTGTACTACACTTTTGGTATATTATATATTATCGTTCCGCATGTGAGATTCTGATATTGTGTTCTTCTTTCTTGTTCTGTTTCTATTTTTTTATTTTACCCTAACATTCTATCTTTCCGGCACTCGGGTGTCCGGCACACGAATACTGTGGACGTATTTGTTGTCGACGTCTAAGGATCGAGAAGGCTGAACGTTACAAAGACTGTCTTAGTATCTATTGTAAATGCACAACCTATATTAAATGTCCATTGTTGTTCGGCAGATACAAACAATGCAAAAAATTAAGAAGTTTAGGGTTATGTCAATCTTGGTTCATCATTAGGTCTTTACCCAATGTGTGATGATCCAGTCTAATCTGGCATTAAAGGTATCCATGAATTAAATATTATTTTCATATGCACATACATATACTTACACATACACTCATCTAGTATTTATATGTACGTATGTGTGTGTGTGCGCATATGTATGAGCTGATATATGAGAATTAATGATTTTGAAACTGCTAACTACTGATGAACTCTATATTTTTCTAATTGCTCGTGGTGTAGTTTAATTTAGTAGATTTTCCGGTTTGATTTTAGCTCAAAAGCACGAACATTTGTGGATTAATGGAATGGTGCCAATTGCTTAGAAGTGGTTAAAGAAGAGGATATGGCCAGAATTTGTCATGCATTTGGTTCAGGGTGTGGTTGAGTGATCCTTAGATGAATGCTCTTAGCAAATAAACAAGCCAATCATAGGAAAGGGCACGAGGACTAGGTAGGCAGTCGTTTCTATTGATCATTGTACATAGGTATGCAATTGTGATCATTTTACGTCCCTTGATGTCTTATGAAATATTATTCTTGGATGCAATGACTGTGTGCTGTGAATTTCCTCCCTTTCTACCAGTCGTATTTATGACAATCATTATCCGTAATTCCATCCTTTTACACCATGAAGAAGGCATCACATAAAATAATTAATGATAAAGTTAAACAGTATTGGCATTTGTTTTATAATATTTTTATTTATTTACATGCGCACGAGCGCTTTGGCTCATTTCACACTTCTATCTAATTAGCTCCCTTTCAGGAAAAATTAAATAGGAATGGTTTGGTGTAACAATCAAACAATGTCGACTTAATCAAAATATAACGAATAAGTTACACATTTATAACTACAGCAAAGTTGATTAAGATAGGTGATGTTGGCTGCACGATGCTAAAAAGTAAGAGTTATAAGGAAATATCATGTTATAAATACCATAGCACGTACATGCACATATCACATTACAATGTAATTAGCAGCTTACCTAATAAAAGGAAATCGAGCTAAATCTTGGTATGTCCGCATAAAACACTGACGGTAAATCCATGTACTATGTATGTTTCAATTAAAACAAATTTATACTTCATGTTATCTTTAATGCCTGCAACTGTTGTTATTTAAGTCTAGCCCAATATTTTAGGTAACCAATGTCAGAATTACACGTTACATTATGAATACAACTAAAAAGTAAATGTGAATGCAATTAAAAATTAAATGCACGTCAATGGAAAATATATACAGATTACATTGTCTTTGGATTGGGAAAGTACGTGCTTTCTAAACTCAAATAGTTACTTGTGTTGAGAACTAGAGGATATTATGCCATATAAGGACTTTTTAGTTTTATTTAAATCTTTTTAAATGGTATGGTATTAATGGTTTATCCACAACATTTATTGCTATTGTAACATCTGGATTTCACGTGTATCATTTCATGTTAAGTTGCATTTCAGGAATAAAATAGAAAGTACCTGAGATATAACACTACAAAAATACATTGATATAAAGATCGGCAAATTCAGTCTTTTACTAAGCAATTCGGTCTTTAACTAAAGTTTAAAGACTGGTTATATACTGAAGTGTTCAGTCTCTGGTTCTCAAGTCCCAAAAACAATTTATGGCTGAAATTTAAAGACAGAAATTCGATCTTAAATAGTTTTAAAGATCGAGTTTTAAAGACTGAAATGTGGTATTGGATCAGTCTCAAATTATACGCACATACACATATATATAATAATGTTAGAACCTCCAGTTTATGTTTCAATGAGAACAACTACACAATCACACACACACACACACTCAAGATTAAATGTATATGCTACAAGAAGACACCATGCTCGAAGATATTGAGGATCAAAGAGAAACAAAGATTCATCGATCATACTACCATTAGTAAGATTATTCTACTGTAAAAGAGCCTTAGATAAATTATTGTTAAGGTCTCCTTCAGTATATATGCATACACAATCATACTCTATTTCATATGCATCGGAATTAAGTTAGAAAACTATTTTTATTACACACAGACATCTGAAATAAAACCACAGAGGTCTATGACAATTCTCAAGTTAAAATTTTCTGAAGTCACAGACGTCTGAGGTTTTACCGCAGACGTATATCATATGTAAAAATTGTCAGTTTTGAAAAGACACTTCTATTTGAAACAAAAGGATATCACCCTTCATCGAAAGGTTGCAGCCATTAAAATGAATAGATCTTCTCAGATAGTAACAACTCTTCATCTGCGCCCTTTTGAATCTATAAATACTACTTCGATTGAGATGTAGAAATCAACTAACTTGAATTAATTTATTTTTCCCTCTCTTGATTTCTAAACACTTTCTTGGGTATACATTGTTCACATACTCTCAATCTATTATAACTAAAATATAATTTTGGTTAAACCACTTATTATAACTCAAAGCATTCATATTCACATACTCAAAGGAGATTATAGGAAGATTTGAACTATAAGTCAATTTTTTATTTTAGAACACAATATTGTCAGAGATATACTTTTGTATTAGCCTATTCCTCCGGGCCAAGCGAGGGTAATTTGGTTAAAGGAAATACCGAAGGGGAGCTTTTGGATTGAACGTAGGACTAGAGGTCCGAACCAATATAAAAACTCCGGTTCACATGCTTTTTATATTTTACTATTTATTGTCTACTATAGCATTAGCTCATACACTTGCATATTATACACAAGTTAGATAATATACGATCAACAATATTTTCATTTGGTATCGGAGCAAGGTTATTTTAATCTACAGTAACACGTAATTGAAATCATTAAAATGGCAAGGACATTTCAAGAAGGTCAATCAACTGCTCATCCTCCACTATTTACTGGTTCTAATTATGCTTATTAGTGAACACGCATGCAAATTTTTATGGAAACAAATGGATTAGAAATATGGCTAACAACTCAAAATAAATATGAAGCCCCTGACTTCGATATTGGCACATGGACTGATGCACAAAAAGTAGAGGCATCTAACAATGCCAAAGCTATGAATGTATGATTTTGCCCACTCGATAAAAATGAATTTTCACGAGTCATGCTTTGCACTACTGCTTATGATATATGGCGTACATTACAAATTACCCATGAATGCACAAACAAAGTTAAGCAAACAAAAGTTTCTATTCTACAAAATCAATTTTCATCTTTTAAAATGAAATCAAATGAATTAATTATTGACATGCATGCTAGATTTCAAACTATACAACACGATCTTATGACACTAGGAGTTAAATTCACTGATTTTGATTTAGTCACACGAATTTTGAACTCTCTGACAAACTAATGGGAAAGAAAAGTTTTAGCCATCGAAGAAGCTAACGATCTTTCCCAACTCAAAGTCGAAGAGTTAATTGGAAATATGATGTCGTATGAAGCTAATTTACAGGCAAAAAAAACAAAATCAAGAAAGGGAAAACATCGCATTTCAGGCAAATAATGACAACTCTAACTTGGTAAGATGAGATTGTTTTCATCGCCAAAAATTACAACAAGTTCAAGAAGTTCAAAAGAATTACAAAATTTCAAAACAACAGCAACACAAGTTCCTCAAATCAAACATCAATGAAATGCTTCGGGTGTGATAAATTTGGCCATATGAAGAAGGACTGTCCACTACTCAACAGAGATAAAAAGAAAAAAAATTCAAAAATTTCAAGAAAAAGAGAGGAGCATTTCAAGTAAATTGGGATGACTCTGACTCTTCCTCTTCATCCGATAACGACAGTTACTCAGAACAAGCAAATGTTTGCTTCATGGCTAGCACACATGAGGTATGTCCTGAATTAACATACGATGATATTCTTAAAATTAGTAGAATTAGATGACAAGTATAGAGAATTAAAAAAGGTTAAATAAAGAAAATGTGAAAAAATTAAATAGAGATGAATTGGAACATGGATTGTTAAAAGATGAGAAAACTATTTTAGAAGAAGAATTAGAATTAGCATAAAAAGAATGTAAAAAATTATCATCTTAAAATGCTACTCTAACACATGATATAGAGAATAACATAACATAGAATTATAAACTTGAAAAAGAAAAGTACGAATTGAAACAAAATTTAGAATTAACTAATATAGAAATTTCTGATCTCAGAAATAAATTAGATAAAATTACTAACAATGTTTCAAAATTTAATAAAGGAAAGCAAAATCTAAAAAATTTGACAAAGATTTCAAAACCATCATAAAATAGAAAGGGATTAGGATTTAACAGAAAAAATCATAAACGTTCAAGAAATAATTTGGTTTCTAATAATAATCAAGGATTTAAGAAGTATAGTACATTATATACAAATTTTAGAAAAACAAAGTCTAAATATGAAAATAAGGGAACAAAAATGACTAAAATATGGATCCCTAAAACAAATAACAAATTGATTAGACAAAAACACATAGATGTATATTTAAAAGATATAGTTCATAAAAATTACATCTCTAAAGGTTCCAAACCTCCATTGGTATGACTACCATCTCCTACTAACACAAAGGACCCTAACGGAGGAAGTGGGTACCAATCAAGACTTTTTATTATTCTACAGGTGTAACATCCCAGATTTTTGGTAACATTATTTAAAATATTTTATTAGTTAAATTAAATAAAATAATGTGTTGATTAGAGGATTGAGATTTGATTTTAATTAAGGTGTAGCCATGCCATTTAACAATGAATTAAAATAAGAGTTAAATTGAATTAGAGGATGGGTAAAATAGGAAAGAGACCATTCCTATATCCTCCAAACCATAGCCGTGTATCATTTACATGTTCATTTCATTTCTAAAATTTTGAAAACTCAAGGCCGACCACCATTAACGAGGAAAAGGGGAAAAGAAAGAAGACAATCTAGGAAGAAGCTTAAGCAAATCAAATCTATTCATATCTCAATCTCTTTGATCACAAAGGCTAAGGCGAATAATGCTTACATCTCATTTTGGTTGTGTTTTCGGTTTTAAGATGAATTTCGAATATTTTGCAATGATTTTCCATGTTTTTGAATGATGTAATGAATATATATACTTGTTGATGAATTATGGTTTTTCATAATGAATTTATGATATGTTTTAGGATGGAAACCCTATTAAATGACATTTAAATGCCTTGTGAATTTTTATGAGGATCATAAATAATATTTTGGAGATGACTTTCAATTTTCAGATTTTTCTAAATTTTGGTGGAATTAATATGAATTTTCTAGTAAAGAAAATGTTATTTTGGATTATAAATTATTTACGGGTAAATAATTGATTGTTTGGGTATGAAATTTTTATATGTTATAAAACATATATAAAATGATTTTTTGGAATTTTTTTGGATTTTTCCTACGAGTTTTGATAGGTATATAAAATTATTTAAGGTATGGGACTTAAATGTTTTATGTATTTTAAAATGGAGAAGGGGCTTTTTGTAAATAATTTGAATTTGTTAATTCTGGAAAATGGCACCAATTTTGAAAAAGTAATATGGCCACTAATCAGATTTAGACAAACAAGGCAGGTAAGGTACAAAAGAAATAGTTTAAAAGTACTAATAAATAGGTTTTCCACTGTTTCGTCTCTTTCGGCACCAGGTTCCGCTTCCATACTAACGCTTCCGACACAATCAAAACCAATGCATATGGTGGTACGTAATGAATTGGATGTGGGTGAAAGGTATAAGGCTGAAACCATGGGGTTCCGAAAGGGTTGAAGCTTTGCTTTGGTTTTAAAGAAAAATACGCCTGCTTGCGTTCGACTAAGATGCTTTCGACTTGGTTGGGTTTTGACTAGGTCAAATGGTTTAAAAGGAAATGGTTTCGATTGGGTTGCATCTTTGTTTTAAATGAATTCTTTTGACTAAGTCAAAACACCTAGCTGCCGCCTTTTTTCCTTTCGACCCAGTAGGTTTCGAAGGGGTTGTTTTGTTTTAGAAAATCTACCCACCTCTCCAATGCTTTCGAAGGGATGGTTTTGACACCATCACTTCATTACTTAGGAAATGGTTTCGAAACAGAAGCTTTTGACTTAAATGTTTTTCAGACCTTTTTCTACGTTTGAAGTAAAAGCCAAAATGGTTTTGAAAGAGATAGTTTTAAATGGTTTCGAAGCAGATGCTTTCGACTTTTATGGGTTTCTGATCATTTTTCTCTACTTGAAGGCAGAATCCAAACAGTTTTGGCCGAGATATTTTCAAAGGGTTTCGAAGGAGTTAACTTTGAATGGTTTCGAAAGGTTTCCACATGTTTTAAATTGAACCCAAAGTGTTTTCGAAAGGATTGAGTTTTGAAGCTTTCGAAAGGTTTTAGTGAATGGTTTCGAAAGGAGTGGTTCCCCAGGGTTTCGACATAGTTGAAAAGGAAGGTTTTTCCTATGTTTTCGAAAGGCAAGGTTTAAAAGGTTTTAAGGGAGGATGTATGATGTTTTAGAGCTTTTGAAGGAAAGACTTTTATTGGTTTTGAAAGTGTTGCTTTCAATGATTTCGAAGGGGTTACCTTCAAGGGTTTCGAAAGGGTGTTCAAAGGTTTTAAACATAGGTTTCGAATGTATTAAATAGACAATGTAACCTAAATATTTTCAAGTTAAAAAGGGTTTTGACTTGTTTTGGAAGGATAGTTAATCCTTCTTAAATCTCATCAACATTATTTTGAGTAAAGTATATATATAATGGCAAAATGGCATAGATTAAAGCAAAAGATATATTTTCCTTGTATATGGACTAAATCATTTTGGAAAGGTTTTTAAGGAAAATTTAAAGGGTAGTTAACCCTAAGAAAAGATTTTGGACACTTAGTCCATTTTTCAAGTAGTCAGCCTAGATTACGGACAGTTAGTCCATTTTAATTCGAACAGTTAGTCTAGTTAGCGGCAGTCAGCCCAGTTTTATGGACAGTTGGTCCATTTTAGCATAACGGACCTTGCTATTATTTTCTGCATAGATAGTCCTTTTGTTAGCATAACGGATCTTGCCATTATGTTGTGGGCAGATAGCTCACATTTTACCTATTTTACAGATAGATAGTCCATTTATTAGCATAAAGGATATTGCTATTTTGATATAATCAGTTTGGTTAACCAGTTTAGTTGCAGGAAGGAAATTGCAAAAATAAATATGTTTTGAAAAGGATATTAGTGAGGGGAAACCCGTTCCGCTAAGCGACACGGTCTCACTTAATATCAATAAACCGAGATGTAACAGAATTATTCACACCAGGTTTTATGTTTGACTCGAAGTTTTTATTTCCCCTTAAACTCTCGGCTGCCCAAAATTGATTTGAGTAGGCTGAGGGTTAAGATTTTTAGGTTTTAGTCTTTTGGCGAATAAAGCTTCTAAAGACGAGCAGGTGGCTAACAGATAGCTAATTAAGAATGTAGATTATTCTATTCATTTTTTCCGCTGTGTATATGAAGTCAGATATGACTATATTTCTTTGATCAACCAAGGGGGCATCGTCATATGTCGCTCTTAGCGTAGTTTTGTAATGATTATAATTGATCTTTACTTGGGATATGGACATGGGATTATGTAATTTGAATATGAATTTGTTTGAAATGTAGTTAGTAAAATGTTTTCTTTTGAAATCTATGATTTTGTTAATATTCAAGTGCTTCTGATATTATGAATACCATTAGCATTGTCATATTTTGTCAACAGAAGTTAATACTATAGATGACTGCACAAGCTGTAGCGCTTAGCTTTTGACCTCCAGATACGGATGTTACAGCAAGAACCCAAAAACAAAATTAATAATAAAGAGAAATGGATACTTGATAGCAGATGCTCCAAACATATGGCGGGAAATGCACACATGCTATCAAACATCACTTACATGGACGGTGGCGTGGTCACTTTTGAGGATAACTCCAAAGGATATGTTATTGGAATTGAAAACGTCATTAATGACGGTATATTTACTTCTCCTATTATTTCAAATGTATTATTAGTTAAAAACTTAAAACATAATTTACTTAGTATAAGTCAATTATGCAATAAGGGATTTAGAATCGATTTTGAAAGAGATAAATGAAATATCTTTGATCAAAATAAAACTTTAATTTTTGAAGGACCAAAAAATCGAAATATTTATATTTTAAAGAATAATATTAATCATAATAATGATATATGCTTAACCGAAAATCTTGACGATCCATGGATATGGCATAAAAGATTTTGTTGCATAAAGTTCAAATATAAACAAATTAGCTAAAAACAATTTGGTAAGAGGATTACTCAAAATAAATTTCAAAGTTAAAAATCAATGCGATGCATGTCAACTTAGAAAATTAAAGAAAAGCTCATTTAAGTCTAAAAAGGAAATCTCTACTAAACAACCTCAAATTACTTCATTTAGACTTATTTGGTCCAACTCAAGTACGTTCGATAAATCACAATAAATATGTTTTTATAATTGTAGATGATTTTTCAAGATATACTTAGACACTATTTTTAAAACATAAAAGTGATACAGTCGAAATGTTTAAATTTTTTGCTAATCGAATTATGACTCTAATAAATTTAAAAATCAAAAGTATAAGATGTGATCATGGTGGAGAATTTTAAAATGAACTATTTACAATTTTTTGTAATAAAAAGGGAATTACCCATAATTTTTCATTTCCACGAACACCACAACAAAACGGAGTAGTTAAAAGAAAAAATCGCACCTTGCAAGAATGTGCTCGAACTCTCCTAAATGGCAGTGGCTTCCCGAAGAATTTTTGGGCCGAAGCAGTTGCTACTGCATGTTATGTATTAAATCGTGTAACTCTTAGACATATGAATAAAAATATATGTTATGAAATGCTCTACAAAAAGAAACCAAAAGTATCATATTTTTGAATATTTGGATCAAAATGCTTTATTCTAAATACAAAAGATAATCTTAGAAAATTCGATCCAAAAGCCGATGAAGGAATTTTTGTTGGATATTCCGATCGAAGTAAAGCATACAGAATTTTTAACAAAGGAACAAATGTTATAGATGAAAGTCTTCATGTCTCGTCTGATGAAGACTTTAAAATTTTAAATAAAAACGACGAAGAAATTTTTGATGCTAATCAAAATAAAGCCATTGAAATTATAATTGAAAATAATAATGATGATCAAAATAACTATGATTTGAAATCACCACCTCATATTTTAAAAGATTATCCTAATGATAACATAATTGGAAATCTAGATAACAAAGTTTCGACAAGAAGACAAATAAATCAAATGAGTAATGTAGCATTTATATCCAATTTTGAACCAAAAAATTACAAGAAAGCATCAAATAATGATTTCTGGATTTTAGAAATGCAAGAAGAACTTAATCAATTTGAATGAAATAATGTTTGGGAACTAGTACCAAGGCCAGACGATCAATCAGTAATTGGAAGAGAATGGGTATTCAAAAACAAAGCAGATGAAAATGGAAATATTATACGTAATAAAGCAAGGTTAGTGGCACATGGATACAATCAAGAAGAAGAAATTGATTATGAAGAGACTTTTGCACCTGTGGAACATCTTGAAGCCATAAGAATATTACTTATTTTTGCATGTCATCATAATTTTAAGCTATTTCAAATGGATGTTAAAAGTTCTTTCTTGAGCGGTTTTATAAAAGAAAATGTTTACGTTGAACAACCGCCACTATTTGTTCATGACAAATATCCATATCATGTTTTTAAATTTAAAAAGGCATTATATGGTTTAAAACAAGCACCACGCGCTTAGTTTGATCGATTTAAATCACATTTAATAAATTTCTATTTTCAAATTTGTAAAATAGATACAACATTATTTATTAAAAGAGAACATAAGGATATATTAATTGTTCAAATTTATGTCGATGATATTATATTTGGATCTGCTAACAAAAATCTATGTAATGAATTTTGTATAATAATGACAAACGAATTTAAAATGTCTCATATGGGTGAATTGAATTTCTTTTTAGGATTACAAATAAAACAATTAAATAATGAAATCTTTATAAATCAAAAAAAATACTGTAAAGAATTACTAAAACATTTTGGAATGGATAATACATCAAGTAAACCCACTCTAATGAGTACTACTAATCATCTAGACAAATATGAACATGGAAAAGAGTTCGATCAAAAACTATATCGAAGCATGATAGGATCTTTACTATACTTAACAGCTAGTAGACCAGATATTATGATGAGTGTTTGTTTATGTGCAAGATTTCAGGCACAACCTAAGGAATCACATCATCGGGCAGTCAAACGGATTTTACGATATTTAACCAACACTAAAGATTATGATCTATTTTATCCAAAAGGTAGTTCGTTTGAACTCGTAACTTATAGTGATGCGGATTTTGGTATATGCAAATCGAATAGAAAAAATACAGGTGGCACATGTCAGTTTATTGGTCAATCGTTAGTTTCGTGGTCTAGTAAAAAGAAAATTTGCGTTTCTCTTTCGACATATGAAGCCAAATATATTTCTGCCGCCCTAGCTTGCGCTCAAGTAATATACATGCAATAAACA
This sequence comes from Allium fistulosum, assembly GCA_030737815.1. NCBI lineage: Eukaryota > Viridiplantae > Streptophyta > Magnoliopsida > Asparagales > Amaryllidaceae > Allium > Allium fistulosum. Next base: position 1,138,868,486 of record CM060901.1, read on the forward strand.
CTTATAGACTATGGAAAAATAATAAACAAATCTCCAATATATTGTGATAATACCAATGCTATAAATTTATCTAAAAATCAAATTAATCATTCATGGACAGAACATATCGATATTCATCACCATTTTCTGAGGGATAATGCTGAAAAAGAAATAATAACTCTTGAATTTGTTAATACCAAAAATCAAATAGCTGATATTTTTACAAAACCGTTAAGCGAACTAACTTTTATTAAGTTAAGACAGGATCTAGGAATTTGTTCGTATCACCAACTAAATCCACACCTACATCAACTCATTCAGCCTTTCTAAACCTTGTTGCATCACCTATATACCACACTGGCTTTTCTCTTAAAGAAAAGAAAGCTAAACGTTCAATTGATCTGAAATCAACATCTCTCACCGACAAAGTCAATGAAATATATTATTGTCAACAAGAAATGATTAGCATTCAACGTGAAATGTATTACGAGCAACGACGTCAAGGATCTCATCTAAATTTTCTCAAAAAGTGTATTCGAGCAATTTGTGGTCATTCACCAACAAAAAATTGCATATACCAAAAATCTTCTCGATTACAAGAAACTCCTACAAAAGTGCATAACATTACTCCGAGAAATCTGTGCAAACCAGGACCATCAAACCAAGCTTGGATTGACACTACAGCTCGTCCAAGTTGGTCTCCACTGAAGCCGTTAATTGACGATACAAAAGTTGAACCAGATTCATGGGATATACAACAAATCAACAATTCTAAATTCTCCGACAAAACCTAAACTTATGCTATGCATCATATAAATTATGTTTATTTGTTAATTTCTGGTATGTATATTGTTTTATTGTATTAAAATTTTAATGAACTTTCATTGATATTTAACTTTTTTCAATATGTCAGAAAATACATACCACATACGTTTGTGAATATACCACAGACATCTATCAAAAGTTACGGGAAAAAGTTTTTCTATAGCCACAGACGTTTGTGGGATTTCATAGACGTTTGTCAAAAGTCTATGTTTATTTTTCCTACAATCACAGACATCTGTGGAAACCTCACAAACGTCTGCCAAATCTTTCTGTTTATTTTTACTCCAAACAAAGACGTCTTTCGCTGTTCCGACTATATACTTTCAGCAGCCTTATATAAATGAATTTACCCAATTTTTCACTTTTACCTCCATTTTAATTCCCTATTTCTGAAACCCTAGCCTCCATAACCTTCAAATTCATTAATCAATGGCTCCCAAGAAGATGATCATTTCTAAAAAGAAAAACAAGGCCAATCTTCCTCCTCCTCTCAAGCCCTGGTTACACAAGCTCACATAAACCAATGGCCCCGCAATAATCCCACTGCCATCAATCGATTTGAGGTGCGTTCCAGGAAGAAAATCCACTATGGTCCCTTCTATCGCCTTGGCAATGTAATAGAATGTGATATTCTAGGATTAACTGTGAATGTCGGTTGCTGCAACCTAATTAGCTATGATAAAAACAAGGTAATTATCGATCCTCTAGCTATCTACCTTTTCTATTCCAATTTATGTAGCATGGAAATTTGGAATCCGGAAAATGGGGATGGATGGTTGTGGTCTAGTATTTATGGAAAAGAAATCAAAATTGACGTATATACGGTTGGTCGTATACTTGGATGTTCTTATGAGGGAATCGACTTAACGGATATATTGGATCATAGTCTTTTACCCAGAGGTGAAGTTACCATCAAATATGGGAAGATAGGATTCCCCAATGGAAATCCATTTACCTACGCCGACGTGCTAGACTACTAAATCGAATGATAATCAACAGAATCATTCCATGTCTTGGTAGCCACGGGAAAATTTATCCCAATGACCATCGAGCTTTGTATGCAATATTTGGTCATCTACTAGTAAATTGGGCAAAATTTATTCATGACCAAATTAAAGGTTTTTGGACTCAGCATCGACGCTCAATTGTATATGCTCCGTACATAATGTTTGTCTTGCAAGATCTTGGAGTTCCTTCGTACTTATCATAATACGAAGAAATTTCAACAAAAGATAGTGGTCCACGATATCTATCCTTGATGCAACTTCCCAAAAACCCACCTCCTATCATCTCCTTCGACCAATGGACTCTACAACATCATCAACAAGAACATCATGGTCCTCTTCCAACTAGCGCTCCTCAGCAGACTTACTCACCTCATTCTTCACAACCGCCAACTTCCTCTAGTCATGCTACCAAATATTATTCGGACTTTGAAATACAAGAAGCTCGTGTTGAACCAATGCAAAACGAATCTCTTCGTGATTTGGCGCTTAAAAACCAAAAGATAATCATGGCTAACCAGCGAGCTTTAAACAAAAAGATGACTGGATTGGAATGTTCTTTCTCCACAAGGATGACAAAATGGAGAAGACTTTGGACAAAGTGGTCTCCACTTTAGGAAAAGTTATGCGCAAAGTATGTAGTCGATCATCTTCTCGCTCATCATCCTCGCCTTCACCAACACTGTGACGCCCCACCCCGAGACCCACATTAATAAATAGTATTACTGGGTAATAATGTCTGCTAATGCGGAGAATAGGGCTAGTTAGGAGCGACCATCCGTAGCTTTGTCTTAAACATCTACCAAATACGTCGATTTGGTACTCTATTTTTTTTCTCTCAAGTGGATCGACATATTCAATAAATGATTAACACAAAACTATAGTGGCTAACGGATCTATCAGAACAAAATACAACAACAAAATGTACATCACATCACAGAACAGCAAACAGACATATATATACATATACACTGATACATCCCAGTACAATACAAAATGATACATCATAAGTGGTACGAAGTCCACACTATATACAACGAGTCAAAAATATAGATACATATCAGAGTCAATCAAAAAGACTACAAAACAACAAAAGGTGATGAGCAGATATCCTAGGCGGAAGCAGCAAAGTAAAGTCCAAATACAGGTATCTAACCTGAAACAACTCGGTCTGACCCAAGTATAACATACACGGGTTAGTCTAGCTAAAACAATCAGATTAGCAATAGATAAGTGATAATATGAAGCATAAAGGCAAGGGTAGAGTATCTTCTCGAATGAGAAGAAACAATAGTAAGAACATGTCATTACTTCAAGTGAAGTAGTTTCACTAAGTGTGAATCCTCGAAAGAGGTTAACTCAACAATGAAATCACTAAGTATCATAAATGCCTCATATCATCGGCGTAATCCCAAAAGTAACTATAATAATTTCACTAAACCATAACTCCTAAATATGAGAAATCCCAAATCACAAATCTCGCCAAAATGGCAATCACAAATATGTTCTCAAAATAGAGAAATCCTAAAACTCAATTATGCCAAATAATGGCAACACATATATCTCCAAAGAGGAGATTATAAATCTCACATAAATGCCAAAGATGGCAAAGCCAGATCTCAAAATGTAGAACTCGATGAGGAGTTCAAATTCCAAAGATTTAATCGCCATATATAATGTCTCGAACGGTTCAGGTGGCCAAATAATATATAAAGGCGATACACTTGGAAAATCATAAAGAAATCAATGAAATCATATCAAAGATAGCACGTGCTTATAAAATGGCTGAAGCCCGCCAAGTATTGTTCTCTCAAAATAAGGCACCACGTCTTAAATGGACAAACGCTCGAAAGACAACATCCCGAAGGACAAATACGTCTCGAAGACAAACATCCCGAAGAACAAATACGTCTCAATGGACAAACATCCCGAAGGACAAATGACCCGAATGTCCAGTATTGGCAACTCGAGAATGTATCACAAACTCTCATATAGGAACCTAAAAAGTGTTAACAATGCGTCCCATACCACACGTTCTCAGTAATCGGTTTACTAACCGTTAGCCAAAGCCACACCAGAAATCAGTGAAAATATTTGCCTCATCTCATTGGCAAATATAACCCGAAGGTCAAAACGTTCAAACAGACAAGTCAGGAATTAACCGAAAAGGTAAACGCATGTGTCCCATACCACGTATTTTACCCAATCATTTAATTCTCCTTCTCATACGCTCGAATAGTGCAAAAACGTGTAGTTTTATATATATATAATATACTTTTAGAAAATCGGGTTTTTAGACGATTTCGAAAAATATTTGGAAATCACTGATTTTGAAAATCCCTTTATAATAATATAGAAAAATATCTTCTTAAAACGATATTTGTTTATAATTGAAACTCTTTTAAAATCAATTTCTAAAACACGTGTAATGTGTACACGAAATCACAGAAACTCATGAAACGACACATAAAAATTTACACAGAATTCACCAAATCTAATTTACAGTTTGGTGATAATTTTTGCTTCTTCATTGTAGAAATAAGCTGAAGGAAACACAAGAATCATAGCTCTAAAAACTCAAATGACCTAGTTTTAGGTTGTTTCAGGTGATGGTTTTTCAACCAACCCGAAGTACAACATTTGAAGATCAATTAAGAAAAAGAATGACATGAAAATAACCCAAAACAAGAAAGTTATGAATTTTCAAAAATGGACTCATAGCAGATTACAGCAACTGTAAACACTTCCAGGCAATATAACATTGCCTGCACCCAACATTGAGCATCAGTTTCGATATGCTACAGGGTCCAGAATGGCTGCGAACTTGTCATGCACAAAGACTAAGACTCATTCTCTACAATGAAACAAGAATTACCCGATTCGGACCTGAATTGAGAGAGATATGAGGACTCAAAGATGGACTCATAACAGATTTCAGCAACAATACACACTTCCAGGCAATAAAACATTGCCTGCACCCAACTTTGAGCAACAGTTTTGATATGCTACATGGTTCAGAATGGCTCCAAATTTGACATCTTCAAAGTAGAATAATATATCTATGAACTGGAAAAAGATTCACTGAATTTCGACATGAAATGGCAAAGATATGAAACCTCAAACATGGACTCAGACCATGTTGGATTTTGCCCAGGTCTGAAATCTTCTTCGGGTTCAATTTTCAGACATGATTTGAACAGCCTAATGACCTCGGAATGGTCTGAAAATTTACACACATGAACTACAATATGCAGGTTACTAACAAAAAAATGAATCATGCAATTTCAATAAGAAACGAGGGAGTATGGGTCTTCAAATATTGACCCAGACATTGTCTTACCCACTGCATGTTAGCTGAAACAAATTTTAGCGGCAACAAATCAATTTAAACCTTAAATTCAATCAACCACAATAAAAGAGCATAGGTAAGTGTTTAAACTAGATTGCGTGAGTGTAACAACTCACCTTTGCGATTTTGAAGGGAAAACTGTGCAAACTTGAAGGAAGATGTAAGCTTCTGCCTTGAGAGAGCTTCAAGAGACTGTAAAATCACAATACAAAAACATGCAAGCAAGAAGAAAACAATTACAAACAATCAATTGTTGCAAAATCCAATTTTGGTGAAATAGAATAAGTTTTGGAGTTGATTACCTGAGAAATATAACTTTAATTTGATAAAACAATGAAGGATTGAGCTAATTTGGAGATTTTAAATTCTAGGTTTGAAAGAGGAGTGTTTTCTCTTTTTCGGTTTTTGTTTTACTGTAAAAAGAACGTACAGTACATGGAGAAGAAGAGAAACCCTTCTCTTTACAGGTTAGGTTAGAAAATGGGCTTGGACCCAATAACCAATTAAGACTTTGTTAATTTTAATTATCTCAAAAGACATATACACTCATGTTTATAAATCAAAACATCATATTTTCTCAAAATTCCAACACAATAAACTTATACAAACATATTTTCATGTTTAATAAAACATTTTACAACTAATAAAAAGAATAATTTAATTATAAAAATATTTTTATTATAAAAAACTCTTATTTTAAAATAAATACCCAATTTACACAAATATTTACATAAAATGCTATTTTTAGCACAAAAATTATTTTCTTATGTAATAAAATGCAATAAATCATTTAAACCTCATTTTTATGTCCAAAGCTAATTTTTAAACCAAATTTCACCTTTTTATTTAAAATATACATATTAAAATCAAATACTTCCTTTAAAAATCAATAAAAGAAGCATTTGGCAATAATTACAAAAATTATTACATTTTCTCAAATAAAAATCATATTTCACTCATTTCTAACATAAGCAACCAAAATAAAGTTTTAAAAACTTTATTTTCATATTTCATATTTAAAATCCATTGTTTATTCCAAATAAACAATTTAAATCTCCAATTTAATTTTTATTTCTCAATATTAAATTATAACCACCGTTATAATTTAATATTACAGGTAATCACCAAAACCAGGGTTGTTACAGACACCTCCACCACGGGCTCAAACACCAATTTATCGCTCTCAAACCTCGTCCGAAGGTACGTCTCACGATAGAGATGACCAAGGAAGGCTCCTATTCAAGCACAACCCGAGGAAGAAGATCAAGATAGCGATGGCATGTACGTGTTTGATATTCCGCATTTCCAACAACAATCGTACATGGCATTTCAAGGCCTCTCAATTCAAGAAGATGAGGAGTACAATGACCAAACATAATGGCCGGGCACATACGAGCATGATCAATTTTCTTATTGGGAATACTACGAGAATTATGGGAGCTTATCTTATAATCAACACAATTAGCATTTTTGTCTTTTTTACTATTTTTGCAATTTTTTATTCTTATGCTTGTTTATTTCACCGTTTAGAACTTTTGCTACATTTGTTTCTAATTTTATTTGAACTTTCGTATTTAATTTTCCATGATCTTAATGTCTAACACACTATATCTAATTAATATTTCTATATCTTGTATCATTTCCCTCCATTTTGATAATGACAAATGGGGAGGAATTGATGCATATACATAGGGGAGACAAATATATTAATACTTCCATTTTTTTATTGTATAGTTGTCATCATAAAAAAAGGGAGATTGTTAGAACCTCCAGTTTATGTTTCAATGATAACAACTCACAATCATATATATATATATACACACACACACACTTTATCAAGATTATAGGTATATGCTACAAGAAGACACCATGTTCGAAGATACCGAGACTTAAAGAGAAACAAAGATTCATCGACCATACTACCATTAGTAAGGTTATTCTACTGTAAAAGAGCCTTAGATAAATTATTGTTAAGATCTCCTTGAGTATATATGCATACACAGTCATACTCTATTTCATATGCATCAAAATTAAGTTAGAAAACTGTTTTTATTACCCATAGACGTCAGAAATAAAACCACAGATGTCTGTGACAATTCTTGGGTTAAAATTTTCTGAAGTCATAACCGTCTGAGGTTTTACCACAGACGTCTGTCATATGTAAAAACTGTCAATTTTGAAAAGACACTTCTGTTTGAAACAAAAAGATATCACCCTTCATCGAAAGGATGCAGCCAGTAAAATGAATAGATCTTCTCAGATAGTAACAACTCTTAATTTGCACCCTTTTGAATCTATAAATACTACTTTGATCGAGATGTAGAAATCAACTAACTTGAATTAATTTATTATTTCTTCTCTTAATTTCTAAACACTTTCTTGCATGTACATTGTTCACATACTCTCAATCTATTATAACCAAAATATAATTTTGGTTAAACCACTTCCTACAACTCAAAGCATTCATATTCACATACTCAAAGGAGATCATAGGAAGATTTGTACTAAAAGTCAAAAACCGTGTTATTTGGAACACAAGATTGTAAGAGATATACTTTTGTATTAGCCTATTCCTCTGGACGAAGCGAGGGTAATTTGATTAAAGGAAATACCGAAGGAAAGCTTTGGGACTGGACATAGGACGGGAGGTCCGAACCAGTATAAAAAATCTGGTTTTCACGCTTTTTTGTACTTTACTATTTATTGTCTACCATAGCATTAGCTCATACACTTGCATATTATACAAAAGTTAGATAATATACGGTCCACAAGATTTTAATATAATATATTGGAATCATGTTTACAGTTATGATGTAAATAATTTCATGTCACCGATGGAACATCAAACAAAGCAGTCAATTTTTTCCTTTCTATTAAACTTGACTTTAAATATATAATAAAAAAGTATAGATAATCACAAATTTTGGGAACTTCTAAATGGATCACATACCAAGATTTACATAAATGACTACAACTTACAAATGTATTTCTTACAAATTTGTCGGACTTTGGATCACAAATCTACCTTAATAATTTCATATAGATATATACCCATCAGAGTGCACATTAAGATTACAACCATTATTTTACAATGAAACTTTGAACATAAATTCTTAAACTATTAGACTACCAAAGCAGTAGAATATGCTAGGTTAGTGAAGCCAATAATGCAACCGAGCTTCCTTATTTTCTTCAAACTTAGTACAGTAAGCGAGGACCTTCAGCTTATCTTGTTAACCCAGCCATGATAATTCAAAAATGTTCAAATCATCTCCTTAGTAGCCTTGCTCAGTAGGAATAGCCCTTTCATAATTAACAACTCATGCAATAATCATAGGTACTGCAAAATAAAATATATAGAACATATAAGAGTTAGGTGTAATCTAAGAATCGGGTTTTCATCCCTCAACACATTTACAACAATTTTGTACAAAAAAGGGGTAATTCTCTACCCTATTTGGTAGGCGTTCATACTATCTGCATTTCAAATGGTACATAGAACAAGTTTGGAAACTAGTTGGGAATTTTGGAATATATAGTAGACCTAATGGTCTATTTTTGGTCAGATTTGAAAATAAAGAGGTATAATTCTACGTGGGGGACCTTATAAAGTTTGATTCTTGAATTATGATCATAAAAAATGCCAGGTTGGGATGAAATTTATGCAAGGATATCTAGCTTTTGGGCCTATCTGGATTAACTTATTCAATTTAAGAATTTATTTGTGACAAAGGGGTTAACACTCGTCTAACAACGTATAACATATGCTAAAGTGTTGGTTGAAATTGATATGGATATTGAATTCTTGGACGAATTTAAAGCAGAAATATATAATGGCGAAGTTGTTAAAGTTGTTGCCAAATTTGATTATAAACCACCAAAATGTATGCAGTATTGCATTTTTGGTCATGCAACTAGTAACCGTTTTACCATAACATCACAAGTTGGAGACCAAAACCAAAATAAAACAGCCTAGATTAAGAACATAGTAACAGTCCTACTTATAAAGCAGCTAATGAACAGTCTAAAACCAACAAGCATGTACACTCAGATTCAACAAATGATAAATTCAACAAGCATGCACATGATTTGATGCATGATATTTATATCAAAATAAATACTTAATATATTAGTAATCTCTCGGAGAGTACTTTTGTATGTGTGTCCGGTTAAGTAACTTTTCTGGAAGTTGTCAAAGCTTCATTCACTTCAACCATGATATTGAATAGGGTAGACAGGTAATAATTTTTAGTGATTCCTCTCTTCTTTTTATGGTCCATGTGCGTGCGTAGTGAAGGAGAAGGGATGAAGATGGGTTCTATTTTAATTTGGGAAGGCGGTTGTAGGGTACACTACTAAAAAATGTTTAGTTAAAGACTGAAACTAAAGGCATAAATTTTACAGTCCTTAATTAAAAACTAATACAAGACTGAGATTTTCTGTCTTTAATTCTGGATACTAGAGACTGAAAACCAGTTTTTAATCTGTCTTTGAAGTTTAAGATTAATTAGAAACTAAATTTCAATTTTTAATTTAGTCTTTCAACAAGTAACTAAAGTTTCAACGGTTTAGATTTTGTTCCATTCTAAATCCAGTGGTTAAATATACTGATCCATGTGGTAGTGTTTGGGATTCATTAACTTTCTATGGCCAAAATTAAAGCAACTTTTTATTTATCAAACCGACCGTAGGGAGGTTTGCTTACTTCTACTGGCCAAAATCAATTTTTCCGAAGGCAAAATAATGTGTTTCTTTTTCGTTTCCCATATGTTTCTCTCCCGTCCTATTCTCCAGTCGCGTCCTTGTTCTCCGTTCTCGATCCAATTTTTCGGATCCAATTTTTCAGCTTCAAACCATTTCGTGGCTCCTTTCTCTTCATTTTAATTACAGCCGAGTTGCAGATTTATAACACCAAATTCTCGATGAACAATCACCATCGCTTCTAGAATCTCCCAAATCGCCAAAAGCTAAGCCCACACTCCGCAAGGAACCCTCCTTTTCCCGCTGGTGCGGAGAATCCGTCGAAGATCCTCCTTTAAATCTCGGTCACTCTCCCTCTCCATCATTCGACCGAATCTCAATCGACTCCTATGATTTTGAGCTCCCATTGCTCGGTTCGCCTTCTGAAATCGACGCGCAGCATACATCTAATTCATTCAGACAGAGAAGTCACATCACAAATGATAATGATCATAATAAAGACAGGAAGTTATTTGGATTGGATGTGGAGAGTGGATTGCATGTTAGTCAGTCACAAACGAAGCTGGATCAACTGGAGAATGAGTACAATTTGTACGGTTATTGTTCGGGTTCTTCTTCTTGGATTGCTGTGGTTGCAAGGACTGTGTTTTATATTCTAATTTGGTACTCCTTGAGTACTTGTTTGACACTGTGAGTTTTTTGTTTAATAGTTATAGTGTATCGTTTTATCGGGTGCTGCTATCTACTCAGTAATTGATTTTCATATGCTATTTAAACGAGAAAAAAAACTAGAAGCTATAATGCATGAGTGTGGTGTAGAAAGAGTATTCATTTTTAATGGGTGAGTGTATGAAACTGGAGTTTTATATAGTTGCACGATTTAATATTGGGTTTGATGTTAGAACTTGGATGTACTTTGTTTTTTCAGCATTTTATGGTGTTTGTTATTATAGGTATAATAAAGCACTGTTAGGAGATAAATTAGGGAAGTTTCCAGCCCTGCTGTTGATTGATACTTTTCATTTTGGACTGCAAGCGGTATTGTCCAAGGTTATTGGATGCTTTCAGCTGCGGGAGGGAACTACTCCAATCACATGGAGGGATTACTTTGTGAAAGGCAAGTCATGCTCAACTGTAGTTACATTTTTAGTTTGTAGCTTGTTATGTTATGATTTTTTTTTTGAAGCATCACTGTTGATTTCTTATTAGTTATTTATGTACTATTCTCCATGATTGTACACAGTTGGGTTAAGAAGGAAAACAAATAAATACAAGAATTTTCCCCCACCAATCTCACCTAATCCATCCATCTCTTTTATCAGTTTTTCCTATTCGAATTATTCTATGTTCAAATTTTCTTGATCAGGTTAATTTTTCATACAGTGAACTTCTAACTCATTAATTTGTTGGACATTGAACTTCTAACTCCTTTGTAATAACTGATGCAAAATATATGCTAATACATATTAGTCAGTTTATTAATTTATATGTTTGCTAAAATGTCGCTCAAATGAAACTAAACCAATCAATAAGATATATTATTAATCCTCTTTCGTGTTAATTTTTTTTTCTACAATAAATAATAATTCCTACAAAGAAAACGGAGCGCTAGAGAGTTCGATGCATACTTATTCAGAAGTTTAAAGACTGTTCTAGATTACTTCTCTTTTTAATTCTAAACAAGAAAAAAGAACTTGGGTAGATCTAAAGTCTAAACGATTGACATATATACAAACAAGTGTCTTCCGAGAGTTATCATTGTCTCACATCCTAATTCATAAATATGCCTAGCTAATTCAGTATCTGGGATGCCTTGCGAGTTTGTATTTGTTTCTATTCTTTTTCATGATGAGAAACAGTTAACGTTGTGCAGGGATTCTGTTATTGGTCTAACTTCATACTCCATTCTATATACAATGTGGTATTAAAGTAAAACCAGCATACTTTGAGATAATACGTTAGACCAGTTCAATTTCTTTTCAAAACAACAAAGCTATATTTCTCTAAAATTCTTCTAACAAAAAACATAAATACATACCTATAAACAGGAGGATTCTCAGGCCAAAATTTATAATTAATCTTGTGCTTGGGCCACACATTATGAAACAAGTAATCAACCCAAGCCTTTTTCCCTTCCAAATCATTCTGCAACTTCGTGCCATATCCTTCAAAACTCACTAAATCTGGAACCGTAGCATATGCCTCCTTCTCCTCCTGCTGCAGCTCGAAGAACTCCTTCCCTACTCTCTGCAACTCATTTATCACTTCATTCGGTATCCCATGATTCATCAACTGAAATATCCCGTACTCCCGGGCTGCCTCGCTTATTTGCTTAACCACATTCTCTTGGCTACTATTTGCAAGGTCAATAACGGGTAATTCGGGTACGGGTCCATGGTATGTGGTTAGATTCGGACGTTCATGGTCCAACCTGATGAACTCTGATGGTATTGTGCCTAGGTTTGCCGTTAGCGTTGCTATCGCCTGCACTCTCTCTACCTCCATCGTATATGTTGGTTAATTATTTAGAATGTATACGGTAGTTGGTAAGATAGGATGGTACTCTGATATTTATATATAAGAAGAGGGGTTTGGTTAGATGAGCGTAGTAAATGGACCGTGAATGACGAATGAAACCAAACATAAGGAAAACGTGGATAAAGTTTGTTCACTTGTTGCAGCTACCAACTTCCTATACTAGATAAGACCGATAAAAATAACCATAATGCCGTTTATTATATAAATTAAATACTTTTCCGTTTTAGTGTGAAAGACTTGGCCGATTTATTGCAAAAATGATTAATATGACAAAATCTTAGCGTTTTAATCCATTTTCATTACAAAACGGTAATGTTTTCACTACTTTAAAAATCAATCTTTCATTCACTTCACTAACCACAAAATCACTTAGAACTATTCAATAATACCTTAACAAACCATATCTGATTGGTCGGTGGCTTATTTTTAACTGAACAAATCATTGATAGTTATGCTTAAGGCTCACGTATAAATCCGTTTATTAAAAAAACGGTGGTTTTTTACTCACTGTCATCTGTTTGTAGCATTTTGAATATTTGCAAATTTAACAACTTTGACAATAATTATAGATCAAGAACACATCAATAAAAAATACAAAGTTCAAATCTCTTTGTTTATTCTTTTTGTTTGGTTAGCTGCCTACGACTTTACTTTACGTTTGATATGCATACATACATATTTTGTATGTATAGACACACACATATATATACATACACACGCATAAAATGAGACGAGTCTCTGGAGCAGTAGAGTTATATCAGTAAAGTTTCAAACTTAAATTGATCATTTTGTGTCTTGTGTCTAAGTATACAATTTGTTTTGTCCCTTAGTCATACAAAAACCTAGAGAAGATAATACACATGCTACATCTGTGGTCAGTTTGCACATATATTTTTTTGGATGCCAAAACTTAACAGATCAAAGTCTCCTGGCTCAGGAAATTAAGGTTAAATCAGCTATAGAATGATTTAACTCTAACATTGGATAATGCCTTAGAGGATAGAGTTAGAATTAACTACTTAAGGGAACCTAGAATAAGTACAACTGGCTGTAAGGTATATAAAAAATTCTTTTATGAGAGTGTAAATAAAATAAGTCAATCCTGAATAAATGTTGCATAAATTAAATGTTTATGTAACCTAAGTTGGGAAATGGTTAACGCAAAACGATATTTTGTATGGTTGTTGATAGATAATTTTGATTATTATGTTGATTTCAGGAGCCTTGCAAGATTTCCAAAAGATTCAGCTATTTGATTTTAGAAGTTTCTCAAAACAAAATCAGTGTCAGCTATGTGCATCAAGAAATAAGCTATTGACTGGAAGTAATATGTGAACGTTTACAAAAATAATATCTTTGTTTAGTTGTAAAACTGAATGATGTTAGTTACAAATCAATGTGAAATAATGATATAAAATTAACAGCATGTACAAGTTTATAAAGTTCCATAGTAATGGCAGAATGAAGCCATTCCAAGATTGAATTCAGATAGGAGACCAACTATCAGATTATTGGAGATACATTCCCATGTTTCTTGTAGGTAAATGCAAAAATAGCTATGGTTACCATGTGTGGATTTTACATTATGTAGTGTGTATTCTCTCTGTGATCTAGTTGGAAAACATGTGACTATGAGACTTGCTAACTATTATGTAGTAAATATGTGGAAAGCAAGAAAAATGGCAATTATTCAAATTTGATCATATAAAAGCTTGCCATGATACAGAGTGAGGTAAAGCCCAATGATGGTCAGCTTTTCTCACATAATATTTTATGCTTCTCATAAATATGCTTGTTACGGAAAATGAAATAAACTCACATGTTATGCTTCTCATCAATATGCAGTTTTTCTACTATATATTTTATTTAACTTATTTCTTTGTATTAATGCAAGTAATGTTTTACTCAATATATTATCATTACGTGCTTACTTAAAATTAAACGTTTGATTAGATATTTATTTTATGAGATTATACATCGAACGGTCGGTTTTTCCACCGTTGTGCGGTTATACTAGTTAAATTCACTTAAATGCTCCATTACCTCCTTTAATTATGGCCATGCTTCATACAACTACTTCTTCACGATCAAACTATCACTACCAAAAAACAATCAGTTAAAGACTGAAAATCGAAGATCGAAAATTTTCAGTTTCAATTTAAAACTGCTTTATAACCGAAAAATACCAGTTTTTAACTTTTTAAATTTTTTAGACCGAAAATCAGTCTTTGATCAGTTTATAAATTTTGAAACTATCTTAAAACTGAAGATTGGTCTTTAGTTGGACCTTTACCTTTTGTCTAAACACTACATATGCAGTGGCTGTGATTTTTCTATTTTTTCAGTCCAGTGGATGGATACGGTGATCCATGTCATGGTGTCCAAGATCTGAAACTAATTTTTAATATATGAATCGTTTTCTCCATTTTTGCATAGAAATCGACACACGTAACTAATTCCTCTTCTTGCTCACGCATAATAATCCTTTTCTTCCTCTCTTTTAGATATTTAATATCTCATTCCAGCACAATTTTTGTACTCAAATCGGTAATATGATACCAGATCCAAATATTCTTCTCGCTTGTTTTCTCCACAAAACATCTATACTAAAATCCCTAATTGCTAATTTCTTTCCCAAAATGTATCAACTTTAGATCTTATTTGATGTTTCTTTCCTCAATAATTTACATACTAAAATTTTAACTTCTCTTATATCACCAATTAAGGAAGGTACACTAAAGAATGGTATTTGAAGCTGTTGCTTTTCATTCTTAGATCTCAAGTCGATTTCATTTTCATGTATTTCGTTTGCTGTTTCCAAGTGGAGCTTTTCATACATTAGTAATTTTAATTCTATTTTTTCTAGAAATGCACGTTGCTACTTTAACCAAAAGTTAAGGGGATGAGGGCATACGAATTTGCATCCAAAGGTGGATATCAGGCGGGTTAATATGGGTAAACGGACAGGATGTATCCCACCTTAAATTCGTGCCTTTATTGCCGATCTTTCTAGAACTTCCGTTTGGAAACTAATTTGAGCTTTTGATTTCATTTTCTTTGTATTTGTTTACCAGATGCAATTTGTATTTACTTGAAGTGGAATATGCATGCTCCCTCTCCAAATTTAGAAGATCAACAACTGACGGTTGTCCAAGTGTTTTGATGAAACTTGAAAGTATAATGTATATTAATGTCTGAAAACATGTTTTACTTTTATTTGTATTTCATCAGTGGTACAATGTTAAAATTATATGATGTGTATGTTTTATATATCACACTGAAATATGTTGATAATTTATTTGAATATTATTGCTATTATAGTATATTGTACTCTTGATTTTTACTCAGTTTGTAAATAGATGGATGATGTTGATTGTTATCCGACCAGTTGATCCGATCATATTCAGACCGACTAGACAAGTTAGACTCGACTATCATCAAGACCAGTAGCCTAAAGAGATAACTGTGGGATCCAGAGATCAAGCACATACGATAGTACGAAGAAACTATCAAGCGAAATCAAGAAATAGACTCTAAAGAATGTTCTAAGTATGGATTAGTGCCTCCCTTAGGCAGGGGGTCGGCGTTGATCCATTCCTCTATGTAAGGGATCAGATCATAATAGCCTAGCAATTCAACTCAACAGAAATCGATCGATATCTCAAAATCCATAAGTCAAGTACATAAACAACTTCGGAAACATGAAGCTAACATGGAGGGGGACCCACCAGAGGGGTCGCAACAAGCCACAGGGCCATTAAGACCGATCGGGGCCGATCGCTCCCCCTTGGGAGCTAAACCGTGATATTTTTTTGGTGACCTCATCCACATCTGGAGATTCTGGTGTCAAAAATTCAGAAAGATATTTGGTCGTCTATCCCTATAAATACAGAGTCCATAGTTCATTTTAGGGATCTTTACGTTGTTTTCTTGGTACTCCGTTATAATTATGGATTCTGATCCGATCCCTCTTGTACTTAGAAATTCTAGTGATTAATAAAGAAATTTTATCGAAGTGGACATATGCATTCAACGTCAAACCATTATAAATCTGCTTGTTATTATTTTTTACTTGTTTTCTGCTTGTTTTCTCTGTTTAAATTTAGATTTCTTTATTTATTTCTCTATATACAATATATTGGTTGTCTGTGCCAACTTTTGGTGCAAACATTTTAGTGCTTTCATTGAAAGAATCAATTCTCAGTCTGATTGGATCTCATCATCTACTGGTGGATTCCCGTATCCGTGAGATGGATCTAGATTTATGCAGACAAGTTTCTATTTCTACTCAGATTTTAAGAAGATCTAGAAGGAAGCTATTAGCCATGGCCAGAGGAAAGTCTACTACTTCTCTTGTTGTTTTGAAGGAAATGACAATGCTAGTGTTCAACAAGTTGATCAAAATGTACAACCAGCAGCTGTCGATGCCCAGAATCTAGCTGAATATATCACTAGAACTGATTTTGAAGTCCTAATGAAGGAACCGATGGATAGCCATCAGCAACTCAATCAGCAAATACAGGCTAACATCGACCTGATGAACCAGTTGAAAGAAAAGCGTGGAAAGACAAGGAGGGAGCCTACTCCCTATTTTGGATCGTAAAATTCCTCCTTATCAAACGACTATCACCGAAGCGGACGCCGCAAGACGGATCCATACGCACCTGGAACATCAGGATAAGATCAGGCGATCTCAAGGCCGATCGGCATCGATCGACCCCCTAGGGGGATCGACAATGAACCCCCTAATCAGCGGGGATCGGTATGTAGGTGGAGGTGCTTACTCTGGAGGTGTCACGATCAATCAAAGTGCTGGAGCTCAGGCAAATGTGGTCGAATCGCAGCTGAGAGACCACGATAGAACTGCTACTCAGGATACGGATCAAAAGCAAGAGGAGCCAAGGTAACGTGGAATTGCTCGGAGTCATTGATCGGGTCATTCACGTGAAGTAGAGCACGACTACCGCCAGACACCAACTCTCCAAACACCAAACTTAACTGCTATGATGAGGCAGCTAGTGAAAGAAAGTCAAGGCTTGACCAACGATGATTGGGGACTCTCCAGAAGTCATACTCCATTCACCGACAACATTCTACATGCAAAATATCCACGGAGTTTCTATATGCTAATGATGCCTGCCAATGCGGGAAAATCGACCCCAGGCAAAATCTGTTGAAGTACGAATGACATGCGGACTCCGCCCAAGCCACCGATGCAGTCAAGTGCATGTGTTTTCCCATTTTTTTGGAAGATGTTGCGACGATGTGGTTCACTAAGCTACCATTGCGGTCAATCTCGTCATTTGATGAGTTAGCAAAGAAGTTACTGGAGCAGTTCCGTATGCACACAACTCGCCCCAAGGATGTAATGCCACTTTCCAACTTGATCCAGGCACCGCGGGACTCACTGAAAGATTTTCTGGAAAGGTTTAATACAGCTGTTATAGAAGTAGTAATCCAAATGATGATGCAATACTAATGGCACTGACTTGGGGAGTCGATTCCGATTTCGAGTTTGGTGATTGGTTAGCAGGAAAGCCTCCTTCTACATTGGACCGTTTCTTTGCAAAGGCGGTTCAGTTTCTGAGAAAGGATGAGGTAAAGCGAACTAGGAAGAGAAATGTTGCAGGCCCAAGTGCCAAGGGAGTACAGAGTAATGTGGAAGTAAAACAGTCCGATGATAGTTTTGGAAATGTTTGGATCAATGTTTAGTAAAAACCGAATAAGCAGAAGAAAGGCGGTGATAGAAATTGCGATTGAAGATGGGATTTCGGAAGAGGGAAGTTGAGGATCCTATCGTTCGATACATACACAACATTGAATACGTCGCTAGAGAATGTTTATCTATCAACCTATAACACCATGCAGTACAGGAAACCACCTCCGAAGGAACCAATAGAGAAGCAAAGACGATCGGAAAAGTACTGTAGATTTCACAAGAGTTATGGACATAACACAGACGAATGTCACCACCTCCGTGATGTTATTAAAAAGCTAATCCGATAAAGAAAGTTGCAGCAGTTTGTTAAAGCCCCGCAAGATAGCGGGCAGGGGACATCCGACCCCAATCGAGGATAAGCTCCTCCCAGTGCTGGGGAACCTCGACGAACATCAAGGACATTAGTTGTTAATACCATAATCGGAGGACCACATCTGGCTGATTAAAGCTGGAATGAGATTGAATTTTACGTGAACTCTATCAGACATGTTGATATTGACATTAGTTATTTAATTAGTTAGTTAGTTAATTAGGTTCCAAAAGTGGAATTTGTGCAAACGATGGAATTTGACCATGAAACTTGCACCATTGCGTTCGTGGCGAAATTCGAAGTAACTTTCATATTTGGAATTTTACGATCGGAGTCCAAACAAAGTAAGTTACGAACGACAAACGAATTCAGAACGAAAATAATTAAGTAAGAAGAAATAAACGTTTTTATATTAATTACCCGACCCACAGGCCAACCCGACATTCGGGACAGTCGACCCCCAGCGGTCGATCGGTGACCCAGAGGCGGTTGACTGGTGGCGACCTGGTGACTCCAATATCCCTAGGCCGCAACAGCCCGGATTTAATATATTTCGATTTAACGGTTCTGGTTGATTCTAACGCCTATAAATTCAGGCCCAACCCTCCCTTCTTTTGTCATATTTTTATGGAGGCGGTAGTGAAGCTATATCATTTCTTCTTCTCCTCTTTCTTTCTAAATTATAAAGATATGGTATTAGTATCTACATTCATACAAATCGGAGAAGAGTAGAAATCTAATAAAAAAGGAGAAGAGAATCAACTATATGCATATTTGAGGTAATTTATATATTTGCATATATTTGTATCTATTTTCTCTCCCAATCCCAAATAGCTTCTCAGATATGTAATTCTAATGTATATATATATAACCTTTTATACATACCTCTTGGATTAAAAAGGATTTGGAAGAATCAAAGGTTCTACTTCAGATCTGGAGATTTGGATTGCTTTTAAAAGATGAGTGAGAAATTTTGTAGATTATTATGATTTGTAAATTATCCCGTTGGTGTTTATTTGATGTTTATGCCTAATTGGATAATTGTATATGAGTTTTAGACAATGAATTGAATATGATCTGAATATAATAAATATCGTCTACATATTCTTATTTATGAATTGATTTAGCATTGTATAGAGCCTGATCTAGAAATCGATCCCAAAAATATGAATTTAGAATATTGATTTGAATGAAATTTATTCCAGATCTGAGATATGTTGTATAATAATGTTATAAATTTGGATTATTACCCTAATCTTATGAGAATATAAACATTTCTACGTTTGAACTGTTGGAATTTTGATCTGTTTAATATTTATAAATTACTTTGATTTCTTTCCCTTTTAGAAAGATACAGTGTTTGCTCTAATAAGGAATAGATGCAAATAAAAGAGAAAGAGACGTGTAAGTATGAATTGATTGTAGTTTACACTGTCTATTTCAGTATTTAAAAGAAATGATTATTTCTCGTAATTTCAAATGATGTTATCTTTTATATTTTAAATTTAAATCTTTTGTTTTGGACTAATTTATGGAAATTATAGCGGATAATATTTTTAGATATGATTTCAACAATTTAACATGGAAAAGTATATTCTAGTGAAGATATATAACTAAAATATATTTAAAAGTAAATATTTGTACGTAATTACCGCACTTATAATAATTAAATAAAAAGCTAATAACGACGCTTGCATGTAATACTCGCGTTTAGGATAATTAACTAGTGCGAAAAGAATTTAAAAGGTTGTAACTTCAATAAATGATAATAAATATGGGGGTTGCAATAATTTGACAGGATATATGGATTAATGTGACTGATAAAAATGGAATAGATATAAAAGGTTACTAATTTAAAATTAGTAATCATACATAAATGTCTTAGGAAATGTTCGCTATGATTTTATGGACAAATTGACATTTATGAGCATTAAACGGGGATTTACGGGTAGATAAATATTTTAAGGTAAACCTTATTACCTTAAATAAAAAGAGAATTAGTAAGCTAAGTCCAATGTCTACCTAAGATAATATAAATAAAACTTAGGACGGTTAATTTGACTTAGTGGGTTAGTGATGCGAGGTCAGTAGAGTCACTCGATGGAAGACTGCCCTTCACTTTGAGGCTACCAACAATCGGGTGTACTTACTACTGATGTGAGATATCACTAATCCTAGGACCTATGACGACACGAGAGATTGGGCTTGCTTTCTTAATTTGAAAGTATTAAATGGTCAAAATTTGAAATTAGAAATGGTGAGGGATATCTCCAAAGGGGTTCGCTTCTGGTTTGAGATCTTAAGTGGATGAAGGGTCCGCCTCTCTCATAAATGGATGTATTAAGTAACCTAGTGAGATTCCAAATTAATAAATAAGGTGTCTCTAAAAAATTGTTTTTCTTTTAATAATGGTCTTTTCTATAAAAAAAAATCCTTATACCTTTCCATATTACCCACTTGATCCCTTTTGGTTTTGAATAGTTATTCATAACCAATGATTTTATTACTTAAGTTATGGGGAAAAATCTCAAACTTTATTGCCTTTATAGATTTACACTATATATACATACCTAAAATCCACATTTAAAATTAGCGCCTTGTATGGATTGATGTAAGTCCATAGAACCATCTTCACCAATCCATTTTTTATCTTTATGGAGAAATACTACATAGTCATCTAGAATAGTATTTCTTCTTTTTTCAAGTGGATTTCCTTAACGACCTTACACTTTGAGGTTGTTGAGTTTGTTTTCTTGAAACAGTAGCCTTAAATTGAAGAAAAATTTGTTTGACATTGTCTTATTATGGTTCTTAATTTACTTCTTATTAATGAAAGGAAACAAATCCTACATATTATCCGAAGAAGTAACTGTAGTTGAATCAAAGATAATGACTCTCCTTAAAGACCATGATATATGCCTTTAAATTTTGTTTAACATTATCTTATTATGGTTCTTAATTTACTTTTTGTTAATGATAGAAAACAAATCCTATACATTATCCGAAGAAGTAACTATAGTTGAATCGAAGGTAACGATTCTCCTTGAAGACAATGATTCGTACTTTATTTCTCCCCCCAAACTCAACATCCTCATAAATTGTATCATTTCCCATCTTAAAATTTTTCCTTAGTGTGAGTTTATAAAACTTGTAGCTTTTAAGCCACTTATGATACCAATAAAGTATTTTCTATATTTAGTGCCTTGATCTAGAATTATTTAGTAAGTTGAAACAAATAATCATATTAATCACCAAATCAAAATTTGAGACTTCATTATAAAAGGTATTCAGCATAAGTAGATATAAGCTATATTTTAAACATTAGGAGTTTTAATTCCAACAATATTTGAATTATTCATAAATTAATCTTATTATTTCTAAAGGAACAATAATAACCAAATTTGTTCATATCAAAATTAGAAACTAAAATGCCTAAGTGACGGTAAAACAACAATATTAAACAAATCCAAAATAATTTGCATATCTTTTTAGACATGACATGTGTGATATCTAGTAAATTTTTTTTTATATATTCATAGATTTCATAAAAGAAACAACTATAACTATATCTTTTTGTTATTTCTTTTGTTTAGGTCCTTAGCGACTTCTTTATCCTTATTTATACATTTATTTACCATGTACGATAAATGGGCACTTTCTATCTTACCATGTTTCAAACTCTCTTCTTCTTACGACAATGTGAAATGAGCTCAATAAAAGATCATTTTATTCTTAGGAAAATTAATAATAATATGAAAATGGTTATACTGTGAATAAAGAGAGTACCAAATAAAACAATAACTTGGGTGCCTTTAACTTTTGAAGCAATATTTTCCATATAGTACTCATTTATGTTTCCTTTACTGTTACTTTATGGAATCAAGCAATATAAGCGTGCTTGTTTCTCCTTACCATTTTGACAAAACGCTTTTCTTTCTTAGTAAAGAACTCCTTAAAATTGGTTATCCCTACAAATAAAACATCCTTAAAAGCTTCTGAAATATTTTACTTCAAGATCTTTTGAATCTTGTTTTTTGAATTATCCCACCTCTGAATGTTCTTCATAACATTATATGAGCATTCGATCATAATATGAGTGGATGTGACCCTCATAATTGCAAAATCTAGATCCATGAAGTTAAGAACAAACAATATGTTCTCTTGATAATCCTTACAGTTAGTTCCAAACAAGATGAGAACATTAAAATTGGCAGACACTTTAG
Source organism: Allium fistulosum (assembly GCA_030737815.1). Taxonomy (NCBI): domain Eukaryota; kingdom Viridiplantae; phylum Streptophyta; class Magnoliopsida; order Asparagales; family Amaryllidaceae; genus Allium; species Allium fistulosum. The sequence continues at coordinate 1,138,891,134 of CM060901.1, forward strand.
TCAAATTATATGAAAATTGACCAAAAATTAAGTATTGACCGTATATGCTAATATCCAAATATCAGCCATAGTAAATTCAAATAATTGGTAAGTCCCTTGTCAAGATACCTAGCACAACATTAATATAAAGTCTTTGGACAATAATATTAATTGTAAGTGGTACTCTTGTTGTGATGATCAAACATTGACAATAAATTCAAGTCAAATAACAATCTTCCTTTGAGTCAATTGGTTATTCACTTGTAAAGCCTTATAATTGTCACATATTTATCATCACACATGTGTAAGTTATTCGACCAAATATTATTCTTCCTTTGGGCCGGCTAACATCCGCATGAATAAGTACACGCCAATATCAAATATTTTCATGAACAACAAAAATAAGAGAGGTTGCTTTGATGATATGTTATTTCAATTAGCTCACTTGGAACGTAGGATATTTACAATTAGTTTGAAAAGACACCAAAAATATATTTGAATTTTATTTAGTGTATGTACAATATTTTGAGTGCTATACAACACTCCCAAAGTACTTTAAGTCTATATGGCACTTGAAAATCTCAAAATTATAACTGTGGCACAACATGTTTTAATCATAGCTGTTATAATCTTTTACTCTATGTACGTAGTTACATTCATGACATTTTCTAAATAAATATGATACAAGGTTTCATAAATAAATCACATAACAAATATCACGGATGAACATCGGAATTAAATGCTATATAAAATTATATGTAAATAACATAGTAAATGTCGTACTAAATAACATAAATGAATGTAGTAGCTATGATGTATATCTGAACCATAATATAGCTATACAGAATGCTATTGTATCACTTTATCTTTTGTTTATTATTTGAATAATTAATTAACATCGGTAACCATGCATTTTGACAAAATATGAAAACTGCTGCTCCTTTTATTTTATGATAACCAAAGCATGAAAGTGAAACATGTTTTTAACGAGCATGGATCAAGCATATAAGATATATGTAACTATCAAACATAAATGCATCAAATAATAATGTCTTTTCTTATTCCAAATACAAACATGCTGCATCATTAAATTAATTGTAACCGACGCATTTAGTGCATTTACGATAACAAATTAGTTCATTTATTACCATACCAACCACATTTAATGTATTTATAATAACAATAAATGCAATTTACCGTTATGTGGTCCAAAATGTAAATTAATCTCATATTAAAATTTATTTCAATAATAAAATAAACATAAACACTCTAAAGGAGCATGCTTTATTTCTAATTAATCAATTTTTTTGAAATAATCAAAATACCTTATATATACCCAAATTACTTAATCAAAATTTGATTAATGTAAAATAATCATAGAACTGGATTTATATTGCTTGCATAAATGGTTCTAATTATATATATATATATAGCATTTATAAACATTAAAGAAATTAACTGTACATATCAGATCATAATGTATTCCTCGCATTAAAATTCACAACTTATTTACAAAATATAATATAATAAACATGTGGATGCTTTAACACTACTAGAAAAGGCTTTTATTCCGACAGCAAGGAGCGACGGCTTCCGACGGCGTTCAACGAGCCGTCGGCGGCCGTCGGAAGCCGTCGGAAATTCGCAAATTACAGCGCTCAGCCGAGTCTTCTTCTTCCTCATTCTCAACACGAAAATTTTTAGCAAAAAACCCCCAATTCCCTTCTCCAAGCTTCCAATCTCTAATTTCGAGCTTCCGGATCCTCCATAGCCGCCTAATCAAAATCTATTGCTCTCAATCTCAGGTATAATATCTTATTTTCGCCAAAAATCTAATTTTTACCCTAAATCTAGATTTGCATAAGTTGATAAATTAGGATTAATTAGTAATTGCAATTGTTTCCAATAGCGTAATAACGGTTTATAGCATCTCATGGTATACCTATTTCATATGTTATCGTGAAGTTTTAAAGAGTATGTATAATTATGATTATGTGTATATGTAAACCATTGTATATGTGTTGTTTATACCATTTTATTGTGTTAATTGGAATAAGACATGAGTTGTATAACATCTTGACTTGTATAATAATAATGAATGCACGAGTCTAAAAGAATTTGATTGTATTGGAAAATCATAATAATATTAAAGCAGCCTTATTCGATAAAATACGCGGAACAAATGTGGTATATTAATAATTTTTTGAAATGTATTAATAAAATACGCGGGACATTTAATTAACTAATGTCCCTTAGAGAGTTTTTGGCCCCGTCTGACGAGTGTTGTACATGATCGTTATATAAATAGTCGTTTTTTTCAAAAAATGACCATTTATATTCATCTGGTACAATGTTTGTTGGATTTGTCCCTGTATTGGACAAGTTAGGAACACAGTAAGCATTTACATTTTGTATACTACTTCGTCTAAAACGGTTCATAAAATTTCGACCTAACTTTTCTTTTTTGTTTCCTACGTACACGTATTTGTGTACAATGCAGGGAACAAAAGGGAAATGCTGCCAAAATTTTGTTGAATCGTTTGAGATGAAGTAATATACGAAATGTAAATGCTTACTATGTTTGTAATGGGAAGTAGGATGCCTGACCATGGAAAAAAAAATCTTTTTGTACAAAATTTTGTATCGATACGTTAAAAAATAAAATGTGTCATATTTGAAAATATTTTTTAATTTTTGAAATAGTTCTTTAAATTCAAATATTATACGACCATGAAAATAATCTTTTTCGAATTTGTATTCTTGAAAATAAATATTAAATTTTGAACTTGTGACTCATTTTCTCAAATAGGAAAAATGATTGATTATTTTGTTGATCGGAGGAGATGGATGTACCAAAGAAAAGGACTGAGAGGCTCAATAAAAGAAGATTTTTAGAATGGTATAAACGTATTTGTTGAATTCGCTTTAAGTAATAACAGAAACGATCCAGAAATTCGTTGTTCGTGTAGTAGGTATAGACATTTGAAGTATTTGTTACCAGATATTGTGAAAGTTCATTTGTTCCAAAATGGTTTCGTACCCGAGTATTATGTTTGGGATCGGCATGGAGAAGTTGTAGCAAATACTTCTGTAGAGTCTGAAAGTGTTGTTAACGAAGTAGTTACGACGACCCGTATAGAAAATATGGTCGAAGATGCAGCACGATCAATGTTTCCTATGGTTGAAGTTGACGACGATGATGGAAATGTTGAAGAACCAAATATTGAAGCAAATTTTTTTTATGATTTACTAGATGCTGCTAAGAAACCTATTTGGGATGGTTGTAAAAGCGGCACTCAGCTGTCAGTAATCGCAGAATACATTGCGATGAAGTCAAAATACAACATCACTGAAGCTATGTTTACGGCTGTTGTACAAGTTGCAAAAAGCCATATGCCGTCCGATAATCTAATGTGTGAAAATCAATATGAAGTTAAAAAACTTATGTCGGCTTTTGGTTTACCTTATCAGAAAATAGATACATGTTTAAAAGGCTGCATGTTGTTTTGGAAAGAAGACGCAAATCTTAGAAATTGTAAAATTTGTAATCATGAGAGATACAAACCAAGAAAAAAGAAGGGGAAGGTAGTTCCGAACAAGCGTATGCATTACTTGCCCATCACTCCAAGGCTTCAAAAATTATATGCATCTTCTGTAACTGCATCTAATATGAGATGGCATAGTGTGAGAACGGAGGAAGAGGGTACGTTGACACATCCGGCCGATGGAGAAGCATGGAAGCATTTCGATAAAACGTATCCAAATTTTGCAGCGGTGAGTCGAAATGTTAGATTAGGATTATGTACGGATGGTTTTTCGCCATTTTCTCAATTTGGTTCTAAATATTCATCCTGGCCCATTATCGTCACACCGTATAATTTACCTCCATGGATGTATATGAAAACGCAATATATGTTTCTTACTGTTGTCGTTCCTGGCCCCGACGATCCGACACAAGGAATCGATGTATATTTACAACCGTTGATTGAGGAGTTAAAAATACTATGGAACGAAGGAGTAGAAACTACGATGTGTCCAAGAAGAAAATTTTTCGTATGTTTGCTTCTTAATTTGTTGTGGACTATAAGTGATTTTCCTGCCTATGCAATGCTTTCAGGATGGAGTACTGCCGATCGTCTAGCATGTCCATATTGCATGGATGAAACACGAGTGTTTTCTTTACCTCATGGTAAGAAAATTTCATGGTTTGACTGTCATCGATATTTTCTCCATGTAAATCATCACTTCAGAGGAGACAAGAAAAACTTTTTAGCTAATAGAGTAGAAACTAGACAACCACCGACGATATGGTCAAGCGAAGACATATATGAACTTGTTATGGACTATCCAAAGATATATGAAACTGAAGTGCAAACAGAAATTGAAGGCAAATCGATTGTTCATAACTGGTGCAAACAAACTATTTTTTGGGAGTTGTCGTATCGAAAACATCTTCTGCTTCGTCATAATATAGACGTGATGCACAATGAGAAAAATGTATTTGATAATGTTTTTAACACAATTTTGAATGTGAAAGGGAGACGAAGGATGATTTGAAATCAAGACGCGGTATAGAAGAATTATGCAAACGTCCTGAGCTTCATATGAAACCAAATGACAGTAAAAAACTCAAAGCATGTTACAAATTAGATAATAATCAAGTTAAAGTTGTGTTAAAATGGGTGGAAGGGTTAAGAGTTCCTAATGGGATATCGCCAAATCTTCGTAGATGTGTTGACTTTAAAAACGGCAGATTGAGCGGAATGAAAAGCCACGACTGTCACATAATGATGGAAAATTTATTTCCCGTTATGTTCAAAGAACTACTGCCGTTAAAAGTTTGAAAGGTAGTAACGGAGCTTAGTATGTTTTACAAAGAGCTTTGTTCGACTACTTTAAAAGTGCAACGTTTACGTAAACTTGAAGTCGATATTCCTATATTGCTCTGCAAATTAGAGAAAATATTTTCGTCAGGTTTTTTTAATGTAATGGAATATTTACCTGTTCATCTCCCATCTGAAGCACGACTTTGAGGTCCTGTCCAATATGGATGGATGTATCCATTTAAGAGGTATGTAATATGTTATCACGTAATTTAATTACATTTGAATGATGAAGTTAATGTAAATTAATTTTGCATAGATATCTAAATCATCTAAAGAAAAAAGTGAGGCAAAAAGCACGAGTTGTCGTTTTTTTACTGTTTATAGTTTACAGTTTAATATTCGTTTTGCTTTTTATCGTGAAACACAGGCTGAGATAGACATTCAGACAGACGATATGCAGTTGGCACGAGAATATTGGATGAAGAAGATGTGTAAAAACTATAGGGACTCGATATCCGAAATCAAGAAATCAGGTAAGAAACCAAGTTGGATGGGGGAGAGCGTATGGCAAGCATGGTTGGGATAATGGAAAACTGACGAGGCGAAGGCAAGTATACTAATTTTTTTTTAATTATTTGACTGGTAGTAAATATCAAAAAATACATGATCGATAAATAATGTATCAAATTTTGAATGTACAGGCAGAGTCGGAATGAAACTCTACAAACAGAAATAAAAATCTCATCACTCATCGCGGAGGGTCGAAGTCATTTCAGCAGCATCGATAGGAGTTGGTAAATTTACTGAATGCAAATTGTAAATAGTTTGTGCTATATAATTTTAAATGTACAATAATTGTATGTAAAAATCAATTTCAGGAAGCTGAGGCGCATGGTCCCGTGGGCTATATGGACGTGTTTACTCGTACGCATGCTGTCGAGCATGTAAATCCGGACGGGACAGTTTTGTATACATGGCACGATGATAAATCCAGCAAGAGCCATGTAAGCATATTTCATTTTATGCAGTATTAGTAATTGTTCTACTTGTTAAAATATAATGAAATAAGATATGATGATATTAATTTGTTAATGCAGGAAAAGTTTATGGAGCAGCGCCAGAAACTCCTTGCTGATACGGGTCGAGATCAGCTGACGACGGATGAGGAGGATGCTATTTTTGAGTCAGTTATGGATCCATCAGATCATGGCAGACGATACGGATTTGACAATCAAGTGGTAAGTAAATAATATATTGGGTATCATATAAGTTTTCAAATTCAGTACATTAGTTTTGAGTCACTTCGTTATGAAAGCATTGTGCATTACCAAAATATATTAATTCGTTACTTGAATGTCATCTCAAAAAAATAATAACGAAAAAGACATGTTATTTAATTTAGTTTGCCTGATATATGCTGTACACATGCATAAATTTGTCACATTTACTGTTAAAGAGATCAAAAGCAGTGATATCTCGTAATGTAACGTACTATTTTTTTTGTTAATAAATGGTTGAATCACAATTTAAAAAGGCCAAAAGAACATATTTTCAAATGTATACATTATACATGCATAAACTAAATTAAATAACATTATCACACTGCTAATCATTCACATACCTGCACATACACTTACATAAACATGCATAAACTAAATTAAATAACATTATCACACTGCTAATCATTCACATACCTGCACATACACTTACAGAGATCACACATCTAAATTAAATATTTATTACAGGCCAGCAGTCAGAGACGGGGTAGGCAGACTAGAGCTCAGATCGATCTAGCACAGATCGAAGATTTGCGGGCTAGAGTGGCGCAGCTGGAGGAGCAGAACCGTCGGCAGGCCATAGAGACCACACAGTTGCTAGACCAGCGTATCGCCGAGTACATGCAACAGTATGGTGGTCGCTTTCCTTCCTCTACTGGCTCTAGTTCTGGAGGAGATTGATTGATTGCTTTGGTCAGTATGTTTTTTCTGTTTTGTATGATTTAGTATATGGTGGAGGTAGTTGTTGATTTATGTACTATGTTATGATACACTTAGCTGTTTTGTTGTATAATTATGTGGATGTTGGGGATGTTGGGTAATGATTATGTGTTTTGACTTAATTTTATGTATTTTTTTTGTTTCGTGAATTGTGTATAGTTTGGTTTTTGATATTTGGTTGGAATATTATATATTAGATTCTGCAGAATAGTGTTTGTATGGGAAATGTGGATGAAAGGCTATATTGCAGCAGAAATATAAAAAAAATGCAGCATATTTCCGACGGCTTCCGACGGCTTTCAGGTTATATTTTTCCAACGGCTTCCGATCGCTTTTAGATCAATTTTTCCAACGGTTTCCGATGGCTTTCAGGTTATATTTTTCCAACGGCTTCCGACCGCTTTTAGATCAATTTTTCCAGTGGTTTCCGACGGCTTCTGACAAGTGTCGAATCCGTCGGAATTCGTCGGAAGCCGTCGAAAATACGAATGGCGAGATGTGTCAGAAGCTGTCAGAAACACTACACGCCAACGCCTTATTTTCCTATGGCATTTTTCGACGGCTTTCGACGGCCGCCGACGGTTTTCTGCCGTTGGAAAATGCCTTTTTCCTTGTAGTGTAACCAACATAAGTTGTTTTCGAAATTTAAGGAATTTAGATTATTTCTCATAATTTAATGATTTCAAAATTCTAACTTATTTCATGAATAACTTACAGATCATTTAGGTATATATTTCTACACCAAAACAGTTTCACAAATCAGCCTTTCAAATTACAATATATAGAAGAAAAAAATTAATATTAAATCAAATCCAAAATCATCACAAAAAATCCTTGATATATGGACCAAACAGATATGAAACTTAAGTGAAATTTAATGACTTCTAAATGAAGTTTATTTTAGAACTTACTCATAATTAAAAAAACAAAAAAAAATCCTCTAAATCAATGATGGGTAGCTCTGATACCACTTGTTAGGATTTCAACATACTTTAGGATTGTTTAATCATGAAACCTTATATCTGAGCAGGTGACTCATATTGATTTGATCGAGAAGAAATCAAATAAAATTAAACAAATTAGCGGAAGTCGTACCTAAATTCATAGTTGCTGATTGAAAGAGAAGAAGAATTGGTTTGATCTTTCAAATTGATCCACGTTGTAATTTTCCAACACAACAATGTACCATTTATTTTCTTTGATACACATCAAAGCTTTAATATCGCTATATACTAAGCTTAAAAATTAAGTTTCCGTTTCTCTTCCCAAATGTAAATTAGTTGCTTTAACCACATGGTCTTTGAATGCAATTATCTGTATTACTTGCTTTTTAATATATTTAGATAGGGATGTATTTCTACTAAACATTCTTTTGCACGGTAAATCTTTTCATAAAAGTTCTTGCATATAAAAAGGATCATTACTGTAACCAGTACGTATGGCACGTCCGTTGGACATGTGCAAAGAAAAGCATGAGTTAAGTACATTTTTTTGTAGTATATATATTATGTACAAACACATACAAAACTCGATGTATTCATTATTTGCATAAATTTAATTATTATGTAAATACCGAATGAAAAAAAAATTGTGCACGAAATACAATAATCGATATATTTGTCAACGTAGTCATGAGAAACATGAACGTCTAGCATAAATTAATAACAATAAAATGTCAGTTGTCTAACATAGCCGATGATCAACGATGCCCATTCATTTATTTTTCCTTTTAAAAATTTGGTTTCGGTCGCCAGTTTATGGTCATTCGACGTGAAAGGGGTCGGTATTATAATGTCGTTCAAATGTTAAGTATTAGAAAGTGCATACTTGTAAATCACATGTTCCTTTTAAAATGTTTGGGTGGATACTATCCTTTCATCCAATATTAAAAATCTTCTATACATCTTCTCTTCACAATCCTATAAAGTATGAAATATTATTGAGAAACAGGTTTGATACTTTCCATTAATGTTTGGTTTTCTTTGTTTATGAAAATATCCACCTAAAAAGGAACAGTATTAAACATAGAGATATACCTCATGGAAATACTCTTTGGACCATGCTAATAGATCACATTGTCCATCCCCTGAATATATTCTTAATGAAATCATAATGCATAAGTATATTATCTTTCATGCTATAAATACTTAATATGTATTAGTAAGTTTACGTATCTCCACTTTGTTCCTAAAAACAAAAGAGTAAATGACATGTTGCTACATGTATCTATGTTTACAATAACAAAATGTGTAGTATCCTTCTATTCACTTATGGAGAAATGCATGTTGCTTTTGACCATATATTGAATAGGTTTGTCTTTATAGCTTATTATTACGGAGAAATGCATGTTGTATTTCTCTATTTTTTATAAAAATTTTCAATATTTTGAGAAGCAAATTCGGAATTTAGAGCGGAACTGGAATTTTAACTGGATCATGTTCCGGTTATGAGCGAAACCGGAACGGAATCACTGAAATAACCGAAATTCCGCCGGAATTTTGAACCATGATAGCAATGAATATACTGCTTAATCTCACTAATTGTTATGAACCAACACCTTAATTGTTAAAAGCTACTAATGTTAGACTTTTAAAACAAATGCTGCTTAATCTCACTAAATCTTTACTATTGAAACTTATTCCATAGCATCAAAAAGAGAATCTAGAATAAAAGCCTTGGGTGGATCCAATATTTATGCATGCTTGAAACATCACTGGACTTTGTAGGTTCCATGAAAACTTACAACAAAAGAGTGGAACATATAATTACTATTAGTAAAAAAGTAGAATAAAAGTAGAACATAGGAGTATTCACCCACGTACTTTGCATGCGAGCAAAGTGAATTTTGTGCTTGCATTATTAAACGCATTAAGCAGTTCATCAAATTTGGCGATTGGGACAGCAAAAATATTTTCCATATTCAGTATTTGGTAATGACTCTCACAACATATTTATTCAATTCTAATGAAAAATTAACAGTCATTATGTTATCATATTAAAAAATGTAAGGAAAAGGTTGATTTAAACATAACTCTGTACGAAAACAGATAGCAAATATAAGCAAAAAATTGTAAAAAAAAATGTTTGTTTAAGCCAAAATGGCAATCTCACCGAGCATTGTAGAAGTTTTAGAATAAGATGTTTATAGGGTTACAAACTCTAAAAGTATAATAATATCAGTGATGCACCATTAATAATTAACACTATTTTTAACAGTCAGGTTCGCCAATTCAAAACAAAGAAGCGGTCACCAATATAATTAAACTGTTTGGCGCCTATAACATCATAAGTTAAGGTAAAACATAAACCAATATATGCTAAGTTTAAACCATTAAAGTCATTGAATGTTAAAGCAAATGAAAATCGAGCATCCAAATTTCCTTAATTATTAGCTGTAAGTTAGAGATAACATGATAAGAACAAAAATCCCAAGTACACTGTCATCTAAATGAAATTAGCTAACAATGCGTTCAATGCCAATAATTAATCCTATTATACATGTTTACCTGGGTGCAAACAAATAAACATGGCTTCATTGGTTGTTTACTATGTACAATTTGTACTGCAAAAATATTCAAAGAATCTCATATACAGAGTTCTACATCACTGTTGTAATTTGTTCTTCTGAAATTCAATATGAAAACAATACAGCAGCATCGCTGTTAACTTACATGATTTTTCAGTATAATTACCTGTACTCAAACTGCTCACACAGAGATAATATTTTAATGCAAATTAAAAATAATACTCTAACATATAAACTGTCCCATTACTCATCATCCTTTCATATGTATAAATCATGATACATTCTTCAAATGCTAGGTTTCCTTTTCTTTTCTACGAACTTAATTATGATTAATATCATCCTTAAGGCTACCCAAATAAATTTGGGTATTTGCTTGCAGTTGGAACATGCCCACTTCAGCAACAATACTTTAACCAACCTTTGCAACAATTTGGCCAAACCTGCTCATTTAGTTCTTATATAGATATATTTTTGTATATGTTTTGTTCAATATTTAGCAATTGTGTAAAGTGATGATCCCTTACTATTATGTTATTTCTACGAACATTTTGTACCATCACACGTGTTGATGGTTTTGTGCATTTTATTTACACAATTACAACTGAATATTTATAGCATTTGGTGTTTCTACCCTAATGCCTTGCTGATTTAAATGCATACATTACATAAAAGCACAGAGTTTATAATAGAGTAGGCACAATATATGAATGCAATGTGAGTATGTATTTTTTTCTTACAGTATCACTACTAAAATCGGTTGGCATAGCGTCGGACTGGGGCGACGGTTTGCGACGGCTAAAAAAAGCGGCCGTCGCTAACCGTCGCTCGACCTGTATATCAGCCAGAATCGAGCATTCTTCTTCCCCATTCTACAAAACCTAAAAAAAAAAGAAACACCCCCCGTCGCCCCGCCGATTCGGTGCTCAAACGTTCGCTCCTTACTTCCCAAATTGATCCGGTATGTGTTCTAAGCCTATTTTCTATTCAATTAGGGTTTAATTAGGGTTTATTTGCATGTTTATTGGGTTTAAAAATTGGTTGTTAATGACATGTTTATGGGTTTGAGATTGGTAGTTACGTGGTATACGCATGGTGATAGTAGTATTGTAGGTTAATTTAAGAATAAAATCATTTTATTTCGACATTGAAAACGATGATTAAAGCATACTATTATGATGTTGGTTATTGTAGAATTAACGATTGGTGATGTGATTTGGATTAAGATGGTGATAACATTTTAAGATGCTTATTGATAAGTTTATGCAATGTCGGTTGTCGATTAGGTGAAAATTTAATTATTTAGCATGCGTTAGTTATAAGTGTAATCGTGTTAAAATGTGAAATTTACTTGACAAATATTTATTGAACGTATTATTAAAAAATTTATAGTTGTTAAAATATAAATTAGAAAATTTGTTTTATTTGTGTGAACCCCTTAGACAATTTTTGGCCCCGTCTGACAAGTGTTGTATATGATCGTTATATGAATGTTCGTTTTTACACAGAACGGACATCTGTACTCATCTGATACAATATTTGTTGGATTTGTCCCAGTATTGGACAAGTTACAAACACAATAACGTAATCGCAGTTTATAAATCATTTCAGTTTAAACGGTTAACGAAATTTCGATGGCACTTCCTTTTTATCTCTGTGTACATGCATTTGTGTACGATACAGGGAATAAAGGGAAGTGCTGCCGAAATTTTGTTGAATCGTTTAATCTGAAATGATTTATAAAATATGATTACGTTATTATGTTTGTAATGGGAAGTAGGATGACCGGCCGTTAAACAAGTATTATCAAGTGTTGTATATATATGATCTGTATTTTATAAAACAATCAAATAATTTATTAAGTGCAATTTACTAAAGTAATAAAATTTAAAAGTTAGTTTGAAACTAATAAATTTGTTCAGTCTAATTTATTAAAATTTACTAAAGTTAGTTTAAAATTTACCAAATTAATAAAGTTAGTCTAGTTTACCAAATTATTAAATTTACTGAAGTTCAGTCTAATTTGTCAAATTATTAATAAAGTTTCAATGAAGTGTTTGTTTGAATTTTCTAATATAATTTTTGCAAATCAGGAGATATGTTCTATTATTTTCTCGATCGTAGTTGGATGTATGAATCCCGAAAAGGTATGAAAGGATCAATAAAGGAACATTTTGTTAACGGTGTACACGAGTTTATTAGATTTGCTAAATCTAATAATGGAAATAACGTAGACATTCGTTGTCCGTGTGCTAAGTGCAAATATCTGAAGCATTGGAAGGCAGATGTAGTAGAAGTTCATTTGTATAAATTTGGTTTTGTACCGAATTATTATTTATGGGATCGTCACGGAGAGTTTGTTCAATATACACCTAATCCTGTAGTGGAAGAGGATGATAATACAGCGGCAAATCCAATAGAAAATATGGTGCAAGATGCAGCCCGATCAATGTTTTCATCCATTGATCAAGACGACATTGAAAACGAAAATGGTGAAGAACCGACTATGGAAGCTAAAAAAATTTATGATTTATTGGATTCCGCTAAGAGACCATTGTGGGATGGATGTGAAAGTGGAATCGAATTATCTGTAACCGCTGAATACATCACGATGAAATCAAAATTCAATCTTACAGAAGCATCGTTTACAGCAATTGTACAAACTGCTAAACGACACATGCCACCCAATAATTTGATGTGCGATAGTCATTATAAAGTTAAAAAACTTATGTCTGCTTTTGGATTGCCATACCAGAAGATAGACACATGTGTTAAAGGTTGCATGTTATTTTGGAAAGACGACGCTCACCTTAAAAAATGCAGAATATGTAACGAGGAAAGATACAAACCAAGGAAAAAGAAAGGAAAAGAAGTCCCTTATAAAAGAATGCATTATTTACCCATCACTCCCAGGCTGGCAAAAAGCCAGGCTGGATGAGCGATGAAGTCTGGAACGGATTTCTCACATATTGGGAGTCAGAAGCAGCTAAAGTAAGCTATGATGAGAATGCTTACAATTATGTTAGTTGCATTATTTTAATCGTGTATCTAAATTAATATAGGAAGTAGCAGCAAGAAACCAAGCCAATAGGAATAAGAATCCGGGTTTACATCGAGGTGGCTCTAAATCTTTCCAACAGCATAGGAGAGAATTGGTAAATATAAAATATATTTAGCATATGGTGATGCATATCTTCATGTATAACATTTATGCTTATTTTCAATATATCTTATTTGTGTATATCTTCAGTTTGCAAAGTACGGAAGGGAGCCTACAATGGCTGAGGTTTTTAGAGCCACACACGCAGTTGAGTCTGTTGATGATGAGGGGAATGCGACCTATGATTGGACCGACAGCAAAGCTGAAGCAGCGATGATAAATATGCTAACTCGTGATTCAAATTGTATATATGTAAATTTTATACCAATTATTTTAAAATTATATTTGTAATTGCAGGGGCGATATGAGACAAAGGCATCGGCATTGACACAGGCGAGTGGAAGAGCAGAGCTTACAGTTGAGGAGTCCAACAGGATTTGAGATTCCGTTATTGCACCGCCTACTCGAAATAGGCGTTATGGTTTCGGCAATCAGGAGGTAAACCATTTCACTAACTTCATATTAAAAGATCCACATTATTCTCACATCAAAAGAATTATTTATATACTATCCAATTCATTCAAAATTCATGTGAAATGCTATCGTATTAACTTCAGTTATTTCACAGGCTGTTAATTTTCAAAGAGCTTATGAAAAATCGATGGAGGAGGAGCGTATTGCTCAGATGCAGAGGCAGCTGGATGAACTCAACGATTGGCGAAGGGGTCAACTGGCACAGCAGATAGATGAGCGCATTGCAGCATTTTATCAGGAGCACGGCTCTATGCCTGGGGAGCAGGGAGATGAATCTGATGATGCCGAGGAGGATGATGATGCATAGTTTTACTATTCTTGTGGGTATGTATTTATGTACGTATTTAGACTAGATTTGATACTTGGGTTTGGATACTTGGCATTTTGGATGATGTTTGGGTTTGGTTGGTTTTTGTATACTATGTTGGTTTGGTTGGTTTTTGTGTTTTTTTGGTTATATTGTTGAATATTGATGTTGTGGGTATTGTTGAGATGTGTTGTTGTTGATATTATTGAGGTTTGAAAAGACGGTTTGAGGTTTGGGACGAGGTTTGATGGAAGGATAGCTGTTGTATGCACAGCATATTTTGCCCAGAAAAGCGACGGCTAGCGACGGCTAGTAACGGCTTACTGGGCAAAAATAGCGACGGCTAGTAACGGCAGGCAACGGCGAGTAACAGACTTGCTTTTGGAACAACTAACTGCCACGTGGCGTTGACACGTGTAAGATACCGTCGCTTGTCGTCGCTATATTAGCGACGGAGCCGTTGCTTTTCCTGATGGCAACGGATTGAATAGCGACGGCAATTAGCGACGGCTAGCAACGGCTAGCAACGACTGCCGACGCATTTTTGCCGTCGCTATACGCTGCCTTTGTTGTAGTGTATTCTCTCATGAGCTCTAGCAAACACCTTGCCTGCAATAAAAACAAATAAAACTTTCACAAATTAATTTCTTACCAAGTGTACTTGTTGAATAAAATCTAGCCGTCAAAAACAAAGCTTTCACAAATTATCCTCTTCTCGAGTATAAGTACTGCAACTGAAACTGAAATAAAACAAAAAATGATCAGCTTTGATAACCCAACATAGAACTTAATAAAAAAATAATTACTCTTAATGGAAACAAAGAAGCAAAAATGTACATGAAAAAAGTCAAAATGATATAAATTACCTTATGCTTGAGACAAACGTATTACTATCATTCTTCTTTGCAAGTAGTATAGTTTAGACTCTATATTTTGCAATATTTGTTTCAAATCATTGTTGTAATTTAGACTTTTATAAGGTAAAAGAAACAGTCAAAAATATAGGCTGTTTTCATAATCTATGCAGGCTAAATGAATGTAAAATGAAATTTTGCTAATTTTGTTATAATTTATTTTATGAACGTATCTTTTGACATAATTATCTAGATTTCTACAATATTAAGACCAAAAAATGTTGATTGATTCAAATGAATTATCTACCAACATAAATAATTATGACTACTAACTTTCCAAACAAAGTATTGCTTAAATCCATAGAAGTTACCTAGAAAATTTACAAAATTAGCGAAGACTCCTACAATTATTATTTTTCCAAATGAAGAAATGGCTGAATAAAACCTTAAGTTTACTTCTTAGATGATATGATAGATCTTTGGTCTTGTAAGAGATAAAATATTAGCCACTTTTTCCGAAGAGAAGAAAGTTTATTTGGACTATGATCATCGCAAGTTGACATTATGTAAGCAATGAATTGATCTTAGATTTGATGAAAATTCGTTGGTCTTGTGAGAGAAAATATTAACCAATTTTTTAGAAAGAACATTTAGACTATGATCACATATCAACATTATGTAAGCAATGACTCGATCTTAGATTTGAGGCAAATTCTTGAAAGAAAAAAATCTTAGTAAATAAGAATCTCAGAATAGTTAATACAAAAAATATGCCTAACTATTTGGCTTTGTGATTTAATTAATCAATGGATCATAAGGAGTGCTCTATATATCAACATATGAAAGTAATTAAAACCTAATCTTATAAATCTTAAGCTATTGAGGCCTTTGCTCTGTTATATATGCTGAAAAGAAAATTGTAAGTTGACAATATATTATATTATATGAAATCAGAAATACTTGAAAGAGAATTTTAAATTGAAACCACTTCTTGGGAAATGCATAGCCAGTCTAACTTAAGAACCAAAATCTGAAGGAATTTCAAGTATAGTTGGTGCTAATTTCCTAGTGTGCATATCATTTTTAAGTTATTTGTTTATTAAGTTCCAGCTTAAGCAATATGAAAAAGGTACGCATAAAAAAGGGACAAAACCATGTGTGTAGAATGATACAAAATATAATTATAGTGTATACCACGGTTTTTATTTTTTTTGAAAAAAAATGCGAACAAAATAATCAATTTAAGGAAGTATTATATGATGTAGTAAAACTCACCATGGTCCAAAATCAGTATAGTCCTGTAGTAGTTTCGACAGGCTATTGTTTAATTTAGATACAACCTTCATGATGAGTTCCAACTTTTCTTCTTCTTCTGAAATAAAACCAATTTCGCACATTAATAAAATTAATAAATTATGTGGTTAATAGAAGAGATTACATGTGTGTGCATGCATCTCATATCGGTTGCTAAATGTTTTAAATAACCAATATCATACAAACATTGAACGTGACAAATCTGAAACTAACATACCTATTCCATGAATCTAATTTGGTTCTAAAATCTCCTTTATATCTAATTGCGTGTCCCCACTTTATTGAACTAATTACATTCAGCTAAAATGGAAAATCTATTGAATTTTCCAATGGTTACGCCATTGGCTTTGTACGTTGAAACAGGCAAAAACCCTTAACCATATCTAAAATCATTCGTTTGCACTGATGGTATTTGCGAATTCTTTGTATGTTAGTACGAAATTTTACAGAATTAAATGAGAAAATACTTATATACCTGATTCATTACAACCACACAATCAATAGGTACAATATAATCAGCAACAACAATTAAATATATTTATCGTTAACTGAGTAGATACCTACAGTAGATGCCGTCAACTGATTTAAATGTTTCATTCAACGGCAAATACCTCATTCACAGTCAAATATATTAAAAGACAATTCTAACAAAATAATTAAGAACGGTTCAGTAGTGAGCAGTTGTAAACTGAAACTTAAAGTATGGTAAACCTTTACAAAGAAATCGATACAGATGTACCAATAATTAAAGTGTGAACAGTCATGAATCTCGAATTCCCGCTGCCACCTCCCTCTCTAACCCTAGAATTCGAATCGGCAGATCTGAGTTTGTAAACCGCGAAGGGAAGATCTGGAACGGAAATAAGGAGCTGCCACCTCCCTCTGTAACCCTGGAGTTCAAATCGAAGGATTTGATTTTGAAAATCGGGTAGGAAAGATTAAAAATTGAACAGAAATAAGCATAGACCTACCAC
This sequence comes from Allium fistulosum, assembly GCA_030737815.1. Lineage (NCBI taxonomy): Eukaryota > Viridiplantae > Streptophyta > Magnoliopsida > Asparagales > Amaryllidaceae > Allium > Allium fistulosum. The sequence goes on from CM060901.1 coordinate 1,138,908,542, forward strand.
TAATTAAAGGGTTAGCAGCTAGGTATGGCGATCTCATCTGTCCAGTCGATTCCGACGCTGCAAAATCCATTTGTACGCCTTGTCCCATATCGTTAACCCTAGAGGTTGAAGCAGACGATTTGAGTTTGTGGTAAACGGGAAAATAAAGGGAGGAACTGCAAAGCGGTTGACTATGTGGAGAGGTTTGGATTAGAATTAGGAGAGGGTATCGAAACGTGGATGATAGATACGGGGATTGACCGAAATATCCCTCCGTTGTAGCTGAATGTTACAGAGACAATTGCGTAATATCAAAAGCTTCATTTGGGGTATTCCCATTATACATAGATAACTCTGATTTCGAATTAATGTTTTTGATGCTTGAAACAAAACAACGATCCATATTTATATTTTCACTTAGATTATTTAACGTATGATCACTAGAAAACCTTGCTTTCATCCTTCCTTAATTCAACTAGACCGAAAATATCAAGGTTATAAAAACAATAAATATACATTGCGTCGAGAAAACATGAGATGTAAAGCAAAAGAAGCAAATAATAAGTTAATTAGGTCCCCAGCAGAGAAGATGATAGAGCTTCTCCTGCTTCTCCTCTCGTCTCATCATCTTCCTTCTCGTCGTTCCTTGGTCCATTTCAGATCCTTTATCCATCATCACACTGCTCCGATTAAACAGCTTAGATTTGTCCAGTTTGGAATGAGGGAAAGAGTTGGCTTTGGATTTGGCGAGTTGATGGATGGATGTGAAAGCGTAGTTCCACCTGCATAAGCCGGCCTGATCTTTGAGCGCTTCCACTGCGGCCACGCTCGCTGCCACCGCCCACGATGCATTCCTTGCTGCCCCACTCATTTTCCTCTTTGTTTTTTAACCTTTTGTTTTGAATGGTTTATCTTTGTTTTTTGGTTGAGAGAAGAAGGCATGCGTGTGCGTTTATATATAACAGAGGAAAGGTTGAGTGGGTTAATGAAAACAAGCGGCTGACTATTTGATTTGATGGTTTTGTTGTGCTTTTTCTTTGTACATGCACCTCCTTGGTTATTTCTGGTGCCTTTCTTGTTTTAACTTTAACCTCATTGGAACGCTTTTCAGCACATTGTTTTTGGGTTGGTTGAGTTTGGAGTAGTGTAAGACCAAGCACGTGCTCATTTATTTTACTACACCAGCTTTAAAACCAGGACTTTTACTAGGTGATTGTGGATCTGACTCACGCGTTATACGATTCGTCTCTGCTATAAATATCGTTTCACCGTTATCTAACCGCCCTGGAAAAAATGTGGAAGTTTGGTTCTTTTCTAATTTTAAATGTAACACATGAAAAATGTTTCCTCCAAAAAATATTTCAAATTACACTTCTGTTTTAAATTTTTGGAAAAAAGAATTTTGAAAACTAACCACATATTTTTACATTTAAAATAATTTTTTCTCATATTTAAATTGAAAATACATTCTTTTCACATCTGCAAAAACTCTACACATATTTACTGTTTAAATATATTAAAAAGTTGTACATTTCTCCGCAAATATTTGCAAGAGTTTTCCACAAATTTTCTAAAACTTAAAAATAAGTTTTTTTTTATAATATGTATTTTAGGAAAAGCTGATTTTGTTTTACAAAAGTTCCACAAAAAAACACCCAACGGACAATAAGAAAAACCGTTCTAGTTCAAAATTTCCGCAAATCTATATAGAAAATTATCACATTATAAAATCCCGCCTTTTGTACGTTTTAAGCAGACACACGTGCCGACTCAGACCATACAGAAGGGCGGATTGTTATTGGGTGAATAAGAAAAAGCAGAGAAAGAAAAAAAAACAAAACAGAATCTCGCAGCGGAATGATAAAATATAATAATCAAATAACATTTCATGAAGCTGTATACAAAACATTTGATTATACTTATACAATACAAATTCAGGGTTACACATATCAGAGATAAACAAATAATGCAGCGGAACAGTATGATGCAGTATAATAAATATAGTAAATAATAGTAGTACAAATCTTCGTCTTCGTCCTCCAGAAATAAGGTCTTCAAATCCTGAAATGCTCAGGCTGACCCGAGCGAATTGAAAAGACAAAACACTCGAGTCAGAACTAAAAGATCTTATGTAAGTTAAAATAACGGTAAATAAATATGAGTGGAACGGCGTCAGAGATGTTTAAGGGGTTTGACATCTCCTATCCAGTGTCTAACGTGAGTGCAGTAACTTAAGAGATATTTGAGATTCACATCTCCTAAGGATCCGTTAAACTATCTACTATGTAGTACAATACGCTATCATAATATGTCTACAGTAAAGTAAAAGTATTAAAATAGCGTTAGGGCGTTACATTTTCCCCCTTAACACATTTTTATAATGCCAATAGTCTATACAGTACCATAATCCCCGTAAACTGGGGCCGCCAGAGGATACCCCATAGGTACGACATAAAACAAACTCGTAGAAGGCGCGCTAGGGTAGGTGACACGGCACAACTAGGCAATGCCAAGGTAGATATACCAATTACACTTCGGTGGTAACGCGTAGCAGCTACTACCGCCCACCTCGGAACACACTCCCGAATCAAAAAATCAAGGGTGACCCAAATAAATCGCAAAGTCGGAATATAGTATCGATGGAATGTGCCCGATCGGAGGAATGACCTCACTTAGCCCGTCGATTGCTCCTGTTTTAGCCACCTTATGCTAACTCACGGGAGTTAGGTCCACGTATGTATACCTTTAGGATCGTCGTCACCATCCTACTTCATTCTGGAATCTCCACCGCGTACACAGTTGTCAAAGTGGTTTTCGGTATCGACAGAGAGTATGCCCATATCCGATCTCAGTCTCTTTAACAACCAATCGCTTATTACAGACCGGATGGTTCTTTTACATTTCCAAAATCATTTCATAATTGATATCAAAATATCATATTCAATTCAAATCATATCACTTTCGAAATCATTACTTACTTCCAAAATTATATCACATTGAAATCATAGTTCGAAATTATATTTCCTTTCAAAAGTCATATTTCCAAATAGTTTAAACTCTCATTTAAAAATTACCATATTAAACCAAATATGTTATTTAAATCCCAACTTAGGTTATAACATCATTAACCATATTCACTTAAAAATCGAGAATTTGAATATAACTCATCCATTTTACTTAGTTTGGAATTTAGAAGAAAATAGTTTTAAATAGTTATAAATAGTTAATATAGATTTAAAATAGATTAAATAGCTTTAAAATAGATTAATTATATTTAAAATAAGTTAAAACAGGTTAATTAGTTTAAATAAATTGAATGGTTTAAAATAGGTTAAAATGATTTAATATAATTAATACAGGTTAAAATAGTTTAATACTTTAAAATCTTAATAATTAGAAATTTTGAAATAATATATTTTTAAAACAGTTTATATTAAAACATGAATTTGGAATTAATATCAAATTAAACTATTCATTTCATTCCAACACATTTTGACCATTACAATGTCCCAAAACCCAATTTCAAATTTTCCGATTCAAAATGTTAAATAAATATTAAATTCAATATCGCTTAAATCCATGTTAAAACATCGATTTAATTACTCCAATTTCAATATATTTCAAAGTTATACATCAACGATTTTTAATAACTCAATTTCGATAAACTTCACTTATATTTCAAATTCACTATAAAATTTCAATTTTATTCCTTTAACAAATCTTTCAAAACAATTCGACTTTAATATAAAACTCGAAATTCGATAAAAAATTCGATTTATATAACCCAAATTTTATTTCAAAATATCATTTAACTCAATGCAAAGTTTAAGGATTCAAAATCATTTAAATTTAACCAATTCGGTGTCCGTATATAATTCTCTACCCTAGAGTCAAGTAATACAGATATTTATCATTTCAATCCGCAATTTAAATTTTTTATATTTACGGATATATATCATTTCAATCCGCAATCCCGAAAATATTCAAAATCCATAAATCGCTCAAGTCTATCATTTCGACCCATAACGATTTTTCCCTAATCTATAAATCATTCGGGTATGTATCATTTCAACCCATAGTGAACTTGCAGTTTATAACGATATTAAAAAAACATCCATTCATCCAATATCAACAATCAACACCCATCACAATCATCATCCAAATCAATCAATAAATATCAATATAGAACTGATAATCAATAACAGGTATTTAACTGGCAATTTATATTCAATAATAAATTAAATAACGATTTAATTCAAGTAAATTCAAATTAACTGAGATGATGATTTAAAATATACCAAACAGTCATAAATAAATTTCTAATCACATCATAAAAATTAATTTAACTAACATAAGAAATTTTAGAAGTTATGAGTGGGTTAAAACACTCACCTTTGAATTTAAATCGAATTTAAATTCAAAATAAGCCCAAAATTTGAACGGTCTTAGAATTCGTCCAAACCAATGTCAAAATATCCTAAATTTCAATACGATCCTAGCGGAGAAAACCGCGCGTGAATTGGACCTCATATGTAAATTTTATTCACGTTAGAACATATTAAATTTTAAGTTAAATCAAAATAAAATGATATAAAACGAACCAATAACGTGGAGCCACGTCACGCACACAGAAACTGATCGAACCCTAACGTCATGATCGACATCGATTGTAGCCGCCACCCTCAATTCAAAAACGCTGACCACCACGCCCATCTTCGACGTGATCGGACTGCACCACCCTCTTAACAATGCCGAGCCGCCCTTACGCCGAAATTTTGGTGAACTCTGATCGCCAATATGCCGAGCGCCGCCGTTCCCCTTCCAACACGAATTTCGGCGAACCTCGTCGACCTGGAGATGAAGAAACCTCATGGATGCGACCTGCTCGACAACCTCTCCCTAATGGCGCCGCCCGGTCGCCCAAACAACGAAGATCCACCGTTGATCGAGCATGTGGCCTATGAACGGCCGAGGTTCATCTCAAATTTTAGGACAAACGATGCATCAAATCAAAAAATGAATGGTTGCAGAAGATTATGCTCGTTGAGAGCTTCAAAACGGTATATAATTTGATAGGGTTTGTGGAGTTTAAATTTTGAAGTTGAATTTTAAATTGAAATTGCAATTGAGAATTAGAGTTTGTCTGCCATTGGAATGAGGAGTTGAGAAAGAATGTATGTATAGACAAATGAGAATAAGGAATGGCTAGGGTTTATAACAAGGTATTTATAGACAGATCAGGAAAAATAGAATGAATGGATACGATTGATTTACCCGTTGAACGATAAATGATCCGAAAAGTCCGTTCTGTCTCCGGAATGAAAATGGGTAATCCCATATATCAAAATAGATGTTTTCAAATATTTTAAACTCAATGGAACATGTTTCAAGTCTTAATTCCATCGTATGAAGAAGTTATGTTAAAATCAGCTTATTTCAAATTGATTTCAATTGATTTTAATCAAATTGATTTCTAGGCGTTTCGAGCCCGTACGATCAAACGACAAGTCCGATCGCTACGAAACTTGAAATCTTACAATAATTCACCGTTACGGATCCGATGAAACTAGTTTCGTAGAAATCCGAGTCAGTGGCCAAAATGGCTATATTTCAGTTAATTAAATAAATTAACAATTAATTAATCAAATCACTTTTTTCCGTTTAAATTTTAATAATTTACAACTTCTATCATTTTTGATTTCTTAATCACTTACAATAATTTAAACAAATTTAGATGTCAATTTAAAGTTGATTAATCCATCAATTCCATTGTTTAATTTCAATTTCATTAAATTCAGAAATTATAAATTAAATTTTCAATAATTCCATTTAATTGACCTTTCATCCTACCATTAAATCCATTATTATCAAATAGATGAAATTAACATTGGTTCATGATTTAATTACCCTAATATTCTCAAGTTTCAACATTAAATTGCAAAACTTAACCAAATTAACAATTTTTAATTATCGAAAATTACGGGTCGTTACACACATCAATAGTAAGTTCAATCTAAGCACAATTGAATCGCAAAACAGTTCATAATATACATCACCAAAACACACATATATAATAGTTCTAAGATCTTTTGATCAAGAGGTCCTAAATTCAAATCTTTTAAACATTTTTATTATCAAAACGAAGATTATCAATTTTATGTACAAGAAGAAAAGAATATGTTTTAGTCTACGAATATGGTACAATGCCTAAGTCTGGTAACAGACTCAGGTTCGAGCTGTGTCTTTCACACACTTCTTATAAAAAATAATACCGGGAATTATAGATGTCATGAGTTCAAGCGGGCAAACATAACTTAATTTCTCCTTAGGAATTTACTGGTCCGTCGAGTTCTACTAACTATAAGTCAAAAGGAAAAAGAAAAAAAACATGTTCTATTTATTTGGTCATAGTAATTACCACTTTATAAAAGCCTATATTTTTCAAACATTTTTTGTTGATCAAATTTATGCTTGCGATCTCGAATTTAGCTACATAAATAAAATTTAAGTTTGAAATGAGGATGATTAGAAGTAAAGGTGCTGATGGTACTGCCGAGATCGAGAGTTCTTAACATTATCAATCACATAGTATTTTGAAATGTAGGGTTAAACTATGCCGTGAAAATGCCGAGGAATGTGATTTGTATTGTAGCAAAAATCGTAAAGTGAACGAATCAAAAAAGGTATAGTTATTCACTAGTGTTATTACGATTATTTTGATTAAATTTATGCAGTTATTGTTGTTCAAAAAAGTATTATCATAGAAAGTATGATTAATTTTAGTGCATTAGTGTTATGCAGTTGTTTTTTAGTGCATTAGGGTTATTATAATTAGTATGGCTGCTTTTGTTCGTGTTTTACTGCATTAGGGTTATACAGTTATCTTTTATTTCATTAGTGTTATGTTAATCAATATGGTTGATTTTGTTTTGTTTTACTGCTTTAGTGTTATGCAATTTTTTCACTATGACAACTATTTAAATGTTCTTAATAATAGTTGCTATTGAAAAGTTTTTTTTTAAATTATGCAGTTGTATTTTTTTTAAGTTATACATTAATGTAATTGCATTACTTACAATATTCTAAAAAAATAGATGCTTATAAATACTTCATTCACTAAGTATAGTCAAAATTAGATACTTTTAGTTAAGTGATCAAAAAATTATTGCCTATTTGATAATTGTTATTAGTGCATGCATTATATGTAGTTATAAAACGTAGTTAATTACAATATTATAAAAACTAGAATTTGATAATTACATTCACAAAATGCAATCAAATTTTAAATTATAATGTAACTGCATTTGTCTTGTGCGATCTTAAAGTGCATTTTAGTAACTGCATTTAGTAAGCATTACTTTCATTTTAATTGTATTTTTTCAGTTAAAAATGCATTTAGCAACTGCATCTATAATATTAGTTATATTTTAGTTAATAGCCTAATCTAATTCAAAAAATACATATACTTATAATTAGTGCATTGCAATTAAAGTTTAACTTGTTATTATTTTTGTTTAAAGTCGGAATAACTGCATTAACAAAATGCAGAAATTTTTTAAGTTTGAATTGATAATTACTGCATTTACAAAGTGTTGAAATTTAAAGAAATACATGATTTATTTAGATTGATTGATTTATTGAATTTAATTTTTTAATTGAAATCAGTTGAACTGTTCAAGAAGATGTTGGTGTTGAAAAATCTGATGATTTCGAAAAGACTAATTCTATAGATTCTGGTTCAAAATAAGAAATCCATTTTAGAAAAAATGAAGAATCTGCACATGTTAATAATACAAAAGATTTCGATAACAGTGTTGAAGAAATTAAGAAAGAAAATTTTACATCAAAGAAGTCATATAGATGTAGTTTGAAATCACTTTTAGACGTGTTCAAGTATCACGAAAACAGAAAAAAAGAAGAAAGGTTACTTGACGTGATTAAAAGATCTGTTTGATGGAAATTTTTGGAGAGTTTCTTTGATAATTATTATGATTTTGGTGCAAGAAAACAAAATAATGATATTTATCAGATCGTATCTTATTATGACAGTGAAAATGTTTTTGTTTTTGGAGATAGCTAGGCAAGTTGCTATTTTGTTAGATGATATTGTTGATATTTTTGGATTGGAAAAAAAGTTTGTTTGTTTATGAAATATGCGTAGTTAATTTTTTATATTAGATTAAATAATTAAGTCTAACTTGTTTTTTTGTTTTTTTTGTTTTTTAAGGGTTACCGGTGTTTTCTTTGAAAGAAAAAGTTAGAGTTGGTTCGTTTTCTTTAGATACTTGAAGTTTTATTGGTCGTTATCTGAAATCAAAAAATGGTTTATTGGGAAAGATGTTTATGAAGGGCTTTTGACAATTATTGATAAAGAAGGATTGAATGAAATGATATGTACTTGCTTGGTACATTTTTCTTAGCAAATAGTATTTTTGTGTACAAAATCAGTTGATTCCGTTTATTATGGATATTGAAGTGTTTAATAGTAGATCTCGAGCTCAAGTTATGCATTATAAGTTGATTGAGCAATTGAAGAAATACAAGCATAATCAGAGAAAGATGCAATATTGTACAGTTGCTTTATTGGTAATAAATTTATTTTATTTTTTGTTTAACTTGTTACTTTATAGTTTCTTCTAAACTTATTTTTTTTTACAGTACTGGTGTTGCAACAAATTTAATATATTAAGTCAAGGATAGGATATGAAGAAGGTCGCGATGAAGCCGAAAAGTGGAATTTAATGAAAATCCACAAGAAATTTAGTGGAAGGGTTGTTGAAAAAATTAATAAAGTACGAATGTAATTATTTATATGTTTTTATTTATTTATAATTAGTTAAGATATAGTTCTTTTTTGTATTTCTTTGTATAATGAGTTTATATACATTAACCTAAAAAAATTTAAAACTATATTTTATAAATGCAGTTATAAATTCATTATATTTTATAACTGCATTTGAGTTGTGCATTTATAAGTGCATTTGAGTGATGTAGTTAAAAAAGTATATGAGTTGTATTTGTAAGTTAATTATATGAGTCGTACTCATTTAATTAAGTATTATTATATGCATATAGCAACTTAAAATTATTGTTATCATAATCAACATTAAGATTTATGTTGATATTGGATTTTGTATCCAAAACAAGGGTCTTTATGAGAAGAAATAGACAAAGGTGTTGATGAAATACAAACTATTAATATTTTGGATATCAATGATACAGTTAAGGATGTTGAGAAGGAAAGGGAAGAGTTGAAGAAGAAAAAATGAAGAGTTAGAAAAGATATAAATCTATTTTAAAATAATTTATAATTTTAGTTTTAAGTTATATAGTTTTAATTGAATATGAATTTTTGTTTAGAATTATTTGTTAAAGGCAGTTAAAACTACATATGATTCTAGATTTAAAATTAATAACTGTGTATTGGATTGGTATGAAGATGAAATATATTTTTAACTGCTTTTGAGTTATGCAGTTAAAATCGTATACGAGTTTTGCATCAAATTTGAGTTATATTGCATTTGTGTAACAACCCATATTTTTAACAATTATTTTAAAATAGAATTTATTTGAAAACTTTGATTTTTAAATCATTATAAATTGAATTTTTGGAATTTTCCAATGAAATTTTGGATTTTGTTTATAATTTATTTTCCCAATATAATAAAATAATGATTTTCTGAAAATTTTATATTTTGGTCAACTTTGGTCAAACTTTGACTTTCAGTTGAAATTTTTAATTTTGAATTTTTAATTTTCAATCCTTTTCTTTTAAACTGTATTTACTGATATTCGTTCCGCTTTTCGTTTTATCAATTCTGTTTTATACTTTTAAAATTTGATAAAATTCAACGTTTTACACGCAATTATTTTCTGTATTTTTATTTTCTATTTTATATGTCCATTTGTTTATTTTTTTATTTTGTTTAGACTTTGATTTTCTATTGGGCTTTTACTTGTTTATTTTTGATAGCGGGCTTGGAAATTCAAGAGACTTGTGTTACTTGTGTTTAATTGAAGCCTCTTCATTTTCTAGCCTTTTCCTTTCTTTAGCCGTTCATTCCTCTAACCCTAAACGTCCACTTCCCTTCTCAAATCACGTACAAACTTATCAAATCCATTTTATTTTCATTTCATTCTCCTGAAAGAAAAGTACAACAAGTTCTCATGTCTTCTTCTTCCTCTTTTTCATTTGTCTTCTCCTTATTTCTCAAAGCTATGCTCGGCCTCATCCATTCCCTAGCCTTGCCGACCATCTCATCCACCACCACCACCACCACCTCCTGACCAGCCACCATTACCTTATCACCTTCCCTATGCCTTGCCGTGAGCCTTAGATTCAAAATCCACCACCAAAACATGTTACAAACCCAAGCCGGCCTTCACATATTCACCATCATCTCCTTGTTTGCCACGGCCTCCACCACCTACTCCTCCTCCAGCCCCTTGCTGTGACCACCCCTGGCCACTAGCCGCACCACCTAGTGATGACCAGACCCGACCTGAACCTTTCCTTGAACCAGAACGAGCCCATATTGCCTATGGCCGAACCAAAGACCAATGACCTTTCAATTCCTTTGCCTTTTTGCCTTCTACATGACTTTAACTTGCCACCTCTTCACTTTCCCACTGCCTAGCCGTGTATATTGAGACCATGGCCAAACCTATATGCCACAAACCATGATGACCGAGCATGCTTTGATGATGATCAGGTCCATGTGTGTAGTGGCCGAGCTTGCTTGACTTGGTTAACTCATTTAATCTTCCTTTTGATCCATATTTTTACATTGTTTTGTTTTATTTTCTTATGTTGAATTATATGTTTATGTATGTTGTATTTTGTTTGTTTACAAGATTGAATCTTGGCTCTCCATCCAGTCTAATCTATTCGTGCTTTGTCGTGCTTTTCGGAGTTCGGTTGTGTGTCTCATATTGTCGTCTCTAGCTTTAAAAAGGTGAGTTTGCCATTCTCCACCAATCGTACTTATATATTTGTGAAACGATGACAAGTGGATATGTAGTATTGATATGCTATGTTGATAAACTCATATATGCCTGTGATGTGATTATATGATGTTATAACCTGATTATATACCTGTTACATCAACTGATATGACATGCTATACTTTACTGTTTATTTATATTTTTGTTTCTCACACTGCAAGTTCCCTTTTCACTATGGGTTGAAATGATACATACCCGAAGGACATTAGAATAGAGAAAAATCGTTATGAGCTGAAATGATAGGCTCAAGCGATTTTATTTTATTTGACTTGGGATTGCGGGTTTGAAATGATAGAACCCGGATTTTTCGTTTTAAATTACGGATTGAAATGATACATATCTGTATCACTTGACCTAGGTTAGAAAATATATACAGACCCGTGGCTAATTTTAATAATAGTTTTGAAATTATTAAGTATTTTGAAATATAAACTATGAAATTTTAACTTAAATTGGATTTAAATGATTTAAATAAATTTTATAGTGATTTTATGTAAGTTAAATGTATAAGCAAATTAATGATTAAAAATGTAAATTTTGATTTGATTTAATAATTGAAAATTTAGTGTTAAATGGAATTTTAAGCTTAACTTAGTGATAAGAATATTTTATTTATGAAATGGGTATTTTAAATAAAGCATTAAGTTATTTGTTAAAATAAAAGTTAAGTAAATTAATGTATTTTGACTTGATAAATGAATTATAATTTAAATTGGATATTGGTTAAATAAATGTTATTTTATTAAAAATTATAAGTTAAGTAATATCCAAATAAATAATTTTGAAAAGTGAAATAAGTTTGATAAGTTAAAAATGATAAAAGTTGAAGATATATTGTTTTAAAGAGTTATAATTAACTTATAACAGAAATTGTAGCGTTTCAGAAGTGCTGTGATTTTAATGTACTGTTTTCCAATCTACCACTATACTTACTGTAACACTCTATAAGTGCTGCTGTTTCTGAAATAGAACTGTTTTTGAAATAATAATATAGCTACTGTAACACTTTATAAGTGCTCCTGTTTATGAAATTACAATGTTTTTGAAATTGTTATAATTGAATGAATGAACTTAGAAATGCTACAATTTTAGAAATTGAATAATTGATTTGAAAGTATATTGACTTCATATTTAAATGGTTTAAATGAATATGTTATGATTTCAAAGTGTTATGAATTTCAAGGTTTGATTTCCAAGGCATTTTGATTTTTAAGACTTATGATTTTGAAAGCATTATAACTTTGGAAAGTGATATGATTCTTGAAATGGATATAATTGAAGAGAAAATTGTATTGTTTTGATATGGCTTAAAATAGATATGTTCTAATTTGAAAATATAAACCATTTTGAAATTTATAACCACGGGTTATAATAACGATTGGTTGTTAAAGAGACCGGGATCGGATATGGACATACTCTCTGTCGATACCGAAAACCACTTTAACAACTGTGAACGCGGTGGAGATTCCAGAATAAAGTAGGATGGTGGCGACGTTCCTATTGAGGTATATACGTGGACCTAACTCCCATGAGTTAGCATAAGGTGGCTAAAACAAGAGCAATTTCGAGCCAATGAGGTAGCTCCTCTTATCGGACACATTCCATCGTATACCATTCTATTACTTTGTGATTGATTTGATGGCCATCCTCGATTCTTGATTTGGGAGTGTGTTCCGAGGTGGGCGGTAGTGGCTGCTATGCGTTACCACCAGTCCGGATGCGTAATTGGTATATCTACCCTGGCATTGCAACGTTATGCCGTGTCACCTACCATAGCGAGCTTTACTACGAGTTTGTATTTGTGTCGTACCTATGGAGTATCCTCTGGTAGCCTCCCGATCTGGAGATACTACGGTATTGTATAGACTATGGGCACTATTATGTGTTAAGGTGGAAAATGTAAAGCCTTAACGCTATTTTTAAGTAAGTTTACTTTACTTTAGACATTATTATAATAGCGAATATTACTACATAGTAGATAGTTTAACGGATCCTTAAAAGATGGGCGATCCCAAGCATCCTTTAAGTTACTTGTGCATTTCTATTACAGTTCACTTGAGTTGGTTTATATTGTATAAGTAGGTATGTCGTGACTCGAGTGTTTTGTGTTTTGCTTTACGCTCGGGTCAGGCTGAGTTGTACCAGTATTCGAGACTCACCTTTGGAGTTGGAGCTTCGCTTGGATCCATCTATTGATTCTGCTTTCAGTCATTCAGTTGATTCCAGTGATGTATTTAGATCTTATATTTGACTATTGTATTTAGACATCTATGTATTCGAGATTTCTGTTGTATCTTGTTGATCTCTGTTGTATCATATATAGTAGCTTCATGAACTACTATTCTTTGTTTCCGCTGCATTATTGTTATATTACTCTGTGTCTGTGATTCTGTGACTATTTTTTTACTGTATATATTGAGTTTTGCCAAATTTTAAATTAACAAATCTGATATTTTGAGCAATTCAAATCCGACATGTATGGATGCGAATGGTTGAAAATTTCAGGTCGTTACAGTTGGTATCAGAGCTCTGGTTTTAGGCAAAACTCAGCATATAGAGTAGATTAAATTACAGAATCGCTTTCGTTCGACCTTGAATTCCTTCTTCTTCGATCCAGTTTCCGTTGAATTTTGGAATGTCCCCTCGATTCCAAAATCCATTCTTGTCTCTCCCTATTCGTATTCTTCCGGATTTTTGAGTATCCCATATCCCCACTATATGATTTGTAAGGAAGTGAAACTCCTTACAATAGGCATTGATTCACCGAAGATTTCTGTATCCTCGATTTACAATGCTGGTATCTCTTGCGATACTCGAAATTCTATCTTTTGAGATCGAATGTCGATTTGCCTCTGAATTCTACCTCGATCTTATTTTGAAGTCACGGTTGACCAGTTATGGTTGCCCGCGATTAGTATAATTCTAATCATTTTTCCTCTCTCTTTGAAATCTATTTATCTTCATATCGAGCCTACCTTCTAGTTGAATTCTTTTTGGTTAGGATCCTCTATATTTGAATCTATCCTTGATTTGAAAATCTATCCTTGAATCATCGGGAGAGGGAGTGTATTTTGTATTTTGTTATTAATATTAAAATGTTTTATATATTGTGTTGTTTGAGTTGTTGATGTTGGTTTGGATTTTCGATCGATTCGTCTGATCAACGCTATCGATAGGATTTCCAAAACACTTGAACAGAGCAAACTGACACAATATTATTTTCAAATTTGATAAATGAGATTAATTTGTATGATTATATTGTAAAAAAATTGGAATTTAATAAGTTTATTAAATTGGTTGTTTAAAATGATAATATTTGATTTTCACTTATTGTTCTATAAATGAATTTATAATTATGGTTTATAAAGTGATTTGAAAATTTAAATGAATTTAAATCTAGAATTTGAGAATTTAAATGAATTTAAATCTAGAATTTGAGAATTTAATTTCCGATAATTTCAAACTCTGGTTTTAAAGTTTTAAAATGTATATTATTTAAAGTATTTTCGAATAGAAATCATTTCAGGTCAGTACTCTCTTCTTTTGTCGCTGGAAAATAATTTCGGTGATGACTGTAGCATCATCGACATTCATTTTCGAGTTTCGAAGTGGAGAGACTATTCTGTAGCTTTGCTACACTTTTGTGTTGAAAAAAAATTTATTTAAAATTCTTAAGTATGATTTGATTTATATATATAGGTATATTATTTTAAAGTTGATTTGATTTGATATATATAGTATATACATTTATCTCTAAATGGTTTGAAATGAATCGAAAATTTAATTCTTTAATTTATATTAAAGGATGATTTTAATTATAGATAAATCCAATATTTTGGATAAATGTTTAAGTATAAATAATGGAATTGGGAAAAAAATTCCTGTATAATCCTCTATTGCATTCTAATATAACTTACCTTAATTATTAAAAAGTTAACTATGTAATGGAATTTTATACAATACAAAATGATGATAAAGAAATTTTAAATAATTTGAGTGGTTATTATTAGTGTGATCAGAAAGGACACTATGCTAATAGTTACCCTGTTTCTGTTGGTACTGCTGTTCTTCCTTCTGTTCCTGCTCCTAGTGATACCCAAGGTACCCTTCCGGGCATCTTTTCTTTATTTCATCATCTTGTTCATGTTTTATTTGATACTGGAGCTTTCCATAGTTTTAGATCTATAGATCTTTGTGATAAGTTTGAACATTTCCTTTCTCTTGAGTATGTTCTAGTAGTTTCTATGTTCTGGGTCTCGACGCTTTTGATTTGTTGCTTGGAGGTGATTGGCTGAAGAGACATGAAGCCGTTATCTCCTGGAAAACCCGACTGTTTCTCTTGTTGATGACTTTGGTAATTCTTTGGTTATACAGTGCCGTATGCCTCAGGATTTTGCTGGCAGCTTTATTTATTCTTTTGATTCTTCTCCTGGTGATCTTTCTTCGACTCCTGTGGTCAAACTCTATCCCGGTGTATTTGGTGAAGTCACTGCTTTACCTCCTAAGCGGGAAATTGAATATCGTATCGATCTTATTCCTGGAGCTCGACCTGTAATTCTTCCTTCTAGAAAACTGACACCCCGTGAGAAGGTTGAGTTGAGGAAGCAAATTGAGGACTTGTTCTCCAAGGGTCTGATCAGACCTAGCCATTCCGAACGGAGAGCGGCGGTGGTTTTCATGACCAAGTCCGATAGTTCTTCGAGGATGTATGTTGATTATAGGGAGCCGAACAAGCTCACTATGAAAAACAGATATCCTATGCCTCGTATCAATGATATGTTGATCAGCTCTATGGAGCTATTGTTCTCTCAGCTTGATCTTGCCTCTGGCTTTCACCAGCTCAGTGTTGCTGAGGGAAGTATTCCCAAGACTGGTTTCTGTACTGAGAATGGTTTCTATGAATGGTTAGTCATACCTCTCGGTTTGACTAATGCTCCTGCTTTCTTTGTTGATCTTATAAATCGTGTCTGCCGTGATGTGCTTAACAAATTTGTTCTAGTCTTTGTTTATGATATTCTCGTCTTCTCTAAGTCTGTGGAGGAGCATGATTCCCATTTGAGTTTTGTTCTGGAGACTCCTAGGAATCATCAGTTGAAAGCTAAATTCTCGAAATGCCATTTCTGGAAGGATGAAGTCCAATTTCTTGGGCATATTGTTTCTGGTAATGGAGTTTCTGTTGATCCAATTAAGATCGCTGCCATCAATGTAAGTCTTTCTTTTCCTTCTTTTTCTCTTTATCATTCAATCATTCTGTCTTTTCTGTTTTCCTTATATCTCTCCCTATTCTGTACAGGATTGGGAAACTCCTAGGACCCCTTTTGATATTCGTAGTTTTCTGGGCCTTGCCGGTTATTATCGGAGATTCATTAAGAATTTTGCTCGGATTGCTGCACTTTTCCTACTTTGACTCGTAAGAATGTTAAGTTTTACGAGAGTATTTGGGTTATGGTGGATAGACTGACCAAGTCCGCTCATTTCATTCCGGTCAAGTCTATTCGCTCTGCTTCCTGTTTGGCTGAGACCTGTGTGAGGGAGATTGTTCGTCTTCATGGTGTTCCTATCAGTATTGCTCATGATAGTGATCCCATGTTCACCAGTCAGTTTTGGAGAGTCTTTCTGGAATCTTTGGGTACTCACCTGAATCTGAGCACTGCTTACCATCCGCAGACCGACGGTCAAACGGAAAGAGTGAATCAGATTCTGGAGGATCTTGGAAAGATCATCTCATCTCGTTGAATTTACCTATAACAACAGTTATCAGGTATAATTTCAATTTTATGTTCTATCTTGTCTTAATCCTTTATCTATCTCATTTTATCTTTTATATCCCAGCTAATATTGCAATGTCTTAGTTTGCTGCCCTTACGGACGACCTTGCAGATCTCCATCTTGCTGGACTGAATTCGGTAATTGTTTGGTTCGTTGGTCCTTTCTGCATCTTAGATAGAATTGGTTCTTTGGCTTACCGCCTGGATTTGCCTGAGAAGTTTTCTGGAGTGCATCGTCTCGCATCTTTGTCGGTATCTTCATGATCCATCTCTGATTGTCCAGCCTTCTGCTCTCGAGAGTTTGGATATTGAATCAACCCTTACTGTCAAGAGGAAGCCACTTCGTATTGTCGATAGAGGTATGAAATAGCTGAGAAGGAAATCTGTCATCCTGGTCATAGTGCAGTGTTGTACTGATGATCGGAATTGTACCTGGGAGACGGAGGACAGCATACGTGCTTCGAATCCGAAATTGTTTGTTTCAGGTATTATTCGATGTTCTATCTTAATTTTCTTTGTCCTTCTGTGCCTCGTCCCTTTTCAAGGACGAAAAGCTTGAGTGAGGGAGAGTGTAACAACCATATTTTTAAAAATTATTTTAAAATAGAATTTATTTGACAACTTTGATTTTTAAATCATTTTAAATTGAATTTTTGGAATTTTCCAATGAAATTTTGGATTTTGTTTATAATTTATTTTCCTAATATAATAAAATAATGATTTTCTGAAAATTTTATATTTTTGTCAACTTTGGTCAAACTTTGACTTTCAGTTGAAATTTTGAATTTTGAATTTTAAATTTCCAATCTTTTTCTTTTAAACTGTATTTACTGATATTCGTTCCGCTTTTCGTTTTATCAATTCTGTTTTATACTTTTAAATTTTGATAAAATTCAGCGTTTTACACGCAATTATTTTCTGTATTTTTATTTTCTATTTTCTATGTCCATTTGTTTATTTTTTTTATTTTGTTTAGACTTTGATTTTCTATTGGGCTTTTACTTGTTTATTTTTGATAGCGGGCTTTGAAATCCAAGAGACTTGTGTTACTTGTGTTTAATTGAAGCCTCTTCATTTTCTAGCCTTTTCCTTTCTTTAGCCGTTCATTCCTCTAACCCTAGCCGTCCACTTCCCTTCTCAAATCACGTACAAACTTCTCAAATCCATTTTATTTTCATTTCATTCTCCTGAAAGAAAAGTACAACAAGTTCTCATGTCTTCTTCTTCCTCTTTTTCATTTGTCTTCTCCTTATTTCTCAAAGCTATGCTCGGCCTCATCCATTCCCTAGCCTTGCCGACCATCTCATCCACCACCACCACCACCTCCTGACCAGCCACCATCACCTTATCACCTTCCCTATGCCTTGCCGTGAGCCATAGATTCAAAATCCACCACCAAAACATGTTACAAACCCAAGCTGGCCTTCACATATTCACCATCATCTCCTTGTTTGCCTCGGCCTCCACCACCTACTCCTCCTCCAGCCCCTTGCTGTGACCACCCCTGACCACTAGCCGCACCACCTAGTGATGACCAGACCCGACCTGAACCTTTCCTTGAACCAGACCGAGCCCATATTGCCTATGGCCGAACCAAAGACCAATGACCTTTCAATTCCTTTGCCTTTTTGCCTTCTACATGACTTTAACTTGCCACCTCTTCACTTTCCCACTGCCTAGCCGTGTATATTGAGACCATGGCCGAACCTATATGCCACAAACCATGATGACCGAGCATGCTTTGATGATGGTCAGATCCATGTGTGTAGTGGCCGAGCTTGCTTGACTTGGTTAACTCATTTTATCTTCCTTTTGATCCATATTTTTACATTGTTTTGTTTTATTTTCTTATGTTGAATTATATGTTTATGTATGTTGTATTTTGTTTGTTTACAAGATTGAATCTTGGCTCTCCATCCAGTCAAATCTATTCGTGCTTTGTCGTGCTTTTCGGAGTTTGGTTGTGTGTCTCATATTGTCGTCTCTAGCTTTAAAAAGGTGAGTTTGTCACTCTCCACAAATCGTACTTATATATTTGTGAAACGATGACAAGTGGATGTGTAGTATTGATATGGTATGTTGATAAACTCATATATGCCTGTGATGTGATTATATGATGTTATAACCTGATTATATACCTGTTACATCAACTGATATGACGTGCTATACTTTACTGTTTATTTATAATTTTGTTTCTCACACTGCAAGTTCCCTTTTCACTATGGGTTGAAATGATACATACCCGAAGGACATTAGAATAGAGAAAAATCGTTATGAGCTGAAATAATAGGCTCAAGCGATTTTATTTTATTTGATTTGGGATTGCGGGTTTGAAATGATAGAACCCGGATTTTTCGTTTTAAATTACAGATTGAAATGATACATATCCGTATCACTTGACCTAGGTTAGAAAATATTATACAGACCCGTGGCTAATTTTAATAATAGTTTTGAAATTATTAAGTATTTTGAAATATAAACTATGAAATTTTAACTTAAATTGGATTTAAATGATTTAAATAAATTTTATAATGATTTTCTGCAAGTTAAATGTATAAGCAAATTAATGATTAAAAATGTAAATTTTGATTTGACTTAATAATTGAAAATTTAGTGTTAAATGGAATTTTAAGCTTAACTTAGTGATAAGAATATTTTATTTATGAAATGGGTATTTTAAATAAAGCATTAAGTTATTTGTTAAAATAAAAGTTAAGTAAATTAATGTATTTTGACTTGATAAATGAATTATAATTTAAATTGGATATTGGTTAAATAAATGTTATTTTATTAAAAGTTATAAGTTAAGTAATATCCAAATAAATAATTTTGAAAAGTGAAATAAGTTTGATAAGTTAAAAATGATAAAAGTTGAAGATATATTGTTTTAAAGAGTTATAATTAACTTATAACAGAAATTGTAGCGTTTCAGAAGTGCTGTGATTTTAATGTACTGTTTTCCAATCTACCACTATACTTACTGTAACACTTTATAAGTGCTGCTGTTTCTGAAATAGAACTGTTTTTGAAATAATAATATAGCTACTGTAACACTTTATAAGTGCTCCTGTTTCTGAAATTACAATGTTTTTGAAATTGTTATAATTGAATGAATGAACTTAGAAATGCTACAATTTTGGAAATTGAATAATTGATTTGAAAGTATATTGACTTCATATTTAAATGGTTTAAATGAATATGTTATGATTTCAAAGTGTTATGAATTTCAAGGTTTGATTTCCAAGGCATTTTGATTTTTAAGACTTATGATTTTGAAAGCATTATAACTTTGGAAAGTGATATGATTCTTGAAATGGATATAATTGAAGAGAAAATGGTATTATTTTGATAAGGCTTAAAATAGATATGTTCTGATTTGAAAATATAAACCATTTTGAAATTTATAACCACGGGTTATAATAACGATTGGTTGTTAAAGAGACCGGGATCGGATATGGACATACTCTCTGTCGATACCGAAAACCACTTAAACAACTATGTATGCGGTGGAGATTCTAGAATGAAGTAGGATGGTGGCGACGATCCTATTGAGGTATATACGTGGACCTAACTCCCATGAGTTAGCATAAGGTGGCTAAAACAGGAGTGATTCTGGGCCAATGAGGTAGCTCCTCTTATCGGACACATTCCATCGTATACCATTCTATTACTTTGTGATTGATTTGATAGCCATCCTCGATTCATGATTTGGGAGTGTGTTCCGAGGTGGGCGGTAGTGGCTGCTATGCGTTACCACCAGTCCGGATGCGTAATTGGTATATCTACCCTGGCATTGTCTCGCTGTGCCGTGTCACATACCATAGCGAGCTTTACTACGAGTTTGTATGTGTGTCGTACCTATGGAGTATCCTTTGGTAGCCTCCCGATTTGGAGGTACTACGGTATTGTATAGACTGTGGGCACTATTATGTGTTAAGGTGGAAAATGTAAAGCCTTAACGTTGTTTTTAAGTAAGTTTACTTTACTTTAGACATTATTATAATAGCGAATATTTCTACATAGTAGATAGTTTAACGGATCCTTAAAGGATGGGCGATCCCAAGCATCCTTTAAGTTACTTGTGCATTTCTATTATAGTTCACTTGAGTTGGTTTACATTGTATAAGTATGTATGTCCTGACTCAAGTGTTTTGTGTTTTGCTTTACGCTCGGGTCAGACTGAGTTGTACCAGTATTCGAGACTCACCTTTGAAGTTGGAGCTTCGCTTGGATCCATATATTGATTCTGCTTTCAGTCATTCAGTTGATTCCAGTGATGTATTCAGATCTTGTATTTGACTATTGTATTTAGACATCTATGTATTCGGGATTTCTGTTGTATCTTTTTGATCTCTGTTATATCATATATAGTAGCTTCATGAACTGCTATTCTTTGTTTCTGCTTCATTATTGTCATATTATTCTGTGTCTGTGATTCTGTGACTATTTGTTTACTGTATATATTGAGTTTTGCCTAATTTTAAATTAATAAATCTGATATTTTGAGCAATTCAAATCCGACATGTGTGGATGCGAATGGTTGAAAATTTCAGGTCGTTACAATTTGAGTTCTGTATTATGTTTCATTTGAGTAGTGGATTTATGTAAAATGCAATTAAAAAGCTTGTGATGTTAAAACTTTATGTGATATGCAGTTAAAAACGTATTTGAGCAGTGCATTTGATTTTAGTATGAAATATAATTTTAACTGCATTTTGATTATGCAATTGAAAAGGAAATTTATAATGTTTTTGTAACTGATTAGGACTAATAAGGCATCTTATGCTGCATTTGAATTCTACATTTTATTTATCTGTATGTGAGTGATAAAGTTTATTGAAACTGTGCCAGTCCGCAGCGGAAGTTATGAATGAATTACAAACTTTTTACCATATTGGATCTTTATTGGGCCTATGAAGTCTAATTTATTTAGAATATTTCTAAATTTCTTTTAAATAAAATTATTATTTTATTTAAATTTATAATATAGTTATATTTTATGTAATTATTATTACATTACATATATATATACATATACATGGGTGGAGGTATAGTAGCAATAAGGGGGTTACATGACCTCTTTAGAAAACCCACGCGAAACCAAAAATAAAGTAAAGAAATTTTGTTCCTCTAGAAAACAACATATGGAACCCAAAAAAAACTCGTTGTCGTTCATTCTGCTCTGCTGTAATTACTTCGACTGAAACCCTCTCACAACTCACAAGCTCTGCCACTTGAAATTGAGCTCCTCTGAAAGTCGAGCTTCTCCTCTTGAGTCGAGTTTTGTGGCCTGCCATCTGAGATTGAGCTCCTCCAAAAGTCGAGTCATGCGGCTTGCCAACTGAAAATTGAGATCCACCTTTGCTGTTTCCTGTGCCGCTGTCGCTCCCCTCAATTCAATATGGGTAATGCTAACTAATTTATTCAATTTTTTCATTCCTTTGATTAAGTTTTCTGATACTTCTGAATATATTTTTTGATGAAATCAGAACCATATTGGTTTATTCTTATTTTATTTTTTAGTAATAGGTCGAATACTGATTTATTAATAGGATGAATACTTATTTTTTAGTAAGCAGGTTAGAATAGTGATTGTTGAAATAGGGTATTATTTGTTTGTTGGATTGAAGCTACTGCCCAGCAAATAAATGAATAATTTTAATGAAGATTCTAATAAATTAATTTGTTTATTCAGATTTGCGAGCATATTCAAAAGTCCGTTTAATGAAGTTGGATCTTCTGAAATTTCTACGTCTTATAATAGTATCGCGAACAATGATATTCAAGACACTATTATTCTGAACTTAGTAACCCGAAGTTGTATTCATGTAGACTTATCGGATCTTCCATCTCATCCTAGTTTACGACGTCAAATTTCAAACTATGATCCGAATGATCAAGACATGGTTTGAAGAGCATATCTACAAAAAGGTTTTTGTCAACCTTCTTCGCAAATCTTTCCTCAAACAATAATTGGTGGAAACGCTCGTCACTTCAATCACTCATGGTTTAATGATTATAAAAATTGGTTGGAGTCTAATGTGAAAGAAGATTCCATCTGTTGCTTACCATGTTACTTATTCCACCCTTGGTCGATGAGTATAAATACAAGTGATGCATTTATTCTATGTGGGTTCAAGAATCGAAAAAATAATCTAAGGTTTCAAGAGCATTCTAATTTAGATGTTCATAATGCTACATACATGAAGGCTGAGAATTTAATGAATGAGAGTCAGCATATTGAGATGATTACTGAGCAACAATCAACTCAAAGTCAAATTTATTGTCGAAGTCTTTTACATTAAGCTCTTATGTGCATTCGATATCTTTTACATCAAGGGTCGTCCTTTTGTGGTAACAATGAATTTAAAGAATCAATGAATATAGAAAATTTTCTTAAACCTCTACAATAGCTAGCTAATGAAAAACCTATAGTGAATTCTGTTGTTTTAAAAAATGCACCACAAAATCTTAAAATTACATCATTGGATATCTAGGAAGATGTTGTGAATTGTATTGCCGGGGAAATTAGAGATGTTATACTAAAACATCTTTCCGAAGGACTATTTGCATTGCTAATCAATGAAGCTCATGATACTTTGATTAAAGAGAAAATGGCAATTGTTTTACGATTTGTGGATGAGACCGGAAGTGTTGTCAAAAGATTTATGGGTATGTTGCACGTTCCTAACATGACATTAATTTCTCTTAAAATATCACTTGAAGAATTTTTTTGCAAACATAAATTGAGCATGACAAAGCTACATGGTCAAGAGTATGATGGTGCAAATAATATGCGAGGTATGTTCAATAGTCTTAAAACGCTCATTATAAACGAGAACAATTCTGCTTTTTATGTCCATTGTTTTGCACATCAACTCCAATTAGCACTTGTTCATGTTGCTAATGATATAATAACATTTTTGAGTTTTTTTTACTTGGTTAATAATCTGGCAAATCTTGTTGGAGCATCATGCAAGCGTCGCGATATACTTAGAGAGAAAGAAGCAAATATAATATTTAGCCAACTAAAAAGCAGCGAACTATCTAATGGACGAGGGTTAAATCAAGAGCATAATTTGATACGACTGGAAGACACACATTGGGATTCATATTATGATACACTAATCAATTTGATTGTTATGTTTCCTTCAATTATTGATGTGCTTATGGATCTAGTAGAAAATATGTCAAGTGATAAAAAAAGAGAACCTTTGAATTTGATAAAAGCATTGCAATCTTATGATTTTATCTTTATTTTGCATTTATCAAAGAGTGTACTTGCAATCACTAATGATCATTCCAAGCACTACAATGAAAAGATTAGGATATCATAAATTCTTTGATGTTGGTAAAAGTATCCAAAGAACATTTACATAAAACGAAAGATAGTGGATGGAATACTCTTTTGAATGAGGTGTATCATTTGGCATGAAACAGAATATTCCAATTTCAAATATGGATGATAATTATCTTCTTTTGGGAAGACCGAGAAGAGCACCAATGATTACAAATTTACATCATCATCGAGTTGATTTGTTCTACCTTTGTTTAGATAAACAAATTGTTGGACTAAATAATTGCTTTGATGAGGTAAATTCAAAATTGCTTATTTGTATGTCAGCGCTTAGTCCGATCGATTCATTTGCTGCTTTTGATAAAGTGAAGTTGGTTTGTTTATCTAAATTTTATCCTAATGATTTTTCCAAAGCAGAACGTATGGACCTTTATAATCAGTTGGAGATTTATGAGATTGACATGAAATCTAATTATAGGTTAAAAAATGTGAAAGACATTGGACATTTGGCTAAATGATGGTGTTGACAAGAAAAAATATTGTATATAGTTTGGTTAATAAACTCATAGCTTTGTCTCTTATTTACCGGTTTCTACTGCAACTATAAAGAGAGCATTTTCTGCTATGAACATAGTGAAAAATGATTTGCGAAATCGAACGGGAGATGAATGGTTGAATGATAATTGTGTTGCATACATCGAGAAGGATGTATTTAGTTAAATTAGTAATGAGGCAATTATCGATGGGTTTTAAGACATGAGGAAAACTTTAGATTATTAATATCTATGATACTGTTTTGTTTAAAAAGATCAATAATTTATCTTTTTTGTGATGGAATATTATTATATCAATTACTAGGTATGGGTTTTAATGATCTATTGATGAGTTCTTTTACACTGTTTAAATAATTGTCAAAAAAAATTCTGGGGCTACCACTCTCAAACCCCTTATCGTATTACATTATGCCCCCTTAAAGTTGAATCATCACTACGCCACTATACGTATATCATACACACGTACACATAGGTATGTGTGTGTGTGTGTGCATGTGTAACATAGCAATCCGCACAAGGTTTATAACGTACCTGTGTATAAGTGTTGGGATTTACACTACAACGAACATGTTAGCTCATCCAGTACACAATATATATAGTCCAAATGTACGTTTATATACTTTAATTTATATATTCAAATATTATAGTTATACACACACACACACATATACACACATGTAAACATATATAAACTATGTTTTATTTAAATAATTATATATATATATATATAAACATATACATAAAAGTTTAACATTATAATTTATAAGTGTGTGTATATATATATATATGTATATTTTAAAATATTTATAAATCATATTAAAATTGAATTTTTTTAAAGTCGAGAGCAATATATGTATGTACAATTTTTTTAATATATATTTACATATATGCATATAAATGATATTATATATATATATATATTTTAAAACATTCAAAATATATAAGAATATATGTATTAGAATATATATATATATACACATACACACACACACCAAATGTTGCGTGTGGGTTGTCGAATTATGGACCTTAAGGCTAATTAAACACTAGAGGGGGGTGAATAGTGTTTTCTAACTCTTGTAAATCTTTTTAAATTTCTTTCAAGTTTGATATTAAATCATAAATTATCAACATAGAATTATACTGATAAACAGTCACAAATGCAATCATAGATAAAATAAAAGTAGTAAAGCGAAGTAAAGAGTTAGAGAGATGACACCAGGGATTTTATATTGGTTCGGATTTCTCCTACGTCCAATTCCGTACAATTGCTTGTACATATTTTTTATCAAATGCCAATCTTTAAACGGGCGAAACATAAACCTAATTATAATCTCGATTCTGAGGCTACGAGATACACCCTGTAACGACCGGGATTTTCGACCCTCGAAAAATTGACATTAATACGTCTACTGTATTATATGCCGAGAAATCGAATGCCAGAAAACCCGATTGTTAGGGAAAAAGAAAAGAAGAGATACAGAAACAATAACACAGAATCTTATAATCACAGCGGAACAATATATAATAGATAATAACATATCTTTATACAATAAGAACTATAAATGTTATTTATACATACCATCGTTAGAGTACAACAATCATTATATCAATACTGGACAGTTATAATAACTTGTACTCACAAGTGCTGAATATATAGCCTACACACAACGGAACATAATCAAGTACGTGGAATACGTCTCTGTCATCCAGCTTGTCCCTTGAGCTCCATAGCATCCTAGCCTGAATCTGTAGTACTCGGTCTGACCCGAGCATTATAATAAAATAACACTCGGGTCAGTCTGGAAAACCAGCATGAGAAAACACACTCGATTTGAATTTAATTATATTTCAAAAAATCCTTTGAAAAACAAAGGTATCTCGTAAGACCACACTACACATAAAAACGACGGGTTTTTACCTTACGATAACCAAAACGATTTTATATCAAATCATCTGATATTATAATAGTGTCTATAGAATATAAATATAGAATAGCTGAAATGCTTGCATCTCACGTTTCAGCATAATTGATATACAATCAAAACCGTACGACGCTTATTGGAAAATGAATTCCATACTATGACCGGGTAAGGAACTACCTCCGATGAGTGCATCTCTAGATCAATGCACCCGGGTCTGACAAGAACATCTTGTACCTTGCCACACAGAACCGGCCTAACACTTGACTACTAGTACCGAATATGATGTCACCTCGGTCTTCCGACCTTTTTGAGATCTCATGCACAACCAATCCATAAATATGTAGATGTAGGGTATCTAGAAAGATGATGACATACCCTAATGGGAGCGACCCACTTTGCCCTGCCGCATGCCATGTTTTAGTCATTTTCCCGGTTGATGAGGCTTGAGGCTACGTTTACCTTTTTGAATAGAAATCCCACTTGGAATGCTAACACTGCCTTCCAAGCAACAATGCAATGATAACATTCATCCATACAAATTGTCCTAGGTTTGGACAAACCAAATCTCCAAATCACCATCTTCATTATCTTCACGATATCACAATTCGTAACGCACAAATCAGAACGAAGTGGTTTTCGAATAATTAAATCTGATCCCGGTCTCTTCGAAACGATCAATGAATTTGGCCAGATTTGATAGTCGGTTATTTAACCATCAAATTACACACATAAGCAGTCACTAGGCCCAGATTATAAATCTTTCAAATATTTATTTCAAAATATCTTTACAAGGATATATATATATATATATTCAATCTCTTCCAATATTTCAATACTTGAAAATAATTTCAAATACTTATATCCATAACAGGATATTTCAACCCAAATCAACACTTAGAATTATTTCCAAATCCAACTGATAATTCATTACTTAAAATCTTTCTATATAAATCATTTCATAGTTATAATATTTCCAAAACAATTTAATTCCAATACTTATGAATATTTTGTCTTGTTTCACAAATCTTCGGAATTTTATTAATTCCCCTTTAAAATTTCCAAAAATTATCGATTATACTCATTTATATTCCAACTAATGATTTATAACTCCTTTAATGAATTCAGATTCATTTTCGAAGTCCCCGAGTCTAACCATTTTGGAAAATTTCCTTAAACTCCCAGAATTCCTATTATAACATTTCACTTATACAATCACATCCATTCAATAAAATCCGGTTCACAATCTCGAGAGAATTTATAAATAAATTCCAATTACTTACTTTTAAATTATATATATATATATATAATCATAATTTCAAAATATGGTTACATCCTTATTTAAAATATCAAAGCACTTTTAAAATAAACATCAATAACTAATTCCAATTTATTAATAAAATTCTAATCGATTTATGAAACTTGTTTATAACTTAGAATTCATTCAACAAATTTAAATATTTAAATAACTAAATTTCTGAAATATTTTAATGCTAAAACATGTTTAAATTACATAGTTTAATAATTAAAAATCCTCTTTTAAAAACTTAACCTCTCGATAAAAATATATTTCAATATACCAATTTCAATTTATAAACCTCTCTCGATTCATTCCAAGTCGATTCATATTTCCAATTTCATAACTATTCCCACATTCCAAAATAGAATTTGCTGTTTATTTCTAAACTGATTTCCAAATCTCATTTTAAATTCACACAGTGAATTTATATTTCCAATTTATCGCATGATAATCATTCCACTTAATTTATAAACATTAGTTTATAAATTTCATAAACACGTTTCTAGTTTATACAGGTTTATATCACAAAAATCTATTTATAAATCGATTTCTAAATTTAATCCCATTTATAAATCAATGTCTTAAATAACCCAAACTATATTCCAAAACCAATCAAGTCTTGATTTCTACTTTCATTTCATAATTTAAAAATCCTATTTAAAAATCCAGTATAACCAATTTTATATTTATTTCCAAATTCCCTTTATTCTCCCAATCTATTTAAATCTCGATTTTTAAAACCCTTTTACACTTTAAAAAAATATCACTTAAGATTTATTATTTAAAATCCTTTATATACATTATTCCAAAATCTCTATTTAAAATATCACGAAATAGTTAAGTACAAAGTCAAACCATTTATTTTATCCAAATCAATTTCTTTTAATTAATTCAAAATTCAATATAAATATTTCACTTCCAAATCACTTTTCAATTACCTTTCAAATCCAAAAATAATATTTTTAGCTTTAAAATACTAAAATTAAGGCTAGTGCTACCATAACATCCAATAAATCAATCATATCGTAATCTATCACAGACTATTCAAAACACATCATATATCACTATATATGAAATTAAAATC
Source organism: Allium fistulosum (assembly GCA_030737815.1). NCBI lineage: Eukaryota > Viridiplantae > Streptophyta > Magnoliopsida > Asparagales > Amaryllidaceae > Allium > Allium fistulosum. The sequence continues at coordinate 1,138,937,447 of CM060901.1, forward strand.
AACAATTTAAGGAATCCTGTTGGATCCCTCCAACCTGTTTCCCTGCAAGCACAAATGTTATATAACATAAAATACCAATCCCGCTTCGAGGTGGGATATCGCGGTAATATAGGGTCATCCGCTACTATGCGGAGCACATAGGGTCTCATCCGCTCCAATAGGTGGGAATATATCCAACTACTATTATATATACTACTGTATATATAATATAACATCCAACTGATAATAATAATTTATCAATCCATCCAATCAATCAATAAATGATTTTTAATATTTCAAATTAAAAACTAGCAATCCAAATGAGTGAGATTTACTCACATTGATTACAGTCGTCGCTGAAGTATTCCGTTTAAATTTCAAATTAAACAGACGTTTAATTTTAACCAAAATTCCTGCTAGCTCCAAATGTCTCCAAATCAATTCCATTTCGTAGTGTTATTCAATACAAACCAAACGCGACAGACCGCGTTCAATTTGGACCTAAAACGAGTAAGTTATGAATTTTATAAGCTTTCAAATTTAGTAAACAATTCATATTCACTTAAATTAAATTTTTAGTTCAATACCAATGCAACACGAGCCCAGCCTACAAACAAATCGACCCGAAATGAACAGTTCCTTCCCATCGCGACTCAACTCCCACCTCGAACAAACGCACGCGACTTTTATCGCTATCACCGCTGCTAGGCCGCGCCGGAGGCCACCAAGTCTTCACCTCGAGTTGCCCCGAGCCTCCACTACCCTCGCCAGTCGTCACAGCCCTACCAGCTCATCACCTCCGATGTGAGAACCAAGCCCAACATAGCCGCCTTCAGTCAATTTCAAAATCTGATGAAGAAGCACACGAAATCCAAACCTTCTTATCTGCAGTTGATGGACGAGTTCAAGGTTATCGACGAGGATGGGAGTGACATCGCTGCAGTTTCGGATTTGAAGCACTCTGACTGCTGACGAGCATTGGGGAGAAAAATCGAGTATGTGGCTTTGGTTGTGATTCGTGTGCGATTTAGGAAAATAGAAATGAGAAGACCATTCCCAAAAACAAAGTCATGCTCTGCCATTCCACTCGACAAAGATGTTTTTCCGATTTATAGATTTAAATTTAGTTTGATATAAATTATTGAAAATTTGGAAAGCTTCACCATTTTTTTTCTTTCTCTTAGTTGCTACCTATAAAATCGCATTTTAAATAAGAACTGGGAAGAAGGAAGCGTAGGGTGGTGTATTCAGGTGTAGGGTGGCTGGAAAGGAAAGAAAGTGACTGATGGTTTGACTATAAACATTTAAAATTTTATTAAATTTTAAATATCTTGTTTTAAAGTAAATTAAAATCCCGAACCCCTATCGAGGTGTGCCGCCTGGCATTCCTAATGTTATACCCCTATTCCGAACGCAATGGAATAAGTTTCGAGTCCCAATTCGATCATATGAAGAAGATAGCTTTTTGAACCCAATTATAATATTAAATTCAACGCGTTTCTATCCCGTATGATCAAATGATAACTCCAAATGCTACAAAATTAAAAATCTGATAATAATACACTATTACGGATCCAATGGAACTGGTTTTGTCGAAATCCGAGACTGTGCCCTAGAACGCTATTTCTATATGTTAATTTATACGAGTTATTTTTAAAATCGAGTAAATCACTTATAAATCTAATTTAAATTTTTTTATTATCTTCCTTCTTATTAATAGAAATTTAATAAGCCTTTGAAATTATTTTTATCTAGCTTAAAACTCAAGACTCCACTAATTAACCAAAGTTCAATTATTAAATTCCACAATTAAATACCGATAAATCGTTATATTTGAAATTTGAGTTATTAAATCTATAAATTAACTTTTAAATATTTAAAAATCAATCAAATATTCTAATTTAAACTAACCAAAATTCTGGGTCGTTACAAACCCTCCTGATCTTATTGAGCTCAGAGTACACCCACTTGATTTGGATGGGCTACAAGCACATTTATTTAGATTTCCAGGCTACTAAGCACACCCACTTGATTTGAATAGGCTACAAGCACACCCAAGCATATACAAATAGAGTTTGATGGTTTTTTCAAAGACAGTTTCTTGATCTTTGAATATAATGGATCCTATAGCCTCTGGATAACACTTTGTTCTTTGATTTGAAAGAAAGATGATTTTAAAATAGTAAGAAAGTAATATTGAATCAATACAAAGGAGTTTAAATTGATTCTACTTGATTTTGAAAAGAAAAGAGCATAATTTCAATGGAGTTTTCAAGAGAGTAAGAGGAGGGAAAAAAATAAGTTAATAGCTGCCAAATTTTTTTTTGCACTCCCCTTTATACAGTAAATGAAGTGATGTGTCCGTTCACGAAGAGTTGCGATGAATAGACAATTCATTTCAAACTTTGAAAAACAACTTTTACACATATATGTCAACATACCATCTGGGTATATGTGGACATATGCTTGTAAATTTTGAAAACTTAATTCTCTTTAAATTTTGAAAACCCTATACTTTGTAAAATAGTTTGATACTTTGTAAAACACGTTAAACATAATTTATAATTATTTTGATCTTTGAAAAGCTTTTATAAAATATTTTAAATTTTAATTTGAAAATTTATTTTGTTTTAACAATATAAAAGGTAGAAGAATAGGAGATAGAGATCAAAGATTGTTACCATGGACTTTAACAATATTCTATGATTCTATACACTATACTATAGTCTTGAGATCTTCATATCTTGGTCTTTGTACTCATAAGTCTTCATGACTATTTCTTGAGTCCTTATACTGTACAGTTTGATTCAACATCTTGTAATATCTTGCATTATATACTATATAACTTGGCAAAATATTAATATTAATATTTTATATGAATGTATATTGGTGTTATCAAGGTTATTAACATTAAAATCAATAATTGAGGTATTAACATTGTGCACAGCAAAATTACAAATTTTTTATTTTAAAATATATTTTAAATAAATATCCTTATGGATATTGTTTTAAAAGTTAATATAAAATTAATTTCAAAACATATTTTGGATTTTAAAATTTATGTAAAAAATCTAAGAGACATTTTGATGTTTTAAAATTTAAAATATAATTTTACAATATAAAAAATATTTTAATATTCATCTATTTTTAAAATATTTAAAATAAATAAATAAATACGTTTTTTATTTTATCGAAAGTTTATCTAATACAAATTTAATTTTATAAAATATAAAATACATATTTTATATTATATATCTATTTAAATAGTTAATTTACATACTAATTAATTAGAATAATATTTAAAAATAATATATATATATATATATACATAATTTTATATCTGCCAAAATTTTTACACATATAATACTAAATATATAAAATTATAAAATCACATTTTGCATATACTAATTTTTTTTAATTGAGCTGTGCCTTTTAAAGGTATATAAATGACAGAAAAATATATTTTTAATATAAAATTATAAACATACACCCAATCTATTATGATAATATAATTGTATATTCAAACCATCACCTAACTAACAATATTATAATATAATATAATTATTATATATATGCATTGATATTCATAAATAGATTAGAAATATACCTTATATCCAATGCCTATGAATACACCTTTTTTTAAAAGAAAGGATGTTGGACCCTAGAATCCTACAGCTGATACATACATACATACATACATACATACATACATACATACACACACACACATATATATATATATATCATGACCAACAAGGCTTGGCCAATAGCCGTTCGGTTTTTAAGGTGGACCAACCAACATCACAAACATTATAATATAGGTATGAGGCATAAGCGCCTCAGCAGTCAATAATCACAAATTACAAGCATTGCAATAGAATAAACTCAACAATACAAGCAAAAGTGTTCATGGATCGCAATTACAAAAGGAAGAAGAGCTTCATCCCAACTTTCAAAATTGCATAGGTAGCACAGAAACTATTTTATTTTCTACTGGCACCAAAAAGAAAGCTAAATAATCCCAAAAGAATATTTCGTCAACAAGAACTATGACAACAAGGCCATACCAACTACGAGCTTACATTTCCATAGGAAGCAATTCAAATCTTACATTTCCAAAGGCACCTTCTCCCCAACATTACAATACAAAAGATTCCATGAAATTCAAAGGCAGAAGCAAAGAGAAGGCAAGCACTTGCAAAGCACAATCAACTCCAGGCAACTGGAGAACATAACAGCATATCAACAGAAAACATATGACCAACAAGAAAATATTAATAGCAACACCATGACCAAACAAATGCAAACCAATATAAATTTGCATGACACAATCACAAAGGTTACTGCAGATTGCATAGGCAAAAGCTAGGCAAAAGTAACAAAAAGGAGATACAAACAGCAAGTGCTAGACTGTAACGACCCGGAATTTTGGACACTTCGTATTTAAATATTTGAATCTTAGGTTAAATGTTATTAAAATTATTTAATAAGATTTTAAACCTCCTTTTAAATCATAAGTAATGACGGTAAACTTATTTTGGAAAAATGTTTATAAAAATAAATACTTTGAAAAAATATCGATAATGTGACCGAAAATCGTTTTATTGATAAACAACTTTTTAACGATCTGAAGTTGTTTAGATTTTTTTTATATACACTTATTTGCTCAGGAATTAAAGAAAATGAAATAAAAATATTTTATCATTTATGGAAATAAACTTTATGGATGATGTCATGCATGAGGTAAGGGAAAATGCTTAGGAAATGTGCATGAATGGAAAGTCTTAAAAGTTAAGTAAATGATAAAGATGAAGTGATGTTTGTAATTAATGTCATAAGGGTTTTGAGGGGTTTTTGGTCTTTTTTCATCACATTCCTAAGCCTATATAAGGAGGGGTCCACCCTTAAGAAATAATCACAAATAATTTCTAAGCTTGAGATGAAGTATGAGGGTTGAAAATGGTGGAAGTGCTTAAGCACTAATCCACTAATTACTCTCCAACTTTTTCAAAAGTTAACCTAATCTTCTATAATCTCTTTAAAACTTTGGCTTTAGGCTTAAGACGTCTTGGAAAGCATGATTAGAAAGTAAGAAGTGAGCAGGTGAGAGAAAGAGGGGGAGCTTGGATGGGCCGTGAGCATGGAGGAGGAGGAGGAGGAAGGTGTTGGTTTTGTTTTGGAAGTGCTAAAGGTTGGGCCTTTAGGCTTGTGTTGAGGGAAGGAGGTGGTTCTTTGGTTCTTGTGGCTTTGTGCTTAGGTTAGGCATGAATTTAATTGAGTTATATAACTATCTCTTAAGTATATATTGTGTGTGTATATGTTGTATTTGAATTATAAAGTTAAAGGACATTAACTAAGTAAAGTTATAAACTTTGGACCCCTCTTGCTTATGAAAGCAAATGATAACTTTATAATATATAACCTCACTTCTATTATCCTCTTAAACATGTGGTGTAGCCTTGACTTGATGTTTAAATGGTTGTTTAACTTGTGTGTTAAATTGAAGTAAATTTGAAAGTGTTTGAAGCGAGAATAGTCGTTATAAGTGCACTTCGAAATCCCTTATTTTCTGAATTTTTATAAATAAATGGAGAAATATTCTTAGGGATTAATTTCTACATTTTTTAAGTACCATAATGTTACTACTTACTATAAAAAAAATTCAAGTCCTAAATCATTTGTTTAAGTGGTTAAAACCCGTCGCGAAGATTGAGCTTTTTAATGTTGTTTTAACAAGGACTTTTAACAGCATTTACAAACGCCGTAGTTAGTCGCTTATTGTTTTAAGCGTTTAAAATGCAACGTTTTGACTAGTTTTTCATTATTTGAATGATTTCTAAATTCTTTTCTATATAAAATATTTTTATGGAAGTTCTTATAAAATGTATTTGAGCATGAAAAAAAGAATAGAAGTTTAAATATAGTTTTAATGATTATTTACGAATTTTGAAAGTAAAGTGCTGCAAAATGTAAAACATATTTTTAATCAAACTTCTAAATTAGTTATTTTCAAGTAATATTTTACATAGATATTTAAAACCTATTTACAAGTATTTCTAAAGTATTATTTTATATATATAAGTTTTGACGAAGGTGGCTTAACACTAAAAGCCGACGAGTAAACTTGTCTGTTTGTAAGATTCAAGAATGAGGTGTCTAGGCAAGGCTTGGAGCAACCAGTGCCCAAACTTAACTTTTCTTAACGCTAAAAGCCGACGAAGTAGGTTTATCTATTTCTGAGAATTAAAGGTTGATATCAAGTAAGGATGGAGCAATAGAGCTCTAACCTACCGGGTTTTCCTCTTGAACAAGGAATAGTTAAGTGGGGAATGTCGGAAACGAGTTAAGTATATGAACATTAATTTGTATATGCAATGGTTTTTGACTAGATAATCGATTATCGATCTTAACCGAATACGAACGTAGATCTTTAAAACAAGGGTTTGTAAAGATAGTAAAAAGTAGGAAAATGATTTGGATTTGTTGTGATAATGTGTTAATCGCATTAGTCTTTAATCCTTTTTTATTATACTTGGGGATGTAAACGCATCTTTAAAAGGAATGCTTAAAAAATAATAAAAGTTAAATGATTTTGGGTTTGTTGTGACAATGTGTTAGTAACATTTGTCTTTAACCCTTTTTGATTAAACTTATGAATGTAAATAGATCTCTAAAAGAATGTTTTAGAGATAAGCATAAGTGAAATGGTTTTGGGTTTGTAATGACAATGTTGAGTAACATTAGTCTTGAATTTTTTGAATGGATTTATGAAAGTACTTAGATCCTTAAAATGGATATTTTGAAGGAAAATATAAGTATGTAATCTTTTGGAAAAAGATAGAAAAATAAAAGGTTTGAAGAAAGAAATCTTGTTAATGATTTGTGAATATACTTATACCAATTGCAATACTTTTTGAAGTATAAAGAGTAAAGGTTTAAAGTAAGAAATCTTGTTAATGATTTGTGAATATACTTATACCATTTGAGATAAGTATATGAATACTTTTTAAAGTATTGAAAGAGTACCAATGAATAGTAGGAATTGATAAACAATGTTTTATTAGACAAAAGAAGTTTTACTAATAAAAGGGGTTTTAATTAATAAATGATTAATTAAACAAAAAGGGGATTAGAAGTCGCTTATGTAACTTAATCGTGCTTTGTATGACTTGATTGTGCTTTGTATGTTTACTCGTTTATGGAAAACATTTAGTCACATACTAATTACTAAAAGCCAATGAAGCAGGAAAGTCTACCTTTGACAATTACGACTAATGTTTGTGTAGGGATATGAGCAATAGAGCTCTAACCTATTGAACAATAGAGCTCTAACCTATTGGCTTCACTCTTGATCGAGGGATGGTGTGAGATGAAAATATCATAAATATGATAAGTATATGTGACTTAGTTTCCATATGTGATCGTTCTCATTATCATTGAATGACCAAATTCGTCGATTTAGTCTTGGAGAGACCAGGATCAGTAAGTGTGTTACCTAGCGAAAACCACTTTAAGGCTGAGATACGTGTTCTATCTCTTGAAGTGGATCTGTTTGAGATGCAGTAATCTATGTGGAGATTCGAGATCTGTTTAAGATGCTCGAACACATGTAATTGTTCGTGATCTACTCAGGATGTGGGAATCCATGTGTGATTCCGAGATCTATTGAGATATGGGAATCCATGTGTGGTTCTGAGAACTATTCTAGATGTGAGGATCCAATCTGGGATTTGTGTTCTATTTGAGTGATGAAGACTCGAGTGGCAACAACGACATCCGCGCTGGAGGTGATGATATTTGGGATCACGTGTTAGGCGTGGACCGGCTATGTTTTCCTTTGAGGTATATTTTATGTAGATATATATGACGCTCGGAGGTAGTTTCTAACCTTTGTGCAGGAGATTGGATTTCGGCTTAATCGAAGGGATCTCCATGGAAAATCCAGTATGCGAACGTTCCTTAGCGGTTTTGGTTGTGCACTTAATATGTTGTTGAATGTAACCAATGTAACCATTCTAGCTATGTTATAATATTTATATTCTACACCCTAAACATTATCTATTATATCACCTTATGTACTTATTAGATGGTGGTTCTTTTGAGGGGATAACCGTTATGGCATTCCATGCGGTCTCAAAAGTACTGTTATATGCTAGCTACATATTTCTTGAGTTTATCATACCAGACCTATGTCTGACGCTTGGTTTTTGTTTTCTCTAAATTCCTCGTGTGCTCTTTCGAGTAGTTTGAGAAAAACAGGTTCTTTGGAGCTCGAGAAGACGAGCTGGATGTTTCACCTACCATGGTATTCTAATTTCCGCTGCATTAATATACTGTACATATCAGCATTTGTGAGGATAGGTTGTTACAACTATCCCGGCTGATTAGGGTACTTAGGTTTTGTAACTCCAAAATTTCCGAATCAGAGTAACCCTTTGTATCGTTTCTTTGATATTATATGTTATCGTTCCGCCGTGAGATTCTGATATTGTGTTCCTTCTTCTTTGTTCTATTTCTTTTCCTTTTTATTTCGCCCAAACAATTCGTCCTTCCGACACTTGGATGCTCGGCACATGAATACCGTGGATGTATTAGTGTCGACATTCGGTGGTCGAAAGGGAGGGTCGTTACATAGACAATCAGACAGTCAGAAACCATAACAAATCAAAATGAACAGAACCAAACTAAATGAATAGGCAAAAAGAAAGAACAGAGACCGATAACCTCCTGGAGCCAAGATGAAGCGCCACTAGCATCATCTTAAAAGTCACTTCCATTGTAAAAGCAATCGCCGAAGAGATCATCAAAGATATGAAGAAAATGGTAGGAAGAAACAGACCTGAAAAACCCTACACCTAAAAGCAAGCAACTTCGCCCAAATTCAAAACTTTATGGATAACTCTTCCAATGACCAAAAGAAACAAACCCCAAAACATGCAACGTGAACCCAGTGTAGAAGCAGAAGGAGGCCGAAGTATATTTTCTACTTCGAATCCAAGACCTAATCTCATAGAAAGGTCTTAGAAATTCTGAGGAAGAACAAGAGGAGAAGACAACGTAAGCATCAAGTATGAATCAACGTAAGGCACGAGGCATAGAGGGAACATGGATATTGAAAATATGAGGAGGGAAAGCAAAATTAAATAGAGCTTATAGGAAAAGCTAGGGAGAGAAGGAGCGAAAAGGAGGTGGAAGCTGATTAGAGAGGGACGAAAAGAAGAAGCGGTGGTGGAAGAAAATAGGAAACCCTAGTCCCATAGGTGCAAGCTTACTGTTATTGATTTAAAATTGACATTTTATGTTACTTTTTCTAGTAATCAATTTTTTTATTGCCAATGAATACACCTCGAAACGATGATAATTGCTCCTTGAACTTATTTTCGATCCAGTAGAGTGCCAATCCCTGAACCGACGACCATCAACTATCGAATAGCACCTGACTTGATTTTGATTTGAACTTGAATTAATTAAGGTTAGGGATTACTAATTTTGACCAGATCTAGGAGAGCTTTTGAGGCTTCAAAAATTCTAGCAAAAGATGATGGTAGAGATATTTATATAGAAGAAGAGAAAAAAAGTTAGGATCTAATCATTACCCATTCTCCTTCCATCCTAGCCATCCAAATCAAATACTCTCTAGCCCATCTCTTTTAGCTGCCTATAAACCCTATAATAGCCGAACAAACAAGCCTTTTAATGGGCTTTACACTCATTTAGAGCCCAAATAAAATATTATGCAATTAAATCCAATTTAACGCTTATCGATATCCTATATCGATCAATATGTTTATAACTGTTATAAATATATTTACTAATATTTATTCATCAAATCAAAATCAAATTTTATAATTAATATTTAATAAATATCAATTAATTTGATTAATTTATAACAATTATGAATTAACTAAATTGTTTAGTCAACGGAGAATTCATCATTTCGGTTATGTGACCCTTTTGGTGTAAATTTAATCAGTGATTAATACTGAACTATTCGAATATTAATGTTCATACATCACTTAACAGGTGGTGTGGTATTTTGGCTAAACTTATCGCTTACTTAGTTTCGGTAAAATCTAATTTTACTTTGTTAAGCGTTATCCGATTGTGACTTTTATTTACACTAATTCTCTTCGTCAAAACTATATCACTTTGGACTTATGAAATTTGGTAACGGTCAAAATTACAATATCGTCCACATTTAATTGTATGGTCCAAATATAAAGTCCTTGGTTCAACAATAATAATTATTATTAACCGAAATGCTCTGGCCAGAGACTTTGACTTTGAGTTGACCGTGATACTAATCTCATATAACTGAGGAGACGAATCCTCTCTTGAATAGTGCTTCGCTTCAAATACTTCCACTTGACCCAACTATACTTACTCGATGGATGTCATGCCATGATTTGACTATAATCAAAGTGGAGCTTTCATATTGAAGATCGATAGTATTCTCAAGTCGAGAGAACTGTGTAATTTTATCATATCGATATTTTCTATTTGACCTTAGTTATATTAACCAATTGAAAACTATTGAGTAAGTCATTCCATAGTTATCCATAACTACCAGTACGTATGGTGCCCCCGACAGTCATGAGTAATACACTGCCCAACATTTGGAGAGCGTTACATACTCTAGTCTTAACGGATATATTGATATACAGCCTTGACACATCTTCACTAGGAATATTTAAAATGGTATATTTATTTTCATTGTGATAAGTTACTCATGGTTACAACACTTTATAACTACTATTACAAAAATATTCCATTTATGGATTTTCTATTAAATATACTTTAAATTAAATTAATTGATTAATATAACACATTATATCAAGTATATAATAGAAAAAACACCTTATATTTCGAATAAGATTGGTTATCGAGTTAGCTATATGTAACAAATTACATAATTTCCCTTAGGGCACTCCTAATGCTATCGAAGTTAAAGTATATTTGTAATATGTAGTGGAAAACACATTTAAAAGGCATCTTATATATATATATATGCATATTATGTTATAGTTGAACAAATTTTTAATTGTATTTGGGTTATGTAGTTGAAAATGCATTTTATATATGCTTTTATAATTGATTTGGTATAATTTTTCATCGTATAAGTAATATGAAAGTTTAGATTGGTATCAAATTTAATAATTTAATATGTTTTATTGTAATTTAATTATTTAAAAATTAGGTGTTAAAATTTATAATGTTAACTTAATTTGGATTTTTGCAGTTTATTGTTTCAAATGAAGGTTTTTCAGTTACCAATGACAATGTCAAAGAAATTGAAAAGGAAAAAAATTATCTATAAAAATGTGGTTTTAGATCTGAGAAAAGAATGAGGAGATGGAAAAGATATGAATAACTAAAGTCAGTCTATCAATTTTTGTTTTATTGATTCAAATATTGTATTAATATATTATTTTTATTTTTATAGAAAATTATTTCTATAGCTCAAGGTTTTGGAAAAGAAAAGATACAAGCTATTGAATATTTTAGACTTAAAGAAAGAAATGAATTTTTGAAAGAAAATGAAATTCTTAATTAACAAATCCAAGACTTGAAAACAAAATATGTAGAGGTAAGTTGAAGATTTTATCTGACAATGAAAATAAAAATTTAAGTTAAGATATTGTTAATTTAAAACAAAAGAAGGATGATTGTACGAAAGAAATTTTGAGATTGAAAGATGTTGTTGAAGAGCTTACAAATGAGAAGAAAGAGAAAGATAAATTAAAGGAAGATTATGAAAGTAGACTTAAAATTGTTATTGAAGAAAGGGATAAATTGAAGAAAAAAATTTGGAGAACAAGGCATATTCGATAATGGTACTACCAAATTTTAGGCTTGGTCTATCTGGTATTGTAAAAAAAATTTGGAGGAATTGTTGGAGAAAAGGAAAATGTGATTTCCGATGTTGCAAATGTTAAAAATCAAGAGAAAATTAAAACAATATGGTGGGGGGAAATTTGGGCAAAAAGAATGTTGAAAGACGTTCACTTGTTAAATTGTTTAAAAATAAGAAAAGGATAATTGAACCAGTTTATGAGTATGATGGTAATCATCAAAAGAAAATAAAAAAGAAAGTTGAAAAGGAAAAGAAGATTGTACAAGAAAAGGAAATAGAACTTATTGCACATTCTGATCAGAATATTGTTGATAAATTATCACTGAGAGCAAAGAATTTTATGGCTCATTTGTCAATGAATACTTTAACTGTACTTCTTCCTGATTATATGCGAAAAGTGGTTGATACTTATCTTTACTAGGCTTGTTGTTCGTAAGTTCATTTATTTTAATAATAATTATATTAATTTTATTTTTTAACTTAATTGAATGATCCAATAAAATGTGCAGTTGAATAATGCGGTTTTAATGACATTTTATTTATGCAATTATTTATATTCATCTTTATGCAGTACATTTATGCAGTTTGTGCAGTTATTTATATTTATCTTTATATTTTATAGGGAAGTTGTTTGGCATATTGATGCATTTATCTCTATTGATAGAAATCAAGTGAAAGATTTGCTTAATTGTAATCAATATATAGATTCTGCGGTAAGTTGTTTCTTTGTATTAAGTTATTTTACTAAAACATTTACAACTACCTTTGATTTTTTTTTACAGTTTGTGACAACATGCACCCTAGTGGGCCCAAATTTTCGCTAGATCGAAATCCAAGTCCACCAATGTACAAATCGTTGGTTTTCGGTATCCTGCAAATAAAAAATGCATATCAGAGCACTATCGATATAAAATCACAGCGGAATAGTAAAATATAATAAAACATATATTTACTGACTAAGGTTGACACTTCTGAGATCTAGTGTCGAGCATGCATAGGGAAATCTGTCCTTCCACCATTCCCGCCTTGTATTAGTCCCTCAGAAGCTATCCCATGGGTTGTAATGAGGAGGAGGTCAAAACACGATCTTGTGACTAGTATATTAAACACTTTATACACAATTCTAGTTTATGCCAGTTGTCTTCCATCACACGTATATCTCTTATTTTACTTTTACTTAATCGTCTCGACTCCACATACGCATACGATATGCCCCATCTACCCAAAGTAGACAATAACTACATACATATATAAATATATAAGTACCAGACTCCCATTTTGGACCAAGATACTATCCCCGCTAGTATCCGTAACCCATCACCTCGTCAGCATCTCACGTCCTCGTCGTCGTGCATATCAAGAAACTTTCATAGTGCCTAATAGTAGTGTCATAATAGTTAGTCGTATTATATCCATTTTAAAAGACCTCCATAAAAGGTTATCCAGCCTTGCCCCTAACAAACAGTCTAGCAAACAACTGTAGTGGTGCATGACCTAAACGTGATCTACACTAATATGAGGTGTAGCTATTTAGGCATAATCTTGTCTTTCCGTTGACCACTTAGGACCGATGACGATCTCGGCCTATGTACAGCTCCTACTCCCTAATATGGTACCAATCACACACTGACATAGCACCGAGCCTTGATCACCGTCCCATTTAGATTTCCTAATGCAATCAAGATGATACCCATTTGTTATTTAATACCCCCTAAAAGGTTGAAGTTGACATTACTTGTCCTTTGACGCTTCGACCGAGGCAAACCTTCTTACTTGGGAATCCCTCACCTATATATGAAGGTATATAACTCCACGGGTCCTACAGTTGGATATGTCCCACATTAGTACAATATATACGCAACTACTGGTAGCCCTTTGCGATGGACAGACTTCTGTAGTGTAGCACTACCAACCTCACATTCCAACCTATTTTAACGACTATGTCATTCTTATCCGATCTAAGTTATTTACTAACTTAATAATTCACATCTGTCATAAACGCATACTTAAGGCTATGTATATATATGTATGTATGTATATTTATAAACATACAAATTCATACTTGTTTAATTATTACATCTCCAATGTTCAATTGTTAGCAATATTCCTTTAATTTTTCATGCATTTACTTCTCATTCCATCAGTACAATTTAATGTCATTTACCTCTTTCATTTAAGATCCAAATATCCTTTCCAATTTTCTTTTTCATGCCTTATTGAATTTCTATTTCTATTCCTCTTTAACCTTCACTACGCTTCCTTATTTAGTGGACTTTCCGTACCATTTTTATTTAAATTATTACTTACCTGGCTTTTTATTGTTTATGTCTTAACTCTATTGCATATTAATTTTTTGCTTAACCCATTATTATTATCATCACATTTACAATTCTTTAATTAATCCTTAGGGATTTCTGCATTTTAATGCTTTAGAATCACATCTCTCTTGAAAGGAAAGATTAACACTGTAAATTTCTATGTCTTATCCAAAAAAGAATTTGTGTTACGTTTGAAATAATAAGAAATTATCCTTATCCTAGTTATTGAAATAGAGAATACAAAATACGGTAAATATCCTTATATTATACATCTCTTTCATTTAGACGTATTCCTTGTTATTTTGAACAATGCACTTTTATTTATGAATCTGAACTTGATAATATTTTGAAATTTACATTGCAAAACCTTACATTCCAATGAATTAAAATACTACTTAAGTCCCCATAATTTACTGTGATAACTCTAATTTGCATTTTTTGCGTAGGTCATTTAAATCTACAAATATGGAATTACCACATAATTTATCAATTTCAAGGACTACTACTACCTAATACTTTCCAGAGTCACATACATGTAATACTAAAATTAATTTATCAATCACAGAATATGTAGGCAGGATTTATAAATTCATTACATGTATACAGTTATAGCCTACAACTCCGGGTTTACATTTAGGCATACAAGAATAAATTTACAACGGTATTAATCCAATATTACATAAAAATATATAATTTCATACTCATCATTTTAACTTTCCAAATCTCCAGATCTAATCCCTATTATTTTAGTTTGACTTCCCTTATTCTTCATATTTGAATATATATACCGCAGGCATACATACATCTGTCAAAAATCTAGATCGGAGAAGAGATTTGGATTTAATTTAAATTCGGATTTGAATTTATAATTTACCTTAGCTTTGACGATTTGATTCAACCCTATTTTTCTTCTTAATTATCCTATGCTATTCTCCTCATGTATATACGTACATAAAATATAATTATTTTTAGAATTAAGAATTTTGTGTGGAGAAGAGAAAATGGCAGAGCTTCGCCATCGCTTCAGAAAATATGAGAAGAAAAGTGAGGGGCTGGGCCTGTATTTATAGGGGTTCGAACCAATGCCAGCCGTTAGATTAAATTATTTTAAATCCGGGTCGTTTCGCCAAATCATAACTCTCAGCCGAAAACATTCATAGGTCGACCGCTGCCCCCAACATGTCGACCGTTAATGGTCGACCGGTCAATATCTTCGACCGGTTGTTATTAATTTGTAAATTAATTAACGACGTTTTATTTTGTTGCTTACTTTACATCTAAAACCGGCTGAGATAATTTATTTCTACATTTAAGCATACTTAAGCCCTAAGCAACCGTTAACGTTAATTAACATTAATTTATTTCATAAATTACATTTATTTTCTTAATTACAAATATAATTATTTTCGATTCAAAAACTTCAAACGTCAATAACTTGTTCATTTGAACTCCGATCAACAAACTTTATATATGAAAATTAATCAGAAAATCGCCACGAACCCAATGGTGTATATTTCATAGCCAACTTATAAAGTTTGTGAAAATCTTATTTTTCTATGTTACTATTTATTAATTAATTCCTTTTTAATTAATTATCGTTAAAACTATAGGGTGTTGCATTCTCTCCCTTATACGAATTTCATCCCCGAAATTCCTCAAGGACTGGATCATGTAATATAACGCACAATCATTCTAAACTAACAAACTGATTAGTGTGCAACCAATTTTTGCAACCAATAGTACACACGTGCATGGTATGTCACAATATATATGATATATATGCAAAATAATTCTAATCGGCGCCTCTTATATGAATGCATTCTTTTAAAATAATTTTGAAAATATGGAGCAAACAACCTATATACTGGCAGTTTTATATGTATGCAAATTTTGAAAATCAAAATTTTTGTTTTTGCATCCAAATTTTTTCACACTTCTACAGGAATAGAAGTATAGTTCAAGCAATTTTGCATCCAATTCCTAACATCCAAAACTCTAGTACACCGTTTCTAACATCCAAAATTTTGAAAAATCTAATTTCCTAAACCTATATTCTTTATGCCGGAAAAAGGGTTTAGATGTAGGCTTCTGTCTTTTCATCTTTCTCTTGTGTACATACTCTACTATACCTTTGAACCTTCTCTTATGCCTACTTATCCTTTTAAACTTTTCCAAGTACAATCCACATTAGGAAATTTACTATTAAAATTTCAAAATAGTAGAACAAGGTATTGAAAAAGAAATTCCAAAGCTAAGAAGGCTTTTTCCCTCGTCACTGACTACCTTTTTTATTTTACTACCACTTCTACTACACAGTAAAGTTCAAACTTGCTAACCCATCGACTTTTCCCTATGCTTAGCATGTGACATTTCAAAAATAAAAAATTTCCTCTTTTTCATTCAAAATATTTTCCAATTAAATTTTAGAAATGGTTAGAAAATTCAAAAATAAAACTTTTTTCCAAAACTTTTACGATGACGTTTTCTATTAAAAAATCAAAGATTTTTGAACAAATTTTTTTCAAGAGTATTTGTTCTTATCGTTTTCAAAATAAGCAAAGGCACATCCTATGCAGTCGAAATTTAGTCAATTAGTTAATGCCTATGATTGTCACTTTTCGACTACACGATAAATTTCCAAATTTCTAAACAAATTTCTTTTAAATTAGAACAATAATCAGCATACATGTTCATTTATAAATTTTAGCTTTTAAGGCATAGGGATAGTGACCCGTGGTTTGGCAACAACCTTTCTCTATCCTTCACTTGCCAAAATATATCTTCCAAATTTTACTACTTTTTTGGGCATAACTTAAATTTTCTTTTAGTAGTTGACTAAATAAATTTCCTAATTTATTTTATAATTCCAATCTTTTCCTATTTTTTTTCTTTTGCATTCGTTAAATGTATTTCCTGAAATTCCTTTGTTTTACTATTTTTCAAATAATATTGCGATCAACTAAGAAAACCAATTTCAAAAGAAACATTCTTCATAATATCGTATGCGTTTTCTACAACAGAAATAATTAATGCTTGCAGCCCAAGATCTAAAAGAAATAATTGCTGGAAGCTACCATTCGACGCCAACTTACATTAATGATGATGCCCTATCACTTCTACTTAAATTAAATTAACCTTCCTAACACGTCATTCTACCATAACCCACATATCTTAACTTTCCTTTTTGGCTTCTAGTAAATAAGGTTAACTCATTACTTTTAACTAATACCACTAATTATAGGCTGAACTATGCATTTCCACATTGCAGTGGGCCAAGGAATACAAACTATGTATATTTTGAATAACTTACCAGAAACATTGGCTCTATGAAATAAATTTCCTACCTTATATCCTGCCCTCTGTAATCTTGAGTCAACCAACGTTCTCTATGTGTGTTTGTTGTCTCATTACCGTTTATTACTATCTTCTTTTAATCCAACTCTCTTGATAGTATTCTCAAATTTTGGTATTTACTTCTTTTATCTTGATCTTTCATGCATGTTTACTCTAGAACTCGAGAAGTGTACTTTGATACCATTCATTGTTCTTTTTTGGGTTCTTCTTACGGCTTTCACACATGTCTTACCAAATATTCTTAGGTTTATACCAATATTCCTTACACTCTATGGGGATTTCTTATTGTTATTCTATGAGCAATCATCGCTATTTTCTTCGTAGTCTTATCTTTTACCCTGTCATACCTAGACAATCACCCCTATCTACTCCATATTAAAATTTTGGTTTGAATTTTGTCGCTTTTTCTAAAGTTAACACTATAATTATAAAATATTTAATTACAAAACTTTTATCTTTAAAAATACAAACTTGGAAACTTTTTGTAAATTCAAAAATAACTTGGTGTCTTAACTTTTAAAATTACAATTTAATTTCAAAAAGTTCCTTTCCTTCTTCAAATCAACCTTTTCTTTTAAAGCCTTTTTTCAACTACAAGGATTTTTACTTCTTATAAGTGAGATTTTTAACTCAAGACATTTATTAAGATTTATTTTTAAAAACTCAATTCTTATACCAAACCATTTCTTTAAAAAAATACACTTTACAATGTTTCAAAACATCTTTTACAATTTTAAACAATAAAAACTGGGATAAACAAGGATATTTCCATCCTATTATTTTCCTATTACTTATCCTATCTCCAATTCCATCTATTGGTAGAGCCTCTAATATCACGCAAGAGGGACTTTTTAAAAAGTACGTGCATTAAATGTGCACAACAATGGAAAATATCCATTTTTCTTTGTTTTGCCGTTAATTTCCTATGTTGCTTCGAATTATACTACTAGCATTATTTTATACAAATTCCTAGTTTTTTCTAATTTATATTCCATAATGTTATTACTATTCAACCTTCCACAACCTAATAGCTTTCCTCTTAATTACAGTCTTCTTGGTTGAACAATCCACTCCTAGATCGAACAAAGGATACGTCAACCGCACGTGTGGAGTTAGTACAATTGTTTGCCCTATAGTGAACCTATACCACTTCCTATTATCCATCCCTAAAAAGAAATTTACAATTTAAAAAATTTCTTTCATCTTGGAAAAATCACTGAGCTATATACGGTCTACTATTTTTTTAAAACAAATAACATTTTATTAAACCCATTACTGAAATTTCCAGTTTAATTAATTTTAGTTTCTATTAAAACTTTTTATTTTAATAGAACTTTTTGTCTAAAAAAGTATAAGCATTTATATTACTTTCTCCAAAAATTTAATATTTACTTACTCTTTAGAAATAGAGTTTCTCTACTTTCTGATGAATCCTTTGAAAATTAATTCAAATACTGTTTCATTTTAAAAAATTTAAATATATCCATTGAAAATCATTTCCAATATATTTTTTATATATTTCTCTCAAATCTTTTGTCATATTAAATTCTTTTGTGTGGGGTCGGAATCAGAGTGGTTTTACTTGTCTCATCTTTTGGACTTTTCTTCTGTATTACTTACTGACTTATTGTGACGACCCGCCATTTTGGAAAGTTTAAGTCGACAATTAACCACACGTGTCTGACTCAAATAGTCCAAAAGGCAGATAATCAATGGGATTAATAAAGCAAATCAGAAGAAGAAAAACAATAATCAAAATCTCACAGCGGAATGACAAAATATAATAATCACATAAACAGTCCATGAAGCTGTTTTATAATACAAATTTAACTTTCATTTTTCAACATAATCAGAGTACAATAAACAAACATACCAAATAATGCAGCGGAATAATACTAATAAATATGATCACCAATCTCCATCTTCATCTTCAAAGGATAACGTCTTCTTACACTGAAATACTCAGGCTGACCCGCGTGTAATGTAAAGATAAAATACTCGAGTCAGAACTAAAAATACTTATATAAGTTAAATCAATATCATGAGAAATAAGGATATAAGTTAATCAAGAGATGTTACGGGGTTTCCATCTCATAAGGATTCGCTAAACTATCTATATATAGTAAGATACGTTATATATGTAGTGTTTATCAGTAAAGTAAATATTTTTCTTAGCGTTAAGGCTTTACATTAATCCACCTTAACACATTTTTAAGCATCGTCCTAAAGTTTGCCTTAGTAGCACAACCAGTAACGTCGGTAGCCAAGGAGGCGTCGTGATAGGACAACACTAAAATAAAATCGTAGTGGTCTCGTATAGGGATAATCGTATAACAACGCACGTGAGGCAATCCCCAAGGTATGATACTACCATTTCGAGTCACCTGACTGGTGGTAACCCCTAACAGCCTACTACAAACATCTATCCCTTAATCAAATCAAGGTGCACCAATTGAGCCTAAAATAGCGATAGTAATACGAAGAACAGATGTCCGCTAAAGGTGGCTAGCCTCAATGGCCAGGACAAGTCGCCATGTTTTACTCATTTCAAATTGACGCAAATGTCGGGGCCTATCCATCATCGTTCTCTTTCTTCAAATCCAACAAATGTTCGCCAAATCTAGTTACTTCATTCTTGGCCATCCACCGTGTACACGGTTGTTAAAGTGGTTCTGATATTGATAGAGTGTATGCCAATATTCGATCCTGGTCTCTTTAACAACCAAACGTCATTTTTCACGCCGGTTGGTTCTTTTAAATTTCAAGAAATGGGTCATACCTCATATCAAAATATCGAATTCACTTTAACAGTATAAATCATACTTCATATCATTATTTAAATCAAAAATGTTTAATTTAAATCAGTTTTGACTTTGAATCGGTTTTGAGATTTAATCAGTTTCGAAATTTAACAGTTTCGAAGTTAAAATAATTTTGAATATTAAATAGTTCTGAAGATTGAAAAAGATTTAAATATTGAAAATAGATTATATATTAAAATCGTTTGAATATTAAAATAGTTTATATATTAAAATAGTTTGAATATTAAAATAGTTTATATATTAAAATAGTTCGAATATTAAAGTAGTTCATATTTAAAAAGGGTTTTGAATTAAAACTATTTCTTTCTTTTCTCAACAATTTGAACTCGGGTTCAAATTCCAAATCAAAACGAATTCAATTTTTTGACTTTCAATTCAAAGTCAACTTCAAATTAAAAATTAAATTTAAATCAACCTCAATTCAAAACGATTTCAAAATTTACTTCAAATTTAATTTAAACGATTCTATTCAAATGGTTGAAAGTTTCAATTCAAATTCTCATTTAAAACAATTTAATTTAAATCCATTTCACATCCAAAATTTGAAATACCAATTTAAACCACTTTAATTAAAATAAATTCAAAGCTTAAATTAAAATTTAAACCTTTCAAGTAATTCAATTCCGATAAATTTAAATCATATCTTAATTACAACTTTAAGATTTCGAGTTAAATTCTTTAAACGATATCATTTAAGCAGTTTCAATTTCAACTTTTCAAAGCTCGAATTAGAAAATAATTCAATTCATATAAATATAATTTTTATTTTCTTTAAAACAATATCATTTAAACAAATCCAAATTCAAGATTTTAAAACCATTTAATTTAACCAAATATGGTGTCCGTATATAATCTTTTACCCTATGGCCAAGTGATCAGTTATTTTAATTTTAATTACATGGATGGATATATATATATATATATATATATCATTTCAACCCATATTTAAATGTCATGGGTGTATATCATTTTGACCTATTTCTTTGTTCAATTTTGAAACAATTCAAATGACAATTTATATGTTGTCAATAATATACAGGGTGATAACAGGGATATATCAAAATAAATGATCATCAACAATATAAACACAACATCATCCATTGTATCGATCAATAGGCATACATATGCAATCAACATCCAAATCAACTAATATATCACAATGGTCACTAGTTATCAAATATCAGAGTGTTTAACTGGCTATTTAATTTCAATATTAATTTAAATGTCTATTCAATTTGATATCAAACACAAATTCAATTTAAATGTCAATTTAAATTACCAAACAACAATCAATAAAATTTATCACTTCATGATTTTGATTTAACTTGCATCAGAAATTTTAGTATTGCGTGAGTGGGTTTAATCGCTCACTTTGATTTTTAGCCCACTAAAATCCAAACAAAGGTGCTTTTTCCAACAGTCTTCAAATTCAACCAAACCAATCTCATATTGTCCAGAATTTTAATACGAGTCCAAATGAAAAAATGACCCGTAAATCGGAGTTTGTGTGCAAAGGTTATTCAAGTTAGAAGTTATATATTACAATTAATTAATAAATAAAAGAAAGTACGTACGTTACTCACCGTATTCTCTTCTCAAACCCTAGATCGACCAACTAAACCCAACATAGCAACTCTGCCACTACTTTGATCGCTGACCGTCACATCCTTATGCCTCCGCTCATCAATCGGACCCCACCATCACGTTCGCCTCGGCCTGCCGCATCTACCTATGCCCACGTGATCACCTCCGCCGCCAGAAACTGCCTTCAACCGAAATGCCTAGTCGTCGCCTTAATCGCCAAACTCTGGCACATATACGATGATCCAAGCCGATAGATCAACTCCACTTGACGTCCCGTACGATGCAGTGCCCTCTGATCATCCCATAGTCGTAGATCCATTTTGAATCCAAACCATAGAACGAATGGCCGAGAAAAGATCATCAATTTCTGGTCAAACAGTGCACCGGATTGGAAAACGAATCTCAAACGCCTCTTTTTTTAGTTGAGAGCTTTCCAACGACATATAATATGATAGGGTTTGAATAGTTTTAATTTTGAATTGATTTTGAAATCAGTAATTAGGAATTTGGATAAATTTCAATTAGAGTAGAAGATGTTATATCTGTAGAGAAGCTCTAGGTCAGGAAGAAAATATAGCAGAAGAGGAAAGGGATGTGACTGCTAGGGTTTTCACTCAAACAACGTATATATAGGCAAAAGAAAGATCGATTGGACCAAAGCAGTTACAAAGGCCCAGAAACCCGTTTTCATTCCCGAACGAAAATATATCATCCTATATATCGAAATATACGTTTTCGACATTTCTAAACTCAATGGAACTATCAAAAATCCCAAAACACAATTATGCTCCTATTTTTCTTTTCCTTTTCCCACCAAATTAACTATTTAAAATTTATAATTAATGTGATGCAATTTCAGGTTGTTACACTAGCTATTTTAAGACGGATGAACAAGATTGTTTCAAAATTTACATTTCCTTTTTTCACAATTATACTTAATTACAAAATGACAACATTCATT
Source organism: Allium fistulosum (assembly GCA_030737815.1). Taxonomy (NCBI): domain Eukaryota; kingdom Viridiplantae; phylum Streptophyta; class Magnoliopsida; order Asparagales; family Amaryllidaceae; genus Allium; species Allium fistulosum. The sequence goes on from CM060901.1 coordinate 1,138,960,319, forward strand.
TTATTTTATTTTCCAAAACCTTCTTTTGATTTGATAAAAAATATTCTTTTTATTAAATCGAATTTTCTTTTTTATTTTCATTAAAACATATGTTTCTTTTTTATTTCCTCAACTTTCTCTTTTACTTTAGTTTAAACATATTTTTCTATTTATTACACCCATTAATTACAATTAATGTTCTCTTTCCATTTATTTGAAAGATTCAAATCACATTAATTGCCATTGATTTCAATTTTGAAAGACAAATGAGACAATTCAATTCCTTTTTATAATAATTTAACGTATTTATGGAATTATTGTATACAAACCTATGAAATAATTTATTTCTTATTTCTGTAATCAATCTTTCAGCTACCCAACATTTCAAATAAATAAACATATGATTTCTTCTTTAATAAAGAAACATTTATTATTCTTCATTAACAGTTATTATTCCAATCAATTGGAAGTTTACATTCACACAGTTATTAATTTCATTCAAACCAATGTCATTAAATACACCTTACATATATTATTATTCATACCTTATTGCAAACATATGTCATTCATAGAAATTTAAGTTAAGCTCATAGCTTATATTATAATTTAGTTTGTGTTAATACAATCTTAAAAAAAAAATCTAACAATTTTTTTCAAAAATCTTAATTAATTTAATATTTTTAAATGGCTAAAAATATGGGTCAGTACACTTATCTTCTGCCTTAATATCAAAAATCAGGCTATCATCTTGGAGTAATTACTACACATCTTCATTTGGAAACTTATTTCTTTCGGATATCTACAACATATTGACTCTTTCTTTCCCCTTAACTGGATTATGTACATCATCTATCGGCATCCTATAGGGATCTACAACCATTGGGCTATCCGGACCAAACTAGGGACTTTCCATATGTTGCACTCATGCTCTTGTTTAGTCAACGCCTTTCCATGCGACTTATCTTCTATGGGGTAATCGGGTAAGGGTACATCTTCAACTTCTTTCATTGTTCCGACTCATAGTCAACATATCCATCTTTTCAGAGTATGATTACAACTACTCTATAGTTCGAATTATAGGACTAGGCGTATAATATATTTATAATTATAGGTAAAAAAATATACAAATACACTCAACCAACATATCCTAATTCTTAAGATCGACCACCCTAAGCTCTGATATCAAATGTGACAAGTCGCACCCCAGTAAGCTCGAATTTTCGCTAAATCGAAAATCCAAGTCCACCAAAGTACAGACCGTTAATTTCGGGTAACCTGGAACTAAAAAAAATACATATCGGAGCACTATCGGTATAAACTCACAACGGAATAGCAAAGTATAATAAAACATATAGTCACTGACCAAGGTTGATAGTTCTGAGATCTAGTGTCCTTGTCAGTGTCAAACATGCATAAGGAAATCGTCCTTCCATCATTCATGCCTTGTAACAGTAACTGTCCCTTTGAAGCTATCATATGGGTTGTAATGAGGAGGGGGTTAGAACAAAGTTTTGGTGACTGGTAATTTACACACTTTATACATAACAGTAGTTTATGTCGATTGCCTTTCATTGCACGTTATGTCTCTTATTTTATTTTTACTTAGTCGTCTCGGCTCTATGTCGTGCACGATATGCCACATCTACTCGAAGTAGACTATAACTACATACGTATATACATATACATATATATATATATATATAAGTACCACAATCCCCCTTTGGACCGAGATACCATCCCCGCTAGTATCTGTAACCTAGCACCTCGTCGGGATCACACGTCCCCATCGTCGTGCATACCAAGAAACTCTCATAGTGCCTAAGAGCGGCATCACAATAGTTAGCTGTATTTAATCCATTTTGAAAGACCTCTGTAAAGGGTTATCCAGTCTTTCCCCTAACAAACAATCTAGCAAAACTGTTGCGGTGCATGACTAAACGTTCATGCCTTGTACCAGTACCTGTCCCTTTGAAGCTATCGTGTGGGTTGTAATGAGGAAGGGGTTAGAACAAAGTTCTGGTGACTGATAAATTACATACTTTATACATAACGCTAGTTTATGTCGATTACCTTTCATTACATATTATGTCTCTTATTTTATTTCTACTTAGTCGTCTCAACTCCACATCGTGTACGATATGCCCCATCTACCTAAAGTAGATCATAACTATATATATAAGTAACACAGTCCCCTTTTGGACCGAGATACCATCCCCATTGGTATCTGTAACCCAGCACCTCATCAAGATCTCACGTCCTTGTCGTCGTGCATATCAAGAAACTCTCATGGTGCCTAATATTAGCGTCATAATAGTTAGCCGTATTCTATCCGTTTTGAAAGTCCTCATAAAAGATTATCTAGCCTTGCCCCTAACAAAAAATCTAGCAAACAACTGTAGCGATGCATGACCTAAACGTGATCTACACTAATACGAGGTATAGGTTTTTAGGCATAACCCTTGTCTTTCCGCTGACCACTTAGGACTGATGACTATCTTGGCCTATATACAGCTCCTACTCTCTAATATGATACCAATCACACATTGACATAGTCCCGAGCCTTGATTACCGAACCATTTAGATTCGGTAATGCAATCAAGATGATACCCATTTGTTACTTAATACCCCTTAAAAGGTTGAAGCAGACTCTACTTGTACTTTGATACTTCGATCGAGGCAAACCTTCCTACTTGCGTACCCTTCACCTATTCGTGAACGTATATAACTCCACGGGTCCAACAGTTGGATATGTCCCACATCAGTATAACATATACGCAACTACAGGTAGCCCATTGCGATATGCAGATTTCTGTTGTGTAACACTACTGACCTCGCATTCCAATCTATATTAATGATTATGTCATTCTTATCCAATTTAAGTTACTTACTAACTTAATAATTCACACCCATCATAAACGCATACTTGTGGCTATGTGTGTGTGTGTGTGTTTATGTATGTATGTATGTATGTATACACACACACACACACTCATGTATGTCATTCTTATGTTCAACTGTTAGTAATATTCCTTTATTTTTCATGCATTTACTTCTCATTCCATCAGTATCAATTTACTGTCATTTACCTCTTTCATTTAAGATCCAAATATCCTTTCCTATTTTCTTTTTCATGCCTTATTGAATTTCTATTTCTATTCCTTTTTAACCTTTACTACTTATCCTTGTTTAGTGGAATTTCCATACCATTCTTATTTAAATTATTACTTACCTGCCTTTATATTGTTTATTATTTTATTTTTATCTTACCTCTATTGCATATTAATTCTTTACTTAACCCAATATTATTATTATTATTATCACATTTATGATTTTTTAATTAATCCTTAGGGATTTTTGCATTTCAATGCTTTGGAATCACATCTCTCTCAAAAGGAAAGATTAACACTATAAATTTCTATGTCTTATCCAAAAAAAGAATTTGTGTTACGTTTGAAATTACAAGGAATTATCATTTTCATAGTTATTCAAATAGACAGTACAAAATACGGTAAATGCCTTTGTATTATACATCACTTTCTTTTAGGCGTATTCCTTGTTATTTTGAACGATACACTTTTATTTATGAATCTAAACTTGGTAGTTTATTGAAATGTACATTGCAACACCCTACATTCCAATGAATTAAAATACTACTTAAATCCCCATAATTTACTATGATAACTCTGATTTACATTTTTCTTGCGTAGGTCATTTAAACCTATAAATATGGAATTACAACATAATTTATCAATTCCAAGGACTACCACTACCCAATACTTTCCATATTCACATACATGCAATATTAAAATTAAATTACCAATCATAGAATATGTAGGCAGGATTTATAAAGACATTACATGTATACGGTTAGCCCACAACTCCGAGTTTACATTTAGGCATACAAGAATAAATTTGCAACAATACAAATCCAATATTATATAAAAGTATACATAATTTCATATTCATCTTTTTAGCTTTCCAAATCTCCAGATCTAATCCCTGTTATTTCAGTTTGACTTACCTTATTCTTTCTATTTGAATATATATACCGCAAGCATACATATATCTGTCAAAAATCTAGATCGAAGAAGAGATTTGGATTTAATTTAAATTCGGATCTGGATTTATAATTTATCTTGGCTTTGACGATTTGATTCAACCCTATTTTTCTTGTCAATTATCCTTTGCTATTCTCCGCTTGTATATACGTACATAAAATATAACTATTTTTAGAATTAAGAATTTTGTGTGGAGAAGAGAAAATGGCAGAGCTTCGTCGTCGCTTCAGAAAACATGAGAATAAAAGTGAGGGGTTAGACCTGTATTTATGGGGGTTCAAATCAATGCCAACCATTAGATTAAATTATTTTAAATCCAGACTGTTTGGCCACATCATAACTCTTAGCCGAAAACATCCACAGGTCGATCGCTGCCCCCAACCCGTTGACTGCAACAGTTGACCGTTCGATATCAGAGGTCGACCGGTTGCTGTTAATTTTGTAAATTAATTAATGACGTTTTGTTTTGTTGTTTACTTTACATTTAAAACCGACCGAGATAAAAAATAATTCTACGTTCAAGCATACTTAAGCCCTTAGCAAGTGAACGTTAATTAACGTTAATTTATTTCATTAATTACATTTTATTTTCTTAATTACAAATATAATTATTTCTGATTCAAAAGCTTCAAACGTCAATAACTTTTTGTTTGAATTCCGATCATCAGACTTTGTATATGAAAATTGGTCAGAAAATCGCCACGAACCCAATGGTGTTAGTTTCATAGCCAAGTTCTAACGTTTGTAAAAATTCTGTTTTTCTATGTCACTATTTATTATTAATTCTCTTTAAAATTACAGGGTGTTACATTCTCTCCCTTTTACGAATTTCGTCCCCAAAATTTCTCAAGGGCCGAATCATGTAATATAACGCGCAATCATTCTAAAACTAATCAACTGATTTGTGGGCAACCAATAGTGTACAAGTGCTTGGTGTATCACAATACATATAATATATATGCAAAATAATTCTAGTCGGCGCCTCTTATATGAACACATTCTTTTAAAATAATTTTGAAAATATGGTACAAACAACCTATATATACTGGCAGTTCTATATGTATGCAAATTTTGAAAATCAAAATTTATATTTTTACATCCAATTTTTTTTTACCCTTTTACGAATAGAAGTATAGTTCAAGCAATTTTGCATCCGATCTCAAACATCCAAAATTCTAGCACATCATTTCTAACATCCAAATTTTTAAGAAATCCAATTTCCTAAACTTATATTCTTTATGCCGGAAAAAGGGTTTAGATAGAGAATTTTACATTTTCATCTTTCTCTTGTGTACCCATTCTACTGTACCTTGGAACCTTCTCTTACGCCTCCGTATCTTTTTAAACTTTTCCAAGTACAATCCACATTAGAAAATTTACTTTTAAAATTTCAAAATTGTGGAACAAGTCCTGCTTCCCTATGAACAAGGTGTGGGAAAAGAAATTCCGAAGCTAAGATGGCTTTTGCCCTTGTCACTAACTACCTGTCATATCTACTGCACAGTAAAATTCATAACTGCTAATCCGACCACTTTTCTCTATGCTTAGCATGTGACATTTCAAAAATAAAAAATTTCCTCTTTATCGTTTAAAATCTTTTCCAATTAAATTTTAGAAATGGTTAGAAATTTTAAAAATAAAACCTTTTTTTTCCAAAACTTTTACAAAAACATTTTCTGTTAAAAAATCAAAGTGTTTTGAACAAATTATTTTTTAAGAGTACTTGTTTTTATCTTTTTCAATATAAACTAAGCCACATCCTACGTAGTCGGAATTTAGTCAATTAGTTAACGTGCATGATTGTCTCTTTTCTACTCCACGGTAAATTTCCAAATTTCTAAAAAAAAATCTCTTAAATTAGAACATTAATCAACGCACATGTTCATTTATAAATTTTAGCTTTTAAGGCATATGGATAGTGACCCGTAGTTTGGCAACAACTTTTCTCTATACTTCTCTTGCCAAAATTTATCTTCCAAAATATTACCACTTTTTGTGGCTTAACTTAAATTTTCTTTTAGTAGTTGACTAAATAAATTTCCTAATTTATTTTGTAACTTCAAGTCTTTTCCATACTTTTTTCTTCTGCATTAGTTATGTGTCTTTCCTAAAATTTCCTTGTTATACTGTTTTTAAAATGTATTGCGATCAACCCAGAAAACCAATTTCAAAAGGAACATTTCTCATAATATCGTATGTTTTATATAATAGAAATAATTAATGCTTGCAACCCAAAATCTAAAAGAAACAATTGCTGCAAGCTACCGTTCAACATCAACTTACATTAATGATGTTGATGCCCTACCACTCATTACTTAAATTAAATTGACCTTTCTAACATGTCATTCTACCATAACCCACATATCTTAACTTTCCTTTTTGACTTCTAGTAAATAAGGTCTACTCATTACTTTTAACTATTACAACCAATTATAGGCCGAACTATGCATTTCCACATTGTAGTGGGCCAAGGAATACCAATTATTCATATTTTGAATAACTTACCAGAAAAATTGGCTCTGTGAAATAAATTTCCTCCCTTCCATCCTGCACTCTGTAATCTTGAGTTAACCAACGTTCTCTATGTGTGCTTTCTATCTCATTACCCTTTATTACCATCTTCTTTTAATCTAACTCTCTTAATAGTATTCTCAAATTTGGGTATTTACTTCTTTTATCTTGATCTTTCATGCGAGTATACTCTAAAACTCGCAGAAGTGTACTTTGATACCATTCATTGTTCTTTTTTGGGTTCTTCTTACGGCTTTCACACATGTCTTACTAAATATTCTTGGGTTTATACCAATATTCCTTACACTTTATGGGGATTTATTATTGCTATTCTATGAGCAATCATCGTTATTTTCTTCGTAGCCTTATCTTTTACTCTATCTTACCTAGACAATCATCCCTATCTACTCCATATAAAATTTTGGTTTGATTTTTGTCGCTTCTTCTAGAATTAAAACATCATAATTATGAAATACTTAATTACAAAACTTTTATCTTTAAAAATACAAACTTGGAAACTTTTTGTAAATTCAAAAATAACTTGGTGTCTTAACTTTTAAAATTACAATTTAATTTTATAAAGTTCCTTTCCTTCTTCAAATCAACCTTTTCTTTAAAAGCCCTTTTTCAACAACAAGGATTTTTACTTCTTAAAAGTGAGATTTTTTATCAAGCCATTTATTAAGATTTATTTTCAAAAACTCAATTCTCATAACAAACCATTTCTTTAATAAAAAATACACTTTACAATGTTTTCAAAATATTTTTTACAATTTTAAACAATAAAAACTAGGGTAAACAAGGACATTTCCATCTTATTATTTTATATTACTTAACCTATCTTCAATTCCAGCTCTTAATAGAGTCTCTAATATTATTCAAGGGGGACTTTTTAAAAGGTACATGCAATAAATGCACACAACAATGGAAAATATCCATTTTTCTTTGTTTTGCCATTAATTTCCTATGTTGCTTCTAATTAGATTGCTAGCATTATTTTATACAAATTCCTAAAAAAAATTATATATTTCATAATGTTATTACTGTTCAACCTTCCACAACCAAAACTACTCTTATTTAAATTGCATCTATTCATATAACTTTCCTCTTAATTTACTGTCTTCTTGGTTGAACAATCCACTCCCAGATCAAATAAAGGATATGTTAGCGACACGAGTGGAGCTAGTACAATTGTTTGCCCCATTGTAAACTTATTACACTTTCTATTATCCATCCCTAAAAAGAATTTTACAACTTAAAATTTTCTTTCATCTTAGAAAAATCACCGAGCTATATACGCTGTACTATTTTTTTAACAGAAATAACATTTTATTAAAACCATTTATTGAAATTTCCAATTTAACTATTTTAGTTTCTACTAAAACTCTTTATTTTAATAGAACTTTTTGTTTAAACAAAATATAAGTATTTTGTTATTTACTTCAAAATTTTAATATTTACTTACTCTTTAGAAATAGGGTTCTCTACTTTCAGATGAATCCTTTGAAAATCATTTGTAATATTTTTTTTGTTTTCAAAATTTTAAATAAGTGCATTGAAAATCATTTCCAATGTATTATTTATATATTTTTCTCAAACATTTTTTTCATATTAAATTCTTTTATGTGGGATCGGACTCAGAGTGGTTTTACTTGTCCTTTCTTTTGGACTTTTCTTCTTTTCTACTTACTGATTTATCTTCTCCCTTAATGTAAAAAATTTGGCTATCACCTTGGAGAGATTACTATACATCTTCATTTGAGAACTTATTTCTTTTAGATATTTACAACATAGAGACTCTTTCTTTGTTCTTAACTAGATCTAATGTACATCAACATCGGCAATCCTATAGGGATCTACCACCATTGGGCTATCCGAGCACAACTATGGAGTCACGTACTATCCAGCTTCAAGGACCTTCCATATGTTGCACTCATGCTCTTCTTTAGTCAGTGCCTTTCCATATGACCTATCTCCTATGGGGTAATCGGATAGGTGTACATCTTCAACTTCTTCCATTGTCATAGTCGACATATCCATCTTTTCAGAGTATGATTACAACTACTCTTAGTCATAATTATAGGATTTGGCATATGATATATTTATAATTATATGTAAAAAAATACAAATATACTCACTCAATGTATCATGATTCTTAAGATCGACTAACCTAAGCTTTGATATCAAATGTGACAACCCGCACCCCAGTAGGCTCAATTTTTTGCTAAATTGTAAATCCAAATCCGCAAAAGTATGGATCGTTAGTTTCTGGTAACCTGGAAATAAAAAAAAATACATATCAGAGCACTATTGGTATAACCTGTAACATCCCCCTACTTGGAGGCCCAAAACTAACGGCTACGGATGATGCATTCATCCATAGTTATTAATCCTCGGCGACCAAATACGGCGATATTTGATACATTGATACACAGAAACACATTCCATTTTAAAATATTTCAAATTAATTACATAATCCCAGTTCGCAGACCATGTTTAGATAACATATAATTATTACAAAATATGCCAAGAGCGGCATATGAAGATGCCCCCTTGGTTGATCAAAGTATATAAATAGGCAATAAAACAAATTTTCCTTTACAAACAAAACACACAGCGGAAATAAAAGATCTCTAATAACAAGATTGCCTCCTACACGTCCTCGGAAGCTTTATTCGTCTAAAAGAACACCTGGAAACCTTAACTCTCAACCTACTCAAAATCAATTGAGTACTCGAGAGTTTAAGGGGAAAACAAAAACTTCGAGTCAGATATAAAGCCTGGTATGAATAATAATTTACCATCTCAAACCATTTAGATATCTAGTGAGATTACGCCTCTTAGCGGAATAAGTTTTCCCCTCACTAGTATCCTAAAACATTTATAAAACCATATACTATGCTCCTGCATCCACAATGGTTAAAACATAGTATTTAAAACTATTATGATGATATGCAAAACAAGCAAATCAAATCTGGATTACCCATCCCCATTCATTCTGACTATCTGTCTCAATTATAGTTTCTAGGATTACTATTAACCTATTAAATGTTTATGGCTATCTGTCCAATGTCATAGTTTTCACGGGATCACTAAGAACCTATTGGTAACTCCGATATCTTATCTCTTATCCTAGTTTTCATGGGCTAACTAGGAATCTATTGGCTGACTGTCAATATCTTAATCCGGATATAATTTTCATGGGCTAACTACAAACCTATTGGCCCATGCCAGTATCAAATCATAGTTTTCATGGGCTGACTATGAACCTATTGGCCCCTTCCAATATCATTAGTTATATACAATTTTCAAGGGCTTATTGGAAACCTATTGGCCCCTGCCAATATCTTTAATTAAGATTTTTACAATTCTTAAGTTATATTCACTACTAGGTCAACCTAACTAATTATTCTGCCCTTCCCTAAAGTACTGTTATGGGTTAATTACAAGTGAATATTAGGCTCAGGTCCCTAATAAGTTTCAAAATACACAAAAACCCCAATAAAAAAAAGTATGTAAATTAAGTCCCTAGAATTAAATTACTAAGTAATTGCATATAGTTATGCAATTATTCACTGAATAATTGCAGACATTTATGCAATTATATTTAAAAGTTGCATAAATTTATGCAATTTTTTCGGTGAATAATTGCGGAAATTTCCGTAATTTTTTGGTGAATAATTGCAGAAATTTCCGTAATTTTTCAGTGAATAATTGTGGAAATGTCTGCAATTTTTTGATATAATTGCATAAATGTCTACAATTATTCACTGAATAATTGCATAAGTGTATGACATTATTCGGTAAATTAATTCTAAGGACCTAATTTACAAACTTTTTTTTACTGGGGTTTTTGTGTATTTTTAAACTTATTAGGGACCTGTGCCAAACTGTCCCTAATTACAATGTGAATAAGTATATGAAGAAGTAATACTTCTAAAATCTTTAGTTATGCCATGGTATTTCCTCTTTAAAAGTGTTGGGTTATTTGTTTTGAAACTTTAAAACATCCCCTTCGAAACCTCTGGATGACCTCCTTCGAAAGCACAAGATTCTTTTCAAAACATAATAAACATACCTTATAAAGTCCTTGTTAAATGTTCACTTTCGAAACCAATGGTACCTTTTGACGGTATCAAAATACTCTTTAAAATATAGCTTCGAAAAAATAAAAGTACGCTTTCGAAAGCATTGAGTTTACTTTTTAAAAACATCCTTTGGATCGAAATGATTATATACGAAAGCATCTCTTTCAAAACCACTTATAAAATTGTTTTGGGGAAAAAGTTGAAGGTGTTGAAACCATTTAGTCGAAAGCATATTCCTTTAAATTAAAACTTGGAAGGATAGAATCGAAACCCCCTTCCGACTCCATTGCCTTCGAAACCCTCAACCAATTTCGAAAGTATTCAGGAAAAAGTCTTAGTTTAAGTTAAAATAGAGGTAACCCTTCGACAGCATAGATGGCTTCAATACAGTTGAAAGGTGAAGTGGTCTTGGTCTTGACTTGGTCGAAACCAATCCTTTCAGAAGCCCTTATTTAAGGAAAAACTACCCATTCGAATGCTTATTTTATAAAGTCCCTTTTCGAAAGCTTGGCTTTCGACTATGATGAAAGCTTTAAGTAAAACAAGGCAGAAATTTAACTTTAGAAAACAAACTAAGGTTTCAACTTTATAGGGTATCGACTCAGTTGAAAGCCCTTCAAAAACTAGGCAGGCGCTTATCTTTTAAAAGTGAACCTTGGTTTCGACCTTGACGAAAGCATTGCTTTCGACACCCTACCTTCCAGTACTTACCAATTCACTTCGTACCAATTTCATTGATACCATGTGCATTGGTTTCGAATCTAATGGTTTCGACTGGGTTTATGCGGAGGTAAAGGAGTCGAAAGGTGCCTTCGAATTGGGCGGAACAACCTTTTTCTGATACACTTATTTGTAGCTAAGAATGGCAATTACTTTATAACTAACCTGTTTGTTGTAATTCCTTGATTGGTTACTCTAAAAAATTTCAAATACTTTACAATTATAACCGCCGCATTTAACCAGATCTAAATCAAAGAATTTTAATGTTTAAGCCCTTCCATTAACAAAACCAGAATTTGCAAATAAGTACCTCTCTTGAAATAATTTATTTTCCCTAGTAAATCAATTGGGAAAAATCCCCAAAAATCATAGAAATTAAATTTATATGTAATCAAACATATTTAAATTTCAGACCCAATTTCTTCTTGAAATACTCCAAATAAATTTTAAACCCAATTACATCATATTTTCCTTTAGAAATTCATGATAAATTTTCTATAGCTCGGAAAATTCTGAAAATCAAAACCCATCTCTAAAATCATGTTTTACTTAACATAAAAAATTTCCATGGCATTATAAAATCGTAAACTCTCAGTTTTACCCTAAAACCGTGCTAATTCATAAGCAATTAAATTAAATTAAATCAAACATAATATAGTTCAATCGTATCATCATCTATAGCATCATAAAAACGAATTTAATCATAATCCAAAAATATATAATCATAGAATAAAATAGAGATGGTATGAAATTATTATTCACCTTAGATATGATAAGGAATTTGAGATTTGTTGTTGATTAATTCTTCCTAGCTTTGATCCTTAGCTTTAGATTATAATCTTCCTCTTTTCCTCCTTGTTAATGGCTGGCTCTTAGGGTTTTTGCGTTTAATTTTGAGTTGAGAAAAATTAACGTGAATGGATAATTACAAACGGTCATAGCCGTGTAAAATGAAGAGGTTATTTTACTAATATGCCTATATGTGAACTAATTAACCTTTAAATCAATTAAAGCCCATTTATTTAATTATTAAGCACGACTCTTTATATAATTTATTCAAATCTTAATCCCATTTATCATCATTAATCTATTTAATTTATCTAATTAAATTTCCTGAATAATGTTATCAAAAATTAGGGATGTTACGTAAACTCACAACGGAATAGTAAAGTATAATAAAACATATAGTCACTGATCAAGGTTGACACTTCTGAGATCTAGTATCCTTGTCAGTGTCAAACATGCATAGGGAAATATGTCCTTCCATCGTTCCCGCCTTGTACTAGTACCTATTCCTTTGAAGCTATCATATGGACTGTAATGAGGAGGGAGTTAGAACACAGTTTTGGTGACTGGTAAATTACACACTTTATACATAACACTAGTTTATGTCGATTTCCTTTTATTACATGTTATGTCTCTTATTTTATTTTTAATTAGTCGTCGACTCCATGTTGTGTACGATATGCCCCATATACCCAAAGTAGGCCATAACCACATACATACATATATAAGTACCACACTCCCCATTTGGACCGAGATACCATCCCTGCTAGTATCCATAATCCAGCACCTCATCAGGATCTCATGTCCTCGTCGTCGTGCATGCAAAGGAACTCCAGTAGTGCTTAATAGTGGCATCACAATATTTAGCCGTATTCTATCCATTTCGAAAGACCTCTATAAAGGGTTATCTAGCCTTACCCCTAACAAACAATCTAGTAAACAACTATGGCGATGCATGATAAAACATGATCTATACTAGTAGTAGGTGTAACCATTTAGGCGTAACCCTTGTCTTTTCGCTGACCACTCAGGACCGATGACTTTCTCAGCCCATGTACAGCTCCTACTCTCTAATATGGTACCAATCACACACTGACATAGCGCCAAACCTTGCTCACCATCTTATTTAGATTTCCTAACGCAATCAACATGATACCCATTTGTTATTTAATATCTCCTAAAAGGTTGAAGCAAACTCTACTTGTCCTTTGACACTTCAACCTAGGCGAACCTTCCTACTTGGATATCCCTTACCCATACAAGAACATATATAACTCAATGGGTCCTACAGTTAGATATGTCCCACATCAGTATTATGTATACACAGCTATTGGTAGCCCTTTGCGGTGGGTAGACTTATGTTGTGTAACACTACTGACCTCGCATTTCAACCTATTTTAGTGACTATGTCATTCTTATCCGATCTAAGTTATTTACTAACTTAATAATTCGCATCCATCATAAACGCATACTTGTGGTTATATATATATATATATGTGTGTGTGTGTGTGTGTGTACACACACACACACACATATTCATACTAGTTTAATTATTACGCCTCCAATGTTCAAATGTTAGTAATATTCCTTTACTTTTTCATGTGTTTACTTCTCATTCCATTAGTATCCGTTTAATGTCATTTATCGCTTTTATTTAAGATCGAAATATCCTTTCCTATTTATTTTTCCATGCCTTATTGAATTTCTATTTCTATTCTTTTTTAACCTTTACGACCCTCTCTTGTTTAGTGGACTTTCCATACCCTTAAATTATTACTTGCCTATCTTTTTATTGTTTATTATTTGATTTCTGCCTTGCCTTTATTGCATTTTAATTCTTTGCTTAATCCATTATTATTATTATCACATTTACAGTTCTTAATTAATCCTTAGGGGTTTCTGCATTTTAATGCATTGGAATCGCTTCTCTCTCAAAAGGAAATGTTAACACTGTAAATTTCCATGTCTTATTCAAAAAAAGAATTTATGTTACATTTGGCATTACAAAGAATCAACTTTTTCATAGTTATTGAAATAGACAATGCAAAATACGATAAATATCTTTATTTTATACATCTCTTTCTTTTAGGCGTATTCCTTGTTATTTTGAACGATACACTTTTATTTATGAATTCGAACTTGATAATTTATAGAAATTTTGCATTACAACACCCTACATTCCAATGAATTAAAATACTACTTAAATCCCCATAATTTACCGTGATAACTCTAATTTTCATTTTCCTTGCATAAGTCGTTTAAATCTCCAAATCTGAAATTATAACATAATTTATCAATTTTAAGGACTACTACTACCCAATACTTTCCAGAGTCACATACGTGTAATATGAAAATTAAGTTATCAATCATAGAATATGTAGGCATGATTTATAAATTCATTGCACGTAGACAGTTTTAGCCTACAACACTATGTTTACATTTAGACATATAAGAATAGATTTACAACGATATAAATCCAATATTATATAAAAAATATATAATTTCTCACTCACCTTTTTAGCTTTTCAAATCTCCAGATCCAATCCCTGTCACTCCAGTTTCACTCCCCTTATTCTCCCTATTCGAATGTATATACTGCAAGCATACATACATCTGCCAGAAATCTAGATTGAAGAAGAGATTTGGATTTATCAGATCTGGATTTATAATTACCTTGGCTTTGATAACTATCCTCTGTTATTCTCCACTCATGTATACGTATATAAAGTATAACTATTTTTAGAATTAAGAATTTTGTGTAGAGAAGAGAAAATGGCAGAGCTTCACGTTGCTTTAGAAAATATGAGAAGAAAAGTGAGAGGTTAGGCCCGTATTTATAGGGGTTCGAATCAATGCCAGCCATTAGACTAAAGTACTTTAAATCTGGGCTTTTCGGCCACGTCATAACACTCAACCGAAAACATTCACCGGTCGACCGCTGCTCCTCACCGGTCTCAACCAATCGACTGCTGCCCCAACCGGTCTTAATCAGTCGATATCAAGGGTCTAATTTTGTAAATAAATTAATGACATTCTATTTTTGTTTACTTTACTTTTTAAACCGACTAAGATAATTTGTTTTTGTATTGAAGCTTACTTAGGCCCTAAGAAACCATTAACGTTAATTTATTTCATTAATTACATTTTATTTCCTTAATTACATATATAATTATTTCTAATTCAAAATTTTCAAATGTCAATAACTTTTTCACTTAAACTCCGATTAGAAAACTTCATATATGAAAGCTAATCAAAAAATCGCAACAAACCTAATGGTGCAAGTTTCATAGTTAAATTCTAACGTCCGTAAAAATTCTATTTTTCGGTATTACTATTTATTAAATTAATTTATTCCTAATTAATTACTGTTAAAATTACAGGGTATTACGCAGTTGCATTTGGTTGATGTATGTATGTTTAATTATTTCCTACATTCGGATTATGCGGTTATTTTATGTTTTGATTTTACTTATGTTATAAACATAATTTATTCTTTTTATAATTAGATGCATTTGTATAGTATAGTTATATTTACTTATATTTTTGTATGAAATTTGTTTTTTGCAGATTATTGACTGGTATGGTAAATATCTTGGAGAAAGATTTGATGGACATATTTTTTTCTCAAACTTATGTAGTGGTATGGTTGTTTATATTTAATTAGTTACCTTTTCTTATTTTTTATAAATATTAACTAATTTCTTTTTAAAGATACGGTCTTTTAAATAATGCAAAGGATTATATTAAAACATATGTTGAAGATGTGATTGAAGTTATTGATCCTTCAATTGAAATTCAGATAATGTTT
The DNA here is from genome assembly GCA_030737815.1 of Allium fistulosum. Taxonomy (NCBI): domain Eukaryota; kingdom Viridiplantae; phylum Streptophyta; class Magnoliopsida; order Asparagales; family Amaryllidaceae; genus Allium; species Allium fistulosum. The sequence continues at coordinate 1,138,976,269 of CM060901.1, forward strand.
TTTCCTATTGTGAATTCTAAGCACTTTACATTGTTAATTTTTGACAATTCTATTAAAAAGTGGATATTTTCAATTTTTTAATAGGACAAGGTCATGGAATTCATGAATACTTGGCAAGAAAGATTGTAAGTATATTATGAATTATTTTTATTTAATATTATCTTCCATATGAAGTTGTTATTTAATGATTAAAATTACAAATATATTCAAATTAAGTTTAGTTAAAATTTAACTAAGCCTAATGCAATTAAATATAAGTAGTGAACTATATATTTTATAGGTGAATTTAACTGCATGAGTTTAATGCAATTAAATATAAATAATGAACTGTTTAGTTTTTAGGTGAGGTTTAACTACGTAAGTCTAATGTAGTTATATGTAAATGGTGAACTATATAGTTTTATAGGTGAAATTTAACTGCATAAGTGTAATGCAGTTAAATATAAATAGTGAAATGTATAGTTTTAGTTGAATTTTAACTAAGTCTAATGCAATTAAATGTGAACGGTGAAATGTATTGTTTTATAGGTGAAATTTAACTTCTTAAATGTAATGTAGTTAAATATAAATAGCGAATTGTATGGTTTTATGGTGAAGATGATTTTTGCCTTGAGTCCAATCGGCAAAAGATTGTACTATAGTTTTTTCGTTCTAGAATTATCTACATAATTAAGTAGTAATTATAAGTATAATGAATTTTAGAGTATACTAGAATTAATTATTAATATTATTACTATTATACAAACTGTCTACATAATTTGTATTATAGTGAAGAAATTTTTTGCCTTGAGTCCAATCGACAAAAGATTTGTATTATAGTTTATTTGTTTTAGATTTATTATATTTATTAAGTGTATATTGGAATTAATTATTAATGTTATTACTATTCTTGTGTTTGTTAGTTTGTAGAAAAAATTTATTGAACCTATTATAAAAAGAAAGATAAAGGAGACAACTTTTGCAGCTTAAAAGATGCAGCATGTCTTGAATTTGCATAATATCCTCAGTAGAAAAATAGATAATATTCTTATTCAAATATTCTATATATATATATATGTATGTATATAATAATTTTTTTGGTTGTTGTTTATTTTTTTTCCGACTATAGTTATGATCATGCTTTATATGTTATGAGGTTCATGTTTTAAGAAGTTAAGTTTGGTGAAATTTGAAAGGAAATGTCATCAAAAGATGTTACAATGGATAGAAATAGGTTATTGTACAATACGCTTACTGATTTTCCAAGGAGTTGGTGCATTTCTGAAATTATTAATGAGTTGAAGGAATGAAGCACTTTATTACTTATTATTCAAGAACCTATTCTATAAAATGCTAACTGATAGTATAGTTTGGACAATACGTGTTGGTATGAAACTTAGTGAAGTTGATGTATGAAGATTTTTTTGATGCGCATAGCTGGTAGTTGTTGTTGAAGATTTCTTTTACTGCATTTTATCAATGAAGTTATGGATGGATATTTTTTCAAAGATTCTATATAAATTTCTATGAATACAATATGTTTGTTCTTCCTTATCATTTGATGATGTATTTTGGTTGCATTTGGTGATCTGTTCAAATCTAAAGCACTTTATAATTTAACTACATTAAGAAAAAACAGTTATATTTTATCTTAATCTAGATTTTTAATGCTTTTAAAATAATCGAGAGAAAGAAAATAAGTGTATTGTTATAATTTTTTATTTAAAATAGTCCTATTTTAACTACTTAACTTTAATAAATTTGTTGGATTTGATAATCTTTTTAAACTTAAAGCACTTTATATTTTAACTGCATTAAGAAAATGTTATTGTGTTAACACCATTGAGTAGCTGCATTATTATAACTCCACCATTGAAAAGGCAGTCATATTTATCTACAAAACTCCATCCACCATTGTAGTTATAGTTTATTATAGTGCAAATTTTAAATGCTTCAAAATAATTGAGAGAAAGGATGGAACAGTGAACAAAGAAAACTCTAATGTGTATACTAATGCATGCAATATTGGTCTTGGTGTCGTCCTTATTATGCAGAAAGGAAAAGTAGTGGCATATGCAAGTCAATGATTGAAGAATCATCAGAGGAATTATGCGATGCACAACTTGGATTTAGTTGCCATTTTTTTGCACTGAATTCCTGGAGACATTATTTTTGGACAAGATATTTGAGTTATTTATAGACTATAAAACTATCAATTACTTGTTCTTCTTAAAAAGTATCAAATTTAAGATGGCGATGGTGGATGAAGTTCTTATCATTATGACTTTTGGGATTTATTATACTTAAGAGCAGGGTAATATAGTTGTCGATGCCTTTAGTAGGAGACATGTCGAGGTGAATGTTATGCATTTTGATTGAACTCAAGTCATAGAAGGGCCATGAACCAATATCTTTCCGCTATGCACCTTCGATCCCCTCCTCCAATTGATCGGGTAATAGAACTGCTTAATAAATTGATTGACATGGTGAGTATTGAAACTTAATAATAGAACTTGTCAATAGATTCATGAACTTGATAATATGAATTAATGGAACGCCCTTAGAGCTACCATTCTCGAGGACCATTTTACTTGGCATCAATTCGTTCTTCATTTTGAAGAGAAGTTTATATTGGCTATTTAGAAGTTGGATTAGTTAGGAAGTTCGTCAATTTAAAGAAAGGCGATATGTTTATGTCGGGGTATGTGATTGAATTCAATGTTTTTAATGAAGTTTTTATCATTGCCTTGAATTATCTCCTAAGGAATGATTAATTGATCTCATTGATGGGGGCTTCGAAGAGGTGATTTAAAAATCATTAAAATAAGTGAGCCTTTACCCAATATAGAAAGACTGTCCTGAACTAGCTAAGTAGGGGCAGACTATAAAGGCATATGCATGTCGAACATGTTTTGTTGAATGCTCTATCAGTGAAAGAGAAGGGGAATGGGCATTACCATCTGAGGCATGCTTTACATTTATGATGTTTATGTACATGTTTTATTAGAAGGGGAAAGGAATTACCGTCTAAGGCATGCTTTCCTTTTATGATGTTTCTGTACATGTTCTATTCGATATTAGGGGCCTCACATTCCTTCATATCTAATGATTCGATAAATAGATTAGAATTGAAACCCGGTATAGAAGACTGACCTTTGATTGTGACAAACCATGTTGGGGGCTCAACTAGCCTATGCATTTTCTATATTCACTAAAGGTCCAACAGGATGAGTAGTCATCTGTGCCTATAGGCAGAAATTATCCTAACATATTTGATGAGTGAATTAGCACCACATAAGGAGATAGGGTTCAGTATCGATCTGGTCAAAAATATTGGGCCAATGGTTATTCCTTTGAGGCATATGGGGCCCAAATAGTAGATAAAA